>OX638134.1:60472209-61672209 GCA_951804985.1 Dryomyza anilis | reverse complement strand
TGACATATCATGACATATGACATATCATGACATGTGACATATCACGACATATGACATATCAAGACATATGACATATCATGACATATGACATACCATGACATATGACATATAATGACATATGACATATAATGACATATGGCATATCATGACATATGACATATCATGACATATGACATATCAAGACGTATGACATATCATGACATATGACATATCATGTCATATGACATATCATGACATATGACATATCATGACATATGACATATCATGACATATGACATATCATGACATATGACATATCATGACATATGACATATCACGACATATGACATATCAAGACATATTACATATCATGACATATCATGACATATGACATATCATGACATATCATGACATATCATGACTTATGACATATGACATATCATGACATATGACATATGACATATCACGACATATGACATATGACATATCATGACATATGACATAACATGACATATGACATGTCATGACATATGACATAACATGACATATGACATATCATGACATATGACATATCATGACATGTGACACAGCATGACATATGACATATCAGGACTTCTGACATATGACATATCATAACATATGACATATCAAGACATCCGACATTCCATGACATATGACATATCATGACATATGACATAACATGACATATGATGACATATGACATATCATGACATATGACATAGCATGACATATGACATATCATGACATATGACATATCAAGTCATATGACATATCATGACATATGACATACCATGACATATGACATATAATGACATATGACATATCATGACATATGACATATCATGACATATGACATATCATGACATATGACATATCATGACATATGACATATGACATATCATAACATATGACATATCAAGACATCCGACATTCCATGACATATCATGACATATGACATAACATGACATATGACATGTCATGACATATGACATATCATGACATATGACATAACATGATATATGACATGTCATGACATATGACATAACATGACATATGACATATCATGACATATGACATATCATGACATGTGACACAGCATGACATATGACATATCAAGACTTCTGACATATGACATATCATAACATATGACATATCAAGACATCCGACATTCCATGACATATGACAAATCATGACATATGACATAACATGACATATGACATGTCATGACATATGACATATCATGACATATGACATAACATGACATATGACATGTCATGACATATGACATAACATGACATATGACATATCATGACATATGACATATCATGACATGTGAAAAAGCATGACATATGACATATCAAGACTTCTGACATATGACATATCATAACATATGACATATCAAGACATCCGACATTCCATGACATATGACATATCATGACATATGACATAACATGACATATGACATGTCATGACATATGACATATCATGACATATGACATAACATGACATATGACTTAACATGACATATGACATGTCATGACATATGACATAACATGACATATGACATATCATGACATATGACATATCATGACATATGACTTATCACGACATATGACATATCAGGACATGTGAGATATCATGACATATGACATATCATGACTTATGACATATGACATATCATGACATATGACATATGACATATCATGACATATGACATATCATGACATATCATGACATATGACATAACATGACATATGACATGTCATGACATATGACATAACATGACATATGACATATCATGACATATGACATATCATGACATGTGACACAGCATGACATATGACATATCAGGACTTCTGACATATGACATATCATAACATATGACATATCAAGACATCCGACATTCCATGACATATGACATATCATGACATATGACATAACATGACATATGACATGTCATGACATATGACATATCATGACATATGACATAACATGACATATGACATGTCATGACATATGACATAACATGACATATGACATATCATGACATATGACATATCATGACATGTGACACAGCATGACATATGACATATCAAGACTTCTGACATATGACATATTATAACATATGACATATCAAGACATCCGACATTCCATGACATATGACATATCATGACATAACATGACATATCATGACATATGACATATGACATATCATGACATATGACATATCATGACATGTGACATATCATGACATATGACATATCATGACATATGACATATCATGACATATGACATAACATGACATATGACATGTCATGACATATGACTTAACATGACATATGATATATCATGACATATGACATATCATGACATGTGACACAGCATGACATATGACATATCAAGACTTCTGACATATGACATATCATAACATATGACATATCAAGACATCCGACATTCCATGACATATGACATGTCATGACATATGACATAACATGACATATGACATGTCATGACATATGACATAACATGACATATGACATATCATGACATATCATGACATATCATGACATATGACATATCATGACATATGACATATCATGACATATGACATATCATGACATATGACATATCATGACATATGACATATCATGACATATGACATATCACGACATATGACATATCATGGCATATGACATATCAAGACATCCGACATACCATGACATATGACATATCATGACATATGACATATCACGACATATGACATATCATGGCATATGACATATCAAGACATCCGACATACCATGACATATGACATATCATGACATATGACATATCAAGACATCCGACATTCCATGACATATGACATATCAAGACATCCGACATTCCATGACATATGACATATCATGACATATGACATATCATAACATATGACATATGACATATCATGACATATGACATAACATGACATATGACATAACATGACATATGACATATCATGACATATGACATATCATGACATGTGACACAGCATGACATATGACATATCAAGACTTCTGACATATCATAACATATGACATATCAAGACATCCGACATTCCATGACATATGACATATAAAGACATCCGACATTCCATGACATATGACATGTCATGACATATGACATAACATGACATATGACATATCATGACATATGACATATCATGACATATGACATATCATGACATATGACATAACATGACATATGACATGTCATGACATATGACATAACATGACATATGACATATCATGACATATGACATATCATGACATATGACTTATCACGACATATGACATATCAAGACATGTGACATATCATGACATATGACATATGACATATCATGACATATGACATGTCATGACATATGACATAACATGACATATGACATATCATGACATATGACATATCAAGACATATGACATATCATGACATATGACATATAATGACATATGACATATCATGACATATGACATATCATGACATATGACATATCATGACATATGACATATCATGACATATGACATATCATGACATATGACATATCATGACATATGACATATCATAACATATGACATATCAAGACATCCGACATTCCATGACATATGACATATCATGACATATGACATAACATGACATATGACATGTCATGACATATGACATATGACATATCATGACATATGACATAACATGACATATGACATGTCATGACATATGACATAACATGACATATGACATATCATGACATATGACATATCATGACATGTGACACAGCATGACATATGACATATCAAGACTTCTGACATATGACATATCATAACATATGACATATCAAGACATCCGACATTCCATGACATATGACATATCATGACATATGACATAACATAACATATGACATGTCATGACATATGACATATGACATGTCATGTTATGACATAACATGACATATGACATGTGATGACATATGACATAACTTGACATATGACATATCATGACATATGACATATGACATATCATGACATGTGACACAGCATGACATAAGACATATCAAGACTTCTGACATATGACATATCATAACATATGGCATATCAAGACTTCTGACATATGACATATCATAACATATGATATGTCATGACATATGACATAACATGACATATGACATGTCATGACATATGACATAACATGACATATGACATATCATGACATATGCCATATCATGACATATGACATATCATGACATATGACATATCATGACATATGACATATCATGACATATGACTTATCACGACATATGACATATCAAGACATGTGACATATCATGACATATGACATATGACATATCATGACATATCATGACTTATGACATATGACATATCATGACATATGACATATGACATATCATGACATATGACATATCATGACATATGACATAACATGACATATGACATGTCATGACATATGACATAACATGACATATGACATATCATGACATATGACATATCATGACATGTGACACAGCATGACATATGACATATCAGGACTTCTGACATATGACATATCATAACATATGACATATCAAGACATCCGACATTTCATGACATATGACATATCATGACATATGACATAACATGACATATGATGACATATGACATATCATGACATATGACATAGCATGACATATGACATATCATGACATATGACATATCAAGACATATGACATATCATGACATATGACATACCATGACATATGACATATAATGACATATGACATATCATGACATATGACATATCATGACATATGACATATCATGACATATGACATATCATGACATATGACATATGACATATCATAACATATGACATATCAAGACATCCGACATTCCATGACATATGACATATCATGACATATGACATAACATGACATATGACATGTCATGACATATGACATATCATGACATATGACATAACATGACATATGACATATCATGACATATGACATAACATGACATATGACATGTCATGACATATGACATATCATGACATATGACATAACATGACATATGACATGTCATGACATATGACATAACATGACATATGACATATCATGACATATGACATATCAAGACTTCTGACATATGACATATCATAACATATGACATATCAAGACATCCGACATTCCATGACATATGACAAATCATGACATATGACATAACATGACATATGACATGTCATGACATATGACATATGACATATCATGACATATGACATAACATGACATATGACATGTCATGACATATGACATAACATGACATATGACATATCATGACATATGACATATCATGACATGTGACACAGCATGACATATGACATATCAAGACTTCTGACATATGACATATCATAACATATGACATATCAAGACATCCGACATTCCATGACATATGACATATCATGACATATGACATAACATGACATATGCCATGTCATGACATATGACATATCATGACATATGACATAACATGACATATGACATGTCATGACATATGACATAACATGACATATGACATATCATGACATATGACATATCATGACATATGACTTATCACGACATATGACATATCAAGACATGTGACATATCATGACATATGACATATGACATATCATGACTTATGACATATGACATATCATGACATATGACATATGACATATCATGACATATGACATATCATGACATATGACATAACATGACATATGACATGTCATGACATATGACATAACATGACATATGACATATCATGACATATGACATATCATGACATGTGACACAGCATGACATACGACATATCATGACATATGACATATCATGACATATGACATATCATGACATATGACATATCATGACATATGACATATCATGACATATCACGACATAAGACATATCAAGACATATGACATATCATGACATGTGACACAGCATGACATATGACATATCATAACATATGACGTATCAAGACATCCGACATTCCATGACATATGACATATCAAGACATCCGACATTCCATGACATATGACATATCATGACATGTGACACAGCATGACATATGACATATCATGACATATGACATATCATGACATATGACATATCATGACATATGACATATCATGACATATGACATATCATGACATATGACATATCACGACATAAGACATATCAAGACATATGACATATCATGACATGTGACACAGCATGACATATGACATATCAAGACTTCTGACATATGACATATCATAACATATGACATATCAAGACATCCGACATTCCATGACATATGACATATCAAGACATCCGACATTCCATGACATATGACATATCATGACATATGACATAACATGACATTTGACATGTCATGACATATGACATAACATGACATATGACATATCTTAACATATCACGACATATGACATATCATGACATATGACATATCATGACATATGACATATGACATATCATGACATATGACATATCATGACATATGACATATCATGACATATGACATAACATGACATATGACATGTCATGACATATGACATAACATGACATATGACATATGACATATCATGACATGTGACACAGCATGACATATGACATATCAAGACTTCTGACATATCATAACATATGACATATCAAGACATACGACATTCCATGACATATGACATATAAAGACATCCGACATTCCATGACATATGACATGTCATGACATATGACATAACATGACATATGACATGTCATGACATATGACATAACATGACATATGACATATCATGACATATGACATATCATGACATATGACATATCATGACATATGACATATCATGACATATGACATATCATGACATATGACATATCACGACATAAGACATATCAAGACATATGACATATCATGACATGTGACACAGCATGACATATGACATATCAAGACTTCTGACATATGACATATCATAACATATGACGTATCAAGACATCCGACATTCCATGACATATGACATGTCATGACATATGACATATCATGACATATGACATATCATGACATATGACATATCATGACATATGACATATCATGACATATGACATATCATGACATATGACATATCATGACATATGACATATCATGACATATGACATATCATGTCATATGTCATGATATGTCATATGTCATGATATGTCATATGTCATGTTATGTCATATGTCATGACATGTCATATGTCATGTTATGTCATATGTCATGACATGTCATATGTCATGGAATGTCGGATGTCTTTATATGTCATATGTCATGGAATGTCGTATGTCTTGATATGTCATATGTTATGATATGTCAGAAGTCTTGATATGTCATATGTCATGCTGTGTCACATGTCATGATATGTCATATGTCATATGTCATGTTATGTCATATGTCATGACATGTCATATGTCATGTTATGTCATATGTCATGATATGTCATATGTCATGATATGTCATATGTCATGATATGTCATATGTCATGATATGTCATATGTCATGATATGTCATATGTCATGATATGTTAAGATATGTCATATGTCATGTTATGTCATATGTCATGACATGTCAAATGTCATGTTATGTCATATGTCATGATATGTCATATGTCATGGAATGTCGGATGTCTTGATATGTCATATGTCATGGAATGTCGGATGTCTTGATATGTCATATGTTATGATATGTCATATGTCAGAAGTCTTGATATGTCATATGTCATGCTGTGTCACATGTCATGATATGTCATATGTCTTGATATGTCTTATGTCGTGATATGTCATATGTCATGATATGTCATATGTCATGATATGTCATATGTCATGATATGTCATATGTCATGATATGTCATGATATGTCATATGTCATGCTGTGTCACATGTCATGATATGTCATATGTCATGGAATGTCGGATGTCTTGATATGTCATATGTCATGGAATGTCGGATGTCTTGATACGTCATATGTTATTATATGTCATATGTCAGAAGTCTTGATATGTCATATGTCATGCTGTGTCACATGTCATGATATGTCATATGTCTTGATATGTCTTATGTCGTGATATGTCATGATATGTCATATGTCATGATATGTCATATGTCATGATATGTCATATGTCATGATATGTCATATGTCATGATATGTCATATGTCATGATATGTCGTATGTCATGCTGTGTCACATGTCATGATATGTCATATGTCATGATATGTCATATGTCATGTTATGTCATATGTCATGACATGTCATATGTCATGTTATGTCATATGTCATGATATGTCATATGTCATGATATGTCATATGTCATGATATGTCATATGTCATAAGTCATGATATGTCATATGTCATATGTCATGATATGTCACATGTCTTGATATGTCATATGTCGTGATAAGTCATATGTCATGATATGTCATATGTCATGATATGTCATATGTCATGTTATGTCATATGTCATGACATGTCATATGTCATGTTATGTCATATGTCATGATATGTCATATGTCATGACATGGCATATGTCATGTTATGTCATATGTCATGATATGTCATATGTCATGGAATGTCGGATGTCTTGATATGTCATATGTTATGATATGTCATATGTCAGAAGTCTTGATATGTCATATGTCATGCTGTGTCACATGTCATGATATGTCATATGTCATGATATGTCATATGTCATGTTATGTCATATGTCATGACATGTCATATGTCATGTTATGTCATATGTCATGATATGTCATATGTCATATGTCATGACATGTCATATGTCATGTTATGTCATATGTCATGATTTGTCATATGTCATGGAATGTCGGATGTCTTGATATGTCATATGTTATGATATGTCATATGTCAGAAGTCTTGATATGTCATATGTCATGCTGTGTCACATGTCATGATGTGTCATATGTCATGATATGTCATATGTCATGTTATGTCATATGTCATGACATGTCATATGTCATGTTATGTCATATGTCATGATATGTCATATGTCATGACATGTCATATGTCATGTTATGTCATATGTCATGATATGTCATATGTCATGGAATGTCGGATGTCTTGATATGTCATATGTTATGATATGTCATATGTCATATGTCATGATATGTCATGTGTCATGATATGTCATATGTCATGATATGTCATATGTCATGATATGTCATATGTCATTATATGTCATATGTCATGGTATGTCATATGTCATGATATGTCATATGTCTTGATATGTCATATGTCATGATATGTCATATGTCATGCTATGTCATATGTCATGTTATGTCATATGTCATGATATGTCATATGTCATGGAATGTCGGACTTCTGACATATCATAACATATGACATATCAAGACATACGACATTCCATGACATATGACATATAAAGACATCCGACATTCCATGACATATGACATGTCATGACATATGACATAACATGACATATGACATGTCATGACATATGACATAACATGACATATGACATATCATGACATATGACATATCATGACATATGACATATCATGACATATGACATATCATGACATATGACATATCATGACATATGACATATCATGACATATGACATATCACGACATAAGACATATCAAGACATATGACATATCATGACATGTGACACAGCATGACATATGACATATCAAGACTTCTGACATATGACATATCATAACATATGACGTATCAAGACATCCGACATTCCATGACATATGACATGTCATGACATATGACATATCATGACATATGACATATCATGACATATGACATATCATGACATATGACATATCATGACATATGACATATCATGACATATGACATATCATGACATATGACATATCATGACATATGACATATCATGACATATGACATATCATGACATATGACATATCATGACATATGACATATCATGACATGTGACATATCACGACATATGACATATCAAGACATATGACATATCATGACATATGACATACCATGACATATGACATATAATGACATATGACATATAATGACATATGGCATATCATGACATATGACATATCATGACATATGACATATCAAGACGTATGACATATCATGACATATGACATATCATGTCATATGACATATCATGACATATGACATATCATGACATATGACATATCATGACATATGACATATCATGACATATGACATATCATGACATATGACATATCATGACATATGACATATCATGACATATGACATATCACGACATATGACATATCAAGACATATTACATATCATGACATATCATGACATATGACATATCATGACATATCATGACTTATGACATATGACATATCATGACATATGACATATCACGACATATGACATATGACATATCATGACATATGACATAACATGACATATGACATGTCATGACATATGACATAACATGACATATGACATATCATGACATATGACATATCATGACATGTGACACAGCATGACATATGACATATCAGGACTTCTGACATATGACATATCATAACATATGACATATCAAGACATCCGACATTCCATGACATATGACATATCATGACATATGACATAACATGACATATGATGACATATGACATATCATGACATATGACATAGCATGACATATGACATATCATGACATATGACATATCAAGTCATATGACATATCATGACATATGACATACCATGACATATGACATATCATGACATATGACATATCATGACATATGACATATGACATATCATAACATATGACATATCAAGACATCCGACATTCCATGACATATCATGACATATGACATAACATGACATATGACATGTCATGACATATGACATATCACGACATATGACATAACATGACATATGACATGTCATGACATATGACATAACATGACATATGACATATCATGACATATGACATATCATGACATGTGACACAGCATGACATATGACATATCAAGACTTCTGACATATGACATATCATAACATATGACATATCAAGACATCCGACATTCCATGACATATGACAAATCATGACATATGACATAACATGACATATGACATGTCATGACATATGACATATCATGACATATGACATATCATGACATATGACATATCATGACATATGACATATCATGACATATGACATATCATGACATATGACATATTATGACATATGACATATCATGTCATATGTCATGATATGTCATATGTCATGATATGTCATATGTCATGTTATGTCATATGTCATGACATGTCATATGTCATGTTATGTCATATGTCATGACATGTCATATGTCATGGAATGTCGGATGTCTTTATATGTCATATGTCATGGAATGTCGTATGTCTTGATATATCATATGTTATGATATGTCAGAAGTCTTGATATGTCATATGTCATGCTGTGTCACATGTCATGATATGTCATATGTCATATGTCATGTTATGTCATATGTCATGACATGTCATATGTCATGTTATGTCATATGTCATGATATGTCATATGTCATGATATGTCATATGTCATGATATGTCATATGTCATGATATGTCATATGTCATGATATGTTAAGATATGTCATATGTCATGTTATGTCATATGTCATGACATGTCAAATGTCATGTTATGTCATATGTCATGATATGTCATATGTCATGGAATGTCGGATGTCTTGATATGTCATATGTCATGGAATGTCGGATGTCTTGATATGTCATATGTTATGATATGTCATATGTCAGAAGTCTTGATATGTCATATGTCATGCTGTGTCACATGTCATGATATGTCATATGTCTTGATATGTCTTATGTCGTGATATGTCATATGTCATGATATGTCATATGTCATGATATGTCATATGTCATGATATGTCATGATATGTCATATGTCATGATATGTCATGATATGTCATATGTCATGCTGTGTCACATGTCATGATATGTCATATGTCATGGAATGTCGGATGTCTTGATATGTCATATGTCATGGAATGTCGGATGTCTTGATACGTCATATGTTATTATATGTCATATGTCAGAAGTCTTGATATGTCATATGTCATGCTGTGTCACATGTCATGATATGTCATATGTCTTGATATGTCTTATGTCGTGATATGTCATGATATGTCATATGTCATGATATGTCATATGTCATGATATGTCATATGTCATGATATGTCATGATATGTCATATGTCATGATATGTCATATGTCATGATATGTCGTATGTCATGCTGTGTCACATGTCATGATATGTCATATGTCATGATATGTCATATGTCATGTTATGTCATATGTCATGACATGTCATATGTCATGTTATGTCATATGTCATGATATGTCATATGTCATGATATGTCATATGTCATATGTCATGATATGTCATATGTCATAAGTCATGATATGTCATATGTCATATGTCATGATATGTCACATGTCTTGATATGTCATATGTCGTGATAAGTCATATGTCATGATATGTCATATGTCATGATATGTCATATGTCATGTTATGTCATATGTCATGACATGTCATATGTCATGTTATGTCATATGTCATGATATGTCATATGTCATGACATGGCATATGTCATGTTATGTCATATGTCATGATATGTCATATGTCATGGAATGTCGGATGTCTTGATATGTCATATGTTATGATATGTCATATGTCAGAAGTCTTGATATGTCATATGTCATGCTGTGTCACATGTCATGATATGTCATATGTCATGATATGTCATATGTCATGTTATGTCATATGTCATGACATGTCATATGTCATGTTATGTCATATGTCATGATATGTCATATGTCATATGTCATGACATGTCATATGTCATGTTATGTCATATGTCATGATTTGTCATATGTCATGGAATGTCGGATGTCTTGATATGTCATATGTTATGATATGTCATATGTCAGAAGTCTTGATATGTCATATGTCATGCTGTGTCACATGTCATGATGTGTCATATGTCATGATATGTCATATGTCATGTTATGTCATATGTCATGACATGTCATATGTCATGTTATGTCATATGTCATGATATGTCATATGTCATGACATGTCATATGTCATGTTATGTCATATGTCATGATATGTCATATGTCATGGAATGTCGGATGTCTTGATATGTCATATGTTATGATATGTAATATGTCATATGTCATGATATGTCATATGTCATGATATGTCATGATATGTCATATGTCATGATATGTCATATGTCATTATATGTCATATGTCATGGTATGTCATATGTCATGATATGTCATATGTCTTGATATGTCATATGTCATGATATGTCATATGTCATGCTATGTCATATGTCATGTTATGTCATATGTCATGATATGTCATATGTCATGGAATGTCGGACTTCTGACATATCATAACATATGACATATCAAGACATACGACATTCCATGACATATGACATATAAAGACATCCGACATTCCATGACATATGACATGTCATGACATATGACATAACATGACATATGACATGTCATGACATATGACATAACATGACATATGACATATCATGACATATGACATATCATGACATATGACATATCATGACATATCATGACATATGACATATCATGACATATGACATATCATGACATATGACATATCACGACATAAGACATATCAAGACATATGACATATCATGACATGTGACACAGCATGACATATGACATATCAAGACTTCTGACATATGACATATCATAACATATGACGTATCAAGACATCCGACATTCCATGACATATGACATGTCATGACATATGACATATCATGACATATGACATATCATGACATATGACATATCATGACATATGACATATCATGACATATGACATATCATGACATATGACATATCATGACATATGACATATCATGACATATGACATATCATGACATATGACATATCATGACATATGACATATCATGACATATGACATATCATGACATGTGACATATCACGACATATGACATATCAAGACATATGACATATCATGACATATGACATACCATGACATATGACATATAATGACATATGACATATAATGACATATGGCATATCATGACATATGACATATCATGACATATGACATATCAAGACGTATGACATATCATGACATATGACATATCATGTCATATGACATATCATGACATATGACATATCATGACATATGACATATCATGACATATGACATATCATGACATATGACATATCATGACATATGACATATCACGACATATGACATATCAAGACATATTACATATCATGACATATCATGACATATGACATATCATGACATATCATGACTTATGACATATGACATATCATGACATATGACATATCACGACATATGACATATGACATATCATGACATATGACATAACATGACATATGACATGTCATGACATATGACATAACATGACATATGACATATCATGACATATGACATATCATGACATGTGACACAGCATGACATATGACATATCAGGACTTCTGACATATGACATATCATAACATATGACATATCAAGACATCCGACATTCCATGACATATGACATATCATGACATATGACATAACATGACATATGATGACATATGACATATCATGACATATGACATAGCATGACATATGACATATCATGACATATGACATATCAAGTCATATGACATATCATGACATATGACATACCATGACATATGACATATCATGACATATGACATATCCTGACATATGACATATGACATATCATAACATATGACATATCAAGACATCCGACATTCCATGACATATCATGACATATGACATAACATGACATATGACATGTCATGACATATGACATATCATGACATATGACATAACATGACATATGACATGTCATGACATATGACATAACATGACATATGACATATCATGACATATGACATATCATGACATGTGACACAGCATGACATATGACATATCAAGACTTCTGACATATGACATATCATAACATATGACATATCAAGACATCCGACATTCCATGACATATGACAAATCATGACATATGACATAACATGACATATGACATGTCATGACATATGACATGTCATGACATATGACATATCATGACATATGACATAACATGACATATGACATGTCATGACATATGACATAACATGACATATGACATATCATGACATATGACATATCATGACATGTGAAAAAGCATGACATATGACATATCAAGACTTCTGACATATGACATATCATAACATATGACATATCAAGACATCCGACATTCCATGACATATGACATATCATGACATATGACATAACATGACATATGACATGTCATGACATATGACATATCATGACATATGACATAACATGACATATGACTTAACATGACATATGACATGTCATGACATATGACATAACATGACATATGACATATCATGACATATGACATATCATGACATATGACTTATCACGACATATGACATATCAAGACATGTGACATATCATGACATATGACATATCATGACTTATGACATATGACATATCATGACATATGACATATGACATATCATGACATATGACATATCATGACATATGACATAACATGACATATGACATGTCATGACATATGACATAACATGACATATGACATATCATGACATATGACATATCATGACATGTGACACAGCATGACATATGACATATCAGGACTTCTGACATATGACATATCATAACATATGACATATCAAGACATCCGAAATTCCATGACATATGACATATCATGACATATGACATAACATGACATATGACATGTCATGACATATGACATATCATGACATATGACATAACATGACATATGACATGTCATGACATATGACATAACATGACATATGACATATCATGACATATGACATATCATGACATGTGACACAGCATGACATATGACATATCAAGACTTCTGACATATGACATATTATAACATATGACATATCAAGACATCCGACATTCCATGACATATGACATATCATGACATAACATGACATATCATGACATATGACATATGACATATCATGACATATGACATATCATGACATATGACATATCATGACATATGACATATCATGACATATGACATATCATGACATATGACATATCATGACATATGACATAACATGACATATGACATGTCATGACATATGACTTAACATGACATATGATATATCATGACATATGACATATCATGACATGTGACACAGCATGACATATGACATATCAAGACTTCTGACATATGACATATCATAACATATGACATATCAAGACATCCGACATTCCATGACATATGACATGTCATGACATATGACATAACATGACATATGACATGTCATGACATATGACATAACATGACATATGACATATCATGACATATCATGACATATGACATATCATGACATATGACATATCATGACATATGACATATCATGACATATGACATATCATGACATATGACATATCACGACATATGACATATCATGGCATATGACATATCAAGACATCCGACATACCATGACATATGACATATCATGACATATGACATATCACGACATATGACATATCATGGCATATGACATATCAAGACATCCGACATACCATGACATATGACATATCATGACATATGACATATCAAGACATCCGACATTCCATGACATATGACATATCAAGACATCCGACATTCCATGACATATGACATATCATGACATATGACATATGACATATCATAACATATGACATATGACATATCATGACATATGACATAACATGACATATGACATAACATGACATATGACATATCATGACATATGACATATCATGACATGTGACACAGCATGACATATGACATATCAAGACTTCTGACATATCATAACATATGACATATCAAGACATCCGACATTCCATGACATATGACATATAAAGACATCCGACATTCCATGACATATGACATGTCATGACATATGACATAACATGACATATGACATGTCATGACATATGACATAACATGACATATGACATATCATGACATATGACATATCATGACATATGACATATCATGACATATGACATATCATGACATATGACATATCATGACATATGACATATCATGACATATGACATATCACGACATATGACATATCATGACATATGACATATCATGACATATGACATATCACGACATATGACATATCAAGACATATGACATATCATGACATATGACATACCATGACATATGACATATAATGACATATAATGACATATGGCATATCATGACATATGACATATCATGACATATGACATATCAAGACATATGACATATCATGACATATGACATATCATGTCATATGACATATCATGAGATATGACATATCATGACATATGACATATCATGACATATGACATATCATGACATATGACATATCATGACATATGACATATCATGACATATGACATATCATGACATATGACATATCATGACATATGACATATCACGACATATGACATATCAAGACATATTACATATCATGACATATGACATATCATGACATATCATGACATATGACATATCATGACATATCATGACATATGACATATCCCGACATATGACATATCAAGACATATGACATATCATGACATATGACATACCATGACATATGACATATCATGACATATGAGATATCATGACATATGACATATCATGACATATGACATATCATGACATATGACATATCATGACATATGACATAGCATGACATATGACATATCAAGACATATGACATATCATGACATATGACATACCATGACATATGACATATAATGACATATGACATATCATGACATATGACATATCATGACATATGACATATCATGACATATGACATATCATGACATATGACATATGACATATCATAACATTTGACATTTCAAGACATCCGACATTCCATGACATATGACATATCATGACATATGACATAACATGACATATGACATGTCATGACATATGACATATCATGACATATGACATAACATGACATATGACATGTCATGACATATGACATGTCATGACATATGACATAACATGACATATCATGACATATGACATATCATGACATGTGACATAGCATGACATATGACATATCAAGACTTCTGACATATGACATATCATAACATATGACATATCAAGACATCCGACATTCCATGACATATGACAAATCATGACATATGACATAACATGACATATGACATGTCATGACATATGACATATGACATATCATGACATATGACATAACATGACATATGACATATCAAGACATATGACATATCATGACATGTGACACAGCATGACATATGACATATCAAGACTTCTGACATATGACATATCATAACATATGACGTATCAAGACATCCGACATTCCATGACATATGACATGTCAGGACATATGACATATCATGACATATGACATATCATGACATATGACATATCATGACATATGACATATCACGACATAAGACATATCAAGACATATGACATATCATGACATGTGACACAGCATGACATATGACATATCAAGACTTCTGACATATGACATATCATAACATATGACGTATCAAGACATCCGACATTCCATGACATATGACATGTCATGACATATGACATATCATGACATATGACATATCATGACATATGACATATCATGACATATGACATATCATGACATATGACATATCATGACATATGACATATCATGACATATGACATATCATGACATATGACATATCATGACATATGACATATCACGACATATGACATATCAAGACATATGACATATCATGACATATGACTTATCACGACATATGACATATCAAGACATATTACATATCATGACATATGACTTATCATGACATATCATGACATATGACATATCACGACATATGACATATCAAGACATATGACATATCATGACATATGACATATCACGACATATGACATATCAAGACATATTACATATCATGACATATGACATATCATGACATATCATGACATATGACATATCATGACATATCATGACATATGACATATCATGACATATGACATATCATGACATATGACATATCATGACATATGACATATCAAGACATCCGACATTCCATGACATATGACATGTCAAGACATCCGACATTCCATGACATATGACATGTCATGACATATGACATAACATGACATATGACATGTCATGACATATGACATAACATGACATATGACATATCATGACATATCATGACATATCATGACATATCATGACATATCATGACATATCATGACATATCATGACATATGACATATCATGACATATGACATATCATGACATATGACATATCACGACATATGACATATCATGGCATATGACATATCAAGACATCCGACATACCATGACATATGACATATCATGACATATGACATAACATGACATGTGACACAGCATGACATATGACATATCAAGACTTCTGACATATGACATATCATAACATATGACATATCAAGACATCCGACATTCCATGACATATGACATATCAAGACATCCGACATTCCATGACATATGACATATCATGACATATGACATAACATGACATATGACATGTCATGACATATGACATAACATGACATATGACATATCTTGTCATATGTCATGATATGTCATATGTCATGATATGTCATATGTCATGATATGTCATATGTCATGATATGTCATATGTCATGATATGTCATATGTCATGATATGTCATATGTCATGATATGTCATGATATGTCATGATATGTCATGATATGTCATATGTCATGTTATGTCATATGTCATGACATGTCATATGTCATGTTATGTCATATGTCATGACATGTCATATGTCATGGAATGTCGGATGTCTTGATATGTCATATGTCATGATATGTCATATGTCATGATATGACATATGTCATGATATGTCATATGTCATGATATGTCATATGTCATGTTATGTCATATGTCATGATATGTCATATGTCATGATATGTCATGTTATGTCATATGTCATGACATGTCATATGTCATGGAATGTCGGATGTCTTGATACGTCATATGTTATGATATGTCATATGTCAGAAGTCTTGATATGTCATATGTCATGCTGTGTCACATGTCATGCTGTGTCACATGTCATGATATGTCATATGTCTTGATATGTCATATGTCGTGATATGTCATATGTCATGATATGTCATATGTCATGATATGTCATATGTCATGATATGTCATATGTCATGATATGTCATATGTCATGATATGTCATATGTCATAATATGTCATTTTATGTCATAATATGTCATATGCCATGATATGTCATATGTCCGAAGTCTTGATATGTCATATGTCATGATATGTCATATGTCATGATATGTCATATGTCATATGTCATGATATGTCATATGTCATGATATCTCATATGTCATGATATGTCATATGTCATGGTATGTCATATGTCATGATATGTCATATGTCTTGATATGTCATATGTCGTGATATGTCATATGTCATGATATGTCATGATATGTCATATGTCATGATATGTCATGATATGTCATATGTCATGATATGTAATATGTCTTGATATGTCATATGTCGTGATATGTCATATGTCATGATATGTCATATGTCATGATATGTCATATGTCATGATATGTCATATGACATGATATGTCATATGTCATGATATGTCATACGTCTTGATATGTCATATGTCATGATATGTCATATGTCATGATATGCCATATGTCATTATATGTCATATGTCATTATATGTCATATGTCATGGTATGTCATATGTCATGATATGTCATATGTCTTGATATGTCATATGTCGTGATATGTCATATGTCATGATATGTCATATGTCATGATATGTCATATGTCATGATATGTCATATGTCATGATATGTCATATGTCATGATATGTCATATGTCATGATATGTCATATGTCATGATATGTCATATGTCATGATATGTCATATGTCATGATATGTCATATGTCATGATATGTCATATGTCATGATATGTCATATGTCATGATATGTCATATGTCATGATATGTCATATGCCATGACATGTCATATGTCATGGAATGTCGGATGTCTTGATACGTCATATGTTATGATATGTCATATGTCAGAAGTCTTGATATGTCATATGTCATGCTGTGTCACATGTCATGATATGTCATATGTCTTGATATGTCTTATGTCGTGATATGTCATATGTCATGATATGTCATATGTCATGATATGTCATATGTCATGATATGTCATATGTCATGATATGTCAAATGTCATGATATGTCATATGTCATGATATGTCATATGTCATGATATGTCATATGTCATGATATGTCATATGTCATGATATGTCATATGTCATGATATGTCATATGTCATGATATGTCATATGTCATGACATGTCATATGTCATGGAATGTCGGATGTCTTTATATGTCATATGTCATGGAATGTCGAATGTCTTGATATGTCATATGTTATGATATGTCAGAAGTCTTGATATGTCATATGTCATGCTGTGTCACATGTCATGATATGTCATATGTCATGATATGTCATATCATTGCATATGACATATCAAGACATCCGACATACCATGACATATGACATATCATGACATATGACATAACATGACATGTGACACAGCATGACATATGACATATCAAGACTTCTGACATATGACATATCATAACATATGACATATCAAGACATCCGACATTCCATGACATATGACATATCAAGACATCCGACATTCCATGACATATGACATATCATGACATATGACATAACATGACATATGACATGTCATGACATATGACATAACATGACATATGACATATCTTGACATATCATGACATATGACATATCATGACATATGACATATCATGACATATGACATATGACATATCATGACATATGACATAACATGACATATGACATGTCATGACATATGACATAACATGACATATGACATATCATGACATATGACATATCATGACATGTGACACAGCATGACATATGACATATCAAGACTTCTGACATATCATAACATATGACATATCAAGACATTCGACATTCCATGACATATGACATATAAAGACATCCGACATTCCATGACATATGACATGTCATGACATATGACATATCATGACATAAGACATATCATGACATATGACATATCATGACATATGACATATCATGACATATGACATATCATGACATATGACATATCATGACATATGCCATATCATGACATTTGACATATCATGACATATGACATATCATGACATATGACATATCATGACATATGACATATCATGACATATGACATATCACGACATAAGACATATCAAGACATATGACATATCATGACATGTGACACAGCATGACATATGACATATCAAGACTTCTGACATATGACATATCATAACATATGACGTATCAAGACATCCGACATTCCATGACATATGACATGTCATGGCATATGACATATCATGACATATGACATATCATGACATATGACATATCATGACATATGACATATCATGACATATGACATATCATGACATATGACATATCATGACATATGACATATCATGACATATGACATATCACGACATATGACATATCAAGACATATGACATATCATGACATATGACATATCATGACATGTGACACAGCATGACATGTGACACAGCATGACATATGACATATCAAGACTTCTGACATATGACATATCATAACATATGACGTATCAAGACATCCGACATTCCATGACATATGACATGTCATGACATATGACATAACATGACATATCATGACATATGACATATCATGACATATGACATAACATGACATATGACATATCATGACATATGACATATCATGACATATGTCATATCATGACATATGACATATCATGACATATGACATATCAAGACATCGGACATTCCATGACATATGACATGTCATGACATATGACATAACATGACATATGACATGTCATGACATATGACATAACATGACATATGACATATCATGACATATCATGACATATCATGACATATGACATATCATGACATATGACATATCATGACATATGACATATCATGACATATGACATATCATGACATATGACATATCATGACATATGACATATCATGACATATGACATATGACATATCATGACGTATGACATATGACATATCATGACATATGACATAACATGACATATGACATGTCATGACATATGACATAACATGACATATGACATATCATGACATATCATGACATGTGACATAGCATGACATATGACATATCAAGACTTCTGACATATCATAACATATGACATATCAAGACATCCGACATTCCATGACATATGACATACAAAGACATCCGACATTCCATGACATATGACATGTCATGACATATGACATAACATGACATATGACATGTCATGACATATGACATAACATGACATATGACATATCATGACATATGACATATCATGACATATGACATATCATGACATATGACATATCATGACATATGACATATCATGACATATGACATATCACGACATAAGACATATCAAGACATATGACATATCATGACATGTGACACAGCATGACATATGACATATCAAGACTTCTGACATATGACATATCATAACATATGACGTATCAAGACATCCGACATTCCATGACATATGACATGTCATGACATATGACATATCATGACATATGACATATCATGACATATGACATATCATGACATATGACATATCATGACATATGACATATCATGACATATGACATATCATGACATATGACATATCACGACATAAGACATATCAAGACATATGACATATCATGACATGTGACACAGCATGACATATGACATATCAAGACTTCTGACATATGACATATCATAACATATGACGTATCAAGACATCCGACATTCCATGACATATGACATGTCATGACATATGACATATCATGACATATGACATATCATGACATATGACATATCATGACATATGACATATCATGACATATGACATATCACGACATAAGACATATCAAGACATATGACATATCATGACATGTGACACAGCATGACATATGACATATCAAGACTTCTGACATATGACATATCATAACATATGACGTATCAAGACATCCGACATTCCATGACATATGACATGTCATGACATATGACATATCATGACATATGACATATCATGACATATGACATATCATGACATATGACATATCATGACATATGACATATCATGACATATGACATATCATGACATATGACATATCATGACATATGACATATCATGACATATGACATATCACGACATATGACATATCAAGACATATGACATATCATGACATATGACATACCATGACATATGACATATAATGACATATGACATATAATGACATATGGCATATCATGATATATGACATATCATGACATATGACATATCAAGACGTATGACATATCATGACATATGACATATCATGTCATATGACATATCATGACATATGACATATCATGACATATGACATATCATGACATATGACATATCATGACATGTCATGACATATGACATATCATGACATATGACATATCATGACATATGATATATCACGACATATGACATATCAAGACATATTACATATCATGACATATGACATATCATGACATATCATGACATATCATGACACATGACATATCATGACATATCATGACATATGACATATCACGACATATGACATATCAATACATATGACATATCATGACATATGACATACCATGACATATGACATATCATGACATATGACATATCATGACATATGACATATCATAACATATGACATATCAAGACATCCGACATTCCATGACATATGACATATCATGACATATGACATAACATGACATATGACATAACATGACATATGACATGTCATGACATATGACATATCATGACATATGACATATCATGACATATGACATATCATGACATATGACATATCATGACATATGACATATCACGACATATGACATATCAAGACATATGACATATCATGACATATGACATACCATGACATATGACATATCAAGACATATTACATATCATGACATATGACATATGACATATCATAACATATGACATATCAAGACATCCGACATTCCATGACATATGACATATCATGACATATGACATAACATGACATATGACATATCATGACATATGACATATCATGACATATGACATATCATGACATATGACATATCACGACATATGACATATCAAGGCGAGTGTGAAGTTAACAACTTTTTTTTCAACAACTATTTTCTGTCAAAATATGCGGAACGGGTGGAATTGGAACAAAACAAGCGTTTGACAGCTGGAAAGAAGAACAAGAGAATTTTGACAATTGGCAAAAAGTTGACGGATTTTGAGGTTTCTCTGGATTTGTGGACAAAGGAGCAGGATACTCATATCAAATGATACATGGATCGACAGGTATTATCAATATCTATCAATTAGTATCACTGACATGTATGTGAATTGTTTACTTTAGCCGACAGAACCAGTTTAAAGTTCCAAAAAGCAGTGGACATGTAGCTTAACATAGTTGTTGGCTATAATGCTTCCAAGGATCATCATAAAAATTGCTGGGTTCAGTTCGCAATGTATTCACCTATCTGGCCATATAAACATTTTTCTTTAACTCCTTCTAGTTCCGCCACAATTCAGTAAATCCTCTGGCACATTTTTTTGAAGGACCACTTTCAATGGTTTTTGGCGAGTTCTCTTCAAAGGATCACATTTTAAAGTAAGCATTCTTAATCCAATTTTTAAGCCCTTTCCAAAAATATATAACTGTTTATACTAGCTCTAGTTGTTTTGGAATAGTAGACACCATCGTTGGCCATTAAAGGAGGAAAACGGTTGATGAAACACGTTTGAGGAGTTGTTAGGCATAATATGTCCAGCTATGCCTTATATAAGTACGCAGTTTTTTTATAATTAATATAACCTTTTCAAAAGTGTAATTCTAATTTTTATAGGATCATTCGATTCAAAAAGAGAGAAGACAACAAAAGACCCCCTTAAAATAGTTGTTGAAAACCATTTCTGGAGTTGATGGACATAATTTGTACAGCAATCATTTATCTTGGTAAGCAGTTAATTTCTAATTCAAATTACCTTTTCAAAAATGTACTATTTGTATTTCTAGGACTATCCGTTCCAAAAAGGGAGATGCCTTCGATGGACGTACCATGATGAAAATGGTTGTTGGAAACCATTTCTGTTGTTGATGGACATAATTTGTCCAGGAATCATTTATCTTGGTAAGGAGTTAATTTCTAATTCAAATTACCTTTTCAAAAATGTACCATTTGTATTTCTAGGACTATCCGTTCTAAAAAGGGAGATGCCTTCGATGGACGTACTATGATGAAAATGGTTGTTGGAGAACATTTCTGTTGTTGATGGACATAATTTGTCCAGGAATCATTTATCTTGGTAAGCAGTTAATTTCTAATTCAAATTATCTTTTCAAAAATGTACCATTTGTATTTCTAGGACTATCCGTTCCAAAAAGGGAGATGCCTTCGAAGGACGTACTATGATGAAAATGGTTGTTGGAAACCATTTCTGGAGTTGATGGACATAATTTGTCCAGGAATCATTTATTTTGGTAAGCAGTTTAATTCTAATTCAAATGACCTTTTCAAAAATGTACCATTTGTATTTCTAGGACTATCCGTTCTAAAAAGGGAGATGCCTTCGATGGACGTACTATGATGAAAATGGTTGTTGGAAACCATTTCTGTTGTTGATGGACATAATTTGTCCAGGAATCATTTATCTTGGTAAGCAGTTTAATTCTAATTCAAATTATCTTTTCTAAAATGTACCATTTGTATTTCTAGGACTATCCGTTCTAAAAAGGGAGATGCCTTCGAAGGACGTACTATGATGAAAATGGTTGTTGGAAACCATTTCTGGAGTTGATGGACATAATTTGTCCAGGAATCATTTATTTTGGTAAGCAGTTTAATTCTAATTCAAATGACCTTTTCAAAAATGTACCATTTGTATTTCTAGGACTATCCGTTCTAAAAAGGGAGATGCCTTCGATGGACGTACTATGATGAAAATGGTTGTTGGAAACCATTTCTGTTGTTGATGGACATAATTTGTCCAGGAATCATTTATCTTGGTAAGCAGTTTAATTCTAATTCAAATTATCTTTTCTAAAATGTACCATTTGTATTTCTAGGACTATCCGTTCCAAAAAGGGAGATGCCTTCGAAGGACGTACTATGATGAAAATGGTTGTTGGAAACCATTTCTGGAGTTGATGGACATAATTTGTCCAGGAATCATTTATCTTGGTAAGGAGTTAATTTCTAATTCAAATTACCTTTTCAAAAATGTACCATTTGTATTTCTAGGACTATCCGTTCTAAAAAGGGAGATGCCTTCGATGGACGTACTATGATGAAAATGGTTGTTGGAGAACATTTCTGTTGTTGATGGACATAATTTGTCCAGGAATCATTTATCTTGGTAAGGAGTTAATTTCTAATTCAAATTACCTTTTCAAAAATGTACCATTTGTATTTCTAGGACTATCCGTTCTAAAAAGGGAGATGCCTTCGATGGACGTACTATGATGAAAATGGTTGTTGGAGAACATTTCTGTTGTTGATGGACATAATTTGTCCAGGAATCATTTATCTTGGTAAGCAGTTAATTTCTAATTCAAATTATCTTTTCAAAAATGTACCATTTGTATTTCTAGGACTATCCGTTCCAAAAAGGGAGATGCCTTCGAAGGACGTACTATGATGAAAATGGTTGTTGGAAACCATTTCTGGAGTTGATGGACATAATTTGTCCAGGAATCATTTATTTTGGTAAGCAGTTTAATTCTAATTCAAATGACCTTTTCAAAAATGTACCATTTGTATTTCTAGGACTATCCGTTCTAAAAAGGGAGATGCCTTCGATGGACGTACTATGATGAAAATGGTTGTTGGAAACCATTTCTGTTGTTGATGGACATAATTTGTCCAGGAATCATTTATCTTGGTAAGCAGTTTAATTCTAATTCAAATTATCTTTTCTAAAATGTACCATTTGTATTTCTAGGACTATCCGTTCCAAAAAGGGAGATGCCTTCGAAGGACGTACTATGATGAAAATGGTTGTTGGAAACCATTTCTGGAGTTGATGGACATAATTTGTCCAGGAATCATTTATCTTGGTAAGGAGTTAATTTCTAATTCAAATTACCTTTTCAAAAATGTACCATTTGTATTTCTAGGACTATCCGTTCTAAAAAGGGAGATGCCTTCGATGGACGTACTATGATGAAAATAATTGTTGGAAAACATTTCTGTTGTTGATGGACATAATTTGTCCATAATGGTACATTTTAGAAAAGATAATTTGAATTAGAAATTAACTGCTTACCAAGATAAATGATTCCTGGACAAATTATGTCCATCAACTCCAGAAATGGTTTCCAACAACCATTTTCATCATAGTACGTCCTTCGAAGGCATCTCCCTTTTTGGAACGGATAGTCCTAGAAATACAAATGGTACATTTTAGAAAAGATAATTTGAATTAGAAATTAACTGCTTACCAAGATAAATGATTCCTGGACAAATTATGTCCATCAACAACAGAAATGTTTTCCAACAATTATTTTCATCATAGTACGTCCATCGAAGGCATCTCCCTTTTTAGAACGGATAGTCCTAGAAATACAAATGGTACATTTTTGAAAAGGTAATTTGAATTAGAAATTAACTCCTTACCAAGATAAATGATTCCTGGACAAATTATGTCCATCAACTCCAGAAATGGTTTCCAACAACCATTTTCATCATAGTACGTCCTTCGAAGGCATCTCCCTTTTTGGAACGGATAGTCCTAGAAATACAAATGGTACATTTTAGAAAAGATAATTTGAATTAGAATTAAACTGCTTACCAAGATAAATGATTCCTGGACAAATTATGTCCATCAACAACAGAAATGGTTTCCAACAACCATTTTCATCATAGTACGTCCATCGAAGGCATCTCCCTTTTTAGAACGGATAGTCCTAGAAATACAAATGGTACATTTTTGAAAAGGTCATTTGAATTAGAATTAAACTGCTTACCAAAATAAATGATTCCTGGACAAATTATGTCCATCAACTCCAGAAATGGTTTCCAACAACCATTTTCATCATAGTACGTCCTTCGAAGGCATCTCCCTTTTTGGAACGGATAGTCCTAGAAATACAAATGGTACATTTTTGAAAAGATAATTTGAATTAGAAATTAACTGCTTACCAAGATAAATGATTCCTGGACAAATTATGTCCATCAACAACAGAAATTTCTCCAACAACCATTTTCATCATAGTACGTCCATCGAAGGCATCTCCCTTTTTAGAACCGATAGCCCTAGAAAAATTATAATTACATTTTTGAAAAGGTCATTTGCATTAGAATTAAACTGCTTACCAAGATAAATGATTCCTGGACAAATTATGTCCATCAACTCCAGAAATGGTTTCCAACAACCATTTTCATCATAGTACGTCCTTCGAAGGCATCTCCCTTTTTGGAACGGATAGTCCTAGAAATACAAATGGTACATTTTTGAAAAGATAATTTGAATTAGAAATTAACTGCTTACCAAGATAAATGATTCCTGGACAAATTATGTCCATCAACAACAGAAATGTTCTCCAACAACCATTTTCATCATAGTACGTCCTTCGAAGGCATCTCCCTTTTTGGAACCGATAGCCCTAGAAAAATTATAATTACATTTTTGAAAAGGTCATTTGCATTAGAATTAAACTGCTTACCAAGATAAATGATTCCTGGACAAATTATGTCCATCAACTCCAGAAATGGTTTCCAACAACCATTTTCATCATAGTACGTCCTTCGAAGGCATCTCCCTTTTTGGAACGGATAGTCCTAGAAATACAAATGGTACATTTTAGAAAAGATAATTTGAATTAGAATTAAACTGCTTACCAAGATAAATGATTCCTGGACAAATTATGTCCATCAACAACAGAAATGGTTTCCAACAACCATTTTCATCATAGTACGTCCATCGAAGGCATCTCCCTTTTTAGAACGGATAGTCCTAGAAATACAAATGGTACATTTTTGAAAAGGTCATTTGAATTAGAATTAAACTGCTTACCAAAATAAATGATTCCTGGACAAATTATGTCCATCAACTCCAGAAATGGTTTCCAACAACCATTTTCATCATAGTACGTCCTTCGAAGGCATCTCCCTTTTTGGAACGGATAGTCCTAGAAATACAAATGGTACATTTTTGAAAAGATAATTTGAATTAGAAATTAACTGCTTACCAAGATAAATGATTCCTGGACAAATTATGTCCATCAACAACAGAAATGTTCTCCAACAACCATTTTCATCATAGTACGTCCTTCGAAGGCATCTCCCTTTTTGGAACCGATAGCCCTAGAAAAATTATAATTACATTTTTGAAAAGGTCATTTGCATTAGAATTAAACTGCTTACCAAGATAAATGATTCCTGGACAAATTATGTCCATCAACAACAGAAATGTTCTCCAACAACCATTTTCATCATAGTACGTCCATCGAAGGCATCTCCCTTTTTGGAACGGATAGTCCTAGAAATACAAATGGTACATTTTAGAAAAGATAATTTGAATTAGAAATTAACTGCTTACCAAGATAAATGATTCCTGGACAAATTATGTCCATCAACAACAGAAATGTTCTCCAACAACCATTTTCATCATAGTACGTCCATCGAAGGCATCTCCCTTTTTAGAACGGATAGTCCTAGAAATACAAATGGTACATTTTTGAAAAGGTAATTTGAATTAGAAATTAACTCCTTACCAAGATAAATGATTCCTGGACAAATTATGTCCATCAACAACAGAAATGTTCTCCAACAACCATTTTCATCATAGTACGTCCATCGAAGGCATCTCCCTTTTTAGAACGGATAGTCCTAGAAATACAAATGGTACATTTTTGAAAAGGTCATTTGAATTAGAATTAAACTGCTTACCAAAATAAATGATTCCTGGACAAATTATGTCCATCAACTCCAGAAATGGTTTCCAACAACCATTTTCATCATAGTACGTCCTTCGAAGGCATCTCCCTTTTTGGAACGGATAGTCCTAGAAATACAAATGGTACATTTTAGAAAAGATAATTTGAATTAGAAATTAACTGCTTACCAAGATAAATGATTCCTGGACAAATTATGTCCATCAACAACAGAAATGTTTTCCAACAATTATTTTCATCATAGTACGTCCATCGAAGGCATCTCCCTTTTTAGAACGGATAGTCCTAGAAATACAAATGGTACATTTTTGAAAAGGTAATTTGAATTAGAAATTAACTCCTTACCAAGATAAATGATTCCTGGACAAATTATGTCCATCAACTCCAGAAATGGTTTCCAACAACCATTTTCATCATAGTACGTCCTTCGAAGGCATCTCCCTTTTTGGAACGGATAGTCCTAGAAATACAAATGGTACATTTTAGAAAAGATAATTTGAATTAGAATTAAACTGCTTACCAAGATAAATGATTCCTGGACAAATTATGTCCATCAACAACAGAAATGGTTTCCAACAACCATTTTCATCATAGTACGTCCATCGAAGGCATCTCCCTTTTTAGAACGGATAGTCCTAGAAATACAAATGGTACATTTTTGAAAAGGTCATTTGAATTAGAATTAAACTGCTTACCAAAATAAATGATTCCTGGACAAATTATGTCCATCAACTCCAGAAATGGTTTCCAACAACCATTTTCATCATAGTACGTCCTTCGAAGGCATCTCCCTTTTTGGAACGGATAGTCCTAGAAATACAAATGGTACATTTTTGAAAAGATAATTTGAATTAGAAATTAACTGCTTACCAAGATAAATGATTCCTGGACAAATTATGTCCATCAACAACAGAAATGTTCTCCAACAACCATTTTCATCATAGTACGTCCATCGAAGGCATCTCCCTTTTTAGAACGGATAGTCCTAGAAATACAAATGGTACATTTTTGAAAAGGTAATTTGAATTAGAAATTAACTCCTTACCAAGATAAATGATTCCTGGACAAATTATGTCCATCAACAACAGAAATGTTCTCCAACAACCATTTTCATCATAGTACGTCCATCGAAGGCATCTCCCTTTTTAGAACGGATAGTCCTAGAAATACAAATGGTACATTTTTGAAAAGGTCATTTGAATTAGAATTAAACTGCTTACCAAAATAAATGATTCCTGGACAAATTATGTCCATCAACTCCAGAAATGGTTTCCAACAACCATTTTCATCATAGTACGTCCTTCGAAGGCATCTCCCTTTTTGGAACGGATAGTCCTAGAAATACAAATGGTACATTTTAGAAAAGATAATTTGAATTAGAAATTAACTGCTTACCAAGATAAATGATTCCTGGACAAATTATGTCCATCAACAACAGAAATGTTTTCCAACAATTATTTTCATCATGGTACGTCCATCGAAGGCATCTCCCTTTTTGGAACCGATAGCCCTAGAAAAATTATAATTACATTTTTGAAAAGGTCATTTGCATTAAAATTAAACTGCTTACCAAGATAAATGATTCCTGGACAAATTATGTCCATCAACTCCAGAAATGGTTTCCAACAACCATTTTCATCATAGTACGTCCATCGAAGGCATCTCCCTTTTTAGAACGGATAGTCCTAGAAATACAAATGGTACATTTTTGAAAAGGTCATTTGAATTAGAATTAAACTGCTTACCAAAATAAATGATTCCTGGACAAATTATGTCCATCAACTCCAGAAATGGTTTCCAACAACCATTTTCATCATAGTACGTCCTTCGAAGGCATCTCCCTTTTTGGAACGGATAGTCCTAGAAATACAAATGGTACATTTTTGAAAAGATAATTTGAATTAGAAATTAACTGCTTACCAAGATAAATGATTCCTGGACAAATTATGTCCATCAACAACAGAAATGTTCTCCAACAACCATTTTCATCATAGTACGTCCTTCGAAGGCATCTCCCTTTTTGGAACCGATAGCCCTAGAAAAATTATAATTACATTTTTGAAAAGGTCATTTGCATTAGAATTAAACTGCTTACCAAGATAAATGATTCCTGGACAAATTATGTCCATCAACTCCAGAAATGGTTTCCAACAACCATTTTCATCATAGTACGTCCTTCGAAGGCATCTCCCTTTTTGGAACGGATAGTCCTAGAAATACAAATGGTACATTTTAGAAAAGATAATTTGAATTAGAATTAAACTGCTTACCAAGATAAATGATTCCTGGACAAATTATGTCCATCAACAACAGAAATGGTTTCCAACAACCATTTTCATCATAGTACGTCCATCGAAGGCATCTCCCTTTTTAGAACGGATAGTCCTAGAAATACAAATGGTACATTTTAGAAAAGATAATTTGAATTAGAAATTAACTGCTTACCAAGATAAATGATTCCTGGACAAATTATGTCCATCAACAACAGAAATGTTCTCCAACAACCATTTTCATCATAGTACGTCCATCGAAGGCATCTCCCTTTTTAGAACGGATAGTCCTAGAAATACAAATGGTACATTTTTGAAAAGGTAATTTGAATTAGAAATTAACTCCTTACCAAGATAAATGATTCCTGGACAAATTATGTCCATCAACAACAGAAATGTTCTCCAACAACCATTTTCATCATAGTACGTCCATCGAAGGCATCTCCCTTTTTAGAACGGATAGTCCTAGAAATACAAATGGTACATTTTTGAAAAGGTCATTTGAATTAGAATTAAACTGCTTACCAAAATAAATGATTCCTGGACAAATTATGTCCATCAACTCCAGAAATGGTTTCCAACAACCATTTTCATCATAGTACGTCCTTCGAAGGCATCTCCCTTTTTGGAACGGATAGTTCTAGAAATACAAATGGTACATTTTAGAAAAGATAATTTGAATTAGAAATTAACTGCTTACCAAGATAAATGATTCCTGGACAAATTATGTCCATCAACAACAGAAATGTTTTCCAACAATTATTTTCATCATGGTACGTCCATCGAAGGCATCTCCCTTTTTGGAACCGATAGCCCTAGAAAAATTATAATTACATTTTTGAAAAGGTCATTTGCATTAAAATTAAACTGCTTACCAAGATAAATGATTCCTGGACAAATTATGTCCATCAACTCCAGAAATGGTTTCCAACAACCATTTTCATCATAGTACGTCCATCGAAGGCATCTCCCTTTTTAGAACGGATAGTCCTAGAAATACAAATGGTACATTTTTGAAAAGGTCATTTGAATTAGAATTAAACTGCTTACCAAGACAAATGATTCCTGGACAAATTATGTCCATCAACTCCAGAAATGATTTCCAACAACCATTTTCATCATAGTACGTCCATCGAAGGCATCTCCCTTTTTGGAACGGATAGCCCTAAAAATACATATGGTACATTTTTGAAAAGGTCGTTTGAATTAGAATTAAACTGCTTATCAAGATAAATGATTCCTGGACAAAGTATTTAAATCAGCTACAGAAATGGTTTCCAGCATGGTTCGTCCATCGAAGGCAGCTGCCTTTTTGGAACGGATGGTCATAGAAAAATTATAATTACTGTTTTGGAAAGGTAATTTGAATTCAAATTAAACGGCTTACAAAAATTAATGACTTGTACAAATTTTGTCCAACAACTTCTTAAATGTTTTCGAACAACCACTTTCAGCATGGTACGTCCATCGATGGCGTCTCCCTTTTTTGAACGGATGAACGTAGAATCAAAAAAGATATGTTTTTGGTAAGATCGTTAAATTTGGGACTAGACTGCTTACCAGAAAATATGTTTCTTGGGCGAGAACTGGCCAGCAACCCTTGAAAAGTCTTTTATAAGTAAACCTAAAAAATAAATGGCTTAGGATTCGTTGATTTGTGGCGAAACTAGACGGAATAGAATTAAAATGTTTGCACTGCCTGATAGGTAATTTAATTCTGAATTGAGTCCAATTATTTTTAAGGTGCTCCTTGAAGGCATTGTGGCCAACAACTTCTATTAGCTGCAATGCCACTCATTTTGGTCAGTTTAAACTGCATCTAATGACTAAAATAAATACTATACAGATATGACAGTGCTTTAATCGAGTAGGTATTGAGTTTACCTGTGGATCCATGTACGGTTTATCATGAGTATCGTACTCTTTCGTCCAGAATTCCTACAAATCCCTCAATTTCTGCGATATTTTTGTCCAGCTGTCAAAGTGGAACGAGTGGAAATGAAAAAGTTGTTGAGAAAAGTTGTTAACTTCACGCACATCATATCAAGACATATGACATATCATGACATATGACATATCAGGACGTATGACATATCATGACATATCACATTTCATGTCATATGACATATCATGACATATGACATATTATGACATATGACATATCATGACATATGACATATCATGACATATGACATATCATGACATATGACATATCATGACATATGACATATCATGACATATGACATATCATGACATATGACATATCATGACATATGACATATCACGACATATGACATATCAAGACATATTACATATCATGACATATGACATATCATGACATATGACATATCATAACATATGACATATCAAGACATCCGACATTCCATGACATATGACATATCATGACATATGACATAACATGACATATGACATGTCATGACATATGACATATGACATATCATGACATATGACATAACATGACATATGACATATCATGACATATGACATATCATGACATATGACATAACATGACATATGACATGTCATGACATATGACATAACATGACATATGACATATCATGACATATGACATATCATGACATGTGACACAGCATGACATATGACATATCAAGACTTCTGACATATGACATATCATAACATATGACATATCAAGACATCCGACATTCCATGACATATGACATATCATGACATATGATATAACATGACATATGACATGTCATGACATATGACATATGACATATCATGACATATGACATAACATGACATATGACATATCATGACATATGACATAACATGACATATGACATGTCATGACATATGACATAACATGACATATGACATATCATGACATATCATGACATATGACATATCATGACATATGACATATCATGACATATGACATATCATGACATATCATGGCATATGACATATCAAGACATCCGACATACCATGACATATGACATATCATGACATATGACATATGACAAAACATGACATGTGACACAGCATGACATATGACATATCAAGACTTCTGAAATATGACATATCATAACATATGACATATCAAGACATCCGACATTCCACGACATATGACATATCAAGACATGTGACATATCATGACATATGACATATCATGACATATCATGACTTATGACATATGACATATCATGACATATGACATATCATGACATATGACATATCATGACATATGACATAACATGACATATGACATGTCATGACATATGACATAACATGACATATGACATGTCATGACATATCATGACATATGACATATCATGACATGTGACACAGCATGACATATAACATATCAGGACTTCTGACATATGACATATCATAACATATGACATATCAAGACATCCGACATTCCATGTCATATGACCAATCATGACATATGACATAACATGACATATGACATGTCATGACATATGACATATGACATATCATGACATATGACATAACATGACATATGACATGTCATGACATATGACATAACATGACATATGACATATCATGATATATGACATATCATGACATGTGACACAGCATGACATATGACATATCAAGACTTTTGACATATGACATATCATAACATATGACATATCAAGACATCCGACATTCCATGACATATGACATATCATGACATATCATGACATATGACATAACATGACATTTGACATGTCATGACATATGACATATCATGACATATGACATAACATGACATATGACATGTCATGACATATGACATAACATGACATATGACATATCATGACATATGACATATCATGACATATGACTTATCACGACATATGACATATCAAGACATGTGACATATCATGACATATGACATATGACATATCATGACATATGACTAATATCATGACATATGACATATGACATATCATGACATATGACATATCATGACATGTGACACAGCATGACATATGACATATCAAGACTTCTGACATATCATAACATATGACATATCAAGACATCCGACATTCCATGACATATGACATACAAAGACATCCGACATTCCATGACATATGACATGTCATGACATATGACATAACATGACATATGACATGTTATGACATATGACATAACATGACATATGACATATCATGACATATGACATATCATGACATATGACATATCATGACATATGATATATCATGACATATGACATATCATGACATATGACATATCACGACATAAGACATATCAAGACATATGACATATCATGACATGTGACACAGCATGACATATGACATATCAAGACTTCTGACATATGACATATCATAACATATGACGTATCAAGACATCCGACATTCCATGACATATGACATGTCATGACATATGACATATCATGACATATGACATATCATGACATATGACATATCATGACATATGACATGTCATGACATATGACATAACATGACATATGACATATCTTGACATATCATGACATATGACATATCATGACATATGACATATCATGACATATGACATATCATGACATATGACATATCATGACATATGATATATGACATATCATGACATATCATGACATATGACATAACATGACATATGACATGTCATGACATATGACATAACATGACATATGACATATGACATATCATGACATATGACATATCATGACATGTGACACAGCATGACATATCAAGACTTCTGACATATCATAACATATGACATATCAAGACATACGACATTCCATGACATATGACATATAAAGACATCCGACATTCCATGACATATGACATGTCATGACATATGACATAACATGACATATGACATGTCATGACATATGACATAACATGACATATGACATATGACATATCATGACATATGACATATCATGACATATGACATATCATGACATATGACATATCATGACATATGACATATCACGACATAAGACATATCAAGACATATGACATATCATGACATGTGACACAGCATGACATATGACATATCAAGACTTCTGACATATGACATATCATAACATATGACATATCAAGACATCCGACATTCCATGACATATGACATATCATGACATATGACATAACATGACATATGACATGTCATGACATATGACATATGACATATCATGACATATGACATAACATGACATATGACATGTCATGACATAACATGACATATGACATATCATGACATATGACATATCATGACATGTGACACAGCATGACATATGACATATCAAGACTTCTGACATATGACATATCATAACATATGACATATCAAGACATCCGACATTCCATGACATATGACATATCATGACATATGACATAACATGACATATGCCATGTCATGACATATGACATATCATGACATATGACATAACATGACATATGACATGTCATGACATATGACATAACATGACATATGACATATCATGACATATGACATATCATGCCATATGACTTATCACGACATATGACATATCAAGACATGTGACATATCATGACATATGACATATGACATATCATGACTTATGACATATGACATATCATGACATATGACATATGACATATCATGACATATGACATATCATGACATATGACATAACATGACATATGACATGTCATGACATATGACATAACATGACATATGACATATCATGACATATCATGACATGTGACACAGCATGACATACGACATATCATGACATATGACATATCATGACATATGACATATCATGACATATGACATATCATGACATATGACATATCATGACATATGACATATCATGACATATCACGACATAAGACATATCAAGACATATGACATATCATGACATGTGACACAGCATGACATATGACATATCAAGACTTCTGACATATGACATATCATAACATATGACGTATCAAGACATCCGACATTCCATGACATATGACATATCAAGACATCCGACATTCCATGACATATGACATATCATGACATGTGACACAGCATGACATATGACATATCATGACATATGACATATCATGACATATGACATATCATGACATATGACATATCATGACATATGACATATCATGACATATGACATATCATGACATATGACATATCATGACATATGACATATCATGACATATGATATATCATGACATATGACATATCATGACATATGACATATCACGACATAAGACATATCAAGACATATGACATATCATGACATGTGACACAGCATGACATATGACATATCAAGACTTCTGACATATGACATATCATAACATATGACGTATCAAGACATCCGACATTCCATGACATATGACATGTCATGACATATGACATATCATGACATATGACATATCATGACATATGACATATCATGACATATGACATATCTTGACATATCATGACATATGACATATCATGACATATGACATATCTTGACATATCATGACATATGACATATCATGACATATGACATATCATGACATATGACATATCATGACATATGATATATGACATATCATGACATATCATGACATATGACATAACATGACATATGACATGTCATGACATATGACATAACATGACATATGACATATGACATATCATGACATATGACATATCATGACATGTGACACAGCATGACATATCAAGACTTCTGACATATCATAACATATGACATATCAAGACATACGACATTCCATGACATATGACATATAAAGACATCCGACATTCCATGACATATGACATGTCATGACATATGACATAACATGACATATGACATGTCATGACATATGACATAACATGACATATGACATATCATGACATATGACATATCATGACATATGACATATCATGACATATGACATATCATGACATATGACATATCATGACATATGACATATCACGACATAAGACATATCAAGACATATGACATATCATGACATGTGACACAGCATGACATATGACATATCAAGACTTCTGACATATGACATATCATAACATATGACGTATCAAGACATCCGACATTCCATGACATATGACATGTCATGACATATGACATATCATGACATATGACATATCATGACATATGACATATCATGACATATGACATATCATGACATATGACATATCACGACATAAGACATATCAAGACATATGACATATCATGACATGTGACACAGCATGACATATGACATATCATAACATATGACGTATCAAGACATCCGACATTCCATGACATATGACATGTCATGACATATGACATATCATGACATATGACATATCATGACATATGACATATCATGACATATGACATATCATGACATATGACATATCATGACATATGACATATCATGACATATGACATATCATGACATATGACATATCATGACATATGACATATCACGACATATGACATATCAAGACATATGACATATCATGACATATGACATACCATGACATATGACATATAATGACATATGACATATAATGACATATGGCATATCATGACATATGACATATCATGACATATGACATATCAAGACGTATGACATATCATGACATATGACATATCATGTCATATGACATATCATGACATATGACATATCATGACATATGACATATCATGACATATGACATATCATGACATATGACATATCATGACATATCATGACATATGACATATCATGACATATGACATATCATGACATATGACATATCACGACATATGACATATCAAGACATATTACATATCATGACATATGACATATCATGACATATCATGACATATCATGACATATCATGACATATGACATATCATGACATATCATGACATATGACATATCACGACATATGACATATCAAGACATATGACATATCATGACATATGACATACCATGACATATGACATATCATGACATATGACATATCATGACATATGACATATCATAACATATGACATATCAAGACATCCGACATTCCATGACATATGACATATCATGACATATGACATAACATGACATATGACATAACATGACATATGACATGTCATGACATATGACATATCATGACATATGACATATCATGACATATGACATATCATGACATATCATGACATATGACATATCACGACATATGACATATCAAGACATATGACATATCATGACATATGACATACCATGACATATGACATATCAAGACATATGACATATCATGACATATGACATAACATGACATATGACATATGACATATCATGACATATGACATATCATGACATATGACATATCATGACATATGACATATCACGACATATGACATATCAAGACATATGACATATCATGACATATGACATATCAGGACGTATGACATATCATGACATATCACATATCATGTCATATGACATATCATGACATATGACATATTATGACATATGACATATCATGACATATGACATATCATGACATATGACATATCATGACATATGACATATCATGACATATGACATATCATGACATATGACATATCATGACATATGACATATCATGACATATGACATATCACGACATATGACATATCAAGACATATTACATATCATGACATATGACATATCATGACATATGACATATCATAACATATGACATATCAAGACATCCGACATTCCATGACATATGACATATCATGACATATGACATAACATGACATATGACATGTCATGACATATGACATATGACATATCATGACATATGACATAACATGACATATGACATGTCATGACATATGACATAACATGACATATGACATATCATGACATATGACATATCATGACATGTGACACAGCATGACATATGACATATCAAGACTTCTGACATATGACATATCATAACATATGACATATCAAGACATCCGACATTCCATGACATATGACATAACATGACATATGACATGTCATGACATATGACATATGACATATCATGACATATGACATAACATGACATATGACATATCATGACATATGACATAACATGACATATGACATGTCATGACATATGACATAACATGACATATGACATATCATGACATATGACATATCATGACATATGACATATCATGACATATGACATATCATGACATATGACATATCATGACATATGACATATCACGACATATGACATATCATGGCATATGACATATCAAGACATCCGACATACCATGACATATGACATATCATGACATATGACATATGACATAACATGACTTGTGACACAGCATGACATATGACATATCAAGACTTCTGAAATATGACATATCATAACATATGACATATCAAGACATCCGACATTCCACGACATATGACATATCAAGACATGTGACATATCATGACATATGACATATGACATATCATGACATATCATGACTTATGACATATGACATATCATGACATATGACATATCATGACATATGACATATCATGACATATGACATAACATGACATATGACATGTCATGACATATGACATAACATGACATATGACATATCATGACATATGACATATCATGACATGTGACACAGCATGACATATAACATATCAGGACTTCTGACATATGACATATCATAACATATGACATATCAAGACATCCGACACTCCATGTCATATGAACAATCATGACATATGACATAACATGACATATGACATGTCATGACATATGACATATCATGACATATGACATAACATGACATATGACATGTCATGACATATGACATAACATGACATATGACATATCATGACATATGACATATCATGACATGTGACACAGCATGACATATGACATATCAAGACTTCTGACATATAACATATCAAGACATCCGACATTCCATGACATATGACATATCATGACATATGACATAACATGACATATGACATGTCATGACATATGACATATCATGACATATGACATAACATGACATATGACATGTCATGACATATGACATAACATGACATATGACATATCATGACATATGACATATCATGACATATGACTTATCACGACATATGACATATCAAGACATGTGACATATCATGACATATGACATATGACATATCATGACATATGACATATGACTAATATCATGACATATGACATATGACATATCATGACATATGACATATCAGGACATATGACATATGACATATCATGACATATGACATATCATGACATATGACATATCATGACATATGACATATGACATATCATGACATATGACAAAACAAGACATATGACATGTCATGACATATGACATAACATGACATACGACATATCATGACATATGACATATCATGACATTTGACACAGCATGACATATGACATATCGAGACTTCTGACATATGACATCATAACATATGACATATCAAGACATCCGACATTCCATGACATATGATATATCATGACATATGACATAACATGACATATGACATGTCATGACATATGACATATGACATATCATGACATATGACATAACATGACGTATGACATGTCATGCCATATGACATAACATGACATATGACATATCATGACATATGACATATCATGACATATGACATATCAAGACTTCTGACATATGACATATCATAACATATGACATATCAAGACATCCGACATTCCATGACATATGACATATCATGACTTATGACATAACATGACATATGACATATGACATATCAAGACATCCGACATTCCATGACATATGATATATCATGACATATGACATAACATGACATATGACATGTCATGACATATGACATATGACATATCATGACATATGACATAACATGACGTATGACATGTCATGCCATATGACATAACATGACATATGACATATCATGACATGTGACACAGCATGACATATGACATATCAAGACTTCTGACATATGACATATCATAACATATGACATATCAAGACATCCGACATTCCATGACATATGACATATCATGACTTATGACATAACATGACATATGACATATGACATATCATGACATATGACATATCATGACATATGACATAACATGACATAAGACATGTCATGACATATGACATAACATGACATATGACATATCATGACATATGACATATCATGACATATGACATATCATGACATGTGACACAGCATTACATATGACATATCAAGACTTCTGACTTATGACATATCATAACATATGACATATCAAGACATCCGACATTCCATGACATATGACATATCATGACATATGACATAACATGACATATGACATGTCATGACATATGACATAACATGACATATGACATATCATGACATATCATGACATATGACATATCATGACATATGACATATCACGACATATGACATATCAAGACATATGACATATCATGACATATGACATACCATGACATATGACATACCATGACATATGACATATCATGGCATATGACATATCATGACATATGACATATACTGACATATGACATATCATGACAAATGACATAACATGACATATGACATGTCATGAAATATGACATAACTTGACATATGACATATCATAACATATGACATATCATGACATATGACATATCATGACATATGACATGTCATGACATATGACATACCATGACATATGACATATAATGACATATGACATATCATGACATATGACATATCATGACATATGACATATCATGACATATGACATATCATGACATATGACATATCATGACATATGACATATCATGACATATGACATATCATGACATATGACATATCATGACATATGACATATCATGACATATGACATATCATGACATATCAAGACATCCGACATTCTATGACATATGACATATCATGACATATGACATAACATGACATACGACATGTCATGACATATGACAAATCATGACATATCATGACATATGACAAATCATGACATATGACATATCATGACATATGACATATCATGACATATGACATATCATGACATATGACATATCATGACATATGACATATCATGACATATGACAAATCATGACATATGACATATCATGACATATGACATATCATGACATATGACATATCATGACATATGACATATCATGACATATGACATTCCATGACATATGACATATCATGACATATGACATAACATGACATATGACATATCATGACATATGACATAACATGACATATGACATGTCATGACATATGACATATCATGACATATGACATACCATGACATATGACATATCATGACATACCATGACATATGACATATGATGACATATGACATATCATGACATATGACATATCATGACATGTGACATATCATGACATATGACATATCATGACATATGACATATCATGACATATGACATATCATGACATATGACATATCATGACATATGACATATCATGACATATGACATATCATGACATATGACATATCATGACATATGACATATCATGACATATGACATATCATGACATATCAAGACATCCGACATTCTATGACATATGACATATCATGACATATGACATAACATGACATACGACATGTCATGACATATGACATAACATGACATATGACATATCATGACATATGACATATCATGACATATGACATATCATGACATATGACATATCACGACATATGACATATCAAGACATATGACATATCATGACATGACATATCATGACATATGACATATGGCATATCAGGACATATGACATATCAAGACATATGATACATCATGACATATGAATTAACATGACATATGACATGTCATGACATATGACATATCATGACATATTACATATTATGACATATGACATATCATGACATATGACATATCATGACATATGACATATCATGACATATAATGACATATGACATACAATGACATATGACATATCATGACATATGACATATCAAGACATATGACATATCATGACATATGACATACCATGGCATATGACATATCATGACATACCATGACATATGACATATAATGACATATGACATATGACATATCATGACATGTGACATATCATGACATATGACATATCATGACATATGACATATCATGACCTATGACATATCATGACATATCAGGACATATGACATATCAAGACATATGACATATGACATATCATAACATATGACATATCAAGACATATGACATATCATGACATATGACATACCATGACATATGACATATCATGACATATGACATACCATGACATATGACATATCATGACATACCATGACATATGACATATGATGACATATGACATATCATGACATATGACATATCATGACATGTGACATATCATGACATATGACATATCATGACATATGACATATCATGACATATGACATATCATGACATATGACATATCATGACATATGACATATCATGACATATGACATATCATGACATATGACATATCATGACATATGACATATCATGACATATGACATATCACGACATATGACATATCAAGACATATGACATATCAAGACATATGACATATCATGACATATGACATACCATGACATATGACATATCATGACATATGACATATCATGACATATGACATATCATGACATATGACATACCATGACATATGACATATAATGACATATGACATATCATGACATATGACATATCATGACATATGACATATGACATACCATGACATATGACATACCATGACATATGACATATCATGACATATGACATATCATGACATATGACATATCATGACATATGACATATCATGACATATGACATACCATGACATATCATGACATATGACATATCATGACATATGACATATCACGACATATGACATATCAAGACATATGACATATCATGACATATGACATACCATGACATATGACATATCATGACATATGACATATCATGACATATGACATATCATGACATATGACATACCATGACATATGACATATAATGACATATGACATATCATGACATATGACATATCATGACATATGACATATCATGACATATGACATATGACATATCATGACATATGACATATGACATATCATGACATATGACATATGACATATCATGACATATGACATATCATGACATATGACATATCATGACATATGACATATCACGACATATGACATATCAAGACATATGACATACCCTGACATATGACATACCATGACACATGACATATCATGGCATATGACATATCATGACATATGACATAGCATGACATAGGACATATCATGACATATGACATATCATGACATGACATATCATGACATATGACATACCATGACATATGACATATAATGACTTATGACATATAATGACATATGGCATATCATGACATATGACATATCATGACATATGACATATCAAGACATATGACATATCATGACATATGACATATCATGTCATATGATATATCATGACATATGACATATCATGACATATGACATATCATGACTTATGACATATCACGACATATGACATATCAAGACATATGACATACCATGACATATGACATATCATGACATATGACATATGACATAACATGACATATGACATGTCATGACATATGACATAACATGACATATGACATATAATGAAATATGACATATCATGACATATGACATATCATGCAATATGACATATAAAATATCATGACATATGACATATCCTGACATATGACATATGACATATCATGATATATGACATATCATGACATATGACATAACATGACATATGACATGTCATGACATATGACATAACATGACATATGACATAACATGACATATGACATACCATGACATATGACATATCATGACATATGACATATGACATAACATGACATATGACATGTCATGACATATGACATAACATGACATATGACATATAATGAAATATGACATATCATGACATATGACATATCATGCAATATGACATATGAAATATCATGACATATGACATATCATGACATATGACATATGACATATCATGATATATGACATATCATGACATATGACATAACATGACATATGACATATCATGACATATGACATATCACGACATATGACATATCAAGACATATGACATACCATGACATATGACATATCATGACATATGACATATGACATAACATGACATATGACATGTCATGACATATGACATAACATGACATATGACATATAATGATATATGACATATCATGACATATGACATATCATGCAATATGACATATGAAATATCATGACATATGACATATCATGACATATGACATATGACATATCATGATATATGACATATCATGACATATGACATAACATGACATATGACATGTCATGACATATGACATATCATGACATATCATGACATATGACATATCATGACATATGACATATGACATAACATGACATATGACATGTCATGACATATGACATAACATGACATATGACATATAATAAAATATGACATATCATGACATATGACATATCATGCAATATGACATATGAAATATCATGACATATGACATAACATGACATATGACATGTCATGACATATGACATAACATGACATATGACATGTCATAACATATGACATAACATGACATATGACATATAATGAAATATGACATATCATGACATATGACATATCATGCAATATGACATATGAAATATCATGACATATGACATATCATGACATATGACATATGACATAACATGACATATGACATGTCATGACATATGACATAACATGACATATGACATATAATGAAATATGACATATCATGACATATGACATATCATGCAATATGACATATGAAATATCATGACATATGACATATCATGACATATGACATATGACATATCATGACATATGACATATCATGACATATGACATAACATGACATATGACATGTCATGACATATGACATAACATGACATATGACATGTCATAACATATGACATAACATGACATATGACATATCATGACATATGACATATCATGACATATGACATATCAGGACATATGACATATCATGACATATGACATATCATGACATATGACATATCACGACATATGACATATCATGGCATATGACATATCAAGACATCCGACATACCATGACATATGACATATCATGACATATCATATGACATAACATGACATGTGACACAGCATGACATATGACATATCAAGACTTCTGACATATGACATATCATAACATATGACATATCAAGACATCCGACATTCCATGACATATGACATATCAAGACATCCGACATTCCATGACATAACATGACATATGACATATCATGACATATGACATATCATGACATATGACATATCATGACATATGACATATCATGACATATGACATATCATGACAAATGACATATCACGACATATGACATATCAAGACATATGACATATCATGACATATCATGACATATGACATATCATGACATATCATGACATATCATGACATATGACATATCATGACATATGACATATCACGACATATGACATATCAAGACATATGACATATCATGACATATGACATATCATGACATATGACATATCACGACATATGACATATCAAGAAATATGACATGTCATGACATATCATGACATATCATGACATATGACATATCATGACATATGACATATCACGACATATGACATATCAAGACATATGACATATCATGACATATGACATACCATGACATATGACATATCATGACATATGACATATCATCACATATGACATATCATGACATATGACATATCATGACATATGACATATCATGACATATGACATAGCATGACATATGACATATCATGACATATGACATATCATGACATATGACATACCATGACATATGACATATCACGACATATGACATATCATGACATATGACATATCATGACATATGACATAACATGACATACGACATGTCATGACATATGACAAATCATGACATATGACATATCATGACATATGACAAATCATGACATATGACATATCATGACATATGACATATCATGACATATGACATATCATGACATATGACATATCATGACATATGACATATCATGACATATGACAAATCATGACATATGACATATCATGACATATGACATATCATGACATATGACATATCATGACATATGACATATCATGACATATGACATTCCATGACATATGACATATCATGACATATGACATAACATGACATATGACATATCATGACATATGACATATGACATATCATGACATATGACATAACATGACATATGACATGTCATGACATATGACATATCATGACATATGACATAGCATGACATAGGCCATATCATGACATATTACATATCATGACATATGACATAGCATGACATTGGCCATATCATGACATATTACATATCATGACATATGACATATCATGACCTATGACATATCATGACATATGACATATCATGACCTATGACATATCATGACATATGACATAGCATGACATATGACATATCATGACATATGACATATCATGACATATGACATACCATGACATATGACATATCACGACATATGACATATCAAGACATATGACATACCATGACATATGACATATCACGACATATGACATATCATGACATATGACATATCATGACATATGACATAACATGACATACGACATGTCATGACATATGACAAATCATGACATATGACATATCATGACATATGACAAATCATGACATATGACATATCATGACATATGACATATCATGACATATGACATATCATGACATATGACATATCATGACATATGACATATCATGACATATGACAAATCATGACATATGACATATCATGACATATGACATATGACATATCATGACATATGACATATCATGACATATGACATATCATGACATATGACATTCCATGACATATGACATATCATGACATATGACATAACATGACATATGACATATCATGACATATGACATATGACATATCATGACATATGACATAACATGACATATGACATGTCATGACATATGACATATCATGACATATGACATACCATGACATATCAAGACATCCGACATTCTATGACATATGACATATCATGACATATGACATAACATGACATACGATATGTCATGACATATGACATAACATGACATATGACATATCATGACATATGACATATCATGACATATGACATATCATGACATATGACATATCACGACATATGACATATCAAGACATATGACATATCATGACATATGACATATCATGACATATGACATATCATGACATATGACATATCATGACATATGACATATCATGACATATGACATATCATGACATATGACATATCATGACATATGACATATCATGACATATCAAGACATCCGACATTCTATGACATATGACATATCATGACATATGACATAACATGACATACGATATGTCATGACATATGACATAACATGACATATGACATATCATGACATATGACATATCATGACATATGACATATCATGACATATGACATATCACGACATATGACATATCAAGACATATGACATATCATGACATGACATATCATGACATATGACATATGGCATATCAGGACATATGACATATCAAGACATATGATACATCATGACATATGAAATAACATGACATATGACATGTCATGACATATGACATATCATGACATATTACATATTATGACATATGACATATCATGACATATGACATATCATGACATATGACATATCATGACATATAATGACATATGACATACAATGACATATGACATATCATGACATATGACATATCAAGACATATGACATATGACATACCATGGCATATGACATATCATGACATACCATGACATATGACATATAATGACATATGACATATGACATATCATGACATGTGACATATCATGACATATGACATATCATGACATATGACATATCATGACCTATGACATATCATGACATATCAGGACATATGACATATCAAGACATATGACATATTAAGACATCTGACATACCATGACATATGACATATCATAACATATGACATATCAAGACATATGACATATCATGACATATGACATACCATGACATATGACATATCATGACATATGACATACCATGACATATGACATATCATGACATACCATGACATATGACATATGATGACATACCATGACATATGACATATGACATATCATGACATGTGACATATCATGACATATGACATATCATGACATATGACATATCATGACATATGACATATCATGACATATGACATATCATGACATATGACATATCATGACATATGACATATCATGACATATGACATATCATGACATATGACATATCATGACATATGACATATCATGACATATGACATATCACGACATATGACATATCAAGACATATGACATATCAAGACATATGACATATCATGACATATGACATACCATGACATATGACATATCATGACATATGACATATCATGACATATGACATATCATGACATATGACATACCATGACATATGACATAAAATGACATATGACATATCATGACATATGACATATCATGACATATGACATATCATGACATATGACATACCATGACATATGACATACCATGACATATGACATATGACATATCATGACATATGACATATCATGACATATGACATATCATGACATATGACATACCATGACATATCATGACATATGACATATCATGACATATGACATATCACGACATATGACATATCAAGACATATGACATATCATGACATATGACATACCATGACATATGACATATCATGACATATGACATATCATGACATATGACATATCATGACATATGACATACCATGACATATGACATATAATGACATATGACATATCATGACATATGACATATCATGACATATGACATATGACATATCATGACATATGACATATGACATATCATGACATATGACATATGACATATCATGACATATGACATATCATGACATATGACATATCACGACATATGACATATCAAGACATATGACATACCCTGACATATGACATACCATGACACATGACATATCATGGCATATGACATATCATGACATATGACATAGCATGACATAGGACATATCATGACATATGACATGTCATGACATATGACATAACATGACATATGACATGTCATAACATATGACATATCATGACATATGACATATGACATATCATGACATATGACATGTCATGACATAACATGACATATGACATGTCATGACATATGACATAACATGACATATGACATATAATGAAATATGACATATCATGACATATGACATATCATGCAATATGACATATGAAATATCATGACATATGACATATCATGACATATGACATATGACATAACATGACATATGACATGTCATGACATATGACATAACATGACATATGACATATAATGAAATATGACATATCATGACATATGACATATCATGCAATATGACATATGAAATATCATGACATATGACATATCATGACATATGACATATGACATATCATGACATATGACATATCATGACATATGACATAACATGACATATGACATGTCATGACATATGACATAACATGACATATGACATGTCATAACATATGACATAACATGACATATGACATATCATGACATATGACATATCATGACATATGACATATCAGGACATATGACATATCATGACATATGACATATCATGACATATGACATATCACGACATATGACATATCATGTCATATGACATATCAAGACATCCGACATACCATGACATATGACATATCATGACATATCATATGACATAACATGACATGTGACACAGCATGACATATGACATATCAAGACTTCTGACATATGACATATCATAACATATGACATATCAAGACATCCGACATTCCATGACATATGACATATCAAGACATCCGACATTCCATGACATAACATGACATATGACATATCATGACATATGACATATCATGACATATGACATATCATGACATATGACATATCATGACATATCATGACATATGACATATCACGACATATGACATATCAAGACATATGACATATCATGACATATCATGACATATGACATATCATGACATATCATGACATATGACATATCATGACATATGACATATCACGACATATGACATATCAAGACATATGACATATCATGACATATGACATATCATGACATATGACATATCATGACATATGACATATCACGACATATGACATATCAAGAAATATGACATGTCATGACATATCATGACATATCATGACATATGACATATCATGACATATGACATATCACGACATATGACATATCAAGACATATGACATATCATGACATATGACATACCATGACATATGACATATCATGACATATGACATATCATCACATATGACATATCATGACATATGACATATCATGACATATGACATATCATGACATATGACATAGCATGACATATGACATATCATGACATATGACATATCATGACATATGACATACCATGACATATGACATATCACGACATATGACATATCAAGACATATGACATATCATGACATATGACATACCATGACATATGACATATCATGACATATGACATATCATCACATATGACATATCATGACATATGACATATCATGACATATGACATATCATGACATATGACATAGCATGACATATCATGACATATGACATATCATGACATATGACATACCATGACACATGACATATCATGGCATATGACATATCATGACATATGACATAGCATGACATAGGCCATATCATGACATATTACATATCATGACATATGACATATCATGACATATGACATATCATGACCTATGACATATCATGACATATGACATATCATGACCTATGACATATCATGACATATGACATATCAGGACATATGACATATCAAGACATATGACATATTAAGACATCTGACATACCATGACATATCATAACATATGACATAACATGACATATGACATGTCATGACATATGACATATCATGACATATTACATATCATGACATATGACATATCATGACCTATGACATATCATGACATATGACATATCATGACCTATGACATATCAAGACAAGTGACATATCATGACATATGACTTATTAAGACATCTGACATACCATGACATATCATGACATATGACATAACATGACATATGACATGTCATGACCTATGACATATCATGACATATGACATATCATGACCTATGACATTTCATGACATATGAGATATCAGGACATATGACTTATCAAGACTTATGACATATTAAGACATCTGACATACCATGACATATCATAACATATGACATAACATGACATATGACATGTCATGACATATGACATATCATGACATATTACATATCATGACATATGACATATCATGACATATGACATATCATGACATATGACATATCATGACATATGACATATGATGACACATGACATATCATGACATATGACATATTAGAACATATGACATATCAAGACATATGACATATCATGACATATCATGACATATGATATATCATGACATATGACATATCATGACCTATGACATATCATGACATATGACATATCATGACCTATGACATATCAAGACATATGACATATCATGACATATGACTTATTAAGACATCTGACATACCATGACATATCATGACATATAACATAACATGACATATGACATATGACATATCATGACATATTACTTATCATGACATATGACATATCATGACATATGACATATCATGACCTATGACATATCATGACATATGACATATCATGACCTATGACATATCATGACATATGACATATCAGGACATATGACATATCAAGACATATGACATATTAAGACATCTGACATACCATGACATATCATAACATATGACATAACATGACATATGACATGTCATGACATATGACATATCATGACATTTTACATATCATGACATATGACATATCATGACATATGTCATATCATGACATATGACATATCATGACATATGACAAATGACATATGATGACATATGACATATCATGACATATGACATATCATGACATGTGACATATCATGATATATGACATATCATGACATATGACATATCATGACATATGACATATCATGACATATGACATATCATGACATATCATGACCTATGACATATCATGACATATGACATATCAGGACATATGACATATCAAGACATATGACATATAAAGACATCTGACATACCATGACATATGACATATCATGACATATGACATATCAAGACATATGACATATCATGACATATGACATACCATGACATATGACATATCATGACATATGACATACCATGACATATGACATATAATGACATATGACATATCATGACCTATGACATATAATGACATATCATGGCATATGACATATCATGACATATGACATATCATGACATATGACATATCATGACATATGACATATCATGACATATGACATATCATGACATATGACATATCATGACATATGACATATCATGACATATGACATATCATGACATATGACATATCATGACATATGACATATCATGACATATGACATATCATGACATATGACATATCATGACATATGACATATCACGACATATGACATATCAAGACATATGACATATCATGACATATGACATACCATGACATATGACATATAATGACTTATGACATATAATGACATATGGCATATCATGACATATGACATATCATGACATATGACATATCAAGACATATGACATATCATGACATATCATGTCATATGATATATCATGACATATGACATATCATGACATATGACATATCATGACATATGACATATCATGACATATGACATATCATGACATATGACATATCATGACATATGACATATCATGACATATGACATATCATGACATATGACATATCATGACATATGACATATCACGACATATGACATATCAAGACATATGACATATCATGACATATCATGACATATGACATATCATGACATATCATGACATGTGACATATCATGACATATGACATATCATGACATATGACATATCATGACATATGACATATCATGACATATGACATATCATGACATATGACATATCATGACATATGACATATCATGACATATGACATATCATGACATATCATGACATATGACATATCATGACATATCATGACATGTGACATATCATGACATATGACATATCATGACATGTGACATATCATGACATATGACATATCATGACATATGACATATCATGACATATGACATATCATGACATATGACATATCATGACATATGACATATCATGAAATATGACATATCATGACATATGACATATCAAGACATATGACATATCATGACATATGACATACCATGACATATGACATATAATGACTTATGACATATAATGACATATGGCATATCATGACATATGACATATCAAGACATATGACATACCATGACATATGACATATCATGACATATGACATATCATGACATATGACATATCATGACATATGACATATCATGACATATGACATATCATGACATATGACATAGCATGACATATGACATATCATGACATATCATGACATATGACATATGACATACCATGACACATGACATATCATGGCATATGACATATCATGACATATGACATAGCATGACATAGGACATATCATGACATATGACATATCATGACATGACATATCATGACATATGACATATCATGACATATGACATATCATGACATATGACATATCAAGACTTCTGACATATGACATATCATGACATATGACATATCAAGACATCCGACATACCATGACATATGACATATCATGACATATGACATAACATGACATATGACAAGTCATGACATATGACATAACATGACATATAATAAAATATGACATATCATGACATATGACATATCATGACATATGACATATCATGACATATGACATATCATGACATATGACATATAATTAAATATGACATATCATGACATATGACATATCATGACATATGATATATCATGACATATGACATATCATGACATATGACATATCATGACAAATGACATATCATGACATATGACATAACATGACATATGACATGTCATGACATATGACATAACATGACATATGACATATCAAGACTTCTGACATATGACATAACATGACATATGACATGTCATGACATATGACATAACATGACATATGACATATGACATATGACATAACATGACATATGACATATCATGACATATGACATATCATGACCTATGACATATCATGACATATGACATGTCATGACATATGACATAACATGACATATGACATAACATGACATATCATGACATATGACATATCATGACCTATGACATATCATGACATATGACATATCATGACATATTACATATCATGACATATGACATATCAAGACATCCGACATACCATGACATATGACATATCATGACATATGACATATGACATAACATGACATATGACAGGTCATGACATATGACATAACATGACATATGACATATAATGAAATATGACATATCATGACATATGACGTATCATGCAATATGACATATGAAATATCATGACATATGACATATCATGACATATGACATATCATGACATATGACATATCATGACATATGACATAACATGACATATGACATGTCATGACATATGACATAACATGACATATGACATAACATGACATATGACATATCATGACATATGACATATCATGACCTATGACATATCATGACATATGACATATCATGACCTATGACATATCATGACATATGACATATCAGGACATATGACATATCAAGACTTCTGACATATGACATATCATAACATATGACATATCAAGACATCCGACATTCCATGACATATGACATATCATGACATATGACATAACATGACATATGACATGTCATGCCATATGACATAACATGACATATAACATATCATGACATATCATGACATATGACATATCATGACATATGACATATCACGACATATGACATATCAAGACATATGACATATCATGACATATGACAAACTATGACATATGACATATCATGGCATATGACATATCATGACATATGACATATAATGACATATGACATATAATGACATATGGCATATAATGACATATGACATATCACGACATCAAGACTTATGATATATTATGACATACGACATAACATGACATATGACATGTCATGACATATGACATATAATGACATATGACATATCATGACATATGACATATCATGACATATGACATATGACATATCATGACATATGACATATCATGACATATGACATATCATGACATATGACATATAATGACATATGGCATATCAGGACATATGACATATCAAGACATATGATACATCATGACATATGATATAACATGACATATGATATGTCATGACATATGACATATCATGACATATTACATATTATGACATATGACATATCATGACATATGACATGACATATCATGACACATGACATATAATGACATATGGCATATCAGGACATATGACATATCAAGACATATGATACATCATGACATATGATATAACATGACATATCATGACATATGACATATCATGTCATATGACATATCATGACATATGACATATCATGACATATGACATATCATGACATATGACATATCATGACATATGACATATCATGACATATGACATATGACATATCATGACATATGACATATCATGACATATCATGACATATGACATATCATGACATATGACATATCATGACATATCATGACATATGACATATCAGGACATATGACATATCAAGACATATGACATATCATGACATATTAAGACATCTGACATACCATGACATATCATGACATATGACATATAATGACATATGACATATTAGGACAAATGACATATCAAGACATATGACATATCATGACATATGACATATCATGACCTATGACATATCATGACATATGACATATCATGACCTATGACATATCAAGACATATGACATATTATGACATATCACATATTAAGACATCTGACATACCATGACATATCATGACATATGACATAACATGACATATGACATGTCATGACATATCATGACATATGACATATCATGACATATGACATATCATGACATATGACATATCACGACATATGACATATCATGACATATGACATATCATGACCTATGACATATCATGACATATCATGACCTATGACATATCATGACATATGACATATCATGACATATGACATATCATGACATATGACATATCATGACCTATGACATATCATGACATATGACATATCATGACCTATGACATATCATGACATATGACATATCAGGACATATGACATATCAAGACATATGACATATGACATATCAAGACATATGACATATCATGACATATGACATACCATGACATATGACATATCATGACATATGACATACCATGACATATGACATATCATGACATATGACATATCATGACATATGACATATCATGACATATGACATATCATGACATATGACATATCATGACATATGACATATCATGACATATGACATACCATGACATATCATGACATATGACATATCATGACATATGACGACATATGACATATCAAGACATATGACATATCGTGACCAATGACATTTCATGAAATATGACATATCATGACATATGACATATCATGACATATGACATATCATGACATATGACATATCATGACAAATGACATAACATGACATATGACATATCATGACATATGACATACCATGACATATGACATATCATGACATATGACAATTCATGACATATGACATATCGTGACATATGACATATCAAGACTTCTGACATTTGACATATCATGACATATGACATATCAAGACATCCGACATACCATGACATATGACATATCATGACATATGACATAACATGACATATGACATGTTATGACATATGACATATCATGACATATGACATATAATGACATATGACATATGACATATAATGACATATGACATAACATGACATATGACATGTCATGACATATGACATATCAAGACATCCGACATACCATGACATATGACATATCATGACATATGACATAACATGACATATGACATATGACATATCATGACATATGACATATCATGACATATGACATAACATGACATATGACATGTCATGACATATCATGACATATGACATATCATGACATATGACATATCATGACATATGACATGTCATGACATATGACATAACATGACATATCATGACATATTACATATCATGACATATGACATATCATGACATATGACATATCACGACATATGACATATCAAGACATATGACATATCATGACATATGACATACCATGACATATGACATATCATGACATATGACATACCATGATATATGACATATCATGACATATGACATATCATGACTTATGACATATCATGACATATGACATATCACATATCATGACATATGACATATCATGACATATGACATATCATGACATATGACATATCATGACTTATGACATATCATGACATATCATGACATATGACATATCATGACATATGACATATCATGACATATGACATATCATGACATATGACATATCATGACATATGACATATCATGACATATGACATATCATGACATATGACATATCACGACATATGACATATCAAGACATATGACATATCATGACATATGACATACCATGACATATGACATATCATGACATATGACATATCAAGACATATGACATATCATGACATATGACATATCAAGACATATGACATATCATGACCAATGACATATCATGACATATGACATATCATGACAAATGACATAACATGACGTATGACATATCATGACATATGACATATCAAGACATCCGACATACCATAACATATGACATATCATGACATATGACATAACATGACATATGACATGTTATGACATATGACATATCATGTCATGACATATGACATATCAAGACATCCGACATACCATGACATATGACATATCATGACATATGACATAACATGACATATGACATATGACATATCATGACATATGACATATCATGACATATGACATAACATGACATATGACATGTCATGACATATCATGACATATGACATATCATGACATATGACATATCATGACATATGACATGTCATGACATATGACATAACATGACATATGACATATCATGACATATGACATATCAAGACATATGACATATCATGACATATGACATACCATGACATATGACATATCATGACATATGACATATCAAGACATATGACATATCATGACATATGACATATCACGACATATGACATATCAAGACATATGACATATCATGACCAATGACATTTTATGAAATATGACATATCATGACATATGACATATCATGACATATGACATATCATGACATATGACATATCATGACATATCATGACATATTATGACATATGACTTATCAAGACATATGACATATTAAGACATCTGACATACCATGACATATCATGACATATGACATATCATGACATATGACATATCACGACATATGACATATCAAGACATATGACATATCATGACCAATGACATTTCATGAAATATGACATATCATGACATATGACATATCATGACATATGACATATCATGACATATGACATATCATGACATATGACATATCATGACATATGACATATCATGACAAATGACATAACATGACGTATGACATATAATGACATATGACATATCAAGACATCCGACATACCATGACATATGACATATCATGACATATGACATAACATGACATATGACATGTTATGACATATGACATATCATGACATATGACATATAATGACATATGACATAACATGACATATGACATGTCATGACATATGACATAACATGACATATGACATATCATGACCTATGACATATCATGACATATGACATAACATGACATGTGACATAGCATGACATATGACATATCAAGACTTCTGACATATGACATATCATAACATATGACATATCAAGACATCCGACATACCATACCATACATGACATATGACATATCATGACCTATGACATATCATGACATATGACATATCATGACATGTGACATATCATGACATGTGACATATCATGACATATGACATATCACGATATATGACATATCAAGACATATGACATATCATGACATATGACATACCATGACATATGACATATCATGACATATGACATATCAAGACATATGACATATCATGACATATGACATATAATGACATATGACATATAATGACATATGACATATCACGACATATGACATATCAAGACATATGATATATCATGACATATGACATATGACATATCATGACATATGACATATCATGACCTATGACATATCATGACACATGACATATCAAGACATCTGACATACCATGACATATGACATATCATGACATATGACATAACATGACATATGACAATACATGACATATGACACATCATGACATATGACATATCATGACATATGACATATCACGACATATGACATGACATATCACGACATATCATGACATATGACATAACATGACATATGACATGTCATGACATATGACATATCATGAGATATTACATATCATGACATTTGACATATGACATATGACATATCATGACATATGACATATCATGACATATGACATATCATTACATATGACATATCATGACATATTACATATCATATCATGACATATGACATATCATGACATATGACATATCATGACACATGACATATCAAGACATCTGACATACCATGACATATGACATATCATGACATATGACATAACATGACATATGACAATTCATGACATATGACATATCATGACATATGACATATCACGACATATGACATAACATGACATATCATGACATAGGACATATCATCACATATGACATATGATATATCGTGACATATGACATATCATGACATATGACATATCATGACAGATGACATATCATGACATATGACATATCATGACATATGACATATCATGACATATGACATATCATGACATATCATGACATAACATGACATATCATGACATAGGACATATCATGACATATGACATATCATGACATATGACATATCAAGACATATGACAATTCATGACATATCATGACATATGACATATCAAGACTTCTGACATATGACATATCATGACATATGACATATCAAGACATCCGACATACCATGACATATGACATATCATGACATAACATGACATATGACATGTCATGACATATGACATATCATGACATATGACATATGACATATAATGACATATGACATAACACGACATATGACATGTCATGACATATGACATAACATGACATATGACATATCATGACCTATGACATATCATGACATATCATGAAATGTGACATAGCATGACATATGACATATCAAGACTTCTGACATATGACATAACATAACATATGACATATCAAGACATCAGACATACCATACCATACATGACATATGACATATCATGACCTATGACATATCATGACATATGACATATCATGACATGTGACATATCATGACATATGACATATCACGACATATGACATATCAAGACATATGACATATCATGACATATGACATATCATGACATATGACATATCATGACATATGACATATCATGACATATGACATATAATGACATATGACATATAATGACATGTGACATATCACGACATATGACATATCAAGACATATAATATATCATGACATATGACATATCATGACACATGACATATGACATATCAAGACATCTGACATACCATGACATATGACATATCATGACATATGACATAACATGACATATGACAATACATGACATATGACACATCATGACATATGACATATCATGACATATGACATATCACGACATATGACATGACATATCATGACATATGACATAACATGACATATGACATGTCATGACATATGACATATCATGACATATTACATATCATGACATATGACATATCATGACATATGACATATTATGACATATGACATATCATGACATATGACATATCATGACATATGACATATCATGACATATGACATATCATTACATATGACATATCATGACATATGACATATCATGACATATGACATATCATGACAGATGACATATGACATATCATGACATATGACATATCATGACATATCATGACATATGACATATCAAGACTTCTGACATATGACATATCATGACATATCAGGACATATGACATATCAAGTCATATGACATATCAAGACATATGACATATTAAGACATCTGACATACCATGACATATCATGACATATGACATATAATGACATATGACATATCAGGACATATGACATATAATGACATATGACATATAATGACATATGACATATCATGACCTATGACATATCATGACATATGAAATATCAGGCCATATGACCATATGACCATGACATATGACATATCATGACATATGACATATCATGACATATGACATATAATGACATATGACATATAATGACATATGACAGATCATGACCAATGACATATCATGACATATGACATATCAAGACATATGATATATCATGACATATGACATAACATGACATATGACATGTCATGACATATCATGACATATTACATATCATGACTTATGACATATAATGACATATGACATATCATGACATATGACATATCATGACATATGACATATCACGACATATGACATATCAAGACATATGACATATCATGACATATGACATATCATGACATATGACATATCATGACATATGACATATCATGACATATGACATACCATGACATATCATGACATATGTCATATCATGACATATGACATATCATGACCAATGACATATCATGACATATGACATATCACGACATATGACATATCAGGACATATGACATATCAAGTCATATGACATATCATGACATATGACATATTAAGACATCTGACATACCATGATATCATGACATATGACATATAATGACATATGACATATCTTGACATATGACATATCATGACACATGACATATCATGACATATGACATATCAGGACATATGACATATCAAGTCATATGACATATCATGACATATGACATATATAGTGACATATGACATATAATGACATATGACATATCATGACCAATGACATATCATGACATATGACATATAATGACATATGACATATCATGACCAATGACATATCATGACATATGACATATCACGACATATGACATATCAAGACATATGATATATCATGACATATGACATAACATGACATGTCAGGACATATCATGACATATTACATATCACGACATATGACATATCAAGAAATATGACATATCATGACATATGACATATCATGACATTTGACATATCATGACATATGACATTTCATGACATATGACATATAATGACATATGACGTATCATGACATATTATGACATATGACATATCATGGCATATTACATATCATGACATATGATATATCATGACATATGACATATCATGACATATGACATATCAAGACATATGACATATCATGACATATGACATATCATGACCAATGACATTTCATGAAATATGACATATCATGACATATGACATATCAAGACATATGACATATCATGACATATGACATACCATGACATATGACATATCATGACATATGACATATCATGACATATGACATATGTCATATGTCATGACATATGTCATATGTCATGACATATCATAACATATGACATATCATGACATATGACATATGTCATATGTCATGACATATCATAACATATGACATATCATGACATATGACATATCATGACATATTATGACATATGACATATCATGACATATGACATATCATGACATATGACATATCAAGACTTCGGACATATGACATATCATGGCATATGACATATTATGACATAAAATGACATATTATGACATATCATGACATATTACATATCATGACATATGACATATCATGACATATGACATAACATGACATGACATAACATGACATATGACATATCATGACATATGACATATCATGACATATGACATATGTCATATGTCATGACATATCATAACATATGACATATCATGACATATGACATATCATGACATATGACATATCATGACATATTATGACATATGACATATCATGACATATGACATATCAAGACTTCTGACATATGACATATCATGACATATGACATATCAAGACATCTGACATACCATAGCATATGACATATCATGACATATGACATATGACATGTCATGACATATGACATATCATGACATATTACATATCATGACATATGACATATCATGACATATGACATATCATGACATATGAGATATCATGACATATGATATAACATGACATATGACATATCATGACATATGACATATCATGACATATGACATATCATGACATATGACATATCATGACCAATGACACTTCATGAAATATGACATATCATGACATATGACATATCATGACATATGACATATCATGACATATGACATATCATGACATATCATGACATATGACATATCATGACATATGACATATCATGACATATCATGACATATGACATATCATGACATATGACATATCATGACATATGACATATCATGACATATGACATATCATGACATATGACATATCATGACATATTACATATCATGGCATATGACATATCATGACATATGATATATCATGACATATGACATAACATGACATATCATGACATATGACATATCATGACATACGACATATCATGATATATGACATATCATGACATATGACATATCATGACCAATGACATTTCATGAAATATGACATATCATGACATATGACATATCATGACATATGACATATCATGACATATGACATATCATGACGTATGACATATTATGACATGTGACATATCATGACATATGACATATCATGACATATGACATATGACATATCATGACAAATGACATATCATGACCAATGACATATCATGACATATGACATATCACGACATATGACATATCATGACATATGATATATCATGACATATGACATAACATGACAAATGACATGTCATGACATATGACATAACATGACGTATGACATATTATGACATGTGACATATCATGACATATGACATATCATGACATATGACATATCATGACATATGAGATATCATGACATATGATATAACATGACATATGACATATCATGACATATGACATATCATGACATATGACATATCATGACATATGACATATCAAGACATATGACATATCATGACCAATGACACTTCATGAAATATGACATATCATGACATATGACATATCATGACATATGACATATCATGACATATGACATATCATGACATATCATGACATATGACATATCATGACATATGACATATCATGACATATCATGACATATGACATATCATGACATATGACATATCATGACATATGACATATCATGACATATGACATATCATGACATATGACATATCATGACATATTACATATCATGGCATATGACATATCATGACATATGATATATCATGACATATGACATAACATGACATATCATGACATATGACATATCATGACATACGACATATCATGATATATGACATATCATGACATATGACATATCATGACCAATGACATTTCATGAAATATGACATATCATGACATATGACATATCATGACATATGACATATCATGACATATGACATATCATGACGTATGACATATTATGACATGTGACATATCATGACATATGACATATCATGACATATGACATATGACATATCATGACAAATGACATATCATGACCAATGACATATCATGACATATGACATATCACGACATATGACATATCATGACATATGATATATCATGACATATGACATAACATGACAAATGACATGTCATGACATATGACATAACATGACATATTACATATCATGACATATGACATATCATGACATTTGACATATCATGACATATCATGACATATGACATTTCATGACCAATGACATATCATGACATATGACATATCACGACATATGACATATCATGACATATGATATATCATGACATATGACATAACATGACAAATGACATGTCATGACATATGACATAACATGACATATTACATATCATGACAAATGACAAATCATGACATTTGACATATCATGACATATGACATATCATGACATATGACATTTCATGACATATGACATATCATGACATATGACATATCATGACATATGACATATCATGACATATCATGACATATCATGACATATGACATATCATGACATATGACATATCATGACCAATGACATTTCATGAAATATGACATATAATGACATATGACATATCACGACATATGACATATCAAGACTTCTGACATATGATATATCATGACATACAACATAACATGACATATGACATGTCATGACATATCATGACATATTACATATCACGACATATGACATATCTAGAAATATGACATATCATGACATATGACATATCATGACATATGACATATCATGACATATGACATATCATGACATATGACATATAATGAAATATGACATATTATGACCTATGACATATCATGACATATGACATATCAGGGCAGATGACATATCAAGACATATGACATATTATGACATATGACATGTTAAGACATCTGACATACCATGACATATGACATATCATGACATATGACATATAATGATATATGACATATCATGACCTATGACATATCATGACATATGACATATCAAGACTTCTGACATATGACGTATCATGACATAAGACATATCAAGACATCTGACATACCATAACATATGACATATCATGACATATGACATAACATGACATATGACATGTCATGACATATGACATATTACATATCATGACATATGACATATGACATATTACATATCATGACATATGACATATCATGACATATTACATATCATGACATATGACATATCTTGACATATTACATATCATGACATATGACATATCATGACATATGACATATCATGACATATGACATAACATGACATATGACATATCATGACATATGACATATCAAGACTTCTGACATATGACATATCATGACATATGACATATCATGACATATGACATATCATGACATATCATGACATATCATGACATATCATGACATATCATGACATATCATGACATATCATGACATATCATGACATATCATGACATATCATGACATATCATGACATATCATGACATATGACATAACATGACATATGACATATCAAGACTTCTGACATATGACATATCATGACATATGACATATCATGACATATGACATATCATGACATATGACATATCATGACATATGACATATTATGCCATATGACATATCATTTTTCAATTTTTAAATACTTAGTTCTTTGTATATTTTTAATATTTAGCATATTGAGAATATTTAGCATATTTTTGATATTGAGCATATTTTCAGATTTAGCATAATTTGAATATTTAGCACATTTAGGAAATTTTAGCATGTTTATCATATTTAGAATGTTTATTGTTTACGTAGAACGTAATCAAAATGTGTGTGAACACGCCCACAATACCCACTCGTCGCAGCGACACTCACTGCACTGAATTTTGACGTTTTAAAATCAAGAATGGCACTTGTCACGTTTCCTTCCAGTTTTTATTTTTCTGTTTTCTAGCCATATAACTCCCAAAAAATACAATAAAGCATAGTATTTATTTAAATAAAAATTAACATAAATTTATAAATTTCAAAAAATAAACTATACATTTTTACACTGAAAAATACATTTGTATTTATTTTACTTAGTTTTGCTAAACAATGTATTAGAAATTCTATTTTACATTTTTTAAAATATAGTGTATAAAATTTCAGAACTTCCTAAATTAAATGCTATTCAAAATCGGTAGTAACATTTAAACTATTTTATTAGCACAATAATTCTGCATTTTTAAGAATTTTATAATTGATTTTATTTTTTTACATTTTTATTCTTCAAATCATCTGTCAAACAACTTAACGCAATTGAAAAATGTTGCTTGTTTGTTTTATTTTTTGAAACTTTACTGACTACGAAAAATGTATATTGCACTGGCATACATTTCATCACTCAAATTAGCTTCGAGCTATCGGTGAACAGAAATATTGCAAACGTTTTTTGTTTTTAAATTTCAAAAAAAAATCATATCAATAAATGAATTTATATTGAAATATTTTATTTTTATAATAAATTTAAAATTACCTAAAAGTGGAATTGAGAGAATTAGGCTATTGAAATTACATTTTTGTTTAGCTTTATAATAATTTTAAATTCATTAAAGAAACATAAAGCTAAAATTCAGCATATAATTTAGTTGAGTATCTATAAGTAAATTTCAACAAATGCGTAGGTTTATAATAAATTATTCTAAATTTTAATATCTTTAAAAATCAAACTTTTGGTGGAATAAAAGTAAAGTATAACACATCATTTTATAGAATCACTATTTTGAATTTAGTTATTCTATCAAGAATAAAAATAAACCCAAATCACTACAATATATTAATAATTGTAGGTCTTTAGCTTATTTTGGTAATGATAATAAATCATTTTCATAAATCCTTGTTGCGCTCAGTCCTTGAGTTTATTTGCGCATTTAGTTGTGCTTGAATAAAATATATAAAATGAGAACCCTGCATCTTTAAGTGTCCTGTCATTTACTAAGTTTAATGTATAAATACAAAACTACCCCACATATAGTTAACTGATTCTTGAACTTTTTGTATCTCTTTTAGGTGCTGTCGCCTTCATTTGTCATTGGCAAGATTAACATCATTGATGCTATTTCATGGCTGGCTATCAGTGTCATGGTATATAGTTTAATATCTTACAAACATATTTTCTATGACAATTATTATTTTATGTTTTGTAAATATATTGACACTTGACTATAGTTTATGACTTGACATAAATACCAATATTACTCTGCAACATAATGCCTGTCACGCAGAATTCCAATTACACTGCCCCGCACTTGTTTTAGATGCGATGAAATTTTCTGCAATTCTTAAATTATGTCATTGATTGCGATTTTTATGGCATTAAATATTAATATTAAAATATCTTCTGAACGAAAAAAAGCAAGACATTTCGTTGACACTGTTTTCGAGATCAACATTACAAAAATAATTAAGAGTTATTGCAACTTTTACTGTAGAAAAATATATATTTTTTTCATTACAAAAAATACTAAAAAAAATTTAAAATTATGTTTCAAAATAGCACCTTGAAATTGTGCATGAACATTTAAATTAAGTCAACAAAAAAATTAAGATCTTTTTTGGTATTTTAAAAAGGATCATTTTTAAGTACATCAAATTTAAAGTACCAGGATAATGACAGCTGATGAAGTGTTCAAGCTTCGAAGTTACAACGTAAATTTACAAAAAGTAAAAAATAAATTTAATAAAAATATAAAATCCCATGTAGGAAATGCCAGGTCTGACGAAGGGCTGAAGACTCAACCAGCACTGGCAGACCAATGCCTGGTTAAAAAACCTTCGCCCAAGACTCAGCCAAAACTAACAGACATGTGCTTGGGTACCAATGTACAAAACGCCAGGCTTGACAACGGGCGTAAGGCATATCCAACCTTGGCCGTCCAAGGAATGGCTAATTAGACTTTAATAGTCTCAGCCATGACTGGATTACCAATTCTTGGATAACTGATATTTTTCCAAAAGTCACCCAAGAAGTATTGAATATGTCTTCGTGAATGGAGATTTAGCCAGGACCAAAACGACCAAATCATACTTCAATAAAAAAAAAAAAAAAAATCGGATGGGACTCGAACCCGAATTTCCTGCGTGCAAGTCCGGAGCTCTACCCGTTACGCTATCAAGCTCACTTGATTCAGAGCATTTTTTCAAAGTCTTGAACTTTATAATTTGAAAATGACTGTCAGATTTGAAAAAAAATTGCCAAATTAAAAAAAAAAAACTGAAATTTTGTTTTTGAAGCAAAAATCTCGATAAATCTATCCAGCTCAAATTTGTTTTTGTTTTGCTTATAAAATTTGTTCCGGCTCAAATTTAAATTATGAAAAAAACACACCTAATATAAGTTAGAAGCGTAGCGTAACGGGGAGAGCAGTCGTTAACTTCCGATTAAAGAGTTCGATTCCAGTTTGTGACAACTGATTTTTTTCTACAATTGTTAAATTACTTAACATTGGAAAAATTGGAAATTGTATAAAATAAATGAGAAATAAAATAAATAGAATGGAAGAAAAGAAAGGAAAGTAAAAAAAAAAAATTTTTTTTTGCATTTTTGAAATGGTCCAGTTCTGCCACATTATTGTTATATTATATTGGCCAAGTATTTTTTGCCAGTCTTGGCCTAATACTTAGAGCTAGTCTTGCGCCTTTCTTATCATTCCAAGGCTTAACCAGTATTCAGCCAAAAAATTTTAAATTTACTAAGGAGTTTGCAAATACAAAAATAAAAGCGTACGAAGTAATTATTGAATATTACAGTCAATCTCCAGCTCTAAGAATCGTTGCATTTAATTTTCGTATCTAAAGAATTACTGTACCAAGTTTTGCAGAGGTCAATTCAGTGGTTAGTGCAATATAGAATTTCTCACTTAACGCTCTCTATCGGTGGAAAATCGAAATTCTGAGTATGTCATATTTATTCCAGTCTCCATTACTATACGTACCTACATTTCAACTTTCTAGATGAAGAACGCACTTCAGAGGTTCAATTAATAATTAATGTGCCGTCTAGCGAAGAAAATTCAAAGTTCTGAGTTTGCAATATTTTCCCCCCTGTCTAATACTATACAAATTCTAAATTTCACTTTTCTTAAAATTCATTATTATATTTGCCGCATCGAATACTACACGTGTTCCAAGTTTCAACTCGATCGAATATAAGGAAGTGTTATAACTTAATATTTTGTGCACGACATACTTACAAACGAACGAACGAACAAACAAGTAAAGTTAAATAAAAGCTTGGAAAATAAAATTAACAAATTTAATTCAAATCGAAAAGGGTGACTGTCATCCCGATATGGTGTGGAATGGCTCATATATATTCTAGATCCGATTTAGCGATATCCGCCTGTTTATTACAATTAAAGGAAAAGTAGATGAGCTAGATCAATGAAACGCCAATGTTAGATTTCTTATATATCTGGGCTGTCTGGTATTGGAAATAGACATGGTCGGTTTATTGCGACCTGTCCAAGGACCACATATAACACTAACATATACGGTTGAATTTTCCATAACACCGCCTGAAGTGAAATTTTTTGATTTAATATATATTGTTGACCTTATGCTCAAATATATCAAAATAATACTTTTCCTTCGAACCGACTTGTGGTTCCTGGAATAATAGAAATTCGGTACTCCTACCCATTTAAGCATATGGTAATTTCCAGAAAAACGTCAACCACGACCGAAAAATTCAAAATGCTCAAATCTTTGAAATAACGATAGATTTGGAATCTTCAATATCTGAATCTAAATATCTAAAAATAAATTTACATTCCGTTAATGGTAACGTATAAAAATATACTCATAAAGTTACGTTACTATGAAATATGTAAATATACAAATTGTTCATGTATTTTGAATAACCAAATTAATTAACTTTAAAGACAAAACAGATACAAAATATTATTTTCTGGTAACATTAATAACACGGTGCGACACCAAAAATATACAGGATTTCCGACCTATATTTTTTGATAGGTATCGAAAATCAATGAATATCCTTATTTACAGAATGTCTATATCACTTCGAGTTTTTTTTTAATTTGCTCTTCTGTGTGCAAATTCGCATTTTCCTACCTTGAGTCACTTATGTAATTAAAACTCAGCATCCACGTAAGTTATTTTAAAACTGTATAACTTTTTGAAAAATAACTCAGGTTTTTTTAAACCTCTTTTAATAAATTTAAAGTTTTAGTAAGTTAAATGTATTGGTTTTTCAAAAAGTTAAACACTTTTTAAATAACTTACGTGAATGCTGAGTTTTAATTACATAAGTAACTCAAGGTAGGAAAATGCGAATTTGCTCACAGAAGAACAAATTAAAAAAACTCGAAGTAATATAGACATTCTGTAAATGAGGATATTCATTGATTTTCGATACCTTTCCAAAAATATAGGTGAGAAATTTTGTATACGAAATTTTTTGGAATTTGTAGCACAGTGAAATTATTTCTAAAACTTAAAAATATTGATATAAAAATAAAATAACGGAAATATTTTGATTTTTGCATAAGGGTTTTCGATGTCCCATCCGGAACCAAAAAGAAACATTTATTACCATAGTAAATTGAAAAGTTTTTTAAAGAGTTGAATTCACTGTTTCCAAAGCATAATTTACCCGGCATTTCCAAAAATATAAACATCATTTTCCTAGTAATTCTAGACAATTTTGTATAAAAAATATCAAAAAAAAAAATTTCAAAAAAATTTCAAAAAAAAAAATAACTTAAAAAACATCTAGAAATTTGATAGTACATCACTTTTCATTTCGTAATAATGATTATTGATATTGTCATATACACAATTATTTTTAGCAAAAAATCGTAATGCAATTATTCTGCGATTTATTATGAAATAACTGTAAGCTTTAGGAACAAAGTGCATATATACAAAAATAAAGTAAATTGTCGCAGTTACGTTTAGAGATAATTAAAAAAAATATATTGTATGTAAAAAGTATTTTTAGAATGAAACTGATATTTTTTATACGATAATTTTTTGTCCCGTCCGGAATTTTTCTGTGATTTATTATGAAAGAACTATAAACTTTAGGAACAAAGTGTAAATATACAAAGAAAGCACGTTATTTCAAGTTTTTTTTTAATCTTTCGAAAAAATCATATTCCAAAAATTCGCTGACTTTTTGGAATATCCATATGAACCTCGATATTAACTTTCACAAAAATATGCACCAAAACATCAAGTAAATTCATTAATTTTGGCATTGCCTTCAGCGATGTAGAGCGGTATAGAAAAAGTGTTTCTATGAGAAAAAGGTGTTAGTCCCAGCCCAGCTTTGAACATGGGACATATCGACGCACTAACCACTAAGCTACCGACACTGCATTCCGATTGTAACTTTCACTATATTTGATGTAGGGAATGGGCAATGGAAAAATCGAGTTGAATAGTTATGTTAACTAAAAAGTAGTACTGGAAATGAAATGGTCACACGATGCGTATGAGTAACACAAACTCATCAAATATTATATAACGGTTAATTTGTATACTTAATACATGATATGTTAGGTTGATTTTTCGATAAAAATTGAAATAAGTATGACCCTATAATAAATAAAAGCCATATCTAATTTACTATCAATTTATTGATTTAAATAACTATTAAAATTAAAAGTAATTGATAAAATTTTTTATAAACTAATGATATTATGTCGATGTACTTGTAGCTACAAATTAACATACTAAAAAACACAAAAACACAAACACTCACCATGTGCATAGTTTAGAAATTGGAGATGTAGTAAAATAAAAGCTTAAGAAACGCAACATAAAACTCTAAAAGAACGACGATATCTTTAATATGAAATGAACAACGACAAGTTGACTCAGTAAATGTGTGTGTATTTTAATAATAATAATTTGGCACTACAGTCCCGAAGAACTTAGACCGAGCTCTCTTGCCATTTTGAGCTGTTCGTGTTATATTTATCAAAGTTGTGGGACCCTTCTGACTGTTAAAATAAAAGAATTTAAAACAAAATATAAATTCATGTTTGTGAGTTGATTTAATTGTTTGCCCCCATCAAAAATTAAAATATAATAAAACGAGTTGGGACAGTTGGGTCACATGGGTAAGTTCGGTCATATGGGGCGGACTTTTACAGTCGGTCGGGCCCGACTATGGAATACCCTACACCATTGGTGGGATAATTAATTGTATATCTTAATTTTAAAGTTTTCAATTATACTGAACCTCCCCACCCTCAGAATATTATTCACATATCAGAAATTTACATCTTATATCCCCATAATTTAACAAAATTGATATAAAAGTATAAAAAACTAATACAAAAAAATTAAAAAATTGTAAATGGGCGGACCACGCCTATATTCAAAAATTTTGTAAGGATAATATTTCATAGATTTGATTTTAATAATTTACGGTTCAAATTTCCACTATGAAAACCCGGGAAATATTAAAAAAAAAAAATTAAGCGGTTCACGCCCATTTTTAGACCACATATTCTTAGGTGAATTCTAATAATACGTTTTAAATTTTATAACTATACCTTGAATTGTTTTCGAGTTATTAGTTCCGAAAGAGTTATATAAAAGTAACTTGTATGGGAGGTGGGCGTGTCCGTTGACCGATTTGGCTCATTTTCAAACTCTGTTCCTACTTTTGGCTAAAATATATTGAGTTTCATCGCATTCTGATCAGTATTTCTCAAGTTATTCTGTATTCGGGCAGCAAGACAGCAAGACAGCAAGATGGACAGACAAACGGACATGGCTAAACGGACTCGGGTAGTGATGCTGATCAAGAATATATATACTTTTCCATACCGGACACGCCTCCTAAGAGGCGTTACAATATATGCACAAAGTTAATATACCCTGTACCTCATAGGTGTAGGGTATAATAATAAAAAGTGACTGAAAAGTGTAAAAAGCTATATTTAAATTTTTGGTATCATCTAATATATCATTATTACTTAAATAGTAAACAATATAAAAATGTATTACTCTAAAGGGTTTGTAACCATTCATTGCTAAATGCTATATATTTTGTTATAAAATAACACTTATTTTAATAATAGCCATACGTAAATGGTCTCAAATCAATTTAGCTAAGCTTTATAAATTTCAGATACGAATTATAAATACCGCAAAATCATATGCGACTTTTTAGTTAATAGTCAACAATTCAACATAGTTAACCTGCTATTTCGGTCTAAAAATCAATAAATTAATTTAAAGCCTAAAATGTCTAAAAAAATATTAATATTGCTTTATCTGCGACTATTTCACATGCATATTGTATGTTTTAATTTAAACGAGAGCATATCGGCATTAAATAAAGGCATTAATGCGCGTAAAAATATTATTTACAATTATTATGAAAATGAGAAATTCCTGAAATCAGTAGATGTCCCATATGTGCTGGTAGCAGAGAATTCACAAACGGAGATGCGACATTATTTTAACTCAAAAATTCTATCGATTGTTTTTATCGAGAACAGTTTCGACGAAACTCCAATGAATACATTGAGAAAAACTTTGAATCGTTGGCATAAAACAGATGTGTTATTTTTAACAAAAACAGCAACTTTAATAGATGATGATTGGTTTTGGTTATTCAAATGGTGTTGGGATAATGGATTCTATAACGTGCTGCTTACAACTGTGATTCAACCGAAAATATTTCTGACATTTTATCCATTTCCTGTAATTCATACACAACGCACAGATATCGTCGAATATCTGGAACAACGTAATAACTGGCAGGATTTCAAGGGTTATCCGATACGTACTACTGCAGGTCATAATCCTCCACGTGTTCTGGTCTATACAAATAAAAATGGTGAAGTGGTACACAGTGGTTACGCTACAAAACTATTACAACTTTTCGCGAAACATTATAATGGAACCTTACAATATATGCTTATGCCGAACCACAATAGTTCCTACAGCATGTATGACTGTTTCAAAAACCTGCAGTTGAACAAACTTGACATTTGTTCGGATGGTGCTTCTTACAATGCTGATGCATTTTATGTCATTCAACGTAACGTGCAAATGTCCGCGGGACACTTAATTGTGCCATTTGCAAAACCGATTCAAAAGTTTGCATATTTCGTTGTGCCTTTTAATACGAAGGTTTGGATAGCTATCATTATAACACTTTTTTATATTATCTTCACAATCTCATTCATGCAACGCGTCACAAATGCAGCATGGAATTTTGGTGACTCATTTATGATAGCCTATTGCAGCCTGTTGTATTTAGAATTCAACATTCAACTTTTACCAAAACTCAGCAGATTGCTGTGTATACCAATTTTAATTTTAGGTGGATTCATTGTAACAAACTTCTATCTCTCACAGTTGTCGAGTATTCTAACTACGAATGTTTATGAAAAACAAATTGAGACACTTAAAGATTTGGATGCTACCAACCTCTCCATATTGGTGGCAGACACAGATTCGGAAGTTTTTAAAATGTTCGGTGTTTCGGATATCGTGTGGAAACGTCTAAAGGAAACACCTATTGACAAATTTACACAGAATCGCAATGATCTAAATGCGGAATTTGTTTACTCCTGTCAAATGGATAAGTGCGAATATAATATGTATCAGCAAAGGTTCATGGTTAAACCAAAAATGCGTATGATTCCAAAGAGTATACTTGTTATATGGGGTGGTTATCCGATGAAGTTTGCATGGCCATTTGAGGAAATATTTAATAACTATTTTCAACGAACAATAGAAAGCGGAATTTTTAAAGATTTTGAGCAGAAAACGAAAGATGAAGCTATTACTGCTGGGATATTGAAATATTTTAGTAGTGAACCTGCATATGATGCGATTCCTCTCTCAATGGAATATTTTCAAATGCCATTGATTATATTTGCATTTGGCTATAGTGCAGCACTGTTTTGCTTTATACTGGAGCTTTTAAAATGGCGCATTAAACATTAGATACATTTATTATGTAAACCGAAGAAGTCGATAATATGCGGAGGCAAACATTGAAGAATTATAAGATTGTTGTTAATTATAAATCTATTTGTATTGACATGTTCCTTCTAATAAATAAATCTATTTGCACACACAAAATATGAATGCAGTAAAATTGGATAATTTTATGTATTTGTTTTGAAATAATTTAGTTCTACTACATTTATTTGTATTGGGTTTCTTTATTATTTAAAATTCGTGCGCACACACGACTGCCATAATACGAAAGTCTACAATCAAAATGAACGGAAAGAAAATCTTAATACGAAACACATTAAATGCAAAGACAGAGCTTTTTATGCGATATTAATCATATCGAATACAAGTGAAAAACCACACTTTAATTGTTTGAGTCGTCCGAACTGATGAAAGTTTTAATTTTATCAAAAACAATTTGTTATACATTTGTCGTATCAAAAAATTAATTTGTTATATGAACAAAATAATTTGTTGTATCAACTAACTATTGTATCAACTAACTATTGGTATAGAAACTTTTATATCAAACTAAGCTATTATCTTTCAATAAATAATATTTGCTGCATTAACATATCATATTTTCAACTGTGTAAATTTTTTAATATATGTGTGAGAGTGAGTTATTATTTATTATTGCCTTGTGCAAAGAGCATTTTAATAATATTGACGCTTGGCGAAACAAAAACGAGACGTCCGTGGGTGCTGCAACCGAATTTTAATTCAATCGAATTGAGAATGAAGCTAAGTGTGTCAGTGTGATGTGCAACAGCACATGCCGAGGTCGCAACCAATTTTTGAATGGCTTTTTGAGAGATTTTTTTTAACAGTACATGCTTCAAAAATCCTTTACAAAGTACTCGTTTTTAACAGTTTCGCCAGATGTAAAGCAGCTGTTGTTCTTCGTTCCATTTTTTTTGGTCGGCGTACGACGCGACGAAGTCCAATATTTGGCCAACGCTTATATGTCCAATAATTTTCCAAAAACAACAAAGAAGACCAACAACGCCAGAACTGAGTGCATAAAAAGTACTTTTGGACCGTATGCAAATATGAGATGTGAATTGATGAGAGTGCATCATGTTTTGTTCCAAAGAAATGGGGAACAATTGAAATTGTCTTGCTGGAATTTAACACGTTATTGTTAAATGCCTTCACAAAAAGAACGAAAAAAAAAATTGTATATATCAAAGAAATGACTTTTTGTGATTGTTGGCGCAACAATAAACAATTTCGTGCGGAATTTTTGTGTTCTCAATTCTGAATCGTTGCCAAGTAGCCCAAAACGTTGCCAAAGTTAGGTGAAAATGAAAAAAAAAGTACAATAGAAAATTACAGCTCAATAAAACTGATATACAGAAATACTTTTGTTCAATAAAGTGTTATACAGATAAACTAGTTTAGATAGAAAATGAAAAAATAAAATAGTTTTTTGTAATATTTCATTTAATGGGAAACTCATATAAAATAAATACAACTTAACTTTTATACAGTAAAACAGTTATACACCTAAATGATATACCGTATAGACTTACTGATATACAGTAAAACTTGAAAACATTAAAACTGCTGCTATTCGGTAAAACTTTTAAGCAGTAAAAGTGTTCTACTGTAAAAATGTTATACAGTAAAACTGTTAAACAGTAAAACTTTTATACAGTAAATTATTATACAGTAAAACTGGTATACATTAAAACTGTTATACTGTAAAACTATTATACATTAAAACTATTATACGTTAAAACTGTTATATATTAAAACTGTTATACAAAAAAGCTAATTTACAGTAAAACTGTTGTACAGTAAATCTGTTATACAGTAAAACTCTTATATACTAATCTCTGTATACATTAAAACTGTTATACAAATAAGCTGTTATACAAAAAAGCAGGTATACAGTAAAACTGTCATTACGTGAAACTATTATATAGTGAAACTCTTATACAGTAAAACTCTTATACAGTAAAACTGTTAAACAGTGAAACTGTTATACAGTGAAACTGTTATACAGTAAAACTGTTATAAAGTAAAACTTTAATACAGTAAAACTGTTATACATTAAAACTGATATACAAATAAACTGTTATACAAAAAAGTTATAATACAGTAAAACTGTTATACAGTACTTTTACTAACTTAGTACTTTGACATTTTAAATAAATTCAAGAATATTGTGGCTATAGATGTATTGAAATTGTTAACTAAAACATAAATTTGTTAGTTTCATAAGGTAATCAAAAAATTTAATCTAATAACGGAAGTTTTTAAATTTTAGAATTATTTTTTAAAAGTACCTACAAATAAATTTTTAAGTATTATTTTAACAGTTTTTTAAATTATTTATTACGTTTTTGAAATTAAAATCATTGTGTTTATATTTTTACATATTTATTTTCAAATAGAATTTTACTTAAATAGTAACTTGAATTGTATCTTTCTTTTTTATTTTAAGCAAAAACGGAAAAAATATATATTTTTTACTTAATAGAAAAACAGTAACTAAAATGCAAATATTTCATATGAACAGCGAGATTTTTTTAAACCCTACACTATGAGTGAAAGGGTATATTCAGTTTGGTACGCCGTTTGTAACACCCAGAAGGAAGCATCTCCGGTATGGAAAAGTATATATATTCTTGATCAGCATGACCTCCTGAGGCGATGTCCGTCTGTCCGTCTGTCTGTCCGTCTGTCTGTATGTCCGTCTGTACGTCTGTCTGTATGTCCGTCTGTCTGTCTGTTGAAATCCCTACTACTTTTAAAATTGAAGAGCTAGATAATTGAAACTTATAACTTAGATTACTTATATACCTACGCTGTATGTGCGAAAAAATTGGTCTATTGTGACCTATGATCCGACCACTTATGTTCAAATACGTCATATAAAATGTACATATAAAGATCAATTTTTATGTATACGTGCTTAGGTAAGCTTTTTTGGTCAAATATATATTGATATCATGCTCAAATACATGACATGACCGGCGAAAAGACTTGTGGTTCACAAAAAAAAAATCGAAATTCGGTACACCTACCCATTTGTATATACATATGGGTATCAAATGAATGGAAATTCTTCAGCGATTGAATGTTTGTAGTTATTTTCAGCATTCGTATACCCTGGCGACCTATATATCACTTTGAATGGTAACCACACATATGTGTAGGGTATTCATAGTCGGCTTAGACCGACTATAATTTTGATAATTCTAACTATCATAATTACACCTACTTTAAAATTTCCCATGTGATCTAACCTTCCCAACTGGTTTTTCATTGGTTTACAGATGAAAATATGTACAAAATAAAAAAACCAAAAACAAAACGAATTCATATTTGTAAAAACAAATAAATAGAAATTTTTTAAATACTTTTATGTATTTTTTTAGTTATTAAAAAAAATTTCAATTTTAATAATATAACTGCAAATTTATTTATCGTAATTGTACTGAAGTTTCATAAAGAAATTCCACGTTATTACGTTATTTAAACGGTTATTATAAGACCATGAGTTATAATAACCGTTTAAATAACGTAATCATATAGGAGTTTTGCAATTTGCAAGGAATTTCGACTGAAATGATTTATAATAAAAACAAAGTGCGAAAATATGCAATTAATTTGAATTCAACATCTTCCTCAGTTGTAGTAAGTATTTTAATAACTCACTTCGCACATATGTAAATGGCACATCATTGAACGGACATAACAGCTATCAAAGAAATAATAATAATATCTCAACAACGATATTCAATTTGGGTTGTATATTCACAAATTTGATCTATACAACAAAAAATTAAATAATTTCTACCCACATAAATGCCACGTTTTAATTATGTTTTAAACTTATTTTTTGAACAAAATTAATGCGTTAATGAAGCCAATTTATTCTTTTAGAATGATATCAAAATTTTATGTAATCAAAAAAAGTCGAGGAAGACTTTTTACAATAAATTTCTTAATTTGCCTTTTTAATGTAATTATTATTAAATTCTAGCGTAAGTTAACAAAGTAAGATTAACTTTTTGTACTATTCAAAAAATACAAAAAAAAAAAAAAAAAAAAATTTGTATATACTACATATTATGTAGATGTTAAAGTATTTATTTTAACGCAAAGTAATTTTATCCAATATAACTTCCGTTTCCGCTAACTTCTACGACATTTCTTTAATGTAACGAAACAGCAAACATATCAAGCTATTTCTGTAATTTTTTTAGTTAAATGTTTCTGCATCGTTGCTCCCCTTCTAATAGGGCGTACGTGTTTTGTTGCTTTATTTCTATGAAATATTTTACATGAACATGCCCTATAGTTGTCGACAACACAATTTATTAAATATAATGTTATTCCATTTGATAAGTTATTTTTCTTTGCTAACACTTTGCCTAGTCACGATAGCACGCATTTTTCCAACTATTACGAAAATCGACTTATCATAGATAGAGAAAAATAAATCAAAACGGAAATCAATGTACTTCATTCGGATTGCGTAAATATTATTTATATTTGACATAATAATCCTTGAAACATATCAAATGGTTGTTTCACGATTGACTTGATTTATTTCAAGTTCACTTGGCATAAGATTTTGCTTTGATTGATTTTAGCTTTTGAGTTATGCTCGTATCATAATCTGATATTAAAAGATGTTTTCTATTGATTTTAATAGCTGAATGAAGTAAATTTCATTACTAACAGAAAATATACATTAAAATTAAAAATGCAGAATAACATTAATCAGAAGTAAGTAGGTTCTGCATCATTTAAAAAAATCAATTTATGACAAAATTTTAAATTCTATCTAAAAAAAAAAAATGTTGTACTTTCAGTATAATTTAGTATAATCTACAACATGTTGTTAATAAACAACATGTAGTAGATATATTTGTTACTAACATCATTAGTAGCAGCAACCGACTTATGCAAATTAAAAATTCAAAATATTCCAACTGTTTTCTAGTTTATATTTATTTTTTTTTCATTTGTTTTATATTCACAATGAATTTTGAACCGAAAATTTTAAATTTGTGCTGCAGTAGTAGTAGCAACAACTGCATCTGGAAAGATATATATTGCAGCAGAGGGACCATGGCAACAACACCAACCCTACGGTGAATAGTTTGGAATAGTAGCAATCATGCAGCTGCGGTAGCTCAGTGGTTAGTGCGTTGCACTGCAAGCCTAAAGGTCCCCGGTTCAAGCTTGGACTGGGGCTAACAACATCTTTTCATAGAAATATTTTTCTATACCGCGCTACCTCTCGGAAGTAAATGGCAAACCTACGAGAGTAAAACATTGCCTATGAAAAAGCTCTCACCCGCCGTTCGGATTCGGCAATAAACTGTAGGCCCCACCACTTTGAGTACAAATAAAACACGCACAGCTCAAAATGGTGAGAGAGCTCGGCCGAAGTTCAATACAGGACTGTAGCGCCAAACTATTATTATTAGCAATCATTGCTGTGCTGATATACTGTACTCTGATTATTCATCTGCTGCTCTTGATTTGAACCTGACGATGATGTCGTTTACGTTGTTGTCAATGTCCACAATGTTGCTGCAACTACTACCACTGATGCTGCTAGTGAAGTTGCTGCTAACGACGATAATGCAAATGCTGTTGTCTTCTGCTGTTTGCTGCTTAAGTCTCTTGAGATTCTACTATTTGTCTACAGATATTTTTTGCATTTACTTGGCATTTCCTAAAATTCTTGAACTTTATGCATTATATTCAGATAAAATTATGTACAATTTATTAAAATTACACGAAAAGAAATATACTTCAAATATTTAAGAACAGTTGGACATGTATGCAAAATAGTAGAAATTTACTAAAATCAATGAAAAGATCCTAACATTTAAGAAATTACCTTCTTGATTTTAAGAAATCAAATTTCATAATTATAATAATAACGCTTTAGGAGTTAACAACAAGAAATAATCTCTAGGAGTTAATAATCGTAAAATTGTGTTGTTTGTCTGTCAAAAATTTATATTAAGTAATTAAGTTGTTGACTGTAAATAAAAATGTAATTAATATTCTTGATATATAGAATTTAATTTCTTGGTACTAAAAACTAGGAGCAATTATATTTAATAAAAGTAGAAAGTTCATTTCATAACTATTATAGAAATTATAGCATTCATATTAATCATTATTGCTTTTAGTTTATTTTTCAAAACCAACCTTAATATTGGTATAATTTGTTTACATTTCATGCGAATTCAGTTTGATTAAACTCTGTAGTAAAGTTCCGTACCCTACTCATTCTACTTCTATTCGCTTTTATTAACCAAATCCGTAATTTATTAACTTACAGATCGAACTACAAAGTCTCAAGTAATACTTGCCAGCAGCAAGGAGTACCTTCAAGTAGCGATAGTCATGACCATCGATTTGCCGTACACTTTGGAGAGTTTGGGACATTTAGTAAATAACAAAATACTGCTGAACATCCCAAAGGAAATGGGGATAAAGTGACATTCATTACACATGTACTGCAGGCTGCAGGGCGTATAACTAGTTATTGAGTGGTTTGGTATGTTTAAACTTCAGAGCTTTTTTTTTTCTTTAATATGACCTCGTATGATTATATAAGTGGTTCATTTTGCACATATTAAAATAGTTTTCAAATACAATGTTCAATGAAAATACTTCGTAAAACAATTTCAATCATATGGTAAACTTACAGTTTGGTCATCCATTTGTAATATTCCGAACGAGCATTGATCAACGTTACCTCTTCGATTTATCGATGTCCATGGGTATGTCTGTTTAAATCACGATTACAGAAAAACTGTAAGATTTAGATCAATGAGACTCCAAAATCAGATTCCATTTATATCTACGCTGTCTGGTATTGAATATAGGTATAATCAGTCTATTTTGACCCGACCATTTATGTTCAAATGCTTCATATACTACTAGTATCTACGAGTTAATTTTATTTTAAACCGACCGAATTGATTTTTTTTTAATCTCTTAAATTTATAGACAACTATAAAGAAATTAGGTTTTATGTAGGTACCTCTCCTTTGAAAGCCACGAAAGCATATAATTTATGATCAATAGGAACATTTTTTATAGTTATAGATATAATTTATTTTAATATTATAATTTTTTGACTTCCCAATATTAAGAAAACTTTTTTTAAAATATTAGTAGAATTCTGATAATATTTTCGAATTTTTCGACAATTTAAGTAGTTTTTCTTCTTCCGCATACGCACAGCTGAAATGGTTGCAAAAGTATCTGTCTCAAATGAAAACTCAGATTTTTTAACTATATACAAGTTAAAGTTGCACTAAAAATTTCATTTTTTGTGTTCCAATATTCGGTTTTCTCTTAGTTTTTCATATTATTGTGATTTTTGTAATATAGAGTGTTCTACGGTCATGATCGGCAACTATTTATTTTATTTTTATAACATGACAGACAAACTTTATCGGATCATGAGCATGTCTTCCTTAATAGGATAAATTCAACTAGAGCCTTTACATATGCTTTCATAATTCTTTCTTTATTTTTAATATACATATTTTTTGCAACATCTAAATAATGTTGTGTTTTATAAATATTATTTATTCAAAATTTAAATCAATGATTCTTTTATTTATTTTTCAGAGTTGCAGAATGTGCTGACAAAGCATGGAGAATTTCAATGCAGAATCGTATCCAAAACTCAAATCAAAATTTATGAAAACGTCGAAAATTGGGAATATGACATTGTGACGAGATCATGAACGACCTCCCTATTAACCCGAAGGCGACCACCATAATTATCTGTTTTTTGAAATACATATTTTTCAAATTTTTATATATTTAACAGATTATAAGACATGAAAATAGCAATGAATATGAAAGTTAAAAAAAAACCGAAAATGTATACAAAAAAAATAATAAAGATTTAACTCTGAACCTTTTAGATATTTAAGAATTATTATTTTGTATATTAAGATGTGAATATTTTAGTGAAGAAAATTTATAGAGTCTCTGACTGAGTACATCGATTATGGTAAGGATAAGTGAAATGTATATGTATTATATAAAAAAAGCTTTAACATATTAGGGCTATAAAAAAATCAAGGAAAATATTAAGTTTTGTAAAAAATATTAAATAAACCGAAAAGTAAATAGGTAGGTAGTTTAACTACAAGTTTTGGCGAAAATTACAATTTTCACGGAAAATAAATATTTTCATGTAAAACAATAATTTTTACTTAGATTTATAAATTATCAATCTAATGGTAAATCAAAATTTCACGAAATTTTAAATTTGCACAAAAAAATGTATATTTCAAATATCCAAATGTTTACTAAAAAGTACATAGCAATCATTCTATTATGCAAGTATGTTCAAGTATTTATGACTTTTTGGCGAGTATAAAATTGAAAAAGTTTTTACAACTCCGTTGAGATGTCAAAGAAAAAACAAATTACCTTTTATATATGGACTTTTTTAGACTTTAGACAGCGTTCAGTGTTATTTAAACTAAAATGAAATCAGGTATAAAATACCTATAGTCGTGAGTGCATTAAAGTTTTTTTATTTATAAAAACTTGTTAAAGATTAAATTTATCCTTTATAAATTTTATTCAAACTGAATGCTATAAAATTTTAAATTTTCTATACAAAGTTAGTAAATTTTATATAATATTTTTAATTTTTTGTATCAATGCATTCGAATATTGGCATTCATTTGTATATAAAAATTAGCCTTGACAATAAGAACAAAAACAAAACTATATTTTTGTTATTCTCAGAAGGGGTCTAAAATTAAAGATATAAATTTTCCGATTTTTTTGTATTTCTAGTGTCTATTTTGCTAGTTAAAAGAAGAAAATAACAATAACCTCTCAAAAGTGATTTGTACAATTATCAAGAATTTATTTCTTCGCATAAATTAATTGTTTTGTTAAAATGAAAATTATTCGGTTTTCTGTTATATTCAACTATTTACATAAATATTTGCAGATGTAATTTAATAAATTTATTTTATGAACATGCCAATAACTACGATGCCACAAAAGCAGCCAAAGTAATACATTTCAATGAAGGACGCGCAATGTGCTGCATACACCCATAAAAAAATCCCTAAAATCCCATTAAAATTGGTCAATGGGACAATTATTGATTTAATAAATAACAAAAAATAAATCTTTTCATATAAACTCAATGGCAATGTCATGGTATTTTCTAGTATTTAATGGTATTTTCCGATTAAAATAATAATTTATCCTATTGACTATTTTTAATAGTATAAAACTATTATTTATATAGTATTTTTTTCTGGGTGTACAGACCGGAGCCACATACATCATTCGGCAGAACAAATACCATTAAGCAATTGAAGTGCGCCATTTGTAGTTTTTATTTTGCCATTATTTTTCAGTTGTAAAAGTAAAACAGTGCCATAAGAAAAATATAAAATTATTCACGATAATTACGTGATTATTTGTACTTCAATATATAAGAAATTTACAATTGTAATTGAAAAAACCAAATATCAATTGAAATTTTATTTCAGTTTTACAAATAAAAATTCAGCATAGAGGATTAAAATATACTAAATATTCTGACACTAAAAATGATTTTTTTGGCATTCCTTATGCAGGAGACGTATTACTATCATTCGGCAGTGAAAATATTCAATGGATTGTCAATTCAAATATATCGTACATTACAAAAAGACGTGAAATTCTTAATTTTTGAAATAACTTTTTAAAACATAAAAAGCAATATATAGAGTAACTTAGCAAAAAATCAGTAAATTTTTCGCTTGTTTCATGAAAAATCTTTCAAAATGTATTAAGAGATAAAATTTAATATTCAAATAACATTTCATTTCATTTAATATACATCTAAATGTCTATAAATTTGAAAATTGATTTAAATATACGTAAATATGCAATAGATTTAAATAACTTTAGTCCATCATTTAACTCATCAATAACATCACACATTTATCTGGCACACACATATAGCGTTTCTCCGTCATTTAACACTTTGTTACAAGCCTTAAGTACAACAAATTGACACGTTTTCTTTGTTATATGTTGTTTTTACTGCATTCACGGTTCAGTGGTAATGTAAGCACCTCATCATTCGAACGTAACGCATGAGTTCCATATGTCGGTCCCCATGGCATAAAAATATTTTGTATAGATTGCTTTGTAAAGAGGATTTTAAACAAAATAACTTTTACTTTCTACTCATTTGGCAACGCATATCAAAGTCAATCTCCAAGTTAACGTAAATTTATTATTTATTGTTCGATTTTGTACGATTCATTAAATTTTGTCAGTTTTTAAATCATGAAATAGCCTATATAGTCTATGGTGTCATCCGTTCTTTGAGCACATTTTAAAATTGTTTAACGCAAAAAAAAAACAACAAGAAGAAATTATTATGTCATAACCATAGGTCTATAATTTGTACTTTCTTGTTATGTGTAGTTTCTCTTCTCAAACTCTAAAATGCATAGTCCATAAAGTGAGTTGTGCATGAGAAGTATAACAACAAAAAAAAAAATCCCCCAAATCCCATTAAAATTGGTCAATAGGACAATTATTGATTTAATAGTATACCAAAAATAAATCTGTTCATATAAACTCAATGGCAATGTCATAGTATTTTCTAGTACTTAATGGTATTTTCCGATTAAAAAAATTATTTCTCCTATTGACTATTTTTAATAGTAAAAAACTATTATTTATATTTTTTTTATTTGTTTTTTTTTCTGGGTGAAGGAACTATAATATATAAAAAGGAGGTTTTTCACTGTTACACCAACATTTTTCTAAATGTCATAATCTAACTAGCTGGACCCGTGCAAAGATTTTGTGAATGCAAGGATATGGCGTGAATTTATTAATATAAAGAATATTTTTATTATTTATAGCAGGGACCCGTGCTTCACTGGGGACGTTTTTTATTGGTGTTAAAAATGTAGTAACAAAAAAAAAATAATTATCCACGAAAACAACTTTTCTCAAAGACAATTTTTCCTCAGACTGTGCTTCCCCGTAGAATTCTTCCATGTATAATATTTTGCCGTAGAATTCTTCCCCGTAGATTTCTTCCCGTAAAATTTGTACAGTAAATTTTTTCCCCGTAGAATTCTCCCCCGTAGATTTTTCCAGTAGAAGTTTTAGTGTGGTGATTTTATTATGGTGAGTTTTAGAGTGATGATTTTAGTATGGTGAGTTTTAGTATGATGAGTTTTAGTATGGTGAGTTTTAGTGTGATGAATTTTAGTATGGTGAGTTTTAGTGTGGTGAGTTTAGTATGGTGAGTTTCGGTGTGGTGAGTTTAAAAAATTTGGGGTGGTTGCTATACCCAGGTGTGAATTATCTTGATGTCACTATAATAACTACAGACATACACCATCTTAAAAATGTACCTTCTATTAGGGGTTCCACGCCCAATGTTTCAAACCCGCTCGCATTCCGCGAAACCGTATAGAATTTGATATCCTAATTGCTGACATAATGTTTTTTTTTATTTTTAGGTTATATGGGAGATGCCACGCCCAGTCTACCAATTTCATCAAGATATAGCCTATACTCTGCGCAGACCCAACACACATATTGTGTCAAAATTTTATTCAATTCGGTTTATTCACTTGACGTCTATTCGGAACATACATACAGAAATACAGACATATAGACAAACATACAAACATTCACAAATATATAGTAGAATCATATATGAATTATATGTTTTTAAAATGCTAAATTTCGATCGATAATTTGACAGATAAAAATTAAATATTCTGATATATTTGCAAATTATTTAATTGGAGAGTCGAAAAACCCCTCCTGAATACTCTTAAATATATTTATATTGTTACAAAAAATTTAGCATATTCACAGTTCATCATATTTTATTGTGGTATTTGTACCATTTTGTATTCATACTACACTTCCTCGCAGAAACTCAATTTGTTGTTGCATCCCTTATAAAAGTGAGATACCACAACTGTTGTATTTAAGAGTAGCCCTGTGGCATATTGTTTATATCGTATTTTGTTAAATGAAGATAAATAGTGTACTTAAAAAGTTTATTTTTGCGTTTTTCTCTTTACATCGTAAAAATTTGTAAAAATCCAAGAATTAACTGAATTTTTTAACCAGTAATTGTTTATATTTTGTATTTAAACAAATAGAAAAAAGGCGCTAAAAGTTTAATTGTCATACACATACTATGAAGAATACGTTAGATGTAATTTACTCTGCTGTACTAGAAATGAAAAGGAGTAAATGATCCACAAGATAATTCAACGTACTAATGCAATATGTTAGAAAGAGATGGAAATTAATTTCGCTTGCAGTGGAGCAGGCAGACGCAATAATGAGAGAGATGAAACAGTTCAGTATGGACATTTGTGGAAACTTCTAGTATCCGTCTATGTGCTAATACATAACTGTAAAAGAGATGGAGGTATCTTACGAGCAATACGGATTTTGATAAAGTGCAGACGTTTGTGTAAATTTGTAAAATCCCGCTCTACAGATTACCGCATGTTTTGAAGTAGACAAGAACATTTCGATAAATAAATCAAATTAAAAAAAATAAAATAAAACCTAACAAAATTATGTACACAATTTTTCATAAAATCTAGAGATATGAACAGTTTTCTAAATTCTTAATTTTCATAACAATATGCATTTGTATGTAATATTTAAACACTTACGAAAAGTTTAGCTATGATTGTTAATAAATAGGCTGAATATCTGTAAATGAAAAAAAAAATATTAGCATAATTTTATGATAAATAGAATTATAGAAATATAGTCACAACTATTTTACACTACACAATATAAACAAAACATCAAATAAATATAAAAATGATACAAACATAAAGAAAACAAATATTCCTTACAAGCATATAAAATGGAACTAAGTACTAGAACTCAAAACATACATACGAAAAAAATACTGTATTAAAAATAAATAAAAATGATTTTAAAATAAATAAAAATGTCTTTAATTTACGTCCAAAAGCAAATGTATTTGTTTATGTAATTGATTAATTGTGGAAAATAACTGCATAATTTGAATGCATTTTTATACAAAAATTTGATTCATTTGTATTGAAATAACTAGGTTTCGTTTTTATACCCTACACTAAGAGTGAAAGGGTATATTCAGTTTGGTGCGCCGTTTGTAACACCCAGAAGGAAGCATCTCCGGTATGGAAAAGTATATATATATTCTTGATCAGCATGACCTCCTGAGTCGATTTAGCGATGTCCGTCTGTCTGTCTGTTGAAATCCCTACTACAGCTAGATAAATGAAACTTATAACTTAGATTACTAATATACCTACACTGTATGTGCGAAAAAATTGGCGAGATCGGTCTATTATGACCTATGATCCGACCACTTATGTTCAAATACCTCATATAAAATGTACATATAAAGATCAATTTTTATGTATACGTGATTAGGTAAACTTTTTTGGTCAAATATATATTGACATCATGCTCAAATACATGATAATAATGTTTTCCGGCGAAAAGACTTGTGGTTCACAAAAAAAATCGAAATTCGGTACACCTACCCATTTGTAAATATGGGTATCAAATGAATGGAAATTCTTCAGCGATTGAATGTTTGTAGTTATTTTCAGGATTCGTATACCCTTTGAATGGTAACCACACATACGTGTAGGGTATTCATAGTCGGCTTAGACCGACTATAATTTTGATAATCCTAACTATCATAATTACACCTACTTTAAAATTTCCCATGTAATCTAACCTTCCCAACTGGTTATTTATACATCCTAAAATATGCAGAGCAACTACTACATATTCTTTTAATTTTAATAAATTCGGATTCTATTTTACTTTGTTGTAATAAATAATTTTAGAAAACTAAAGAATGGTACCAATAACTTCAAGAAAAATATACAATGAAATATATACATATACTTGTGGAAGTGTATAACAAAAATATTCTCCTAATGATGAAGATGGATGCACCTCTAAGCATTATAAGTTCTGACGACTCAAAGAAATGGCACGCACTTTAAGTTCTACCGCATAAGAACATTACGTGTGCCAATAATGCGCAACAGAAAATTGCAAACTTTTGAGTTACTTATACTTATATGGCCATTGCAATACATGATGGGTTTCGATGACGGAGTAACGAACTATAATTTTTGCTTTTTTTATTTAAAAAACAAACCAGATTCAGCGAGAAACCCAATGAGTTGTCAACACTAGTTTTCTGCCGCCAAGTCATTCTTTCGGATTATTTGTTTATGTTCATACCTATTACCTCCGCAGTCTTCTTCTATTTCTACTTATTCAAAAGTGTAGAGAACGAAGACACCATACAGTTTCTGTACTACGTAGAAGTCGATTTCGTTATACAATGTATTGGCAAAATATGTTTGTGTTCAGAAATACAATTTATTCAACTGCGTTTCTTTTCAATGTAAACAATGTTGAAAAGTTATGATGAATTTTCTCATCAATTATCATTTTCATGATTTGTAAGATTTGATGATCGATGATCGATGTGATAACGAATATACCTTAACATGGGGTCGCTGTTCTTGAATCTAAAGTCCGTTTTGCTCCATTACCTCTGGGTTCCGCACAATTTGGGGTCAAATATGAAAAATTAAGTTGTTTAAAGACATTACAAAAAATATTTTAATTTCAAAAGATACCCATGTTAACCTAAAATAATTATCAAATCAGAAGATGGAAGAAAAAGTTGAACATTTGTTGCACTTTGTTATTATAGTTAAAAATGAGGTTTTATATTTTTTAACTATTAAAAAAAAAAAAAAAAATCAGAAAAATAATTTAAAGAATAATTAAAAAGTGAAAATTTAAGAATGACAATTAAATCAAAATTTAAATATATCGACGCCCCTTACGAAAACTATTATATATTTTTTCCCTTACGAAAATAAATATGTTATTTTTTGAAGTTCAGAATAAAAGTATGTTATTGTTTTTGATGAGAAAAATAATATGTTTTATGGTTTTGCCAGGAACTCTATTATGTTTTTGATATTTCCGGGAATATGCACATGTATATCTGTATATCTACGAATATAAAAATGATTCAAATTTGCGACGAAGATTGGAATCTGAACCTACAGTTTAACGCCGAATCATAACTTTTCATGGGTGATGTTTTTACTCTCGAAGCTTATCTACCAAGAGGTAGCGAGGTGAAGAAAAACATTTTCTATTTATTTCATGTTGCATTTGCTGGTGTTTGAACCAGCGACGTTTCGGCTTCTGTTCCCACACACTAACCTTCTGAGTCACCGACATAGTATATGGTAATGCATATTTTAGCGTAATTATTTTAAATTTTCTCAAACAAATTTTACAAATGACATATATAAAAACATAAAAGCAACGCAATATGATTTTGAAAAAAAAATATTTCAATAAAAAGTTCCAATTTTCGTCTAAAAATTTGAAACATAATAATTTTCCACAGAAAACTGCTTGTTGTACTAATTTTCTGTGAAATTTTGAGAACATTATAATATTCCTTATTTAAGTAAAAATGTAATCGTATTCGTTTAAAAGTGATATATACTTTTTTTCGTAAGACAATTTTAATATAATAGTTTTCGTAAGGGGCGTCGATATAATAATTTACAAAATTTAAAATAAATTATTAAAAGTAGAAATTTCGAATAAAAACAAGTATAAAAGGCATGTGCCACATTATTATTGAATTTACAAAATTTACGTGCGTTTATCGATTTGACTCATCTCCAAACTCAGGAATGGTTTAAGGGATAAACCATTTAAAATCGACATTTCATCGGATTCTGAAAAGTCATATCCAAGTTACTGTGTATACGAACAGCCAGCAAGACATACAGATGGACATGGTTAAACATACTGGATAGTGATGCTAATCAAGAATAAAACACAATATTCCCTGTACCCCATAAAGATGTAAAGTATGAAAATTAATAATCATAGTTCACAATGCAAATGAATCGTGCATCTGATGCTATAAAAGCACTTAAAACTACATGTAATGTAAACCAGTTGGGAAGGTTAGATCACATGGGAAATTTTAAAGTAGGTGTAATTATGATAGTTAGGATTATCAAAATTATAGTCGGTCTAAGCCGACTATAAATACCCTACACATATGTGTGGTTACCATTCAAAGTGATATATAGGTCACCAGAGTATACGAATCCTGAAAATAACTACAAACATTCAATCGCTGAAGAATTTCCATTCATTTGATACCCATATTTACATATGGGTAGGTGTACCGAATTTCGATTTTTTTTTTTGTGAACCACAAGTCTTTTCGCCGGAAAACATTATTATCATGTATTTGAGCATGATGTCAATATATATTTGACCAACAAAGTTTACCTAAGCACGTATACATAAAAATTGATCTTTATATGTACATTTTATATGAGGTATTTGAACATAAGTGGTCGGATCATAGGTCACAATGGACCGATCTCGCCAATTTTTTCGCACATACAGCGTAGGTATATTAGTAATCTAAGTTATAAGTTTCATTTTTCTAGCTCTTCAATTTTAAAAGTCTTAGGGATTTCAACAGACAGACAGACAGACAGACGGACAGACAGACGGACAGACAGACAGACGGACAGACGGACATCGTTAAATCGACTCAGGAGGTCATGCTGATCAAGAATATATATACTTTTCCATACCGGAGATGCTTCCTTCTGGGTGTTACAAACGGCGTACCAAACTGAATATACCCTTTCACTCTTAGTGTAGGGTATAAAAATATGTATAAATATGATTGACAACAATTTTCGATATCTCAATTAAATCGGTGCCAACAATTATAGTAGCTGTATTCAACTCAAGTTCGAACATTTCTAAGAGTGCCTCATGCACCAACTGCTACAACTTATTAAAATGATAAAACCTTTGAACATTAATATCAATTAAATATTCATCATTGTACAGAGAAAAAAAGACACCGTTAATTGAGACACCGTTCATAATATATATTGAAAAAATCATTCTATTTATGAACTATTCTTCGTATTCTTCAATTTGAGCGAAATTTATATAATAAAAGCGTTCATAATTGTACTGAATTGCTTTCATTAAGGTATTCATATGACTCAAAGCAGCGCAGTCTTCACGTCACGTGCAATTCAGCCGAGTATAAAGGCGATACACAAAAATAAAAAAAACAAGTCCACCAACGGAGTATAGAAAATACAACACAAAGTAGGTATTTGAGTATGTGTGTATGGTCGTATGTGTGACCTGCAACTTTTGACCATGCTATAAAAAGATATTTATACCCTACACTAAGAGTGAAAGGGTATATTCAGTTTGGTACGCCGTTTGTAACACCCAGAAGAAAGCATCTCCGGTATGGAAAAGTATATATATTCTTGATCAGCATGACCTCCTGAGTCGATTTAGCGATGTCCGTCTGTCCGTCTGTCTGTCCGTCTGTCTGTCTGTCTGTCTGTCTGTCTGTCTGTCTGTCCGTCTGTCTGTCTGTCTGTCTGTCTGTCTGTCTGTCTGTCCGTCTGTCTGTCTGTTGAAATCCCTAAGACTTTTAAAATTGAAGAGCTAGATAAATGAAACTTATAACTTAGATTACTAATATACCTACGCTGTATGTGCGAAAAAATTGGCGAGATCGGTCCATGGTGACCTATGATCCGACCACTTATGTTCAAATACCACATATAAAATGTACATATAAAGATCAATTTTTATGTATACGTGCTTAGGTAAACTTTGTTGGTCAAATATATATTGACATCATGCTCAAATACATGATAATAATGTTTTCCGGCGAAAAGACTTGTGGTTCACAAAAAAAAAATCGAAATTCGGTACACCTACCCATTTGTAAATATGGGTATCAAATGAATGGAAATTCTTCAGCGATTGAATGTTTGTAAATATTTTCAGGATTCGTATACTCTGGTGACCTATATATCACTTTGAATGGTAACCACACATATGTGTAGGGTATTTATAGTCGGCTTAGACCGACTATAATTTTGATAATCCTAACTATCATAATTACACCTACTTTAAAATTTCCCATGTGATCTAACCTTCCCAACTGGTTTTATTTTACTGACCAATAAAAGCGCGTCATGCTGCATGACACGCAGTGATTATTTTGACTACTCGTCGCGACGCATCGATAGTCGATGATAGCAAATACAATTCTAAGTTTTTATTATTCCTATGTCATTTCGTACAAATAAACCGAATCATTTCATTTGTTGTTTACAACTCCAAAGAAACATGCGAGGCAGGTACTTATCATCACGCAACAACAAACAGCAGCAATATGCAGCAACAGCAAGAGTAGATATAAAATAAAATGCAAATAGTTAAAAAAATAAATAAATTAAAATAATAAAATAAGATAAAGAAAGTAATAAAATACAAAAAAAAAAATAATACAAGAAAATAAAAAAAATATTTTTTTATTTTTAAATAGTTTAAAGTTCATAAATATCATGAATTTTTTTCATAAATATTATGAAAGCGTTCATCAATATTATGAACTTATTCATTTCGGTTTTATGAACGATTCATAAATTGGATGAATTTGGTCATTGGTTGAGTAATAATGAAAAATTCATAGAATTGATGAACAAATTCATAAATAGTATAAACTTTTTTTTCTGTGTAACATATCGATCAGCAAAGTGCTAATAACTACAATTATAACGAGTAAAAGACAGTAATACGTTAAAAATAGCAATATCCGATATTAAAAAATAAAAACAAAAAGTAGAACATGTAATATACAACTTAAAAAATTCATAAAATGCTTTTTTATTGAATACTTTTATTTGAAATTCGAAGACATGTAAAATTGCATCGAACATTTTTTAATATATTAATTTTAATTTCTCGACAAGTTATCTATATCTTTTACAGAATTTTTATCAATTCAATTTCTGTGAATAAGAAGAAATGTCTAATCAAAATTAACAGCACAATAAATAAAATTCGCTATTATGCATCAACAATTGGAACCACTGTCCACGAATCAAATTCAGCATTAACCCCTGCAATGTGATTATACAAAATTACGTTACATTTGTGGTTGTTGAGGTTTGTTCTAGTTTCCTTTACTCAGTTGAAATTTCAATTTCGCAGCAGTGCTGCCGTCACAAAACACTAGCGTTGCTAACGACGTGTGAATAAATCGAGTGTCATTATTTACAACATTCGACAAATATGTGCTACTTGGAGTGTCGTTGAGAGCGGGACGCGCAAATTGGTTGAAGGATTTGAACGCACACACAGAAAAAAATATGATTGGTTAAAGGGTGTCTATCATATGATATGATTGCAGTAATAATGTCGAGAGAGATATATGAATTTATGAATTATTTATTTTAAATTCTACAGCCCTTCTGCCTATTTCTTTTTGCACAGAAAAAACGCAATCTTGTTAAGTGTAAAAAAAATTCTCCGTAAAATCTTTGGCCCTATCTGCCTTGCTAACGAGTATCGAATCAGGATGAACCACGAGCTGTATGAGTTATTCGACGACATTAATAGCCAAGCGCATAAGATCCAGCGGCTTCGCCGGCTAGATCATGTCGAACGAATGGATGAAAACAGTCCAGCCAAGAAGGTGCTTGAATCGAAACTCGAAGGTGGACAGCGTAGAAGAGGGCGTCCAAATCTGCGGTGGAAAGACCAAGTTGAGGACAACCTGGCAACGCTTGGTATTTCTAACTGGCGTCAGCGCGCGCAAAGCAGATCCGACTGGCGCGGCTTCATCTCAGCGGCCAAAACCGACCAACGGTTGTAAGGGCCATTTAAGTAAGTAAGTAAGTAAGTGTTAAGTTAAGATTGTGGAACTTTCTAGAATCTATCTACGCACTACACGTGAGAGTAAACGAGAGGGATTTGTGTTATGATCAATACGACTTCTCGTAAAGTTTAGATGTTTGTGCATATTTCTAAATCCATCTAGGAGTTGCGCGCAATCTCTTTAAGTGTAGAAGTTTATGGAACTTTCTAAACTCCATCTGTAGGCTACACAAGAGTGTAAACGAGATGGATTTATCTTATAAGGAATACAAATTCTCGTGAAGTATAGATTTTATGCATATTTCTGGAATCCTTCTATTAGCTGCACATGTGTGTATTCTGATAATCATTAAGTGTATAAGTTTGTGAAACGTCTAGAATCCGGCTCTGTAGTATATAAGAGTGGCGCATCTTTAGGTGAATCAATTCATTTGATGGTTTTAAAATGGGCTAGTGCATCTTTTGTGCGAACATTTTGTAGATGCATTTTTTCATTTGGAAAGTTTTTAATTAACTTGAATAATTAAGTTAACTACTAGTTTTAAAACCAAACAAAGTTTTATTTTGCAATTTTATCATAATAATAGTTTTCAAAAATACAGCAACTACGTATTCAATTGCACGAAATAAAGCAGTTACCCGATATTAGAGAGGTAATGTTTTCCAGTATTTTTTATATTTTAAATTTTGTTTAACTTTACTCTTGTGCTACAGAATCCTGCAAACTAATTTAGACAATTGCCATGCAAACACACTAACTGATTGATTGGCTACTCTGCCAAAGCTTCTAACGTCTGAAGTGGATTTCTTTGGTGAGGGTAGGACTTATTTGCACATTCTATAAACTGCCTCGTCATATGGCTTGACGGCGACTGATGCTGCTGTGGCTTCTGCTTCAATTCGCCGACATTAATGTAAGTGATTTTTCTTCAGACAAATCATGTCATCGCTCATGTGGTGAAAAAGACTATTACGTCTATGCCAAACAACTTCATGAAAGTTTAAGCAGTTCTTAAGCTGATTTTTAGAATTAGAATACTCTATTGATGAATCGCAGACGATTTAGTGAATTTACAATGAGTAAACATAAACAAAGAATTGCAAAAATTAAATGTACCAAAAATGAATTGTAGGAAAATTACAATACGAAGAACTGTATATTTAAAAAATGCATATTGTTGCTTCACAATCGACATCTGTGAAATATTCAAAACAATTCTTCGTGAGCACCGAATATAATATGTATGGTTGTTGCTCGTTGGTCGGTGGCCCACGGCAACCATTGTTCGTTGCTGCATTAAATATAAAGTGGTTTCGATTTTTTAACGCTTTCCTTTTGGGATGGCTTTCTGTTGGCAACCCGGACAGACAAACGTCCACGACTTCACCGGAAACCGGAAGTATGTGGAGTTTAAGGTGTACTTAATTTGCATGGAAATCCGGCAATTGAGGTTTGTATTTTTTGATGAATGTTTTTATTTTTTCTTTTCATGTTTAAAACAAGGCAGAATCCTACTGTTACCGTAATAAAATTATAATTAAAGTTTTGCAGTAAGACTTGCAAAACGTTTATTAAAAAAACTGAATTTAAATATGATTCTAAGGATTTAAATATGATTCTAAGAACTTTACAATTTTTCAGAAAAAAATCAATTTATCACTTTATTTTCGATGTAAAACTATAAATTCAAATTTTCACTAAAATTCAAATTTTCAGAAAAAATCAAATGTTCACTAAAAATTCAAATTTTCACTAAAAATTCAAATTTTCACTAAAAATTCAAATTTTCACTAAAAATTCAAATTTTCACTAAAAATTCTAATTTTCACTAAAAGTTCAAATTTTCATTGAAAATTCAAATTTTCATTGAAAATTCAAATTTTCACTTAAAATTCAAATTTTCACTTAAAATTCAATTTTTCACTATAAATTCAATTTTTCACTAAAAATTCAAATTTTCACTAAAAATTCAATTTATCACTAAAAGTCCAATTTTTCACTACAAATTCAATTTTTTTTACTAAAAATATAATTATATACTTAAAATTAATTTTTTACAAAAAAATTCCTTTTACACAAGAACCCATTGTGGTCTTCGTGTTCATTACAACGTGTTAAAATTTTATTAGATTAGCAAATATCAATATATATTATAAATAATTATTTGTATTTTATATTAAATATTAAAATTGTAAATGTTCAATAGAAAATTGAGTCTAAATTACATATTTTATATTCTAAATTTTATGTAAATATTCATTTAATTTTATTATCATGTAATAAATCATGATATTCGTAATTTATTGCTAACGTTGTTTATTTTTGTTATTGTTTATATAATAAATAGTGCACAATTTATTTGTTTGTTGCAATTTAAAACATTCATATTTTTATATGAATGTGCTGAGTGCAGTTTAATTGAATTCGCACACACACACACACAATAAAACTGTTGATAGCAAATATAAATTATCGCTTTAATGCGCTTACTCGATATTCCATTTAATTTACAAATATACAAAAAAGTGTAATATTTCAACTGACTGTATTTTAGAGTTCGGAATTAAAAAGAAAACATCAATCTTGGAACGATGTCTTCCGTTTTTGATGATAATAACAGTGTACTTAGTGTTTTTGATTTTTCAACTCCATTGAAGCATCAAAGTACTATATTAGATAATTATTTATATCTCTGTAACCAATTAACATATTTTAATCAGACTAATGGTTTATATAAGCATTATGGTCACGCATTCAAATAAAAATAACATTTAAAAAAATAAAATTTTATTTTAGAAAAACGTTTAACTTAGAAAAAGGGAAATATATTTTTCCTATCACTGTTACTTATACGCCCCTCACTTTTCAAAATCAAAAAATATTTTTTTTGAAACCCTGGAATTTTTCCCGTCGTTAAGTTTTAATGAAGTCTCCCATAGTGTTTGAACTATCAAGTGCTTTAATTTCATATTATTGATATAATAGTGCGACGGAAAACCAATTACGAATGGAGAAAAAATTGGACAATTTAAAACTTGATAGTTTAGAAACTATTGCGTTAGCCGGAACTATTGAAATTGTGTTGGTAGTTGATGCTTTGTTTCAATTGTAATGCTACATGGAACCATTTCTTAGAAGTAGTTCTCAATATATAATATTCTGAAATAGGTTCTTTGAACGTGTTTCATTTTTATTATCTTTTTTGATATTTTATATATAATAATATAGCAGTTTATTTTGAAAATTGCATTTTAGTTATAATTTCGAAAAAAAATGAAAATTATATAAGAATAAAGCAAAATTTATTTTATAAAATAATGTATTCGTTAAAATGAATGTACAATTTTCAATTCCAAGATGTATTATATAGTTTTTATGACAAGTGATAGATCCTATGTGATATGTTATCAGTGATATGCCATTAGTGATATCTCATAGGTGATAAGTCATATTATATAGATTTTGTGATCTGTGATATGTTATATATGATATGTTATCTGTGATATGATATATGTGATATGTTATCTGTTATCTGTGATATGATATCTGTGATGTGTTATCTGTGATGTGTTATCTGTGTTATGCCGTCAGTCATATTTCATAAGTAATTTCATATATAATAGGTAATATGTCATTATTTATATACATCATTGATATTAGTGATATGCCTTGAGAAATATGTCACTTCCATGCGCCCATTTGTAACTCGAAAATACTTGTGTATTGCAGTCAGAATTTTTGTTGAAAATTAATAACATATTTCAATAGTCATCGTATAGCTCACATTTCGCAGTTATTACTGCAGACAATTTATTATAATGTCCACATAATAACTATGTACGAAAATAGAAATATTCGTAGACGACGTGACTCTCTCTTCAATGCAGGGATACGGAATTTCATAATAAGAAATTACATAAATAACAAAGTTATTATATCTGCAGTCAATAGTTATGGTATTTTGCTGCAATAATGACCAAAAGCCAACATTATTATGATATTCAATTATATAAATTTCCCGTATTATTTATATTACATACTTTTGTTTATAATCTGTTTTATAAGATTATTGTCAAATGTTTTATAAATAATTAAATTATTGTTTTATAAATAATTAAATGTACAAATGTACAACTGTACAAAATGTTTTGAAATCGTATTACGTAACAGCAGAGATCGGAAATGCCCGTGTGCGTGCGCCCGCACATGCTCCTTTCTTCATACACTGACGAGCAAATTTGTTTTACGCAGACACTGCACTCGGGCATCACATTTTTTTTTACAACACATCCCGTCGCAACGAGTGATGCTTTGCATTATTCTCGGTACCTGCCCTCGTGCGTGCTACGAAACTAAAAACTGCAGCCCGCGCAGACGTGGAATGAGAAAATAGAGAAGCATATCGTGCAAGTGCTATGTTATTTATTTCGCGGGGCAACTCCGTGCAACAGCGAAAACAGACTGCCCCTGGCAGCACGCGCATTTTTCACAGCCAGTAAATTTTATTGGCACTGTTTTACTAGACTGCGCAATGTTTTAATAATTTTTATATAAAACTTTGATAATACAGACAAGTTTGGCAATACTCAAATACACTTTTAATCGCAGTTTTATTTTGGTTTATAAAAATTGTATGTTTTAGTTGTTCGTTGAACAGAAAAATAAATTTAACATGAAATCTTAATCAACATTTTTATTCAAATACAAAAATTAGTATGTGCAAAAATCTATTTTAATAAAAAAGCTACATGATAGGCTTCGAAAAATAATGTATATCCTCATTAGTAAAAATGTACACTAAGTTTAAACTTGCACTGAAAAACTAGTACTAAATTATACAATTTTTATAAACCAAATTAAAACTTCGATTAAAAGTGTATTTGAGTATTGCCAAACTTTTCTGTATTAACGATAGTTTTATTTAAAAATTATTAAAACATTGCGCAGTATATTATAACAGTGCCGTACTCATGCGCCACATAAGAATGGCATACAAGAAAAAATTAACTGGCTGTGAAAAACTGCCCGCGTGCTGCCCGGGGCAGTCGGTTTTCGCTGTTGCACGGAGTTGCCCCGCGAAATAAATACCATAGCACTTGCGCGATATGTTTCTCTATTTTCTCATTCCACGTCTGCGCGGGCTGCAGTTTTTAGTTTCGTAGCCCGCACGAGGGCAGGTACCGAGAATAGTGCAAAGCATCACTCGTTGCGACGGGATGTGTTGTAAAAAAAAATGTGGTGCCCGAGTGCAGAGTATGCGTAAACAAATTTGCTTCTCATTTACTTAAGGGCGCGGGCGCGGGCGTGCGTGCAAATCCGAACTCTGCGTAACCGTTTGAATATTTTGTCATATTTTGTTTTTATTTAACATTCACATAATTCAGACTAGTTTTATTATTGACAATTGTTTAAAATCTGCTTAAGGCTCAAACAAAACTCATATATTCAAAAACATCTGTTGGGTATGGAATCCAAAATAGAAAACATACGATAAATAAAGCCCAGATCATCAAGCTCTTTTTAAATACTTTTTATTAAAAAAATAAATTTTAGTAAAAAAATATAAAAACAAAAAAATATTTTGATTTTGAATGAACAATCAAGTTTTTATTGAGAAATGGCATTTGGTGTGAAACAATGGGTCATATTAATAAAAATCGACTTTACTCTTAAATTTAAGCAAATGCTCCGAATTGTCAAAATGTTTCGCATTTCATTTAATTAAAATACTAAAAACTATTTGCTAATGTTCAAAAATATAAAATTTTAAATTGGTAGGTATTAATAAAAACGCTAAATTCTGAAACAAATTAAAAAATTTGCTCAAAAATACATCAGCTTGCTTAAAAGTAAATACTTTTTTTTATTAATATGGCCCAATGTTTTACAAAAAAAAAATATTTATATTGGGCTGATCGATAACGAAATTTTAAGAAAGTCAATGACAAAGTAAAAATTTGTATTATTATTTTTTTAAATTTCAACTTTACGTATTTTTTTAAAAAGGAAGATATCATTGGAATTAAAGATGTGATATACAATTGGAAAGGTAATTTAATTTTCTAAAACTTGACTTAAAAGTTGTTAATTATTTATCAACAGATTATAATTTATAATAAATTTTCTTGACTAGGTTATGTTAGTAATATGCACCTTGTATCTTAAACTGTGTGCAAAATTAGATATTTTTTTATTATACATTTTCTAATTTTTTGAGTCATAGAATGATCCCATGAGTTATTGACATCGATGAAACAAACACCCTGTATATAAACCGTTATGTTGGAAACCCTATAGCAATCATTCTATTTTATGCTACAATTTAAAGCAAAAATTATAAAATTCTACAACTATTTGAAAATAAAACGAGTTGGGAAAGTTCGGTCACATGGGGCGAATTTTTATAGTCGGTACGGGCCCGACTATGGAATACCCTACACCTTTGGTGGGGATATTAACCCTCAGAATATTATACATATATCAGAAATTTACGTTTTATATCCCCATAAATTAAAAAAATTTTTAAAATAAAAAAAATAAAAAAAATTTGAAAAATATAAGTGGGCGGACCACGCCAATATTTAAAATTTTGAAAGGCTAATATTTCATAGATTTGATTTTAATAATTTACGGATCAAACTTCCACTATGAAAACCCGGGAAATAATGAAAAAAAAAAGTGGGCGGATCACGCCCATTTTTGAACCACATATTTTTAGGTGAATTCTAACAAAACGTTTTAAATTTTATAAGTATACCTTGAATACTTTTCGAGTTAATAGTTTCGAAAAAGTTATATAAAAGTGACTTGTATGGGAGGTGGGCGTGTCCGTTGACCGATTTTGCTCATTTTCAAACTCAGTTCCTACTTTTGGCTAAACTATATTGAGACGAAATTTCATCGCATTCTGATCAGTATTTCTCAAGTTATTCTGTATTCGGACAGCAAGACAGCAAGACGGACAGACAGACAGACAGACAGACAGACAGACAGACGGACATGGCTAAACGCACTCGGGTAGTGATGCTGATCAAGAATATATATACTTTTCCATACCGGACACGCCTCCTAAGGGGCGTTACAATATATGCACAAAGTTAATATACCCTGTACCTCATAGGTGTAGGGTATAAAAATCACTAACGAGGCAAATATTTAAATTAAGGTACAACTATTGCGACATGCACAACATGCGTAACCTATTTTGCGGAATGACGCTGTCAAAGAAGACAACGCGCTAAATCATGCTAATAAATACCGTTAAGATGCGTATCAAATCATGGGAAGAAATTTCAAATGCAAATTAGTTGTTACTACATTCAAGACGCTATGTGTACGTGCAACGTAGACATGCTGACATGTCAAGCTAATAGAACACGCACCGCAGTGTGAATACTAAGGATGCTGTGTGTGTATGTTTTTATGTTTCTTGTTTTCCGAATTACAAAACCACGAATTTAAATAATATCAACGTCCTTCACATTTGACTCTTTTTTATATGTATTAAATAGCCACGTATAGCAAAGAATAAATACGTTATATTTAAATTTAATGCAATACTTTTTAAATTATATTTTTCCCAGTGTTGCGTTCGAATGTTTGTTCTATGATACGTATTTGTATGGTTTTAAATTATTGCAAACAATTATAAATTACGATATGTTGTATTTTTTTATAAATAGTTCTATGTAAAATTTTAATTTTAGAGCAAACTTCAATTCTTATTACAACCGAATATAAAATGTTTTTTTCTTTAAAATCAAAATTCCAAGATAAAACCATTTAAATTTCAGTGATCATTAATGTAGCGGATAATTGGCATACATTTTTTTGAAATACAAAAAAAAAAACTTTTAAAGCATAACCCTGTAACGGAAGTCCTTTTTGAAGGATACATAACACATAATTCATCTAATTACTCAGACAATTTATGTTCAATTGTTCAAGCAAAATTTAACGTTAAAGCAAATTATTTCGACGTAAAAAATCAAATACAAAAATAAAACACAAAACATAAACAAAAACATACGAAACTTAATAACAACTGACCAAACAATAATATTGGAAAACTTCCGGGTCTGCTTTCGATACACAAACAAATTGTTGAATATGATAAAATAAGAAAATGAGCATGAAAAATATCCAGGGGAAGCATGAAGGTTTTCCAAAAAATCATATAAAAATAATACAGTCTGTCTGTTTGCTCCAGTATCACGTCTAACCATTGAACCGATTTCACTGAAATTTTGCACTAGGATACTATGGAATGGAGGGTGAAATAGGATATATGGGCGGGATTGCACAAAGTGGTGTGGCCTAAACCTTCAAAACGATATAACTCGATACTTACACCAGCTACGAACATGAAAACAAAAAACTTAAATACAAAAAATAAATATATAAAGTACAAAATAAAAAACACAAATACAAAAGTAAAAGCAAATTCACAAAACAAAAGCGAAAACAACTGCAAACTAATAAAAAACAAAAGCATATACACAAAAACAAAAGCAAAATCACAAAAACAAAAACAAACGCAAACACAACCAAAGAACAAAAAACAAAAGCAAAATTAAAATGACAAAACAAAATCAAAAAACTAAAGCACAAAATCAAAAACGTAAAATGCAAAAACATAAAAACCATAAACGCAGAAACTAAAGCAAAAACAAAAGAAAAATACAAAACAAAAAAAAAAAAACAAATGCAAGAACACGAAAATAAATTAAAATAAAAGAAAAAAAAGTTGATTTCAAAACTAAATAAAAAGTAAAAACAGAAGCAACTAAATGCAAAAAAAATAATCTAAATCAAAAGAATAGTAAAAACAAACAACGGGAAAAATTATAAAAAAACAGCAGAAAAAAAATGAACAGCTATGTTTAAAAAATGGGTTAAAAATATAAACAAAAATTAAAAACTGCCGTTGCGCATACCGAATACGAAATACTAGTCCTAAATATTCAGGACTGAACAATGAAGATCAGAGTTAATGCCTGAATTGAATGTATTGAAATAATTCAAACCTGAAAACTGAATTCAAGGCTGAATTTAAATAATTATTCAAGTCCGAATTGTTGCCAATGTTAATGTCTGAAAAGAAATGTTCTTAACAATTCGTCTGAAAATTCGGAACTGAGTATCTCGATGATTTAAAAATAAAGTATTTATTAATGCTCGTTCTGTAATTGATTTGATTTGTCTGAACATAACACAAAGTGACACTTAAACTAGTGATGCAAGTTTGCAATGTTGTTTGACGTAGAGACCATAAAAAGTATACTCAACAGAAAAGTTCAAAAACATAATTTACATATTAATTTAAACACTGAAAGATTATTTTATACAATTCTTTTATGAATAATATATTTATTTCTGATTTACAAATATATTTCTAATCTTATTTCTAGCTCCAATCAAGATTTTTTTTTTGAAAATTAATTAAATATTTAAATTTGTTGCAGTTCAGTTTCAGTGTTAACTTCAGCCGAATAACAGAGACTACTTTACATAAAATTATATTTCTATGCAAGCCGACGAATTTCACAAATAAGTGATTGCTTTGTGAGACTTTAATCGCTACAGCTTTCAAGCGCAAAATGCATTTAAACCACGGATTTTGTTTGCGTTCAGTGCGATAAAACTGCACAGTATTTTGCTGCTGACCTCGACCCATCATAAATTTGGTAATTTTATTGTCTGGTTAGAAAGGACGGATGAACGGAGAAGGGAAAAAACGGGTCGAACAGAGCCATGAATGAAATGGGTGGCGTGCTCATGCTGCTGCTGCAATAGAGAACAAATGAGTTATAAAATATTTCACAGCACTGCGTACGTAATTTGCCGTAAGTGCTGGCCAAGTCATTCGAATTTATCTGAAAAGTGATAAATTAAAGCGGACCCACCAACTATATCAGAGGAGGGGGAAACGGTGTAGTTGGTATAGTGGGTCTTTTATATATGACTGACCATCGCCACTATAAATTCTGCATTCTGACGAACGAGAGACCGACATCCAAAGCTGGTTGCAGTTGCATCAGCAGCAAATGCTGACGCCGGAAACAGAAAATCTCTTGTAATCAGAACATTATTTTATATATTTGCTGTAATAAATTGTCGCGCAATTTTTGGTATAAAACATATTTTGTGAATATTTTGAAGTCTACATTTATACGACGGATATGGTTATGGTACTTAAAAGATTATCACAATATTTTTTTTTTTTTGATACATGAGTTCATTTTGAAGACTATACGATATTTAAAAATATTATCACAAGAATAGAAGTGGAATGCAATACATAGACTATATAGAAAAATTATCATAATAAAATGACAACATCTTTTATAGCAATTTTTTTTTTGCGTATTATTCATATTCACAACTGAAAATGATAAATGTTGCATAGTTAAAAATTCTCTCATCATTATCATAATTATCAGAAAAATATATGTGTCGTACTCAGAATGCCATAGAAACAAATGGCAAAATAAAAAATACAGGATAAGAAATGCATACGAAGATATTTTTGCATGTTGTTAAATAAATACAGAATGTAGCAAAAATAAATACAGAATGTAGCAAAAAAATACAGATTTATCATTTTTTTTATATATTTCTAAGATTTTAATTAAATTAAGAATGCATTAAAAATAAATGTAGATGTTGATTTTTTACATTGTTATGAAATTTAAAAAAATACAGAATATAGTAAAAAAATGTATATATGTGGAAGATTTTACATTTTACTTGTAGTAAAATAAATACAGAATGTAGAAAAAATAAGTGCATATTTAATTTTTCTACATATTTCTGCGCGTTTATAAATAACTAGCTGGACCCGTGCACGACTCGTTCCAAGATTTTGTGAATTCATAGATATAAAGCGATTTTATTAATATAAAAAAACATTATTATTATTTTTGATATAGGAGTTTTTTTTCCCAATAGAAGTTTTAGTGTAGTTAGTTTTAATGTGGTGAGTTTTAGTGTGTTGAATTTTTAGTTTAGTGTGGTGTGTTTTAGTGTGGTGAGTTTTAGTGTGGTGAATTTTTAATGAAGTGAGTTTTATTGTGGTGAGTTTTAGTGCGGTGAGTTTTAGTGTGGTGAGTTTTAGTGTGGTGAGTTTCGGTGTGATAAGTTTTTAGTACGGTGAGTTTTAGTATGGTGAGTTTTAGTGTGGTGAATTTTTAGTGTGGTGAGTTTTAGTGTGGTGAGCTTTATTGTGTTGAGTTTTAGTGTGGTGAGTTTTAGTGTGGTGAATTTTAGTGTGGTGAGTTTTAGTGTGGTGAGTTTTGGTGTGGTGAGTTGTAGTATGGTGAATTTTTAGTGTGGTGAGTTTTAGCGTGGTGAGTTTTATTGTGGTGAGTTTTATTGTGGTGAGTTTTAGTGTGGTGAGTTTAAGTGTGGTGAGTTTTAGTGTGGTGAATTTTAGTTTTTTGTTTCATCTTTTTAGATTGTGTATGTGCTGAGTTATGTCGTTTTGAAAGTTTAGGTTGTATGGGAGGTACCACGCCCCTTTGTCCAATCCCGCCCATATATAGCCTATGACACCCTCCGGACTCCTTAGTATCCTGGTGCAAAATTTCAGCTAAATCGGTTCAGCGGTTTAGACGTGATGCTGGAACAAACAGACAGACAGACAGACAGACAGACAGACAAACAGAACGACAGACTGACAGACGGACCAAGAGTTTTATATATATAGATAACGTATTGCCAGCTTGTTTTTAAAATGTCACACAAATGCACACTCCCAAGTTCTTTTAAGAATACTGACTGGCTGCATTATGCTATGTAGATTAAAATTACTATGGGAGTCAGAAAACAATAACATCACAGCAGCGCCCGAGTCCGAAATAAATACAACAGAAACTACAACATTGTAGTTCATTGTGTAAGGAAGAAAGACATGCATTGGACTGAGGCAATGGTTAATTTCATCTGCCATCGACAGAAAATACTCGATTTTATTACATGTATATTTGTATAAACCTACACCTATGACGTATAGGTTAGTGCAGTTATTGTAAAGCCCCTTAGGGTGCGCGGTCGGTATGGAAAAGTATATATATATCATAGCCGGGACATGTGCTTCGCTGTGAATGTTCGTTATTGGTGTTATAAATATAGTAACCAAAACAAAAATAATTCTCCGTCAAAACAACCTTTCACAAATACAGTTCTTCCTCAGACTATTCTTCCCCGTAGAGCTTTTCACTGTTGAGTTTTACCCAGAACAAGCTTTAGTGTAGTGAGTTTTAGTGTGGTGAGTGTTAGTGTGGTGAGTTTAAGTGTGATAAGTGCTAGTGTGGTGAGTTTTAGTGTAGTGAGTTTTAGTTTTGTGTGGTGAGTTTTAATGTGGTGGGTTTTAGTGTAGTGAGTTTTAGTGTGGTGAGTTTTAGTGTGGTGAGTTTCGGTGTGGTGGTTTTCGGTGTGGTAAGTTTTGGTGTGGTGAGTTTCGATGTGGTGAAATTTGATGTGGTGAATTTCGGTGTGTTGAGTTTCAAGAATATGAGGTGGTTGGTATACCATAGTGTGAAATATTTTGATATCACTACAATAACTGTCGACATACACCATCTTGAAAATGTACCTTCTATGGGGGTGCCACGATCATTGGTCCAATACCGTTCACTTTGGACTGTTTAGAATGGACAAATTTAATTATATATTCTCGTTTTTTAATTTTTATATTTTAGACAATGTCCGATCTATAACTTATATTTGTATTTATGGTTTTCAAATTCATTAACTGATTTTTCTATTTTAATCCCATCAGTAAATATTTTTTATTTTAAACGTTAAACATTCTAAAGGTTTTTGTGGGATAATTTTAAGCCAACTAATACAAATTCACTTTAAGTTAAAAAAATTGTATATGTTTTTATGCATTTTGGAAAAAAGAAAAAAATAGTTAAACTTTTAAAATTATAGTAGTGTTATATTCAAATTAATCCATTCGATACTGAATAAACTCTTATTTAAGAAAAAATAAATACACATGTATAAATTAGCATATTCTTTAAATATAAGAAATACTAAAATACCTGAATTTGCAATTTTCTTTAATTTTTCCCAAAATATCCCATCACATTTTCATAAGTATATCTTTTTATACCCTACACCTATGAGGTACAGGGTATATTAACTTTGTGCATATATTGTAACTCCCCTTAGGAGGCGTGTCTGGTATTTAAAAGTATATATATTCTTGATCAGCATCACTACCCGAGTCCGTTTACCCATGTCCGTCTGTCTGTCTGTCCGTCTTGCTGTCCGAATACAGAATAACTTGAGAAATACTGATCAGAATGCGATGAAATTTCGTCTCAATATATTTTAGCCAAAAGTAGGAACTGAGTTTGAAAATGAGCCAAATCGGTCAACGGACATGCCCACCTCCCATACAAGTCACTTTCAAATAACTCTTTCGGAACTAATAACTCAAAAAGTATTCAAGGTATAGTTTTAAAATTTAATACGTATTGTTATAATTCACCTAAAAATATGTGGTCCAAAAATGGGCGTGATCCGCCCACTTTTTTTTTCATTATTTCCCGGGTTTTTATAGTGGAAATTTGATCCGTAAATTATTAAAATCAAATCTATGAAATATTAGCCTTTCAAAATTTTAAATATAGGCGTGGTCCGCCCAATTATATTTTTCAAGTTTTTTTATAAATTTTTTAATATATGGGGATATTAGACGTAAATTTCTGATATATGAATAATATTCTGAGGGTGGGGAGGTTCAGCATAATTAAAAATTTAAAATTAAGGTATACAATTAAATATTCCTCATTAATATCTCCACCAAAGGTGTAGGGTATTCCATAGTCGGGCCCGACCGACTATAAAAATCCGCCCCATGTGACCGAACTTACCCATGTGACCTAACTTTCCCAACTCGTTATTAACTAAATTTACTTAGCAGCACATAATAGATATCATAAACTATAATTTGATTTATTTAAAAAAGTCTTTGAAAAGCCTTACCATATGGTCACAACTTACTGAAAGTTTTAACATTTAAAGTCATATGGTGAAAAATTGAAATGGCGACTATGCTACCCAAGAGTCACTTTAGTATGACTGTCTAGAAGATTAAATGATAAAAGTCTTGTATCATATATGTTACGATATGCATTTGAGGGTTTATAGATAAACTAAAAAAATATTTTTTATATATTTTTGATAGATTTACTTCTACAATGAAGCTATATAAAATAGGAAGCCGAATGTTTTTACTTTGAGTGTCCTGCACATGAAATCTAATACTCCCTGACATAAACGACTGCAACGTCATTATGCAAATCTGTGCCGATATCGTTGTTATTGTTGTTGGCAATAGCTATTCTTTATAGTAATTGTATTTCCAACACGGTACTGCAACTGTATGAAATACTATGAGAAACGCAGTAAAATTGGGTGCCATTATATACAAATTTTGCATGCACCAAATGGAACAGAACATATCTAAACAGCTGTAAGAACTTAACAGAACAAAATAGAAATGAAACGCGAAATGCAAAAAATGAAATTACTGCGTAAATTGGTTGCAGATTTTGCACGAATTGATTGGTCCTAAACAGCTGTAGAGAGTCTAAAAATTTACGATAAATGTGTGACTTGTATATATTTTTCTTTGTCTCTTTTAGTATAGCAGCTCCTTGCCTTTTTATATATTAGGGTATTTATGGATCTGTATTATGAGTGTTATATGAAAAAAATGCTGTTCTAGCAACAACTATTAATTTACATATAATGCTATTTATTGCTTAGTTTTATCAAATTTAATTATCTAAAATATATTTCTGCACACATAATACAAATTCGTTTTTCTCAACTGTATAAATATTGTTTTACAACAAAAACTAAAGGGACTTTATTTGAGACTTTAACCAATTTATAACAGTTTTATTATAATTTTGAGAGTGTATATGATAATATTTCAAATGCAAACCGAATATGGCAGTTCCATTAATCATCATTTATAGAATATTCGTTTTAACCGAGTTTTTACTTTTTCAAAGCCATACCAAATGATAATTTGTCTATATGTAATACTAATAAAAATCATTATATGATTTTATTTTTGAAAATTTTAATCTTAACATATTTTTCACTGTGTTTAATAACTTCTCACCACTATTGAAAGCTAATGTGGCCTGAAGAATATATTTCCGAGTTTATAAAAGCATTTTCTTTGTACAAAATACTCTGTTGTTTTATACTACCTGTCATTATTGTTTCCACACACAAAGCACAGTTGTACTTTTAATTTCAGATTCTTATGTTTTTCAGTTGCAGGTACTACATAAAAAGGCAAAATCCTTGAAATGCTTTTAGTTTTGTTTTTTCTAGTTTCTTTAGTTTGTTACTACATTAACACAATCCTAAATGCAACGTAATTATGCGTGTTTCTACTTGTGGGAAGGGAATGTAATCATGTGCAGCATGATGTATGAGTAACGCATTCAATTCAAGTCAATGCCGACGCTGCCATTAGGTTACTCATACGTTGCGTTGCACGCACACTTTTGTCGTATGAACGTCTTGCTATTGCATCAGGTTTACATAGACTACCACTAGCTCAATTGCAACTATTGAATGTGGTGCACAATACTTTCAATAGTTGCAATTGAGCTGAGGTCAGTTAAATAAGTCGCTTTTAAGACATAACTAAGTTAAATCAATTTTCAACGAACGACTTATTTTGCAACGATTGTGATTTTACTCTTGGGTGTTCTACGATTTCTACAAGTTTAATTTAATGGTAAAATGCTTTTATTCATATAAAGCAATTCGGTTGAAAGTCTGTATACAATGCGGTATTTATATAAAGCGGATATGAGGTTTTTAATAATTTGCAATTGTAACATTTAGAATTCTTGTAAGATTTTATATAATTTTTTAAATTTTTTGTATATCAGTATTAATACAAATCAGTTTTACTTTACTTCAGTTTAACTGTTTGATAGTTTTGCGGTAAAAGAGTTTTTGTATTTCATGTTTACTTTACAGTATTACTGTATAAGAGTTTTACTGTATAACAGTTATATTGTATAACAGTTTTACTGTATAACAGTTTAACTGTATAACAGTTTTTACTGTATAACAGTTTTACTGTATAACAGTTTTACTATGTAACAGTTTTGCTGTATAACAAATATACTATATAACAGTTTTACTGTGTAAGAGTTTTGTTGTATAACAGGTTTACTGTATTAAAAATAATGTATTTTCGTTTCACTGCAAAAATTGCCTATGATATAACAGTTTAATAGTAAAACCATGTCATTGTATATTCTCAATCAGAATACCCTATAATAAAACAGTATCTATTTTTCAACTTATGGTTCATACGGATGGAACCATCCATTAATTTCTACCTTGCAAATGTAAAACGGGACATCATTTGAAATGAAAACAAATAAATTAATCAAAAATTATAGCAAATAATAATGAATCTCATACACTTCAAATCATCGTACCACCAATACACCATCATCTATGTTATCAACCCATTCATACCGTGTTACACCCATATTCTTTTGACTCGATACAGAAACAGCCCTCTGTTAATGCACGCATGAGTGAACATTTTAATTTTCTTGTGCATTTATGGAATTTGTGTCAGTGTTTATAAGTATTTTTTTAAGATTGGATTTTTTATTTTTTCAAGTTTTATTTCTATTATAATTTCTTGCTGAATTGTGTTCTAAATGAACGTTGTCTGTGTTTCATTATAATCATAAAAATTTTAAGGACTTTATTATTTTAGGCTCATTTTTAATTTAAACAGTATACTTATTAAATTCTTATGTAAGGTTATTTTTTAAGAGGCATCTTTATTGGTATTACAAACGGCATATCATACAGAATATACTCTTTCTTTTAGTGCTAGTGTTTCAGTGCTAGTTTAAACTTAGGTTTAACTTCGTTTAATTAGTCTTCTTTTTTAATTAAACGACGATTCTGTGATCCGACGTAGCAACAGAAAATACCAAAAGTGTTGTGAGATAGTTTACTCTATTTTCTCTAGAAATTTTAATCGAAGTTTAATTCTTCAACAACGGTCATTTAAACTAAATTTAAACGACAAATGAAATTCGCTGAAAAAATTCGCTGAAAAAGTCTTTAAACAAAGTTTAAATTTAGAAACTAAGTTTAACTAGAACTGAAAAACTGGCCCTTAATGTTAAATCTTATCCTTTAGTTTGCTAAATATAATATATAATCGAAATTAACTTCGTTTAGTTACTGCTTATTTATTCTTCCATTTACTGCTTTTTTAAAATAAGCACATATATAATTAGCTGTTAAATCCGGAAATAAAATTTTATTTTTTTAGCTTACACTAATTATTCTATTCGTATAAATTTCCGGAAAAAAAAAATTGTAATCACATGAGGGCAAAGTTAGAAACTCGTCGTTGTGGGAGCAGTCGGCTAAATGCGATGTGAACTTATTGAAAAACTTGACAGCTCCATTTAGACGACGGCAAATTCATTAAATTGCCACTGGGTCCTATTAGCAAAATTTGTATCTTGAAAATTATAAGAAAAAGTTTTTAACGACAACATTTGCTGTGAGTTTGTGTAAGGCAAAACTAAATGGTTGAGCACATTAAAAAATTTAAATTAAAATAAAGTGTTAAATTTATTATTTCATAAAAAAAAATTTTAAATGCTTATTAAAATTGAAAATTCCCAAATTAATTAATATTTAATGTATCTCGATTCATATGTACTACCGATACAAAATATTTGTTTGCTAAAATACAAATTTTAGTTTAATTTTTTTACACATATCGCATTAATTACAATTACATATTTTATATAAATCATATGAACTTTAAAATCGAATTTACTAATCACAAACAGTTAAGCAGGAAACACAGCTCTTTACCAAATGCTCAATATCTGTTAATCTAATAAACATAATTTCGACTCTCCATAAAAATTTTATGACTATGAAACCACAGATAAATATGATGATTCTTTTTTCATTTTTACCTTAAATATACGAATTGAGTGTAGAAAATATATATAAAACACATAATATGAGCAATAAAATAAAATTCAGTGTCTGACGGAGTATTTGTAATGCTATAGACTAAAAAAAAATGTGTATTTTGGTAATTTTACTTTATGGCAATTACACGGTATTTTTATGACATCATAAAATTTGCGATGCATAAAATAGACAACTGTTGGTATAAATTTAAAATTTTGACATAATATTTTATTTTCATGCATTCATAGGTATTTCAATGTAATAATATTAAAGACGTGAGATGACTTTATTATCAAGGACTTTTTATTCATTCACTTTTTTAGTCTAATAGACAGGATAATATTTATAATCTACATAATTAAAGGGGGAAATGACACGTCTAGAGTTAAAAAGGAATTTGGTTTGAATGTAAAATAGAAGTTACTGAAATCAATAAAATTTGAGATAGATTGAAAAATATTATTTTTTATTAATTATCATTAATTATCATAATTTATCATTAATGATTTTAAATGTTAACTTAAATGCATGAATCTTTTTTACTACTGGATTGAAATACTTTGAGTGATTATCAAAAAAAAAAAAAGTGATCATATACTTCTAGTTTCGAAGAAACTAATTTCTTCATAGTTATAAAATAATACAGAAATAGTACTACTTGTTTCTTCGTAACGGTTATAGAGCGTATTTTTAAAACGATCATTGTTGTTTTCTTTGGCTACCAAAATAGTCATCACGAATTATTCATCAGTATTTGCAGAAATTAATTTGTTGATTATTTAAAAATGAAAAGGACACGAACAACTGATTTCATTTTGTATGTGGATAATAAGTTCGCAACTATTAAGAAAATTATCAAGAAATATTCTATTAGATTCTAAGAAATTCATGACAAAATTTTCGAATTATCTGCATTTACCTCGATATACTTTTCTTTTTTATTTCTTCTGAATTAAAATTGCAAATACTTTAAATGAACCAGAAAAGACAAGTTTACCAAGTTTTTGCCTTCCATTCCACATTTTATATTCGAGCATACGTTCAATTAAAATTGATTATATTTATATGTAAACGCAATTGAGTATTGGAGAAAGTATATGTAAAATAAAAATCAGTTTATTGTTACCCAGTATGCCATTCGTATCGATATCGTTACGAGATTATTGCGAGTAGATGGAGAAATCACACGATATCGGACCCGTTCTCGTAACGATATTGATCGTCAAATTGGATCTAGATGGTAGGTAGATATCGGAACGTTCTGTCGGAGTTTTCTCGATACGAGAAATTTTTCACATTCGGAACGATATCGAAGAAAAAAATGATCTATGTTCAAGATTGCTGCGAAAAATATTGCGATATCGATTTGATAAATGTTTAAATATCGTATCTTGTCAAAGAATTTGAACGTACGAAAATTTAAAAAAATAAGAATCGAGAAAGCAACGATATCGAACATTTTTTTATCGAAGTTATTCGAGAAAGCTTCGAGGTATCGAAGGTCTCCGAGGCATGGCAGACTGGGTTATTAGGCGTTGCCAGATGATTAGTTATATTTAGTTATGTCAGCATTTAAAATTTATTTTAAAGTTTTAAATTAAAACCTAATGAAATTTTCACGCGAATTGTTATTATGCATTTTATTAAGAGCCGGTGACAGAATTATATATACACTAGCTGGACCCGTGCACGACTCGTGCCAAGATTTTGTGAATTCATAGATATAAAGCGATTTTATTAATATAAAAAAACATTATTATTATTTTTTATATCAGGGCCCCGTGCTTCGCTGTGGAAGTTTTTATTGGTTTTATAAATGTAGTAACCAAATAATAATTCTCCGCCAAAACAACTTTTCTCAAAGACAATTCAGACAGAAGAATATTTCGCCGTAGAATTCTTCCCAGTAGAAATCTTCGTCGTAAAATTCTTCCCCATAGAACGCTTTACCGTAGAATTCTTCCCGGTAGAACTCTTCCCGGTAGAATTCTTCCCCGTAGAGTTTTTCCCAGTAGAAGTTTTAGTGTAGTTAGTTTTAATGTGGTGAGTTTTAGTGTGTTGAATTTTTAATTTAGTGAATTTTTAGTGTGGTGAGTTTTAGTGTGGTGAGTTTTAGTGTGGTGAATTTTAGTGCGGTGAGTTTTAGTGTGGTGAGTTTTAGCGTGGTGAGTTTCGGTGTGGTGAGTTTCGGTGTGGTGAGTTTTTAGTGTGGTGAGTTTTAGTGTGGTGAATTTTTTGTGTGGTGAGTTTTAGTGTAATGAGCTTTATTGTGATGAATTTTAGTGTGGTGAGTTTTAGTGTGGTGTATTTTGGTGTGGAGAGTTTTAGTGAGGTGAGTTTTGGTGTGGTAAGTTTTAGTATGGTGAATTTTTAGTGTGGTGAGTTTTAGCGTGGTGAGTTTTATTGTGGTGAGTTTTAGTGTGGTGAGTTTTAGTGTGGTGAGTTTTAGTGTGGTGAATTTTAGTTTTTTGTTTCATCTTTTTGGATTGTGTATGTGCTGAGTTACGTCGTTTTGAAAGTTTAGGTTGTATGGGAGGTGCCACGGCCCTTTGTCCAATCCCGCCCATATATAGCCTATGACACCCTCCGGACTCCATAGTATCCTGGTGCAAAATTTCAGCTAAATCGGTTCAGCGGTTTAGTCGTGATGCTGGAACAAACAGACAGACAGACAGACAGACAGACCGACAGACTGACAGACGGACCAAGAGTTTTATATATATAGATGACAGAATAACGTATATTTAATGATTTTGAGAGCAGTTGATTAAATTTCAATAAATAATTCCATTTTACAAAAATAATTAATAAATTTTACTTCTCTTTTTTATTTTATTTTCTAATTTAGAGTTGAATTTTCTATATTACTGAAAGTGCGCTATTCCTTAGTTATTTAAAATTTTATAAAAAAACCTGAAGAAAATCTCTCGACAAGTTTTCTAAGTGATATGATCCTTTGAAAGCAAATCCATGCAAAGCAAAGGAAACGTATTCAATAAAACTCAACTTATTCACTATTTCAAACTAATTGAAACAAACTTTACATTTCATTATTTCAGTATGTTTTATAAAGTTTTACTCTCTAGTTAGAATAGTCATATTTTTTTGTTTCGATTAGTCTTTGAAATTACTGAACTATTGAAAAACTAAATCAATGGATAAGCATCCTCATTGAATACAATTCAATAGAAGTTGCAGAGGCGTAGGAGCATGATTTGTAAATGTGAAGTGATTTTTTTCCTTCACAAAAGATATTGCAACGCCATCAGTAGTTAATTTAGCAAATATAGTAGTTTATATACCGTAAATAAGTAGAAGTGGTTTGAGTTTATATCGTACAACAAACCTTTTCTATATGCTGTGGTGTAGAATTGTTTGGAATATATTGCATTCACTTGAACAGCCTGTGTTTTGTTACATTTGTATAAAAATCATTGATATTGTTGCAGTAAGATTAATTAGAGAAGTTTCAGACAAAACAAAGCTGATGAAGTTTTCTACTTATTAAAAGGATACATTCAGAAATATGCTTTTACATGCAACTCTAGACAATGAAAAATGCGTAATCAAAGTGATATATTTGATTTTAAAAGAAACAATAATTAATATTACCCATTTTGAAAAATTAAGTTGTAACATAATTTATGATATAATTTATGATATAAGAAATTGAAAAAAATTAAAATGAATTAAAAATTATCAATACAATTTGTGGTTTTTCAAAATACTAGATGGATTCTAGAAGTTACCACAAACTAAACGATAATCGGTAATGCTTTGTAATATATCTCCATTTCTTTTCCACTCTGGTGCAGTGTATACCGGATTCTAGACTTTTTCACAAACATCTGCACTTCACAGGAATCTGTGATCGAGCTCATTATTTATATGCGCTGATTGATTTTCTATTTCGCTTTCATTTATATTATTTGAACTGTGAAGCTGATATCATCCTTTTGCAACCATATTAGATAAGTAGATTTATTCAATTCAATTCATAAAGAATTTAATAGTAAATAAATCGGAAAAAAAACTATTTGTTTTCTTTAGATACAACAGAATAAACATAAAACTCACTAGTTAATGGATTTTTGCTATTGTACAATGGCAAAAGTTATAAAACATATTTCCATTGGGATGCATTTATCTTGAAACAGATCTGAGCGCATCTACTACAGAAAAAAATATTATAAAAAAATAAAATAACTAAGAAAAAATTAATGGATGGATGAAATTTGAATAAAAGCCCAGATTTTTTATTATAAAATTAATTTGGAGATTGAGAAATAATGCTTAAATTAAATATATTTATAAGCATTTGCAAGATTAAATAATAGTAAGCATTAAATTCAACTTTTAGTAAATTGAGAAACAATTAAAATACATCTTCATATTGAACAATGTTTAATTTGGAGAAGTTTTAAATATCCATTTTAAATTCGGCTCTTTTATTATTTATGCAAAACAAAACTAACATATTTGAAAAGAATGTAATGTAAAATTTGAAATCATAAATTCTTAAATGAATACTCTCGTGTGCTTAACTTCTGCGCTAAAATATAATTTATAACCGAAAACGAACAAATTTTAATGGGACAATTTTTCTTCTCGAGGTTTTGCGGCAACATTCTATATGCCAAAGAAATATAATAACTACAGCATATAATTTTTGAACTGTCTACAAATGAGGACAGTACAGGTAACATGAAAAATATGTAGATTATAAAGAATATAAAAAATAGAAGTTCACAAAAATATTTCATTGTGAAAAATTGTTTAGTATATAAAGTCTGTAATATTGTCGATCATAATATTTGACTGATACAATATAGATTTGACGCCAAAGTAATATAATTTTCATTTTAAAATGAAAAATTTTGTCGGCTTTTCAATAATTTTGATGTCAAAAAAATCGAACATTTTATTCGTTGATTTACAGAAACGGCAGAAGCGGCAAATAAATATTTTAAATATACACCGAAAATATTATTGAAGTAAATTGTCCTTATGTCCTTTTTTTTAAATGTAGGTCTACTATATTTTCTTAATTTTTAAATACATTTGTTTTTATTTGACTTAAATCGAAAAATTGTTTTATACACATACCACAAACTATATTATTGATTTATTGATTTGGTTTTTATTTATATTTATTCGTTATAAAAATATATTTTATTAACACACAACAAAGTAAAATACATACAGATTATAGTAAAAATTAAAAATAATGTAGTAATGTTTTAACACAAATGTATTCAAATTTTGTATAGAAAATCTGTAAAATTATGTAGTTGTTTTCCATACAAAAACAACTACATCTGTTTAGTAAAAACAGATACATATCAATTTTGAAGTAAATCAAATACTTATGTACTTATTTTAAGGACATTATATATATTTTTGATTCAGTATTTTTCTCGATGTATATAATTAAAATATATTTCTTTTATTAGCAATCAAAAATAATTTTTTTCATATCTATGTTCTAGACAAAGTTTCGAATTTTTTTTATTACGATATGTAATGGAATCTTCTGTCGTTTTTTTAATTTAAGATATTCAAAAATATATATAATATATAATATATATAATATATATATATATATATATATATATATATATATATATATATATATATATATATATATATATATATATATATATAATATATATATATATATGTATATATATATATATATATATATATATATATATATATATATATATATAAATATATAATATATATATATAATATATATATATATATATATATATATATATATATAATATATATATAATATATATAATATCCTTTCTTATCAACACATTTCGTATCTATTAAACACAGTTATTTGGTAAACTTAAAGTAAAATTTTCTATACATTAAAATCACTCAACAGACTTTTTTATACCATGCCTCGTTTAAATATACATTAGCCAACAATTATCGAGCCACGAATAACAACATAATTTATGCCAGCAAATTTGACACATATCCTTTATAAATTTTGTAATAACCAATTACCAGAAAAAATCATCCGATAAAATTATCTTGTTTTATGTTATTAAAGGGACATTTTAACAAACACCTCTATATAATCATATTTGGCCTTTAAGTAGGGAATTGGCCAAAACTAAAAGTATTTCTATTAAGGAATTAAAAAACACAAATTAAATCTGTTATCTTAAACTGACATAAATGGTTATTATGCATATGAAAATTGATTAAAATTATAATAAAGTAGATTTGATTTCGATTTTAGATTTTTTTTATAATAATAATATAATAATAGTTTGGCACTACAGTCCTATAAGAACTTATGCCGAGCTCACCATTTTGAGCTGTGCGTGTTATATTTGTATTCAAAGTGGTGGGACCTACAGTTTATTGCCGAATCCGAACGGCGGGTGAGAGCTTTTTCATAGGCAATGTTTTACTCTCGTAGGTTTTCCATTTACTGCCGACAGGTAGCGCGGTATAGAAAAATGTTTCTATGAAAAGATGTTGTTAACCCCACTCCAGGCTTGAACCGGGGACCTTTCGGCTCGCAGTCCAACGCATTAACCACTGAGATATATTTCTTTTGCTATTGCTTAAAGAAATATAGTTTATAGTAGCTCAGATATAATAAAAACTTAAATCATTTTTTTTATTACCATTTTGAAAAATATTGCAATCATTGTCTGGCTGAACATACAAAAAAAAAATAAGAAAACAAAATTTAAATAAAAATGTAATTTTGATTGATAGTTTATCACATATACTAGCTAAGCTTGACAAAACCTGCTTCCACTTGTATTTATAAATTACACTGTGTTGACTTTTCCTCATGATTTAATATGTCCTCTGGCACTTACACCTAATTTCACGCTTTGATTGTACAAATATGAAGTACAAATATAGAAAATAAGTAATTACCGCAAAATCTCTACTTTTGCTGAAGGCGGTTTTCATAGATTTTCTACGTCTATTTAATCTTGTACAACGTATTAACGAAGTATTTTTGAATTCTTATTTTTGCTATGCGACCCTGAAGCAACAATAGAGTTATGTGATACAGAATAAAACATGGAAACAAAAAGAGTTATATAAAGCTAAACGAAATACTTATTATTACAAAGAATAATTAGTTTTTCGCCGCAAGTTTTCCATAAATGCAAAAGTTAAATTCCCGATTAACATAATAAAAATCGTTATATTCCTCTTTTCATTTAATAAATTATTAAAATCTATTTAATCAAAAAAAAATTTAAAATATAAAAAGTAATAATAAATAGGTGTAATGTGTGATATACCTTTACACGTAAAACCTATTGGTATTAATAGAACAAAATTCTTGAAGTGAAGAAGCAAACAAATCGTTATAATCTTCTTGACTCAAAGAAGTTAAGTTCTTGGCAGACAAAAATTAATTTAGAATTTTCTACTTGATTTAGAGAAGTTTTTTCGTTGCTTGTATAAAATGTAAAATACAGATTACAAAAAAAAATGTTCTAAATTTTAGAAGGAATCGAAAGCAACATAGTGTGATATATAGTTAAACGAAAAAGTGATTGGTATTAAGAACAACAGAATCATCGTTAAAATTTTATATGAGCTACAGAAAACAAAATTTGTCACTGCCATAATTCGAATCGATCTAATCTTCTTAACACATAGAAGTTAAGTTCTTGGCAGACAAAAACTAATCTAAAATTGTTCATGAAAGTTTTTCTTGAATTGCAGGAGAAAAATTTGTGACTAACATAATACAAATCGTATTACTACTTGACTCATAGAAGTTAAGTTTTTTTACAGACTAAATTAATCTAGAATGATACAACAAAATGTATCATTTGCACAAAATGTAGATATCTCGTTTTAGAAAATGTAAAAGTAACAACGATTAGACAGAGAAGAAAACACCTTAAATTTTGAAGGATGTAGTACAACAGCATGGCAATCAAGAAAAGTAATCAAGAATATTCAGTTAATCTCGTTATTAATAAAAACAAATAGTGAACAATATTGTTAAGTTACAAAAGTTTAGTTCATGAAAGTCATAAATATTTCACTTAATTTAATGAAGATTATTTTATAAAATTAATGAAACACTAATTAGTGGCTATGGGAAATAAATGTATTTTGAGATTATGTAAATTTCAACGTTGCACATGTTCGTAATGCTTTCCTGCATATTTCGTTGCAGTGGCGTGGCACTGATGTTGTTTATATTTTTATTGCACTTTGAGAAACAGAACGTCTTTGTGTGGCAATTTTTGGATATGGTCGCGAGCAGTACATTTAATACTGCCGAACACACCCGCGCGAAGGTCTGAATTTGTTTGAAGTTTTATACTTTCGGTACACTTTGTGCGATTTTCTGCAAAAATTGTGCTGAATGTAAATGAGAAAACTTACAAAACTGCGTTGCCAGTTTATACTTTCATATTGTATTTTTGTTAAGGTTTCAAGTTATGAACGAAATAAGCATCAAGTAGCCGCGGACACCGAACACAGCAGCCAAATAAAGTTTAACTTTATAAGTCAAAGTATACGATTAACTAAGTTTTAATAAAAATAAAGTAATTTTACGTTTCTTTGGTCAGAACACTTTTTTTGAGGCAGTTATTGTTTTGGTTTTCCTTTGGCTAATTCGAGGCCAATCATCAAGAATTTAATATATTTTTTTTTGTTAATAACAAATATTTAACTTTAAAAAATTAAAAACAAAAATATTTCCGTTGTATTTGCATTTTGCAGCACACAAGATTTATAGTCTGCGCTACGACCAATTCATACCTTACAAATATTTTTCTATTGACGTTTTTTTTATTTTATGCAGCTATACTTCAAATAGGAATAAAGAAATGTAAATTTACAATATGTCAATCCAAAAAATATAGTTTTTTTATATAAATTACACTGTGTTGACTTTTCCCCATGATTTAATATGTCCTCTGGCACTTACACCTAATTTCACGCTTTGATTGTACAAATATGAAGTACAAATATAGAAAATAAGTAATTACCGCAAAATCTCTACTTTTGCTGAAGGCGGTTTTCATAGATTTTCTACGTCTATTTAATCTTGTACAACGTATTAACGAAGTATTTTTGAATTCTTATTTTTGCTATGCGACCCTGAAGCAACAATAGAGTTATGTGATACAGAATAAAACATGGAAACAAAAAGAGTTATATAAAGCTAAACGAAATACTTATTATTACAAAGAATAATTAGTTTTTCGCCGCAAGTTTTCCATAAATGCAAAAGTTAAATTCCCGATTAACATAATAAAAATCGTTATATTCCTCTTTTCATTTAATAAATTATTAAAATCTATTTAATCAAAAAAAAAATTTAAAATATAAAAAGTAATAATAAAGAGGTGTAATGTGTGATATACCTTTACACGTAAAACCTATTGGTATTAATAGAACAAAATTCTTGAAGTGAAGAAGCAAACAAATCGTTATAATCTTCTTGACTCAAAGAAGTTAAGTTCTTGGCAGACAAAAATTAATTTAGAATTTTCTACTTGATTTAGAGAAGTTTTTTCGTTGCTTGTATAAAATGTAAAATACAGATTACAAAAAAAAATGTTCTAAATTTTAGAAGGAATCGAAAGCAACATAGTGTGATATATAGTTAAACGAAAAAGTGATTGGTATTAAGAACAACAGAATCATCGTTAAAATTTTATATGAGCTACAGAAAACAAAATTTGTCACTGCCATAATTCGAATCGATCTAATCTTCTTAACACATAGAAGTTAAGTTCTTGGCAGACAAAAACTAATCTAAAATTGTTCATGAAAGTTTTTCTTGAATTGCAGGAGAAAAATTTGTGACTAACATAATACAAATCGTATTACTACTTGACTCATAGAAGTTAAGTTTTTTTACAGACTAAATTAATCTAGAATGATACAACAAAATGTATCATTTGCACAAAATGTAGATATCTCGTTTTAGAAAATGTAAAAGTAACAACGATTAGACAGAGAAGAAAACACCTTAAATTTTGAAGGATGTAGTACAACAGCATGGCAATCAAGAAAAGTAATCAAGAATATTCAGTTAATCTCGTTATTAATAAAAACAAATAGTGAACAATATTGTTAAGTTACAAAAGTTTAGTTCATGAAAGTCATAAATATTTCACTTAATTTAATGAAGATTATTTTATAAAATTAATGAAACACTAATTAGTGGCTATGGGAAATAAATGTATTTTGAGATTATGTAAATTTCAACGTTGCACATGTTCGTAATGCTTTCCTGCATATTTCGTTGCAGTGGCGTGGCACTGATGTTGTTTATATTTTTATTGCACTTTGAGAAACAGAACGTCTTTGTGTGGCAATTTTTGGATATGGTCGCGAGCAGTACATTTAATACTGCCGAACACACCCGCGCGAAGGTCTGAATTTGTTTGAAGTTTTATACTTTCGGTACACTTTGTGCGATTTTCTGCAAAAATTGTGCTGAATGTAAATGAGAAAACTTACAAAACTGCGTTGCCAGTTTATACTTTCATATTGTATTTTTGTTAAGGTTTCAAGTTATGAACGAAATAAGCATCAAGTAGCCGCGGACACCGAACACAGCAGCCAAATAAAGTTTAACTTTATAAGTCAAAGTATACGATTAACTAAGTTTTAATAAAAATAAAGTAATTTTAAGTTTCTTTGGTCAGAACACTTTTTTTGAGGCAGTTATTGTTTTGGTTTTCCTTTGGCTAATTCGAGGCCAATCATCAAGAATTTAATATATTTTTTTTTGTTAATAACAAATATTTAACTTTAAAAAATTAAAAACAAAAATATTTCCGTTGTATTTGCATTTTGCAGCACACAAGATTTATAGTCTGCGCTACGACCAATTCATACCTTACAAATATTTTTCTATTGACGTTTTTTTTATTTTATGCAGCTATACTTCAAATAGGAATAAAGAAATGTAAATTTACAATATGTCAATCCAAAAAATATAGTGTTAAAAAAATGAGAAAAAGACTTTTTCAATAAAATATTACATGTGAATGGAGCAGAATACTAAACATATCCCTTTATAGTGTTTCTTAGAACGAGTCCAAAGGGAGTATTGGATAAGAAATATAATTATAAAGACATGTACGAGCTGATTGGGAAATGTTTACATAATTACTGTTCTCGACAGAAAACTCTTCAATCGCATACAAAACCAAGCAGTGAGATCGTACTACAGTCAACAAAATTTGGCAGCATGATTCCTAAGTGATTTGAATTTACAACACTTGTTGTGTCTATCAATCATCTACCCTGTTTCTTGCCACACTCAATAATACATAATTTTATCAGTTTAGATTACAAAAACATTTAAGATATATTGCTTTAGGTTCAGTGTATCTACAGTATACAAGTCATTGGAGAATTAGAAATAGTAGCTATTGCATAGTTTCAATTAAACCTTGGACATAATTGTCTATTTAGTGATTTAATTAGGAACAAACAACTGACGGATTATTTTGTGGCAGGTAACATATGTCAAAAAGTGTTGTTCGCAAACTTTAGTGTAATTGAATGATATACATAATCGATGGTATTTGTCATTGGTTATAAGGAAATACACTTATTAGAAGTATAGCTATTGAAGTTGATGTTTGGCAGAAATGAAAAGAAAATAATACGTCCAGTTCTAACCAATAACCAGTTGGGAAGGTTAGATCACATGGGAAATTTTAAAGTAGTTGTAATTATGATAGTTAGGATTATCAAAATTATAGTCGGTCTAAGCCGACTATAAATACCCTACACATATGTGTGGTTACCATTCAAAGTGGTATATAGGTCACCAGGGTATACGAATCCTGAAAATAACTACAAACATTCAATCGCTGAAGAATTTCCATTCATTTGATACCCATATTTACAAATGGGTAGGTGTACCGAATTTCGATTTTTTTTTTGTGAACCACAAGTCTCTTCGCCGGAAAACATTATTATCATGTATTTGAGCATGATATCAATATATATTTGACCAAAAAAGTTTACCTAAGCACGTATACATAAAAATTGATCTTTGTATGTACATTTTATATGAGGTATTTGAACATAAGTGGTCGGATCATAGGTCACAATGGACCGATCTCGCCAATTTCGCACATACAGCGTAGGTATATTAGTAATCTAAGTTATAAGTTTCATTTATCTAGCTCTCCAATTTTAAAAGTAGTAGGGATTTCAACAGACAGACAGACAGACAGACGGACAGACAGACGGACAGACGGACATCGCTAAATCGACTCAGGAGGTCATGCTGATCTCCATACCGGAGATGCTTCCTTCTGGGTGTTACAAACGGCGTACCAAACTGAATATACCCTTTCACTCTTAGTGTAGGGTATAAAAATGATATGTTTTATTGGATCAACATTAGAATTATGAAAATAAAAAATAATTGAGCTTAAATTTTATGTGAAACCAGTATTTAACAAGGTTGAAAACTCTTCCATTTCCTGAATTTTCGAAAATTATTTACTACTGAAAAATACAAAATGAAACATTATTAAATTCAGAATCCATAAAGTGTCAACATTGATATTTTTAACCTTGGGATGGAAAACTTGGTTCGCCAAATCAAATTTAACTTTTAAATCGAATATCACGTTACAAAATAAGGATGGTACTTTTAATTTCTACATCATATGTTTTCTGAGTGGAATGAGGACATGGTAGCTGCTAAGTTAGCCTCCCGTGTAGTTGCCTTACCCTTTTTCATTTTCATTTTTATTTTTTCACCTACTGGGATATTTCCCTTACAGATAACATTTAATTAATGACCAAAAATTAATTTAATACTAACTCAACACTGTTTAAACTCGGACTGTAGGATGTACACACTAACTATAGAGAGAATTTAGAACATTCGAGACTACATGCTGAAATTGTTCGTTACGTTCATCGAGGGAAACGGGGACTTCGATAACAGTTCACTTTGAAATTCATACCAAAGAGCTGGTCATAATCGGAGTAAATTACTCAGAACTACTACAACATTCTTTAATGCCTTATTTTTTAGCTTCATTAACGCGTAACATCGAAAAATGTAAAATATATTTTCCATATTCAATATTATTTAACAGTGATATACAAAATATGAAGCGGGTGTGGCTTGACTGGATAGTACGTTGGACTACGAGTCCAAAGCTCCCGGGTTCGATTCCAGTAACTGTCAACACCAAAAAATAGATATGTTTCTAACGATGCTACATCTCGGCAGTCAATGCCGCACACACATCTAAAATTTAATGAAAACATTTGATATTCTTCGTTAAATCGTTAATAGCTGAAATTGCGCCGACTAATTTGCTGTATTGACGTACAAATATTCATATTAACAAACGGAATTGCTGATTTAACGAAGAATCGCAAATGTTTTCATTAAATTAGTTATCGTCATTGCTGCATTGAAAAGTGAATGCAATTAATATCGTTTGCTATATTTACTTCGATTATTTTTTTCTGTGTACAAGTGTAAAACATTGCCTACAAAAACGTGTCACATCGCTGTTTGGATTTCGGATTCGGCTAGAAATTTTATGATGAAACAATTTCGATTTAGCTTGTCAAATAACAATTTTGAGTTTGGTTTTTATACATATTTTATCATACTTCTAATATCTAGAACAATAATTTAATATTGAATTACGTACGGACCCTAATAATAATTTTTATAAAAAGTGCAATATATAAAATTTGTTTATGAATTAATTTTGTATGTTTGTTTTTTAAACTTTGAAATTGAAACTATTTCTTTCGATTTATTTCTATTACTTTATACACAGTTTTAAAGATTTAAAAATGAAACGGGCTTTATGGGTTATACTTTCAATCCCTGGTAAAAAAAAGTGGACACTCAAATTTAATATATTATTATATATACATTAGACTGATTAAAATTTGTATGAAAAATCGAGAACTATTTTTTCTTTAGCTCTGCGTCGACTTTCTGAAACTAGGACCTCTTAAACTGAGATGAAGATTTAAAACCCAAAAAAAAGGGATCCTGTGATGTTGCGCAAAGAGCTTAAAGGACTTTTAACGACTATTTTCAATAAAATTATTATTACTACAAGTATAAAAAGATATTACTCAGTTTTCTTTTTTTATTTAATTTAAAATTTCACACTGAAATAATTATTTTTTAAATTACAAATTTTTAGTTAATCGTTACAGTTTCATGGCTTGCCAAACTCGTAAAATGTATACTTTTTTTTCTATTGTAATTTTAACGGTCGAAAATTTTCAAATTTTATTCTAACGAGTTTGGGATAACATTTTTGTATTGTAGCACATACTATTATCTTTAAAATAATATGTCACACTTATATTCTTAGATATCGTTTTATTAGTATATAGTAAAATTCTACACTCCTGCTTAAATTTGTTATTCAAAGTTTCAAAAATATTCTAGTTTTTTTACTAATAATTATTTTTAAAATAAAATTTTAATAAAAACTTACTTATTAATTGATTGATTTGATGTGAGTCCTATTATTTTCACATACATTTTTAAAAATTTTAAAAATATAGACAGTCATTGACATTATGAATTTACTTTCTTTATTTATGTTTAGCATTACATATTTTTATCATTTATATTTTTCTTCACTAGGTTTTTTTATTTTCATTTATAATTTATCACTTATTTACGCAATCATCATTTTTTTTTTCATTAATTTTTTGTACACTTTTTTATTCTTCTTCTCTTTATTTTTGCTTCCCTTTTTTTCATTACTTATATATTTATGAATGTCTTTACTTATTTTATTTTGAACTTATATTTATTTATTTATTTTATATTTTTTATTAGGGCCATTCCACACCAAATTGCCCAACTGTTGGAACTCACCTTCTTGAAATTTGGGCAGCTGATAAAGCTTATTGAGATATGCATTGATCAATTTTTTTTGTTATTTTTTTCGACCTCTACTTCCAGGGATACAGTGCTTCAAAGTTACAAAAAATTGGCCAAAAATCACTTTTGTATGGTTGTTTATATTTCAATATCTCTTAAAGTAAGAAAAGCTAGAAAATTCGTTGATGGCTTGTTTTAAAGGTAATAAAATGCTTTAAGAAAAATTAAGTTGCAAATTTTAATCTTTTACATGTGGCCGGTGGCCATTATCCTTGCATTTCAAAATTGATGTCCTTAAATAATATTAAAATTTTTCTAAAAGCTTGTTCTATAAGCTTTAAAACGAGCCATCAATGGAGTTTCTAGCATATCTACTTTAAGAGATATTGAAATATAAACAACCATACAAAAGGGATTTTTGGCCCATTTTTTTTACTTGGAGCCACTGTATCTCTAGATGTAGTTGACGAAAAAAATTGGTCAGTACATATCTGGGTATCCTTTATCAGTTGCCTAAATTTTATTGAAATTGAAAAGGTAAAATCTCAAATTTACTTCGATTTGGTGTGGAATGGCCGGCCCATTACTTTTTTATTACATATATTTCTTCTTTGCTTAGTTTTTCATCACTTATATTTTCTTCATTTATTCTTTTCATTTCTTATTTTATTCATCATTAATTTTTTCATTAATTTATAATTTTTGACACTTTTTTGGTTGTTCTTCACCTTTGTGTATATCATCACTTATTTTTCCATCACTTATTTATTTATTTACATATTTTATTTTGCACTTACTTTTTTTTTATTTATTTTATATTTTTCATTTCTTCACTTAGTTTTTCTTCATTTATATTTTCATCTCATATATTTTTCTTATTTATTTCTCATATTCATCATATATTTTTTCATTAATTTATAATTTTTGACACTTATTTCGTTGTTCTTCACTTATTTTTTCCATCACTTATTTATTTACTTATTTTATTTTGCACTTACTTTTTTATTTTTTTATTTATTTTTGCTATCGTTATTTTATATTATTTATTCATTTTTGCACACTCTTATTTATTTTTAACATTTTCATTTCACTATTACTAACTATTGCACTTTATTATGTTATTATAATAATTAATTACAAATTATCGATGATTTAAACATGCCGCATCGCGCACTGCAATTGACTAAAGAATTGTTTACGCACTGCCATTCCTCTATGCCTGTTTCTTCTCTTTGTGTTTGCAAATCTGATGAGAGTTGTGCTGAGAGTGGGAGTACCAGTGATTGACATTTGACTGCAGCATAGGTGTGAGATGAAGAGCGTGTATTTTATTTCGAGTTTGATCTACAATTGAAAGAAAACAAAACCATAAATGAATTAGTGAAACAAATTTCAACATCAAAACATATTAACAAATGAGAGAATTATATTAAATACACTTCCCGAGAAATTTCAATTTTTGACATGGTGCAGTAAAAGTTTCAGTAAATATTGGGTTCTGATTCCGAAAATGGATTCAGTTTTAAAGAAATTGGCTCTAGTTTTTGATATATAGCCAATTTTTTAAATTCCCATTATTTTAAAGAAAATAGATTACGACTGTTTGTTAAAAAAATAATAATGGCATTTTTTTTTACTTATTAAATTTTAAATTTTCTGATTTGCAATTTATAGCCAAATATTTGGACCATGACTTTTTTTGTTTACGTGCGAACATATTATGTTTTGAGTTATTTATATTATGTTCAGAGGTAAAAATATTATAGATTTGCACATGGTACATGTCCCAATTATATATATTATGTTTGCAGTGCCATTTTTACCCTGCGTGTATTAAAAAATTTTAATTTTCCTTTTTTTCATACTCATTTTTAATAAATCGTCGTTGTAGAACGAAAAGTTACCAAATACATTTTCAAAATGCTAAATATTCATTAACAAAAATCTTTATATATCTGTCAGTTTTTAATCAATGATCTCGATTTTTATACCATATGATAAGAAAATGTAAATCCATCAATAGATATTTCAACTTCAAAAATGCATCAATTACTTCTTATAATATTAATCAACAAACTCGAAATTTAAGTTTTTCAAGAAAATTTATTTGATGACTTTTCGTTCTACAACGACGAAATTCATTATCATTCACTGACTCTGCAACGAGTGATAAATAAAATATATTTTATATGCACAAATTAATATATTTTTTAACTATATTTTCCATCAACTTTTATTATTTTCATCACTTATTACTATAAATGCGTTTTTCTCTGAACATTCTTCATTGTCCTCATTTTATTAATATTCGTGGTAGTCATGTAGAAGAATGACCAACTTGTATTAGTGCGTTGTTAATAATATTTTATAATAAAGTCGCATTAGTATTTGTCAAAAAGTACCAGCAGGTACTGAGGTAGCAATATTATTAAATTTTATATATCTCATTTTGGTTTTCTTCGGGTACTTATTAAATGTATTGTTACGTTAATTTTATATGTTTATTTGAATTTGAATATTTAATAAAAAAATATAAAATATTTTGTGTTCTTTATTTTGCAGTTTCACAGAAACTCATAAAATTATTAAGTTTAATTTCATTTTTAATAGCTTTTATTAACTTCACTTGTTAATACTATTATTTTAATAATAAACAAGCATCGACAAAGCAAGTTAAAAAGTCTTTTTAGTTAAAAAGTCTTTTTATAATAAGTAATAAACGTGAATACAGGAAATATAATTTTCATTGGTATTAAATAAATTTTGTTTCCAACTGTTTAAATGATTGTAATTTGTAAAGTGTTACAAATTACATCAAATTAATTTATTTTTAAAAATCATCTGTTCAGTCTGACAAATTACATTTATTTCTGCAGCAATTGTAAATCAAAGTTTTCAAATAGTTGGCTTGACATATTGCTAACAAGTGCAAATATATTCGATTTTATATTCATAACATAAAATGCAAACTAAGCATTTACTTTTACAACTCTTCCCATGTAGTTCTTTGCTCTCATGTAGTTTTTTGCGCCCTCAACATTGTAAATCTTACAAACCCTAATATATTTGCTTTCTTGAACCACTCGAGAGCAAACATTCGTCTTCACACAATACTTTTGTATACTTTTTGTACCGCTTCTTATTCACATACGAAACCATTGAATATATGCATATGGTGACACAAAAAAAAAAAAACAAAACTCACACACAAAAGCTGACAACACCAAGAAGAGTTGCCGTTTATGTCACTTTATTGAAATGCAAAATGTTGCAATTGCAATGGTGACGAAATTTGAACTCCTTTTTTGGTTTGCCTGAGTTTATTGCGAGTGTTTATATGATAAACATTTGTGAGAAAAACATCATTTTGTATTTTCATAAAGTTTAGAGAAATTATTTTAAATTTTAAATATAAAAAATAACATTTTAATTACATTTTTTATATACTGCACCCAGAAAAAAATACTATATAAATAATAGTTTTTTACTATTAAAAATAGTCAATAGAATAAATTATTATTTTAATCGGAAAATACCATTAAATACTAGAAAATACTATGACATTGCCATTCATTTTATATGAAAACATTTTTTTTTTATACTATTAAATCAATAATTGTCCTATTGACCAATTGTAATGGTATTTGAGAGAATTTTTTTCTGGGTGTGTAATGCACAAATTATAAATTCATTGGGTTTGCTTTTAAAGTCACACTTCAATAGAAAAATTAAAATATTTTAGTTCAAAATTAAGTATCGTGGAAACATATAAAAATATTATATTTATTATATATTATATATTAAAATTAAACATTAAAATTTACGATTAAGTAGAAAAATTATGTTTAAAATTTAACATTTAAAAAAACAGTTTAATTTCCTTCAAACAGACCTGAAATTGATGTTATTAAAATTTACCAAATATTTAACTTAAGAGTTTTTCAGATAAATAGATAGGTAAAACTAAAATTCATATCAAAAACATAAAAAAATTAAAAAAATAGTTAATTTAAATTGAGTTATTCTCTAACAACTTATTTTAAAAAAAAAATCTGTTATTCCAATTAGCAAAGTTTTCTCCTCATTTAAGGTAAAAAGAGGGTGACTAATCACAAAAGATTTATTTTCTCGCGGTATGTAAGATTTTTTTGTAATAACTTCCACTTTTTGTGTACATCAAACTTTCAGGGGAATTAAGCAGAAGTAGAAAAAAAACACATATATTATAAAATTTCACATGAGCTCAAGCTGCACAAACTATTACAATAATTCGTTATAGCAGGAGCAACTCCCGAAGCGACATTAAAGGAAAAAAGAAATAAGCAGCAGAATTCTGTTGACGAGAATACATTATTTTGCCACTGGGTCTAATTACAACTTTGAAATTCCAACGAAGATTGTTAAAAGTTGAAAATGCAATTTCTTTCAACGATTTTCGTTTTATTTAACTTGCCTGCATAATTTTTGTATAGAGTGTGAAAATTCACAAATTTGTATGCAAATCCCTGGATTTTTTCTTCCTGTTTTTTCGCCGGTAGCTAGTTTTCATGGTGGGAGGCTAACACTATGAAGCACGACTGCCGGAATTGTTCCCAATGGCAATTAGGCGAAATGTGTCAGTATAACCCAAACAAAATAAAACAATTTTTAAAAAGGTTATGACAAATAAAAAAAACTCACCATGCTATTTAAAGCAAGAAGCAGAAATATTATTAGAATATTATATATTTCTAAGGGGTATTTAAATGTAAGAGATTGTCTTTAATATGAAATGGACATCTAGAAATGTATTAACATTTAAATATCTTGAATAAATTAAATATTTTATTTGTTGATAAAAGTAACTCAATCTAAAATAACAAAGAAAATTAAAATATTATGGTATTATGATATTATGATATTATGATATTATGATATTTTGATATTATGATATTATGATATTATGATATTATGATATTATGATATTATGATATTATGATATTATGATATTATGATATTATGATATTATGATATTATGATATTATGATATTATGATATTATGATATTATGATATTATGATATTATGATATTATGATATTATGATATTATGATATTATGATATTATGATATTATGATATTATGATATTATGATATTATGATATTATGATATTATGATATTATGATATTATGATATTATGATATTATGATATTATGATATTATGATATTATGATATTATGATATTATGATATTATGATATTATGATATTATGATATTATGATATTATGATATTATGATATTATGATATTATGATATTATGATATTATGATATTATGATATTATGATATTATGATATTATGATATTATGATATTATGATATTATGATATTATGATATTATGATATTATGATATTATGATATTATGATATTATGATATTATGATATTATGATATTATGATATTATGATATTATGATATTATGATATTATGATATTATGATATTATGATATTATGATATTATGATATTATGATATTATGATATTATGATATTATGATATTATGATATTATGATATTATGATATTATGATATTATGATATTATGATATTATGATATTATGATATTATGATATTATGATATTATGATATTATGATATTATGATATTATGATATTATGATATTATGATATTATGATATTATGATATTATGATATTATGATATTATGATATTATGATATTATGATATTATGATATTATGATATTATGATATTATGATATTATGATATTATGATATTATGATATTATGATATTATGATATTATGATATTATGATATTATGATATTATGATATTATGATATTATGATATTATGATATTATGATATTATGATATTATGATATTATGATATTATGATATTATGATATTATGATATTATGATATTATGATATTATGATATTATGATATTATGATATTATGATATTATGATATTATGATATTATGATATTATGATATTATGATATTATGATATTATGATATTATGATATTATGATATTATGATATTATGATATTATGATATTATGATATTATGATATTATGATATTATGATATTATGATATTATGATATTATGATATTATGATATTATGATATTATGATATTATGATATTATGATATTATGATATTATGATATTATGATATTATGATATTATGATATTATGATATTATGATATTATGATATTATGATATTATGATATTATGATATTATGATATTATGATATTATGATATTATGATATTATGATATTATGATATTATGATATTATGATATTATGATATTATGATATTATGATATTATGATATTATGATATTATGATATTATGATATTATGATATTATGATATTATGATATTATGATATTATGATATTATGATATTATGATATTATGATATTATGATATTATGATATTATGATATTATGATATTATGATATTATGATATTATGATATTATGATATTATGATATTATGATATTATGATATTATGATATTATGATATTATGATATTATGATATTATGATATTATGATATTATGATATTATGATATTATGATATTATGATATTATGATATTATGATATTATGATATTATGATATTATGATATTATGATATTGTGATATATTAAACTACTGTCAATAAATGATAATGGCTACAAAATTTACGAAACAGCATAAATAACGTAAATATCAAAAATTAAAACACACATAAATATATTCTGAATTATCTTAAATTTCATGTTGAACAATTGAGAAAGGTATATTTCGCATTGTTGTTTTTTTTCGTTCTGTTCAATTTCGGTAGAACGTTATATAAATATCATAAATAACACTAAAAAGATTTAACTGTATTCCGAAGGTTTATTTCCCAAAGGAGCATTATGTTAAATATTAGACAAAAAGTTTTAATCTTTGACTGCAGCTGCTTCTATGGTATTCGCCACTCTAAAATATGTATTTTGTTTTAAATTTTTGTAAAAGTTTTCGTTGATCAAAACCGCTAGCGACATAATACCACAAACACAAATGTCGCATAGGCATTTTGCTTCATATGACATTCCGAATAAATCCTAAGATGGAGCCTAATTTAACACAGTGCGAAACTTTTTGGCATGTAGGCTTATTTTTGAATAAATATTTCATAAATACTTTTCAATAATGTGCTACTCATGCTGGAATAAAAAAAACTTTTGTTGTGGTAAGGATATTGTTTTTTTTTTTAATGTAAGTCGAAATCTTGAAACTTATAAGGAACAAGATGATTTTTTTCACTAAAAATTCAATTTTTCACTAAAAATTCAATTTTTCATAAAAAATTCAATTTTTCACTAAAAATTCAATTTTTCACTAAAAAATTCAATTTTTCACTGAAAATTCAATTTTTCACTAAAAATTCAATTTTTCACTAAAAAATTCAATTTTTCACTAAAAATTCAATTTTTCACTAAAAATTCAATTTTTCACTATATATTCAATTTTTCACTAAATATTCAATTTTTCACTAAAAATTCAATTTTTCACTAAAAATTCAATTTTTCACTAAAAATTCAAATTTTCACTAAAAATTCAACTTTTCACTAAAAATTCAATTTTTCACTAAAAATTCAATTTTTCACTAAAAATTCAAATTTTCACTAAAAATTCAATTTTTCACTAAAAATTCAATTTTTTACTAAAAATTCAATTTTTCACTAAAAATTCAATTTTTCACTAAAAATTCAATTTTTCACTAAAAATTCAATTTTTCACTAAAAATTCAATTTTTCACTAAAAATGCAATATTTCACTAAAAATTCTATTTTCACTAAAAATTCTATTTTCACTAAAAATTCCATTTTTCACTAAAAATTCAATTATCACTTAAAATTTAATTTTTCTTTCACAATTCAATTTTTACTCAACATTCACTTAAAATTCAATTTATCATTAATTCAATGTTCAATAAAACTTTTGTCTTAATAAAGAATTCAATTTCTAATTAAAATCAAAAAAATACTTGTTCTAAATTTGGAAACTTCACTCCCAATCTCTCGATATGCTATAAAGTTTGATGGTCACATTTATTGAGGTTTGACGGCGCCATCTCCTTCCTGATCTTTCCCTCTGTCCTTACATCGCTGTAAGTGGCACGCATAACTTAAAAGATATATTTGAGCCATTTACAGGCAATTTGCATAAAATTGAACCATGAAGTGTTACTGTTATTTGCTGCTGACTTTACGCTTCACATTTTACTTTGTCTGACAACCCTTGAAAATGTTTGGGATGAAATGGTTTTTTTCTTTTGTTTTATTATAACTTTTATTTGCTACTGCTCTTCGGTGTAGATAAGAAAAAGGATTTGACTTTTATTTTGCCATTTTGTAGGCAATAGAATTTTAAGAGCAAATTTTGTGTATATTGTAAGCTTCATAAATACAAAAACTTACAGGACCACAACATGAACAATTTCAACAATTTGATTTGAGAATTTAGCAATGACTTTAATGGCTACTGTGGTTTAGTAAATATGGCTCAAAGCATTTACAGCAATTTATGTTGTTGCAACTGCAACAACAAAAGACAAATTTTAATTCATCGCACAATTCATAAAGCGTAGATTTTAATTGTCTTTTTGAATTTGTCTGTAAAATGTAGAAATTTTCGTAAATGCCAAATAATTGTTTGTGGTTTCTGTGCATTTAACAAAAACACACACATAACCACATAATATTTATAATCAAACATATATTGCGCACATTGTAAACACTATGTAGTATTTGTGTTTTATAATTTCCAACAGAAACATACAATTTTTGTTAAACTAAGGCAAAACTTCAATTTATGTGGTATACTAAAAGGTGCATTAATATGTGGGGGTTACTAATTCCAGTGACTGTTTTTAATGCATCTGAGTTTCTTTCAAAGTTGCAGAACATCAACAATTTATAACTCGAACAGTCATACAAATTACAAATTTAACGCAATAAATTCAATTGTTGACTAAAATAAAATCTTTTACAAAAATATTCAATTTTTCACTAAAAATTAAATTTTTCACTAAAAATTCAATTTTTCACTAAAAATTCAATTTTTTACTAAAAATTCAATTTTTTACTAAAAATTCAATTTTTCAATAAAAATTCAGTTTTTCAATAAAAATTCAATATTTCAATAAAAATTAAATTTTTTCACTAATAAATGAAAGTTTCACTAAAAATTCAATATATCATTCTGAACTCAATTTTACACAAAAATGTTGTTTTTCTCTAAAAAAAATTAAGTTTTTCACTAAAAATTCAAAATTTCACCACATTTTAAATTGTTTCCTAAAAATTAAACTTTTCACTAAAAATTCAATTTTTCATTAAAATTTCAATTTTTCGCTTCACTCAGATAAATACCTTTTTTTATAAAACTAACATCACACAACTATTAAAGTTTTATGGCCAGTTATCATATATCAAAATACAAAAAAGAATGATACAAATATTGTTGATTAAGCCTCATTAAGTACCACATCCGATGAAAGCACTTAACCAGACAATGAAACAATGTACAAACATTAAACGCAACGTCATATTGAGAATAAATTTATTTATTTATTTACTTTATGTGAGATCATTAACATATTTTTTTATTCCAATGACGTTTATATCAGATAAAACTGATTTAAAATTTAAAGCATTGGTTGCTGCTACAGCTTTTGTTTAAGCGGTTAAATCGTCGCATTGTCTAAAACTACAAGGATATACGTAGTTACGTGCTAAAGTGCTCATGGCATTAATTTACAAAATTTATAACAGTAGCCAATAATTACCAAATGAAAAACATGACGCGAATATATTTATAGTAAATATAGCAAATTTTAAATCTTTAATAAATTTATTAATAAAACAGAAAGTTTATTTTAATTGACAAAATTCAGCATACATTAAACCAACAAGAACATATATATATATATATATATATATATATATATATATATATATATATATATATATATATATATATATATGTTCTTGTTGGTTTAATGTATGCTGAATTTCTTATAAGTTACAATAAAAATCTGTTTAAATTCTTTTGTGGCACTTAATCAAACGGAATTCAACTGAAATATGTAAATTTAGTTTTCAGGAATTTAATTATAAAACAGCAAACATTTTAATACAATTTCCATCGAAACTTAGAACATTCTGGAGTACCCAATATTTATTATACACTTTTAAAATTAAATTTCTAATGTGAGCTCTGAAAATGGAGTACATCAATAAAAAAAAAATACTGTTTTAAACATTTAAACACAAACAAATTTAAAATATTTACTTTTTTTAGTTGATTTACTTCCAGAGATAATTGATTTGTTGCAACTGAGTTCATAAACATATCTACACAAATTTATTGATCTTCTGTACAAAAAAAAACTATATATAAAAAAAAACTACATAATCTAATTAAATTTACTACATTTGGTACACACTTTTCTACATAATGTAATACAATACTGATTTCTTCTCCATCGCAACGTATTAAATGTCATAAATAGAAAAGTATTAAATCATTATTTTCGAAACAAATGTAAAAATTATATTTATTTTACTACATTTTTTTTGTGTAGTATCTAAATATACTGACTAATAGATCCTCATATATATACATTATATTCGTGTATCTTTATAATTGAGCGCCAAAAATAACTATTAAAGTGTTAATATTTAATCCATTTACAATGAAAATGCATTTTAATGGCAACATTGCAGCACACAGACATGAATTATCTTTTAAAATTGTGCGTGAACAAAAATGTTATGAAGGATTTATACATTGTCCGACACTATTTTGCACACATGAAAAAATCGACCAATGCGTGAAACTGGGGATCATTCTAAGAATTTGTGTGTACCCATTTTTTAGATCAATTCGTTTACGGTTTTTATTTTAATTTGAATAGCAAATGCATATCATATTTTCATAATATTTGTTTTTTTTTTTATTTTGCGGAACATTTTTTGTAGCTGAGATCTCTCTGAGTATGGATACAAAAATGGTTTTCGAATATCAATTCATTTAAATGTTTTATTTCCATTTGAAATCGTACTATTATATTATATATTATTTTTGCCGTATTTTAAGATTTGTTCATGTGTGCAGCCAAAAGTTGGATTTTGTCGTACGGTGTTATAATTGAAAATTAGTCTCACAAAACATTTTTTTTTAAATGAACATCATAATATTGGTTAAAAATGTAATTCATAGTAATCAAATATGTTATTTATATTTTTTACATTTTTGAATAGTTTTGGTTATATACGAAGTGCCACATCCCTTTGTAAAATCACGCCCATATTATACGAAGCGATTATACACTCAAAAAATTTCACCAACTACCGGGATTCATCATATTGATGAATTCATTCATTGAATTAAAATCTTTTTTTTTTAAGTTTTTCATTTTCAATATTTTTTTACCATTAAATTTCAAACAAAAATTTGTTTTCATTTACACATTTATGTATTTAGAATTCTTAAAGGCTTTATAATATTTAATTGGTCATTATTCTATGACTCCATTTCATCATATTAATGAAAAAGTGAACATCATATTGATGAATTTTGTTCATCAAACCATATTAATTTAAATATCATAAATCTTATAAGAATTATAAATACGTAAATGTGTAAATGGAGACAATTTGAAATTTGATGTTATAAAAAATATTGAAAATGAATGAAATCATCAATATGATGATTACCGTTTGTTGGTGAACATTTTTTTTTGTATGAACATTAATACTTGTTTTCATTTTTGTAGCTCTACACTAAGAAAACGAAAGATGCTTGAGAAGCCTTTAACATCATTGCAAATTATTCAGGTCAAATATTCACACTTTTTGTGATATTAAATTTGGCAAATTAACTGCAGTTATTTTTTGAAAATCATTAATATTGATAGTTTAAGGACGAGATTAACAATTAAAATGTACTACAGAAAAGATCCTTAGGTGAATGCCTACATTTGGTTCTCAGTCAAGAAATCCATATCTAATACCGTTTCCAAGAAATGTTGCTATGAACATTAAGGATTTACCAGATATTTGGGGGTCAATACCACGAAATCCTGACGTGATAGGACATAATTTTATAGTATGATACAATTTTTCATACATTCAGGATATTAAAAATAAAGCCAAATCCTTGGAACCGATAAAGGATCATTCGATTTTAAGCTACGAAAAACTTCAGTATTTTGCAGTTTCATATAAAAAAAAATAAAAAAATACTTTGCAGTGCTCACTATTAGAGAACCTATAGCTCGTACGGCTTTGACATATTTGGCTACTTTTTATGTTTTTTTATGCTGAATATTTTATCCATGGACAATATGATACATTTGCAACTCCTTAATATGAAATTAGTCGATTATGTAGATTGATCCTTTGAAAATAATAAATATTGGTATTAAAAGGATAAGACGAATATTTAATATGTACTACAGATATGAAGCCTTGGATAGTGTCTGCATTTGGTTCTCAGACAACAAATCCATAACTACTACAGTTTTCTCAATAAACCAACGGTAATATTTCGGTCACTATAGGACCTTTATGGTCATATATCTCGTAAACCTGACGTGATCGGACATAAGTTTGTTTGTTGAAATTGCGTCAGGTTACTCAAGGATTCGAAAAAAACTGTCAAATCTCCGTCACTAAATTTAGCGAGTTATTTACACTTGCGAGTTATTTACACTTTTGCCGCAAATTTGTTTGTATTTCCTGCGTATTGGACTTGTTAAAGCGAGTAGTTTTTTCACTGCAGCAACACTCTCATAAAAATTCTTTTTTCTTAGTATACTCTAAGGAGGTTTGGAGTTTTTACATTTTTAAAATTTTTGTCATATAGGATCCGCGCTCTTTGTCCAATTACGCCCATATTCTAAGCGGTGATAAAAATTAAAAATATGATACTTTGTTTTCATTTTTATAACTCCGGTCTTAGGAGATCACGTGTTTTTAAAGCAATTTTTAAAGTTGTATTAAAGGTGACCTGCCCCTTTATCGAAAAACTCACAAATTTAGCTAAGAGATAAACAACCACAATATGCATCACTACGCCAAATTACATGATTATGACTATCTTAAATACACAGATATTTTGAAAAAAAACTTCAGTTTTGCCACATTTTTGAACATTTGGAGGCGAATTTCAAAAAATACCATTGTCGGGATATGAACACCGTGTTTAAATTTAATGTCAAATTTCGATTTTTTCGATTTATCGGCTTTTCCTATGAGTTTTTCCGACTTTTATTTTTTCTTAAACCACTCTTGTATTGAGGCCAACAAAATACTTAATTAAGCAGATAAGCCCGTCAATTCGTTCTTTAGTGATGCACACACACGACATTTCATTTTTATATATATTGATAAAATATATATAGATTATAGAAATTATTTAACTTGTTGACCAATTTTAAAACTATTAAAGAATTATGCAAAAACTAATGGTCGCGCTCTATGTTTACCAAATGTAATATGTATTTGCAATGGTTTCAATGATAGAATTGTTATGTGTAGTTGTTACAATTTTTGTTATGGCATATGTAAAATTGTTACTTTGTTCGTTTTACGTATATTTAATTAATATAAAATAAAATGTGTGCAGCCGGAATTTATTCCATTTTGTAAATGTGTTTTTGATTAAATGTCAATAAATAAGGTTTAATGTACTGTATGTGAAATAATGACAATAAATTAGAAATTTAATAGAATAATAACATTTAATAGAGCGAACATAAATTAATTAATTTTGCAAATGCTTTTTTGTTTTTTTTTTGTTTTTGTTGTTAATCAAAAAAAAAAGAATTTGATTTGATTTTTTTTTTCTTTGCAAACTCAATATTTAATTAATTTCTGATTGACACAGATTAAAATATAGTTTTTTATGATAGATTTGTAACAACTATAAATTAAAATGTATGCTAAATTATCAGCCAAACTCGAACCTTTGTGGAAGAATTGTCTTTGGAAAAATAGTATCAAAGAAGAATAAATTCGGGAAAGAATTATCAAGGAGAAAAATTATATCGGAGATGACTTGTCCAAGGAAGAATTGTAGGGAAAGATTTATCCGTATAGAAATTATAATGACGATAAACAATATAACATAACAAACTATTATAATATAATTGATACAATCATATTAACGATGAACTAATAATAATTCTGTGTTACTCGTTTTAAGAAATATAATTATTGACATCACATATAATGACTGTAAACAAGATTATTTAAAAGTTTTTATTGCAGAAATCATTGCATGTATAATCCAGTCATATTTTGATGTACGACATTGTTGTTGAAAACACATCATGTTTGCTACAGTCATGTTTTTTCTATATACCTTTGTTGCACATGTTATTACATGTTTGCAAAAATCATGTTTTTCAATAATTTTTTGTTGCATTGATTACTCTAAACATACTATCATATAAAACATTGTGCATTAAATTAAATTACAATCTCCTGAACATATGGTCTTCTATCTAAAGGGTTTTTTAACAGGGACGCTACAAAAGTAGAGCGACAGGGACAGCAAACGACGCCATATTTTTTTGCCGCTCTTTTAACATTTCTCTTCAGTAATGTTTGCTATTTTATGATGGAAAGAGATTGTATTTTAATTTAACGCATAAAACCCTTGAAAAAAAACTTTTGTAGCGCTCTTATTGAAAAACCCTTTATATATCTATTAGTCATAACAAAATTGCAAATCCATTCCCTACCTCAATGACGTCTTATTATTTTGCGCCAAATTTACTTATGTGCTGCCATTGATGTATGTACAGCAAAAATTAATCTGAAGTGACACTCGTTAGAGTATCAACATTTATAAGGACTCAATCAATTCATTTGTAACCAATTAAATCTTTTGTTTTACGCAAAGCGTAATCTTTCACGAGTTTAAGGAAATAGATTAGGAACATTATTTTTTCTCATGTTGCTAAATATAGAACATAACTTTAGGTAAGAAATACGTAAAACTCTTTTACAACATTTAAGACAATGTATGTTCTTTTTTTAACTAATTTCTATAACAGCTGCCTTATATATAAAGTTAAGTGTTTTCACAAAACCAAGAAAGAAACTACACAAACACAAAAAAATAAAAAATCTTTTCAAACGAAACAAATTTGTCAAAATGGCATCGGGTCAGAACATAGAAAAATACATCAATGAAACATTTTCAGTTAATCCTTCATCAACCGGTGTGTTTGACAACACATAAGTGAAGTTCGACACATTTTTACTATGTTGGGAATAAGAAAATTGCAAAAAGTATTTTTCTTCTTGTTTGCACTTATCGTAATAACATTTCAACATTTCAAAGACAAAGGTTGTGTTAACTAAAACGTTTAAAATGTTCAATGTATAAACTTTCCAGAAAATAAATATATTTAAAGTGATTCTAAACATTATTCTTTAGTTTTTGATAGATTAATCAATATACATTTTCAGATCACGTTATCATTACAATAAATTGTATGAAATATTTGTCACAACCAATAAATGATCAGACTTGATTTGTTGAAAGCTTTAATTTGTTAAGGCAATCTTAATTACATCGCAGAATAATTTAATTGGAAACTGATGTTGTAGCTATAATTATATATTTCATTATTTTGAATAGGTCAAAAATAGAAATTGCCCTGGATCATGTACGCTCATACGATTACTAACATGTTTCAAATTTATTTATGAAAATTTCAATATAAAATTTTCAAACATGTTATTTTGATCTTCTTACATGATCTTCTATAATAAGTTTAAGTTTTACTGATCAATTTTAAAGTCAATCTAAAAAAATAGATTTCAAAATGGATTGCGAAAAATTGAAGTTACTTCAAAAAGTTATTATGGCACACAGAATTTCGTTAAAAATAATAACTGTAAAAGGAATTTCATAACATTTATCGCTTCAAGTTATTAATGCATCTGATAATTAATTTGCAAAATGCAGTACCCAAAGTACCCATAGGATATATTCATAAATGCATTAGTGCAATTAATATTATTGGTTTGAGAGTTAATCTCATCACACTCAGTGAGCATAATATGGAAATAATTTGTATTGCTTAATCACCGTGCTTTTCATAAGTGAAACATCTTAGTAACATTAGTGCTAACGGCAGTACTAATCATGTTGATGATGATGACAATAATATTACTATTGCCTGGCTTATGACATTAATAACGATTAGATAATTTTCATTTTATGTAAGGGTTTTTCAACAGGGCCGCTACAAAAGTAGAGCGACAGGGACAGCAAACGACGCCATATTTCTTGCCGCTCTTTTGGCATTTCTCTTCATGATGGAAAAATATACGAATTCGAATTTCGGTAGTAAATTTTAATAATTTCGATTTGTTGTTGGCTTGTATATCTTTGCATCATGAAATGGCAAACCTTACTGAAGAGAAATGACAAAGAGCGGCAAGATATATGGCGTCGTTTGCTGTCCCTGTCGCTCTACTTTTGTAGCGTCCCTGTTGAAAAACCCTGGAAAAAAACTTTTGTAGCGCTCTTATTGAAAAACCCTTTACTAAGTAATGTATACATTACATTCATATTATATCGTGCAATATGTAATATTTGCTTTTGTTAAAAAAATAATATGATGCTGGTGACAAATTTCACAAACTATCATATGGACAGAAATGTAAAAAACTAAACCATATTGTTTTTCTTTTATTTCAAATTGTTGATACCTTTAAATTACATACTAATTTTTTTTGCAATTTCTTGAATGCATTTCCATGTACCCATTTCGATCAGTCGGTTCTGGAGTAATCAGATTTTGAATTACGAATTTCTTTAAATGGCTATAACTCCTAAACGGAGCGTCTTAGAGGGTCGAAAGTGGGCGCAATTTATTGTCATTGATGGCCAAATTATTCGCCGCAAATTTCATATATTTCGAACCGTAATCACGAAATTTGATTGTAACTGACTCAAGCGAACTATTGCAGTTAACAGATGACTTCGTGTCAAGGGCACAGGGTTCATGCACAAGAAACGAACGGTTGCGGAAAACCTACGATATGAGTAAAACATCTGTGTAAAGCTATAACTATAACTCCAATGCTCTGGCTATAACTCCTAAACGGAGCGTCCTAGCGGGTCGAAAGTAGGCGCATTTTATTAAATTATTTTATTTTTATTGAAATTCAAATTTTTAAAATACGAATTTCTTTAAAGGCTATAACTCCTAAACGGAGCGTCCTAGAGGGTCGAAAGTAGGCGCATTTTATTGGTATTGAAATCCAAATTTTTAAAATACGAATGGCTAAAATTAGAGTCCTAGATGATCGAAAGCAGGCGCATATTATAGTCATTGATGGCCAAATTATTCACCGCAAATTTCATATAATTCGATCAGTCGGTTCTGGAGTAATCATATTGTGAATTACGAATTTCTTTAAATGGCTATAACTCCTAAATGGAGCGTCCTAGAGGGTCCAAAGTAGGCGAATTTTATAGTCATTGATGGCCAAATTATTCACCGCAAATTTCATATAATTCGATCAGTCGGTTCTAGAGTAATCAGATTTTGAATTACGAATTTCTTTAAATGGCTATAACTCCTAAACGGAGCGTTCTAGAGGGTCGAAAGAAGGCGCATTTTATTAGTATTGAAATCCAAATTTTTAAAATACGAATTTCTTTAAATGGCTATAACTCCTAAATGGAGCGTCCTAGAGGGTCCAAAGTGGGCGCATTTGGTATTGAAATCCAAAATAACTCCTAATAACTCCTGAATAACTCCTAAACGGAGCGTTCTAGAGGGTCGAAAGTAGGCGCATTTTATAGTCATTGATGGCCAAATTATTCACCGCAAATTTCATATAATTCGATCAGTCGGTTCTAGAGTAATCAGATTTTGAATTACGAGTTTCTTTAAATGGCTATAACTCCTAAACGGAGCGTCCTAGCCGGTCGAAAGTAGGCGCATTTTATAGTCATTGATGGCCAAATTATTCACCGCAAATTTCATATAATTCGATCAGTCGGTTCTAGAGTAATCAGATTTTGAATTACGAATTTCCTTAAATGGCTATAACTCCTAAATGGAGCGTCCTAGAGGGTCGAAAGTAGGCGCATTTTATAGTCATTGATGGCCAAATTATTCACCGCAAATTTCATATAATTCGATCAGTCGGTTCTAGAGTAATCAGATTTTGAATTACGAGTTTCATTAAATGGCTATAACTCCTAAACGGAGCGTCCTAGATGGTCAAAAGTAGTCGCATTTTATAGTCTTTGATGGCCAAATTATTCACCGCAATTTCATATAATTCGATCAGTCGGTTCTAGAGTAATCAGATTTTGAATTACGAGTTTCTTCAAATGGTTATAGCTTCTAAACGGAGCGTCCTAGAGGGTCGAAAATAGGCGCATTTTATAGTCATTGATGGCCAAATTATTGACGGCAAATTTCATATAATTCGATCAGTCGGTTCTAGAGTAATCAGATTTTGAATTACGAATTTCTTTAAATGGCTATAGCTCCTAAACGGAGCGTCCTAGAGGGTCAAAAGTAGGCGCATTTTATAGTCATTGATGGCCAAATTATTCACCGCAAATTTCATATAATTCGATCAGTCGGTTCTAGAGTAATCAGATTTTGAATTACGAGTTTCTTTAAATGGCTATAACTCCTAAACGGAGCGTCCTAGAGGGTCGAAAGTTGGTTGGTATTGAAATCCAAATTTTTAAAATACGAATTTCTTTAAATGGCTATAACTCCTAAACGTAGAGTCCTAGATGATCGAAAGTAGGCGCATTTTATTGGTATTGAAACCCAAATTTTTAAAATACGAATTTCTTTAAATGGCGTCCTAGAGTGTCGAAAGTAGGCGCATTTTATAGTCATTGATGGCCAAATTATTCACCGCAATTTCATATAATTAGATCAGTCGGTTCTAGAGTAATCAGATTTTGAATTACGAGTTTCTTCAAATGGCTATAACTCCTAAACGAAGAGTCCTAGAAGACCGAAAGTAGGCGCATATTATAGTCATTGATGACCAAATTATTCACTGCGCATTTTATAGTCATTGATGGCCAAATTATTCACCGCAAATTCATATAATTTGATCAGTCGGTTCTGGAGTAATCAGATTTTGAATTACGAATTTCTTTAAATGGCTATAACTCCTAAACGGAACGTCCTAGAGGGTCGAAATCGAAATCCTAGAGGATTAAAGTCATTGATGGCCAAATTATTCACCGCAAATTTCATATAATTCGATCAGTCGGTTCTAGAGTAATCAGATTTTGAATTACGAATTTCTTTAAATGGCTATAACTCCTAAACGGAACGTCCTAGAGGGTCGAAAGTAGGCGCATATTATAGTCATTGATGGCCAAATTATTCACCGCAAATTTCATATAATTCGATCAGTCGGTTCTAGAGTAATCAGATTTTGAATTACGAATTTCTTTAAATGGCTATAACTCCTAAACGGAGCGTCCTAGAGGGTCGAAAGTAGGCGCATTTTATTGAAAAATTTTACTTTTATTGAAATTCAAATTTTTAAAATACGAATTTCTTTAAATGGCTATAACTCCTAAACGGAGCGTCCTAGAGGGTCGAAAGTAGGCGCATTTTATTGGTATTGAAATCTAAATTTTTAAAATACGAATGGCTATTACTCCTAAAAGTAAAGTCCTAGATGATCGAAAGTAGGCGCATATTATAGTCATTGATGGCCAAATTATTCACCGCAAATTTCATATAATTCGATCAGGCGGTTCTGGAGTTATCTGATTTGAATTAAGAATTACTTTAAATGGCTATAACTCCTAAACGAAGCGTCCTAGAGGGTCGAAAGTAGGCGCATTTTATATTCATTGATGGCCGAATTATTCACCGCAAATTTCATATAATTCGATCAGTCGGTTCTAGAGTAATCAGATTTTGAATTACGAATTTCTTTAAATGGCTATAACTCCTAAACGGAGCATCCTAGAGGGTCGAAAGTAGGGGCTTTTTATAGTCATTGATGGCCAAATTACTCACCGCAAATTTCATATAATTCGATCAGTCGGTTCTAGAGTAATCAGATTTTGAATTACGAATTTCTTTAAATGGCTATAACTCCTAAACGGAGCGTCCTAGAGGGTCGAAAGTAGGCGCATATTATAGTCATTGATGGCCAAATTACTCACCGCAAATTTCATATAATTCGATCAGTCGGTTCCAGAGTAATCAGATTTTGAATTACGAATTAAAATACGAATGGCAATAACTCCTAAACGTAAAGTCATAGATGATCGAAAGTAGGCGCATATTATAGTCATTGATGGCCAAATTATTTACCGCAAATTTCATATAATTCGATCAGTCGGTTCTAGAGTAATCAGATTTTGAATTACGAATTTCTTTAAATGGCTATAACTCCTAAACGGAGCGTCCTAGAGGGTCCAAAGTAGGCGCATTTTATTGGTATTAAAATCCAAATTTTTAAAATAGGAATGGCTATAACTCCTAAACGGAGCGTCCTAGAGGGTCGAAAGTAGGCGCATTTTATAGTCATTTATGGCCGAATTATTCACCGCAAATTTCATATAATTCGATCAGTCGGTTCTAGAGTAATCAGATTTTGAATTACGATTTTCTTTAAATGGCTATAACTCCTAAACGGAGCGTCCTAGAGGGTCGAAAGTAGGGGCTTTTTATAGTCATTGATGGCCAAATTATTCCGTAACCGCAAATTTCATATAATTCGATCAGTCGTTTCTAGAGTAATCAGAATTTGAATTACGAATTTCTTTAAATGGCTATAACTCCTAAATTGAGCGTCCTAGAGGGTCGAAAGTAGGCGCATTTTATAGTCATTGATGGCCAAATTATTTACCGCAAATTTCATATAATTCGATCAGTCGGTTCTAGAGTAATCAGATTTTGAATTACGAATTTCTTTAAATGGCTATAACTCCTAAACGGAGCGTCCTAGAGGGTCCAAAGTAGGCGCATTTTATTGGTATTGAAATCCAAATTTTTAAAATAGGAATGGCTATAACTCCTAAACGGAGCGTCCTAGAGGGTCGAAAGTAGGCGCATTTTATAGTCATTTATGGCCGAATTAATCACCGCAAATTTCATATAATTCGATCAGTCGGTTCTAGAGTAATCAGATTTTGAATTACGATTTTCTTTAAATGGCTATAACTCCTAAACGGAGCGTCCTAGAGGGTCGAAAGTAGGGGCTTTTTATAGTCATTGATGGCCAAATTATTCCGTAACCGCAAATTTCATATAATTCGATCAGTCGTTTCTAGAGTAATCAGAATTTGAATTACGAATTTCTTTAAATGGCTATAACTCCTAAACGTAGTGTCCTAGAGGGTCGAAAGTAGGCGCATTTTATAGTCATTGATGGCCAAATTATTCACCGCAAATTTCATATATTTCGATCAGTCGGTTCTAGAGTAATCAGATTTTGAATTACGAATTTCTTTAAATGGCTATAACTCCTAAACGGAGCGTCCTAGAGGGTCGAAAGTAGGGGCATTTTATAGTCATTGATGGCCAAATTATTCACCGCAAATTTCATATAATTCGATCAGTCGGTTCTAGAGTAATCAGATTTTGAATTACGAATTTCTTTAAATGGCTATAACTTCTAAACGGAGCGTCCTAGAGGGTCGAAAGTAGGGGCATTTTATAGTCAATGATGGCCAAATTATTCACCGCAAATTTCATATAATTCGATCAGTCGGTTCTAGAGTAATCAGATTTTGAATTACGAATTTCTTTAAATGGCTATAACTCCTAAACGGAGCGTCCTAGTGGGTCGAAAGTAGGCGCATATTATAGTCATTGATGGCCAAATTACTCACCGCAAATTTCATATAATTCGATCAGTCGGTTCTAGAGTAATCAGATTTTGAATTACGAATTTCTTTAAATGGCTATAACTCCTAAACGGAGCGTCCTAGAGGGTCGAAAGTAGGCGCATTTTATTAAAATATTTTACTTTTATTGAAATTCAAATTTTTAAAATAAGAATTTCTTTAAATGGCTATAACTCCTAAACGGAGCGTCCTAGAGGGTCGAAAGTAGGCGCATTTTATTGGTATTGAAATCCAAAATTTTAAAATAGGAATGGCTATAACTCCTAAACGGAGCGTCCTAGAGGGTCGAAAGTAGGCGCATTTTATAGTCATTGATGGCCAAATTATTCACCGCAAATTTCATATAATTCGATCAGTCGGTTCTGGAGTAATCAGATTTTGAATTACGAGTTTCTTTAAATGGCTATAACTCCTAAACGGAGCGTCCTAGAGGGTCGAAAGTAGACGCATTTTATAGTCATTGATGGCCGAATTATTCACCGCAAATTTCATATAATTCGATCAGTCGGTTCTAGAGTAATCAGATTTTGAATTACGAGTTTCTTTAAATGGCTATAACTCCTAAACGGAGCGTCCTAGAGGGTCGAAAGTAGGGGCATTTTATAGTCATTGATGGCCAAATTATTCACCGCAAATTTCATATAATTCGATCAGTCGGTTCTAGAGTAATCAGATTTTGAATTACGAGTTTCTTTAAATGGATATAACTCCTAAACGGAACGTCCTAGAGGGTCGAAAGTAGGCGCATTTTATTAAAATATTTTACTTTTATTGAAATTCAAATTTTTAAAATACGAATTTCTTTAAATGGCTATAACTCCTAAACGGAGCGTCCTAGAGGGTCCAAAGTAGGCGCATTTTATTGGTATTGAAATCCAAATTTTTAAAATAGGAATGGCTATAACTCCTAAACGGAGCGTCCTAGAGGGTCGAAAGTAGGCGCATTTTATAGTCATTTATGGCCGAATTATTCACCGCAAATTCATATAATTCGATCAGTCGGTTCTGGAGTAATCAGATTTTGAATTACGAGTTTCTTTAAATGGCTATAACTCCTAAACGGAGCGTCCTAGAGGGTCGAAAGTAGACGCATTTTATAGTCATTGATGGCCGAATTATTCACCGCAAATTTCATATAATTCGTTCAGTCGGTTCTAGAGTAATCAGATTTTGAATTACGAGTTTCTTTAAATGGCTATAACTCCTAAACGGAGCGTCCTAGAGGGTCGAAAGTAGGGGCATTTTATAGTCATTGATGGCCAAATTATTCACCGCAAATTTCATATAATTCGATCAGTCGGTTCTAGAGTAATCAGATTTTGAATTACGAATTTCTTTAAATGGCTATAACTCCTAAACGGAGCGTCCTAGCCGGTCGAAAGTAGGCGCATTTTATAGTAATTGATGGCCAAATTATTCACCGCAAATTTCATATAATTCGATCAGTCGGTTCTAGAGTAATCAGATTTTGAATTACGAATTTCTTTAAATGGCTATAACTCCTAAACGGAGCGTCCTAGAGGGTCGAAAGTAGGCGCATTTTATTGGTATTGAAATCCAAATTTTTAAAATAGGAATGGCTATAACTCCTAAACGGAGCGTCCTAGATGGTCGAAAGTAGGCGCATTTTATAGTCATTTATGGTCGAATTATTCACCGCAAATTTCATATAATTCGATCAGTCGGTTCTAGAGTAATCAGATTTTGAATTACGAATTTCTTTAAATGGATATAACTCCTAAACGGAACGTCCTAGAGGGTCGAAAGTAGGCGCATTTTATTGGTATTGAAACCCAAATTTATAAAATAAGAATTTCTCTAAATGGCTATAATTCCTAAACGAAGCGTCCTAGAGGGTCGAAAGTAGCCGCATTTTATTGAAATTCAAATTTTTAAAATACGAATTTCTTTAAATGGATATAACTCCTAAACGGAGCGTCCTAGAGTGTCGAAAGTAGGGGCATTTTATAGTCATTGATGGCCAAATTATTCACCGTAAATTTCATATAATTCGATCAGTCGGTTCTAGAGTAATCAGATTTTGAATTACGAATTTCTTTAAATGGCTATAACTCCTAAACGGAGCGTCCTAGAGTGTCGAAAGTAGGCGCATTTTATTAAAATATTTTACTTTTATTGAAATTCAAATTTTTAAAATACGAATTTCTTTAAATGGCTATAACTCCTAAACGGAGCGTCCTAGAGGGTCGAAAGTAGGCGCATTTTATTGGTATTGAAATCCAAATTTTTAAAATAGGAATGGCTATAACTCCTAAACGGAGCGTCCTAGAGGGTCGAAAGTAGGCGCAATTTATAGTCATTTATGGCCGAATTATTCACCGCAAATTTCATATAATTCGATCAGTCGGTTCTAGATTAATCAGATTTTGAATTACGAATTTCTTTAAATGGCTATAACTCCAAAACGGAGCGTCCTAGAGGGTCGAAAGTAGGCGCATTTTATAGTCATTGATGGCCAAATTATTCACCGCAAATTTCATATAATTCGATCAGTCGGTTCTAGAGTAATCAGATTTTGAATTACGAATTTCTTTAAATGGCTATAACTCCCAAACGGAGCGTCCTAGAGGGTCGAAAGTAGGCGCATTTTATAGTCATTTATGGCCAAATTATTCACCGCAAATTTCATATAGTTCGATCAGTCGGTTCTAGAGTAATCAGATTTTGAATTACGAATTTCTTTAAATGGCTATAACTCCTAAACGGAGCGTCCTAGAGGGTCGAAAGTAGGGGCATTTTATAGTCATTGATGGCCAAATTATTCACCGCAAATTTCATATAATTCGATCAGTCGGTTCTAGAGTAATCAGATTTTGAATTACGAATTTCTTTAAATGGCTATAACTCCTAAACGGAGCGTCCTAGAGGGTCGAAAGTAGGGGCATTTTATAGTCATTGATGGCCAAATTATTCACCGCAAATTTCATATAATTCGATCAGTCGGTTCTGGAGTAATCAGATTTTGAGCTACGAATTTATTTAAATGGCTATAACTCCTAAACGGAGCGTCCTAGAGGGTCGAAAGTAGGGGCATTTTATAGTCATTGATGGCCAAATTATTCACCGAAAATTTTATAAATTCGATCAGTCGGTTCTAGAGTAATCAGATTTTGAATTACGAGTTTCTTTAAATGGATATAACTCCTAAACGGAATGTCCTAGAGGGTCGAAAGTAGGCGCATTTTATTAGTATTGAAACCCAAATTTATAAAATAAGAATTTCTTTAAATGGCTATCCTAAACGAATCGTCCTAGAGGGTCGAAAGTAGGCGCATTTTATAGTCATTGATGGCCAAATCATTCACCGCAAATTTCATATAATTCGATCAGTCGGTTCTAGAGTAATCAGATTTTGAATTACGAATTTCTTTAAATGGCTATAACTCCTAAACGGAGCGTCCTAGAGGGTCGAAAGTAGGGGCATTTTATATTCATTGATGGCCAAATTATTCACCGCAAATTTCATATAATTCGATCGGTCGGTTCTAGAGTAATCAGATTTTGAATTACGAATTTCTTTAAATGGCTATAACTCCTAAACGGAGCGTCCTAGAGGGTCGAGAGTAGGCGCATTTTATAGTCATTGATGGCCAAATTATTCACCGCAAATTTCATATAATTCGATCAGTCGGTTCTAGAGTAATCAGATTTTGAATTACGAGTTTCTTTAAATGGATATAACTCCTAAATGGAGCGTCCTAGAGGGTCGAAAGTAGGCGCATTTTATTGGTATTGAAATCCAAATTTTTAAAATACGAATGGCTATAACTCATAAACGTAGAGTCCTAGATGATCGAAAGTAGGCGCATTTTATAGTTATTGATGGCTAAATTATTCGCCGCAAATTTCATATAATTCGATAGTCATTGATGGCCAAATTATTCACCGCAAATTTCATATAATTCGATCAGTCGGTTCTAGAGTAATCAGATTTTGAATTACGAGTTTCTTTAAATGGCTATAACTCCTAAACGGAGCGTCCTAGAGGGTCGAAAGTAGGCGCATTTTATTGGTATTGAAACCCAAATTTTTAAAATACGAATTTCTTTAAATGGCTATAACTCCTAAAAGGAGCGTCCTAGAGGGTCGAAAGTAGGCGCATTTTATAGTCATTGATGGCCAAATTATTCACCGCAAATTTCATATAATTCGATCAGTCGGTTCTAGAGTAATCAGATTTTGAATTACGAGTTTCTTTAAATGGATATAACTCCTAAATGGAGCGTCCTAGAGGGTCGAAAGTAGGCGCATTTTATTGGTATTGAAATCCAAATTTTTAAAATACGAATGGCTATAACTCATAAACGTAGAGTCCTAGATGATCGAAAGTAGGCGCATTTTATAGTCATTGATGGCTAAATTATTCACCGCAAATTTCATATAATTCGACCAGTCGGTTCTAGAGTAATCAGATTTTGAATTACGAATTTCTTTAAATGGCTATAACTCCTAAACGGAGCGTCCTAGAGGGTCGAAAGTAGGCGCATTTTATGGTCATTGATGGCCAAATTATTCACCGCAAATTTCATATAATTCGATCAATCGGTTCTAGAGTAATCAGATTTTGAATTACGAGTTTCTTTAAATGGATATAACTCCTAAACGGAATGTCCTAGAGGGTCGAAAGTAGGCGCATTTTATAGTCATTAATGGCCAAATTATTCACCGCAAATGTCATATAATTCGATCAGTCGGTTCTAGAGTAATCAGGTTTTGAATAACAAATTACTTTAAATGACTATAACTCCTAAACGGAGCGTCCTAGCGGGTCGAAAGTAGGTGCATTTTATAGTCATTGATGGCCAAATTATTCACCGCAAATTTCATATAATTCGATCAGTCGGTTCTGGAGTAATCAGATTTGAATTAAGAATTACTTTAAATGGCTATAACTCATAAACGTAGAGTCCTAGATGATCGAAAGTAGGCGCATATTATAGTCATTGATGGTCAAAGTATTCACCGCAAATTTCATATAATTCGATCAGTCTGTTCTAGAGTAATCAGATTTTGAATTATGAGTTTCTTTAAATGGCTACTACTCCTAAACGGAGCGTCCTAGAGGGTCGAAAGTAGGCGCATTTTATTGGTATTGAAACCCAAATTTTTAAAATATGAATTTCTTTAAATGGCTATAACTCCTAAACGGAGCGTCCTAGAGGGTCGAAAGTATGCGCATTTCATAGTCATTGATGGCTGAATTATTCACCGCAAATTTCATATAATTCGACCAGTCGGTTCTAGAGTAATCAGATTTTGAATTACGAATTTCTTTAAATGGCTATAACTCCTAAACGGAGCGTCCTAGAGGGTCGAAAGTAGGGGCATTTTATTGGTATTGAAATCCAAATTTTTAAAATACGAATGGCTATAACTCATAAACGTAGAGTCCTAGATGATCGAAAGTAGGCGCATTTTATAGTTATTGATGGCTAAATTATTCGCCGCAAATTTCATATAATTCGATCAGTCGGTTCTAGAGTAATCAGATTTTGAATTACGAGTTTCTTTAAATGGCTATAACTCCTAAACGGAGCGTCCCAGAGGGTCGAAAGTAGGGGCATTTTATAGTCATTGATGGCCAAATTATTCACCGCAAATTTCATATAATTCGATCAGTCAGTTCTAGAGTAATCAGATTTTGAATTACGAGTTTCTTTAAATGGCTATAACTCCTAAACGGAGCGTCCTAGAGGGTCGAAAGTAGGCGCATTTTATTGGTATTGAAACCCAAATTTTTAAAATACGAATTGCTTTAAATGGCTATAACTCCTAAAAGGAGCGTCCTAGAGGGTCGAAAGTAGGCGCATTTTATAGTCATTGATGGCTAAATTATTCACCGCAAATTTCATATAATTCGATCAGTCGGTTCTAGAGTAATCAGATTTTGAATTACGAATTTCTTTAAATGGCTATAACTCCTAAATGGAGCATCCTAGAGGGTCGAAAGTAGGCGCATTTTATTGGTATTGAAATCCAAATTTTTAAAATACGAATGGCTATAACTCATAAACGTAGAGTCCTAGATGATCGAAAGTAGGCGCATTTTATAGTCATTGATGGCTAAATTATTCACCGCAAATTTCATATAATTCGACCAGTCGGTTCTAGAGTAATCAGATTTTGAATTACGAATTTCTTTAAATGGCTATAACTCCTAAACGGAGCGTCCTAGAGGGTCGAAAGTAGGCGCATTTTATGGTCATTGATGGCCAAATTATTCACCGCAAATTTCATATAATTCGATCAATCGGTTCTAGAGTAATCAGATTTTGAATTACGAGTTTCTTTAAATGGATATAACTCCTAAACGGAATGTCCTAGAGGGTCGAAAGTAGGCGCATTTTATTGGTATTGAAACCCAAATTTTTAAAATACGAATAGCTATAACTCCTAAACGTAGAGTCCTAGATGATCGAAAGTAGGCGCATTTTATAGTTATTGATGGCTAAATTATTCGCCGCAAATTTCATATAATTCGATCAGTCGGTTCTAGAGTAATCAGATTTTGAATTACGAGTTTTTTAAATGGCTATAACTCCTAAACGGAGCGTCCTAGAGGGTCGAAAGTAGGGGCATTTTATAGTCATTGATGGCCAAATTATTCACCGCAAATTTCATATAATTCGATCAGTCGGTTCTAGAGTAATCAGATTTTGAATTACGAGTTTCTTTAAATGGCTATAACTCCTAAACGGAGCGTCCTAGAGGGTCGAAAGTAGGCACATTTTATTGGTATTGAAACCCAAATTTTTAAAATACGAATTTCTTTAAATGGCTATAACTCTTAAACGGAGCTTCCTAGAGGGTCGAAAGTAGGCGCATTTTATAGTCATTGATGGCTAAATTATTCACCGCAAATTTCATATAATTCGATCAGTCGGTTCTAGAGTAATCAGATTTTGAATTACGAGTTTCTTTAAATGGCTATAACTCCTAAACGGAGCGTCCTAGAGGGTCGAAAGTAGGCGCATTTTATTGGTATTGAAACCCAAATTTTTAAAATACGAATAGCTATAACTCCTAAACGTAGAGTCGTAGATGATCGAAAGTAGGCGCATTTTATAGTCATTGATGGCCAAATTATTCACCGCAAATTTCATATAAGTCGTTCTGCAGTACTCAGATTTGAATTAAGAATTACTTTAAATGGCTATAACTCCTAAATGAAGCGTCCTAGAGGGTCGAAAGTAGGCGCATTTTATTGAATTATTTTATTTTATTGAAATTCAAATTTTTAAAATATGAATTTCTTTAAATGGCTATAGCTCCTAAACGTAGAGTCCTAGATGATCGAAGGTAGGCGCATATTATAGTCATTGATAACCAAATTATTCACCGCAAATTTCATATAATTCGATCAGTCGGTTTTAGAGTAATCAGATTTTGAATTACGAGTTTCTTTAAATGGCTATAACTCCTAAACGGAGCGTCCTAGAGGGTCGAAAGAAGGCGCATTTTATTGGTATTGAAACCCAAAATTTTAAAATACGAATTTCTTTAAATAGAGTAATCAGATTTTGAATTACGAGTTTCTTTAAATGGCTATAACTCCTAAACGGAGCGTCCTAGAGGGTCGAAAGTAGGCGCATAGTCATTGATGGCCAAATTATTCACCGCAAATTTCATATAATTCGATCAGTCGGTTCTAGAGTAATCAGATTTTGAATTACGAATTTCTTTAAATGGCTATAACTTCTAAACGGTGCGTCCTAGAGGGTCGAAAGTAGGCGCATTTTATAGTCATTGATGGCCAAATTATTCACCGCAAATTTCATATAATTCGATCAGTCGGTTCTAGAGTAATCAGATTTTGAATTACGAGTTTCTTTAAATGGCTATAACTTTTAAACGGAGCGTCCTAGAGGGTCGAAAGTAGGCGCATTTTATTGGTATTGGAACCCAAAATTTTAAAATACGAATTTCTTTAAATGGCTATAACTCCTAAACGGCGCGTCCTAGAGGGTCGAAAGTAGGCGCATATTATTGTCATTGATGGCCAAATTATTCACCGCAAATTTCATATAATTCGATCAGTCGGTTCTAGAGTAATCAGATTTTGAATTACGAATTTCTTTAAATGGCTATAACTTCTAAACGGTGCGTCCTAGAGGGTCGAAAGTAGGCGCATTTTATTGGTATTGAAACCCAAATTTTTAAAATACGAATTTCTTTAAATGGCTATAACTCCTAAACGGAGCGTCCTAGAGGGTCGAAAGTAGGCGCATTTTATTTGTATTGAAATACAAAATTTTAAAATACGAATAGCTATATTTCCTAAACGTAGAGTCATAGATGATCGAAAGTAGGCGCATATTATAGTCATTGATGGCCAAATTATTCACCGCAAATTTCATATAATTGATCAGTCGGTTCTGGAGTAATCAGATTTTTAATTACGAATTTCTTTAAATGGCTATAACTCCTAAACGGAGCGTCCTAGAGGGTCGAAAGAAGGCGCATTTTATTGGTAATGAAACCCAAATTTTTAAAATACGAATTTCTCTAAATGGCTATAATTCCTAAACGGAGCGTCCTAGAGGGTCGAAAGTAGCCGCATTTTATTGAAATATTTTACTTTTATTGAAATTCAAATTTTTAAAATACGAATTTTTTTTAAATGGATATAACTCGCATTTTATTGGTATTGAAATCCAAATTTTTAAAATACGAATGGCTATAACTCATAAACGTAGAGTCCTAGATGATCGAAAGTAGGCGCATTTTATAGTCATTGAAGGCTAAATTATTCACCGCAAATTTCATATAATTCGATCAGTCGGTTCTAGAGTAATCAGATTTTGAATTACGAGTTTCTTTAAATGGCTATAGCTCCTAAACGGAGCGTCCTAGAGGGTCGAAAGTAGGCGCATTTTATTGGTATTGAAACCCAAATTTTTAAAATACGAATAGCTATAACTCCTAAACGTAGAGTCGTAGATGATCGAAAGTAGGCGCATTTTATAGTCATTGATGGCCAAATTATTCACCGCAAATTTCATATAAGTCGTTCTGGAGTACTCAGATTTGAATTAAGAATTACTTTAAATGGCTATAACTCCTAAATGGAGCGTCCTAGAGGGTCGAAAGTAGGCGCATTTTATTGAATTATTTTATTTTATTGAAATTCAAATTTTTAAAATATGAATTTCTTTAAATGGCTATAGCTACTAAACGTAGAGTCCTAGATGATCGAAGGTAGGCGCATATTATAGTCATTGATGGCCAAATTATTCACCGCAAATTTCATATAATTCGATCAGTCGGTTCTAGAGTAATCAGATTTTGAATTACGAATTTCTTTAAATGGCTATAACTTCTAAACGGTGCGTCCTAGAGGGTCGAAAGAAGGCGCATTTTATTGGTATTGAAACCCAAAATTTTAAAATACGAATTTCTTTAAATAGAGTAATCAGATTTTGAATTACGAGTTTCTTTAAATGGCTATAACTCCTAAACGGAGCGTCCTAGAGGGTCGAAAGTAGGCGCATATTATAGTCATTGATGGCCAAATTATTCACCGCAAATTTCATATAATTCGATCAGTCGGTTCTAGAGTAATCAGATTTTGAATTACGAATTTCATTAAATGGCTATAACTTCTAAACGGTGCGTCCTAGAGGGTCGAAAGTAGGCGCATTTTATTGGTATTGAAACCCAAAATTTTAAAATACGAATTTCTTTAAATGGCTATAACTCCTAAACGGAGCGTCCTAGAGGGTCGAAAATAGGCGCATTTTATTTGTATTGAAATCCAAAATTTTAAAATACGAATGGCTATATTTCCTAAACGTAGAGTCATAGATGATCGAAAGTAGGCGCATATTATAGTCATTGATGGCCAAATTATTCACCGCAAAATTTCATATAATTCGATCAGTCGGTTCTGGAGTAATCAGATTTTGAATTACGAGTTTCTTTAAATGGCTATAACTCCTAAACGGAGCGTCCTAGAGGGTCGAAAGTAGGCGCATTTTATAGTCATTGATGGCCAAATTATTCACCGCAAATTTCATATAATTCGATCAGTCGGTTCTAGAGTAATCAGATTTTGAATTACGAGTTTCTTTAAATGGCTATAACTCCTAAACGGAGTGCCCTAGAGGGTCGAAAGTAGGCGCATTTTATAGTCATTGATGGCCAAATTATTCACCTCAAATTTCATATAATTCGATCAGTCGGTTCTAGAGTAATCAGATTTTGAATTACGAGTTTCTTTAAATGGCTATAGCTCCTAAACGGAGCGTCCTAGAGGGTCGAAAGTAGGCGCATTTTATTGGTATTGGAACCCAAAATTTTAAAATACGAATTTCTTTAAATTGCTATAACTCCTAAACGGAGCGTCCTAGAGGGTCGAAAGTAGGGGCATTTTATAGTCATTGATGGACGAATTATTCACCGCAAATTTCATATAATTCGATCAGTCGGTTCTAGAGTAATCAGATTTTGAATTACGAATTTCTTTAAATGGCTATAACTCATAAACGTAGAGTCCTAGATGATCGAAAGTAGGCGCATTTTATAGTCATTGATGGCTAAATTATTCACCGCAATTTCATATAATTAGATCAGTCGGTTCTGGAGTAATCAGATTTTGAATTACGAGTTTCTTTAAATGGCTATAACTCCTAAATGGAGCGTCCTAGAGGGTCGAAAGTAGGCGCATTTTATAGTCATTGATGGCCAAATTATGCACCGCAAATTTCATATAATTCGATCGGTCGGTTCTAGAGTAATCAGATTTTGAATTACGAATTTCTTTAAATGGCTATAACTTCTAAACGGTGCGTCCTAGAGGGTCGAAAGTAGACGCATTTTATTGGTATTGAAACCCAAATTTTTAAAATATGAATTTCTTTAAATGGCTATAACTCCTAAACGGAGCGTCCTAGAGGGTCGAAAATAGGCGCATTTTATTTGTATTGAAATCCAAAATTTTAAAATACGAATGGCTATATTTCCTAAACGTAGAGTCATAGATGATCGAAAGTAGGCGCATATTATAGTCATTGATGGCCAAATTATTCACCGCAAAATTTCATATAATTCGATCAGTCGGTTCTGGAGTAATCAGATTTTGAATTACGAGTTTCTTTTAATGGCTATAACTCCTAAACGGAGCGTCCTAGAGGGTCGAAAGTAGGCGCATTTTATAGTCATTGATGGCCAAATTATTCACCGCAAATTTCATATAATTCGATCAGTCGGTTCTAGAGTAATCAGATTTTGAATTACGAGTTTCTTTAAATGGCTATAACTCCTAAACGGAGCGTCCTAGAGTGTCGAAAGTAGACGCATTTTATTGGTATTGAAACCCAAATTTTTAAAATACGAATTGCTTTAAATGGCTATAACTCCTAAACGGAGCGTCCTAGAGGGTCGAAAGTAGGCGCATTTTATAGTCATTGAAGGCTAAATTATTCACCGCAAATTTCATATAATTCGATCAGTCGGTTTTAGAGTAATCAGATTTTGAATTACGAGTTTCTTTAAATGGCTATAACTCCTAAACGGAGCGTCCTAGAGGGTCGAAAGTAGGGGCATTTTATAGTCATTGATGGCTTAATTATTCACCGCAAATTTCATATAATTCGATCAGTCGGTTCTAGAGTAATCAGATTTTGAATTACGAGTTTCTTTAAATGGCTATAACTCCTAAACGGAGCGTCCTAGAGGGTCGAAAGAAGGCGCATTTTATTGGTATTGAAACCCAAATTTTTAAAATACGAATTTCTTTAAATGGCTATAACTCCTAAACGGAGCGTCCTAGAGGGTCGAAAGTAGGGGCATTTTATAGTCATTGATGGCTAAATTATTCACTGCAAATTTCATATAAGTCGTTCTGGAGTACTCAGATTTGAATTAAGAATTACTTTAAATGGCTATAACTCCTAAATGGAGCGTCCTAGAGGGTCGAAAGTAGGCGCATTTTATTGAATTATTTTATTTTATTGAAATTCAAATTTTTAAAATATGAATTTCTTTAAATGGCTATAGCTCCTAAACGTAGAGTCCTAGATGATCGAAGGTAGGCGCATATTATAGTCATTGATGGCCAAATTATTCACCGCAAATTTCATATAAGTCGTTCTGGAGTACTCAGATTTGAATTAAGAATTACTTTAAATGGCTATAACTCCTAAATGGAGCGTCCTAGAGGGTCGAAAGTAGGCGCATTTTATTGAATTATTTTATTTTATTGAAATTCAAATTTTTAAAATATGAATTTCTTTAAATGGCTATAGCTCCTAAACGTAGAGTCCTAGATGATCGAAGGTAGGCGCATATTATAGTCATTGATGGCTAAATTATTCACCGCAAATTTCATATAATTCGATCAGTCGGTTCTAGAATAATCAGATTTTGAATTACGAGTTTCTTTAAATGGCTATAACTCATAAACGGAGCGTCCTAGAGGGTCGAAAGTAGGCGCATTTTATTGGTATTGAAACCCAAATTTTTAAAATACGAATAGCTATAACTCCTAAACGTAGAGTCGTAGATGATCGAAAGTAGGCGCATTTTATAGTCATTGATGGCCAAATTATTCATCGCAAATTTCATATAAGTCGTTCTGGAGTACTCAGATTTGAATTAAGAATTACTTTAAATGGCTATAACTCCTAAATGGAGCGTCCTAGAAGGTCGAAAGTAGGCGCATTTTATTGAATTATTTTATTTTATTGAAATTCAAATTTTTAAAATATGAATTTCTTTAAATGGCTATAGCTCCTAAACGTAGAGTCCTAGATGATCGAAGGTAGGCGCATATTATAGTCGTTGATGGCCAAATTATTCACCGCAAATTTCATATAATTCGATCAGTCGGTTCTAGAGTAATCAGATTTTGAATTACGAGTTTCTTTAAATGGCTATAACACCTAAACGGAGCATCCTAGAGGGTCGAAAGAAGGCGCATTTTATTGGTATTGAAACCCAAAATTTTAAAATACGAATTTCTTTAAATAGAGTAATCAGATTTTGAATTACGAGTTTCTTTAAATGGCTATAACTCCTAAACGGAGCGTCCTAGAGGGTCGAAAGTAGGCGCATATTATAGTCATTGATGGCCAAATTATTCACCGCAAATTTCATATAATTCGATCAGTCGGTTCTAGAGTAATCAGATTTTGAATTACGAATTTCTTTAAATGGCTATAACTTCTAAACGGTGCGTCCTAGAGGGTCGAAAGTAGGCGCATTTTATTGGTATTGAAACCCAAAATTTTAAAATACGAATTTCTTTAAATAGAGTAATCAGATTTTGAATTACGAGTTTCTTTAAATGGCTATAACTCATAAACGGAGCGTCCTAGATGGTCCAAAGTAGGCGCATTTTATAGTGATTGATGGCCAAATTATTCACCGCAAATTTTATAAAATTCGATCAGTCGGTTCTAGAGTAATCAGATTTTGAATTACGAGTTTCTTTAAATGGCTATAACTCCTAAACGGAGTGTCCTAGAGGGTCGAAAGTAGGCGCATATTATAGTCATTGATGGCCAAATTATTCACCGCAAATTTCATATAATTCGATCAGTCGGTTCTAGAGTAATCAGATTTTGAATTACGAATTTCTTTAAATGGCTAAAACTTCTAAACGGTGCGTCCTAGAGGGTCGAAAGTAGGCGCATTTTATTGGTATTGAAACCCAAATTTTTAAAATACGAATTTCTTTAAATGGCTATAACTCCTAAACGGATCGTCCTAGAGGGTCGAAAGTAGGCGCATTTTATAGACATTGATGGCCAAATTATTCACCGCAAATTTCATATAATTCGACCAGTCGGTTCTAGAGTAATCAGATTTTGAATTACAAATTTCTTTAAATGGCTATAACTCCTAAATGGAGCGTCCTAGAGGGTCGAAAGTAGGCGCATTTTATTGGTATTGAAATCCAAATTTTTAAAATACGAATTTCTTTAAATGGCTATAACTCCTAAACGGAGCGTCCTAGAGGGTCGAAAATAGGCGCATTTTATTTGTATTGAAATCCAAAATTTTAAAATACGAATGGCTATATTTCCTAAACGTAGAGTCATAGATGATCGAAAGTAGGCGCATATTATAGTCATTGATGGCTAAATTATTCACCGCAAATTTCATATAATTCGATCAGTCGGTTCTAGAGTAATCAGATTTTGAATTACGAGTTTCTTTAAATGGCTATAACTCCTAAACGGAGCGTCCTAGAGGGTCGAAAGAAGGCGCATTTTATTGGTATTGAAACCCAAATTTTTAAAATACGAATTTCTTTAAATGGCTATAACTCCAAAACGGAGCGTCCTAGAGGGTCGAAAGTAGGCGCATTTTATAGACATTGATGGCCAAATTATTCACCGCAAATTTCATATAATTCGATCAGTCGGTTCTAGAGTAATCAGATTTTGAATTACGAATTTCTTTAAATGGCTATAAATCCTAAATGGAGCGTCCTAGAGGGTCGAAAGTAGGCGCATTTTATTGGTATTGAAATCCAAATTTTTAAAATACGAATGGCTATAACTCATAAACGTAGAGTCCTAGATGATCGAAAGTAGGCGCACTTTATAGTCATTGATGGCTAAATTATTCACCGCAATTTCATATAATTCGATCAGTCGGTTCTAGAGTAATCAGATTTTGAATTACGAATTTCTTTAAATGGCTATAACTCCTAAATGGAGCGTCCTAGAGGGTCGAACGTAGGGGCATTTTTTAGTCATTGATGGCTAAATTATTCACCGCAAATTTCATATAATTCGATCAGTCGGTTCTAGAGTAATCAGATTTTGAATTACGAGTTTCTTTAAATGGCTATAACTCCTAAACGGAGCGTCCTAGAGGGTCGAAAGTAGAGGCATTTTATAGTCATTGATGGCTAAATTATTCACCGCAAATTTCATATAATTCGATCAGTCGGTTCTAGAGTAATCAGATTTTGAATTACGAATTTCTTTAAATGGCTATAAATCCTAAATGGAGCGTCCTAGAGGGTCGAAAGTAGGGGCATTTTATAGTCATTGATGGCTAAATTATTCACCGCAAATTTCATATAATTCGATCAGTCGGTTCTAGAGTAATCATATTTTGAATTACGAGTTTCTTTAAATGGCTATAACTCCTAAACGGAGCGTCCTAGAGGGTCGAAAGTAGGCACATTTTATTGGTATTGGAACCCAAATTTTTAAAATACGAATAGCTATAACTCCTAAACGTAGAGTCGTAGATGATCGAAAGTACGCGCATTTTATAGTCATTGATGGCCAAATTATTCACCGCAAATTTCATATAAGTCGTTCTGGAGTACACAGATTTGAATTAAGAATTACTTTAAATGGCTATAACTCCTAAACGGAGCGTCCTAGAGGGTCGAAAGTAGCCGCATTTTATTGAAACCTTTTACTTTTATTGAAATTCAAATTTTTAAAATACGAATTTTTTAAATGGATATAACTCCTAAACGGATCGTCCTAGAGGGTCGAAAGTAGGCGCATTTTATAGACATTGATGGCCAAATTATTCACCGCAAATTTCATATAATTCGACCAGTCGGTTCTAGAGTAATCAGATTTTGAATTACAAATTTCTTTAAATGGCTATAACTCCTAAATGGAGCGTCCTAGAGGGTCGAAAGTAGGCGCATTTTATTGGTATTGAAATCCAAATTTTTAAAATACGAATTTCTTTAAATGGCTATAACTCCTAAACGGAGCGTCCTAGAGGGTCGAAAATAGGCGCATTTTATTTGTATTGAAATCCAAAATTTTAAAATACGAATGGCTATATTTCCTAAACGTAGAGTCATAGATGATCGAAAGTAGGCGCATATTATAGTCATTGATGGCTAAATTATTCACCGCAAATTTCATATAATTCGATCAGTCGGTTCTAGAGTAATCAGATTTTGAATTACGAGTTTTTTTAAATGGCTATAACTCCTAAACGGAGCGTCCTAGAGGGTCGAAAGAAGGCGCATTTTATTGGTATTGAAACCCAAATTTTTAAAATACGAATTTCTTTAAATGGCTATAACTCCAAAACGGAGCGTCCTAGAGGGTCGAAAGTAGGCGCATTTTATAGTCATTGATGGCTAAATTATTCACCGCAAATTTCATATAATTCGATCAGTCGGTTCTAGAGTAATCAGATTTTGAATTACGAATTTCTTTAAATGGCTATAAATCCTAAATGGTGCGTCCTAGAGGGTCGAAAGTAGGCGCATTTTATTGGTATTGAAATCCAAATTTTTAAAATACGAATGGCTATAACTCATAAACGTATAGTCCTAGATGATCGAAAGTAGGCGCATTTTATAGTCATTGATGGCTAAATTATTCACCGCAAATTTCATATAATTCGATCAGTCGGTTCTAGAGTAATCAGATTTTGAATTACGAATTTCTTTAAATGGCTATAAATCCTAAATGGAGCGTCCTAGAGGGTCGAAAGTAGGCGCATTTTATTGGTATTGAAATCCAATTTTTTAAAATACGAATGGCTATAACTCATAAACGTAGAGTCCTAGATGATCGAAAGTAGGCGCATTTTATAGTCATTGATGGCTAAATTATTCACCGCAATTTCATATAATTCGATCAGTCGGTTCTAGAGTAATCAGATTTTGAATTACGAATTTCTTTAAATGGCTATAACTCCTAAATGGAGCGTCCTAGAGGGTCGAAAGTAGGGGCATTTTATAGTCATTGATGGCTAAATTATTCACCGCAAATTTCATATAATTCGATCAGTCGGTTCTAGAGTAATCAGATTTTGAATTACGAGTTTCTTTAAATGGCTATAACTCCTAAACGGAGCGTCCTAGAGGGTCGAAAGTAGGCGCATTTTATTGGTATTGGAACCCAAATTTTTAAAATACGAATAGCTATAACTCCTAAACGTAGAGTCGTCGATGATCGAAAGTACGCGCATTTTATAGTCATTGATGGCCAAATTATTCACCGCAAATTTCATATAATTCGATCAGTCGGTTCTAGAGTAATCAGATTTTGAATTACGAATTTCTTTTAATGGCTATAACTCCTAAACGGAGCGTCCTAGAGGGTCGAAAGTAAAGAAATCCAAAATTTTAAAATACGAATGGCTATAACTCATAAACGTAGAGTCCTAGATGATCGAAAGTAGGCGCATTTCATAGTCATTGATGGCTAAATTATTCACCGCAAATTTCATATAATTCGATCAGTCGGTTCTAGAGTAATCAGATTTTGAATTACGAATTTCTTTTAATGGCTATAACTCCTAAACGGAGCGTCCTAGAGGGTCGAAAGTAGGCGCATTTTATTTGTATTGAAATCCAAAATTTTAAAATACGAATGGCTATATTTCCTAAACGTAGAGTCATAGATGATCGAAAGTAGGCGCTTATTATAGTCATTGATGGCCAAATTATTCACCGCAAATTTCATATAATTCGATCAGTCGGTTCTGGAGTAATCAGATTTTGAATTACGATTTTCTTTAAATGGCTATAACTCCTAAACGGAGCGTCCTAGAGGGTCGAAAGAAGGCGCATTTTATTGGTATTGAAACCCAAATTTTTAAAATACGAATTTCCTTAAATGGCTATAACTCCTAAACGAAGCGTCCTAGAGGGTCGAAAGTAGGCGCATTTTATAGTCATTGATGGCTAAATTATTCACCGCAAATTTCATATAATTCGATCAGTCGGTTCTAGAGTAATCAGATTTTGAATTACGAGTTTCTTTAAATGGCTATAACTCCTAAATGGAGCGTCCTAGAGGGTCAAAATAAGCGCATTTTATTGGTATTGAAATCCAAATTTTTAAAATACGAATGGCTATATTTCCTAAACGTAGAGTCATAGATGATCGAAAGTAGGCGCTTATTATAGTCATTGATGGCCAAATTATTCACCGCAAATTTCATATAATTCGATCAGTCGGTTCTGGAGTAATCAGATTTTGAATTACGAATTTCTTATATGGCTATAACTCCTAAATGGAGCGTCCTAGAGGGTCGAAAGTAGGCGCATTTTATTGGTATTGAAATCCAAATTTTTAAAATACGAATGGCTATAACTCATAAACGTAGAGTCCTAGATGATCGAAAGTAGGCGCATTTTATAGTCATTGATGGCTAAATTATTCACCGCAATTTCATATAATTAGATCAGTCGGTTCTAGAGTAATCAGATTTTGAATAACGAATTTCTTTAAAAGGCTATAACTCCTAAATGGAGCGTCCTAGAGGGTCGAAAGTAGGCGCATTTTATAGTCATTGATGGCCAAACTATTCACCGCAAATTTCATATAATTCGATCAGTCGGTTCTAGAGTAATCAGATTTTGAATTACGAATTTCTTTAAATGGCTATAACTCCTAAACGGAGCGTCCTAGAGGGTCGAAAGTAGGCGCATTTTATTTGTATTGAAATCCAAAATTTTAAAATACGAATGGCTATATTTCCTAAACGTAGAGTCATAGATGATCGAAAGTAGGCGCATTTTATAGTCATTGATGGCCAAATTATTCACCGCAAATTTCATATAATTCGATCAGTCGGTTCTAGAGTAATCAGATTTTGAATTACGAATTTCTTATATGGCTATAACTCCTAAACGGAGCGTCCTAGAGGGTCGAAAATAGGGGCATTTTATAGTCATTGATGGCTAAATTATTCACCGCAAATTTCATATAATTCGACCAGTCGGTTCTAGAGTAATCAGATTTTGAATTACGAATTTCTTTAAATGGCTATAACTCCTAAACGGAGCGTCCTAGAGGGTCGAAAGTAGGGGCATTTTATAGTCATTGATGGACGAATTATTCACCGCAAATTTCATATAATTCGATCAGTCGGTTCTAGAGTAATCAGATTTTGAATAACGAATTTCTTTAAATGGCTATAACTCCTAAATGGAGCGTCCTAGAGGGTCGAAAGTAGGGGCATTTTATAGTCATTGATGGCCAAATTATTCACCGCAAATTTCATATAATTCGATCAGTCGGTTCTAGAGTAATCAGATTTTGAATTACGAGTTTCTTTAAATGGCTATAACTCCTAAACGGAGCGTCCTAGAGGGTCGAAAGTAGGCGCATTTTATTGGTATTGGAACCCAAATTTTTAAAATACGAATAGCTATAACTCCTAAACGTAGAGTCGTCGATGATCGAAAGTACGCGCATTTTATAGTCATTGATGGCCAAATTATTCACCGCAAATTTCATATAATTCGATCAGTCGGTTCTAGAGTAATCAGATTTTGAATTACGAATTTCTTTTAATGGCTATAACTCCTAAACGGAGCGTCCTAGAGGGTCGAAAGTAGGCGCATTTTATAGACATTGATGGCCAAATTATTCACCGCAAATTTCATATAATTCGACCAGTCGGTTCTAGAGTAATCAGATTTTGAATTACAAATTTCTTTAAATGGCTATAACTCCTAAATGGAGCGTCCTAGAGGGTCGAAAGAAGGCGCATTTTATTGGTATTGAAACCCAAATTTTTAAAATACGAATTTCTTTAAATGGCTATAACTCCTAAACGGAGCGTCCTAGAGGATCGAAAGTAGGCGCATTTTATTTGTATTGAAATCCAAAATTTTAAAATACGAATGGCTATATTTCCTAAACGTAGAGTCATAGATGATCGAAAGTAGGCGCATATTATAGTCATTGATGGCCAAATTATTCACCGCAAATTTCATATAATTCGATCAGTCGGTTCTGGAGTAATCAGATTTTGAATTACGAATTTCTTTAAATGGCTATAACTCCTAAACGGAGCGTCCTAGAGGGTCGAAAGTAGGCGCATTTTATTGGTATTAAAACCCAAATTTTTAAAATACGAATTTCTCTAAATGGCTATAATTCCTAAACGAAGCGTCCTAGAGGGTCGAAAGTAGCCGCATTTCATTGAAATTCAAATTTTTAAAATACGAATTTCTTTAAATGGATATAACTCCTAAACGGAGCGTCCTAGAGGGTCGAAAGTAGGCGCATTTTATTGGTATTGAAATCCAAATTTTTAAAATACGAATGGCTATAACTCATAAACGTAGAGTCCTAGATGATCGAAAGTAGGCGCATTTTATAGTCATTGATGGCTAAATTATTCACCGCAATTTCATATAATTCGATCAGTCGGTTCTAGAGTAATCAGATTTTGAATTACGAATTTCTTTAAATGGCTATAACTTCTAAACGGTGCGTCCTAGTGGGTCGAAAGTAGGCGCATTTTATTGGTATTGGAACCCAAAATTTTAAAATACGAATTTCTTTAAATGGCTATAACTCCTAAACGGAGCGCGCTAGAGGGTCGAAAGTAGGCGCATTTTATTGTTATTGAAATCCAAATTTTTAAAATATGAATGGCTATAACTCCTAAACGTAGAGTCCTAGCGGGTCGAAAGTAGGCGCATTTTATAGTCATTGATGGCCAAATTATTCACCGCAAATTTCATATAATTCGATCAGTCGGTTCTGGAGTAATCAGATTTTGAATTACGAATTTCTTTAAATGGCTATAACTCCTAAACGGAGTGTCCTAGAGGGTCGAAAGTAGGCGCATTTTATAGTCATTGATGGCCAAATTATTCACCGCAAATTTCATATACTTCGATCAGTCGGTTCTAGAGTAATCAGATTTTGAATTACGAGTTTCTTTAAATGGCTATAACTCCTAAACGGAGCGTCCTAGAGGGTCGAAAGTAGGCGCATTTTATTGGTATTGGAACCCAAAATTTTAAAATACGAATTTCTTTAAATGGCTATAACTCCTAAACGGAGCGTCCTAGAGGATCGAAAGTTGGCGCATTTTATAGTCATTGATGGCTAAATTATTCACCGCAAATTTCATATAATTCGATCAGTCGGTTTTAGAGTAATCAGATTTTGAATTACGAATTTCTTTAAATGGCTATAACTTCTAAACGGTGCGTCCTAGAGGGTCGAAAGTAGGCGCATTTTATTGGTATTGGAACCCAAAATTTTAAAATCGAAAGTAGGCGCATTTTATAGTCATTGATGGCCAAATTATTCACCGCAAATTTCATATAATTCGATCAGTCGGTTCTGGAGTAATCAGATTGTGAATAACGAATTTCTTTAAATGGCTATAACTCCTAAATGGAGCGTCCTAGAGGGTCCAAAGTAGGCGCATTTTATTGGTATTGAAACCCAAATTTTTAAAATACGAATTTCCTTAAATGGCTATATCTTCTAAACGGAGCGTCCTAGAGGGTCGAAAGTAGGCGCATTTTATTGGTATTGAAATCAAAATTTTTAAAATGCGAATAGCTATAACTCCTAAAAGTAGAGTCCTAGATGATCGAAAGTAGGCGCATATGAAAGTCATTGATGGCCAAATTATTCACCGCAAATTTCATATAATTCGATCAGTCGGTTCTGGAGTAATCAGATTTTGAATTACGAATTTCTTTAAATGGCTATAACTCCTAAACGGAGCGTCCTAGCCGGTCGAAAGTAGGCTCATTTCATAGTCATTGATGACCAAATTATCCACTGCAAATGTCATATAATTCGATCAGTCGGTTTTGAAATCCAAATTTTTAAATTACGTATTTCTTTAAATGGCTGCATACGAATTTCTTTAAATGGCTATAACTCCTAAACTTCGTCTACTTAAAAACCAGCATTTACAAAAATAACAAATTCAATCTTAAAATTAGTCGAAGAATAGCTCTTGGCAACAGGGGCTAATTTGGGTTTAGTAGGCAATTGAGAAGTAGGCCTCTCTCGAAGGACAAAATTCACGCTCATATATGGCGCTGAGGCGTCACTAGACAACACCACTGAGCGAACTTTAGGTGCGTTCGAGAGAAAGAGTCTTCGGAAAATCTATGGCCCGATATGCGTGGAAAACGAGTACAGAATCAGATGGAATGATGATCTCTACGCCGGCATTGACATAATCAGGCGCAGTAAGATTCAGCGCTTATGCTGGTTTGAAAATATGCAATAAAACGATCCAGCAAAAAAGGTGTTCACATGCGGTGTTTTTAACGTAGAAGACGGCGTCCGAATCTCCGGTGGAGCGACCATTAAATGGCTATAACTCCTGAACGCAGAGTCCTAGATGATCGAAAGTAGTCGCATTTTATTGGTATTGAAATCCAAATTTTTAAAATACGAATGGCTATAACTCATAAACGTAGAGTCATAGATGATCGAAAGTAGGCGCATATGAAAGTCATTGATGGCCAAATTATTCACCGCAAATTTCATATAATTCGATCAGTCGGTTCTGGAGTAATGAGATTTGAATTAAGAATTACTTTAAATGGCTATATCTCCTAAACGGAGTGTCCAAGAGGGTCGGAAGTAGGCGCATTTCATAGTCATTGATGACCATATTATCCACTGCAAATTTCATATAATTCGATCAGTCGGATTTGAAATCCAAATTTTTAAATTACGTATTTCTTTAAATGGCTGCATACGAATTTCTTTAAATGGCTATAACTCCTAAACTTCGTCTACTTTAAAACCAGCATCAACAAAAATAACAACGTCAATCTTTAAATTAGTCGAAGAATAGCTCTTCGCAACAGGGGCTAATTTGGGTTTAGTAGGCAATTGAAAAGTAGACCTCTCTCGAAGGACAAAATTTACGCTCATATATGGCGCTGAGACGTCACTAGACAACACCACTGAACGAACTTTAGGTGCGTGCGAGAGGAAGAATCTTCGAGTACGAGAATCAGATGGAACGAGTACAGAATCAGATGGAATGATGAGCTCTACGCCGGCATTGACATAATCAGGCGCAGTAAGATTCAGCGCTTACGCTGGTTTGAAAATATGCAATAAAACGTTCCAGCAAAAAAGGTGTTCACATGCGGTGTTTTTAACGTAGAAGACGGCGTCCGAATCTCTGGTGGAGTGACCAAGTGCATTACATCCTGACATTGGATTGAAAAAAAGGCGCCAGTGCGCAGAGGCATCTGAGTCCGGAACCCAGCAATGGCCAAATAAGTAAGGACCATTTTTTCCAGTTAATTATTGTTGTATCCGAAGAATTTATTTTTGGGTTACATATAAAGAGATATGCCGATCAATAATATGTATATTTTATTATCCGACCCACTTTCAAATATCCGCATTAAATTAAAAATGTACCCTGTTCCCCATGAACGTATTGTTTAAAAATCGTCAATTATTTCAAAAGGAAATAAAATATATTATTTTTAATCAATCAGACTGTACAAAGCATGACTAAACCTCGAACAAAATATGGCAAAAGACTTTAAATGATGTTCAAACTAAAGAATGTCAATTTGCTGCTGCCAAATTTTCGATTATTCAAAATTCAAACATTCAACATTTAAGGCAATTTAATGACAGTTTATTTATTTTTTTACGATTTTTAATTTATTTAATAACACAGCACCAAATTTTGCATTAATTATAATATTGTGACTAATAAGTATTTGGCACAACTCATCAAAATTACCGGGTAAGTTAAAGTAGAATTGTTTATGGTTGCCGACTGGGAATTGATTTTTTTTTTGTTTGTTTGGCAGGTTCTTGTTGCAAAAATGACTCAGTCTGTTACTATGCCAATGCATTATGCTGCATAAAATTCACAGATGTAGCAAAACAACTCATCAGGAGTTGTGAATGCTTGGGGGTATTTCCGGCCCATTATCCTTGAATCGATTGAGACAGATTTTGTTTTATGCGTTCACAGTTGAATGCCTCGCATACGTTTTACTTGAAACATCATGGTCTTATTTATCAAAGTGGCAATAAAAATGTCAGTAGAAAGCTCAACTGTTTCTCTGTGGTATGCTGTATTTAATCTGCATTTAAATGTTTGAAAATATTTTCAATAAGCAATTATCTGTTACCATGCCTGTTACTCAGCCTGGAACTTTTTTTTTTTGTTGGGTAACATGTTGCCATGAGATGTTAACGTCGACAATTAAAGGCATTACTAACATAAATCCATTCCCAAAATGTAACCAGTTATAGGTAGGTTAGTAACTTGAGTTGAGAGATATTTCAGTTTAATACATGACAAAAACATTTATCAAAAATTCAATTAAATTTGAACTTATATTTTATGTATAGAATGCGGAAATAAATTAATCTTAATTATGTTAAAGACAGAATTTCTCAGATCTCTTTGGAAAATCTCTGGTTTATTAAAATAAAAAATGAACAAAACCTTAATAAAAAGCAGCTTTGAGGATTTTAGATGTACATTAACTGAGTTTTTAGCGTTGGTGACACAGATGGTTAGTGCGTGATACTACGAGTCGAAAGTTTCCGTAACCCAGGTTCGACTGACATTCGTTTTCTAATATGTGCCATAAAAAATTCCTATATCAAATATTGCTTTGAAAAAGGCTCTTATCCTCGTCGTTCGAATTCGTCATTAAATCAATTTAAAGAGGAATATTGATTGTTTGGTGTAATTGCATAGATTTAAAAAAATAAATGTTAAATCTATACAACTACAATAAATAGTAAAATTCTAAGCTATTTATGTTATTTCTTTAGTCTCCTTGGGCTTTATGATTTTATCTTAATTTTTTTAAGCTACTTACATTGTTTATATTTATAAGAAATAACGGAAATAATGTTCCGCAAAATGTACCAACTTTGGACTTTATGAGACGAATTTAAACCGAGTTATAAGAAATTTAAATGGGATAAGGGATTCATAATATTATTAAAATAAGAAATTCTAACCTGCTATTTAGATTCCCAGCAGGAAATGTCCCCAATGATTCCTCAACGATTCCCCTATGTCAGGTCAGAAACATCGATGAGGGATAGCATTTCGCCCTGCAAAGCATTGATCATATTTTTTTAAATTATATTTTTAAAATTATATTTTATTCTTATCCTATTTTATTTATTTTATTTTTTTTTTCAATTTTATTATTTTCTTCTGTTCTCGGTTGAAATTGATGTGTACTTTGCTAATGTCAATAACGTACTTCACTAACGGCCATCATCTATCATCATTACTACTGGTTATTATCTTGCTTTTATACAAATTGGTCCCTCAATTTGTGCTTATGAATTATATGTCAGGGTGACATCGAACGCAAAATTTTCAGTTTTACGCGTAAATGCCGCCTCTAGACGTATGTTGTATGCATTTCACATTGCATTTCATAACGTAAATGCTGCATATCTTTAGTGGCATATGACGAGATTGTTAATTTTTATCAATGACGTCATCAATAATATTTCATCAATGACAGATTTTCACAATTTCATTGATATATGTATATATGACATATGGTGTATGACGTCTTTAATGTAATGTCATTAATGCAATTGTTGTAGACATATTCATGAATAACAAATTTTCTAATGTCCTCAATTCATCATTGATGACCTTGTCGTCAGTGAGGCCGTTTCCTGCTGGGTTGTAATACAGTCACTATGAACTGTAAGGATACATGACTTCTTACCTGTAAAAAGAAAAAGAAATAAATTAATAAATATATCAAAAATTTAATAATATATTTAATTTTTATATAAATAAAGTAGGAGTTTTTTTTAGAAGTTTGCAGCATTTGTGTTTTGGCAATAGGAATAATTGCTCTGGTAAGAATTATCTGGGGCAGAATTAGACTAGCTGGACCCGTGCACGACTCGTGAAAAGATTTGCAAGGATGTATATGCAAGGATATGGAGCAATTTTATTAATTGAAAAAAAAATGTATTATTTATATCTGGGACCCGCGCTTCCCGTGTACATTTTTTATTTGTTTTATCAATGTAGTAACCAAAACAAAACTAATTCTCGGCTAAAATAACTTCTCTCATAGACAATTCTTTCTAAGATTGTGCTTCCCCGTAGTATTCTTCCCAGTATTATTCTTTCCAGTAGTTTTTTTCCAGTAGATGTTTTAGTTATTATATTGTGGTTAGTTTTAGTGTGTTGAATTTGAGTGTAGTGAATTTTAGTGTGGTGAATTTTAGTGTGGTGAGTTTAAGTGTATTGAATTTGAGTGTGGTGAGTTTTAGTGTGGTGAATTTTGGTGTGGTGAATTTTTGTGTGGTAAAATTTTGTGTCGTAAATTTTAGTTTGGTGAATTTTAGTGTGGAGAGATTTAGTGTTGTGAATTTAAGTGTGGTGAGTTTTAGTGTGGTGAATTTTAGTGTGGTGAACTTTAGTGTGGTTAGTTTTAGTGTGGTTTAGTTAGTGAATTTCTTTAAATAGCTGTATATCCAAAACGGAGCGTCCTAGAGGATCCAAAGTAGGCGGATTTTATTCGTATTGAAATCCAAATTATTAATTTTGAATTTCTTCAAATGGCTGTATATCCAAAACGGAGTGTCCTAGAGGGTCAAAATTAGGTGCATTTTATAGTTATTGATGACCAAATTATTCAGTGCAAATTTCATATAATTCGATCAGTCGGTTCTGGAGTAATCAGATTTTGAATTACGAATTTCTCTAAATGGCAATAACTCCTAAACGGAGCGGCTTAGAGGGTCGAAAGTAAGAGCATTTTATTGAAATCCATATTTATAAATTGAGAATTTCTTTAAATGGCTGTATATCCTATCAAAACTAGGCGCATTTTATAGTCGTTGATGGCCAAATACATTATGAACATAATATTGTAATTAAATTAGACATAAAATAAAATTCTAAACCTATTTTATTTTTAAACCGCTATATCTTCTATATTGTCAAGCATTGTAGTCCATTAAAAATGAAATTAAAATAGCTTTAATTTGATATATATTTTGATGAAATTGACGAAGTGTATCATACACATTTATTTGTTACTTTAGTATTTCATATTGTCATGTCCTTAATGTCCTTCATATACAAATTCAGGACATAATGGCCATATGTGACTTACTGAATTTATTTATACTATCATGACAAATAGTTATCATCGCGATTGGACAATACAAATTTCGAAGAATTGTTCGGTGATCGCCAACACATATGCCCATGTAGCACCGTCTTCCAATATACGTATGCTGATGAAATTTGGGAAAGATGTTATGAACGGTACTCCCTCACATAACTTGAGGTACGTTGACTCGTAATGTGTACTTAAGTTTGTTCCATATGTTTCTAAACCACCCTAATGTACACCTACCTATTCGTACACATGGCTAGTCAAATGAAAGAAAATTTTCTCACTATTACAAATTTGCAGCTGTTTTCAATATATTTAAACTCTGGTGCCCTCTTGACCCCCTTTGATCGATAACACTATTTAATTTTCATTTCTGCAGACATTATCACATATATTGTAATTAATTAATTAATTTCCTTACACTAGCTATCAAAATGTTCCTACTTTTAAACCCTCTTACTGTTTAAATATTATGCTACACATTAATTTTAAATTTTAAAACGAGAAAATTTGTGTTTTTTATGAAGATTTCAATATAAATGCACAAAATAATACATTAAACACTTTCAATTAAACATAGAAATACAGCCTGTCTCTAATTATATGTCCATGTTTTATTTTGAAGTACTAAATACCCAAAGTTATTTGCTATTTTCTCTAAAACTAAAGCAATTCACAAACAACACCTGCACTGCCACTGACATAAAGTCGCTTTTGCTCCAAGTGTCATAAATTAGCGCATCATGGAAGAAAAACAAAACATAATACTAAAGAACTTCACAAAACGCAATGATAAATAGCGTATGGAAAACACAAATGCAGAGACGATTTTCTTATTTCAGACACACACAGCACTATGTACCATCTCATTTTACACAAGTCAACCATTTAAAGTATTTATATGTCGACGATATAATGAGGTGGTTCTGCTACTGTTGCTGATGCTGATGAAGGTGCTCGTGGTGTCGTCTTTACTTCACTTATTTTGATTTTATTCAGCAAACCATGAGCATCACACCATGGAGATAAATGACAATATGCAAATGCAGTGTAATGCTAACAAATTGAGAATAAGAGTAGGATGTGACGGTAAAATTACTTCATTTGCAATGATTAAGCATGGGCAATAAGAGCAAAAGGCAACAGAAAAACGTAAAACAAATTGAAAAAATATATCCTAAAGAAAAATGGGTAACTTAAGTTTATACTAAAATAAAATATTAATATTTGAATTACAAAAAAAAAGTTATAAATGATATATAGTACTTCTACAAATTAAAAATAAGAAATTTTATAAAATTCGTGTTCAAGACTAATTTTAGTTTAAAAATAATTTTAGTTCAAAGACTGTAAATATTACAATTATTTTAAGATAATTGGACCTGATCTCGGAAAATTTTGATTTTTTTACGACATTTTTTAGGGTAGACAAATATAGGGAAATCAAATTTTGAAGTTTGAAGTGCTTTAAAAAGTAGTCAAAATTATATTTTTTCTATTTTTTTTGTATATTGGTTTATTCGTCAATTATAATATAACGTATATAAATTATCTTTAGATTTGGACAACTTACTAAATTTTAAATACGAATTTTGTGACTATATCCTGACCAAAATGCAAATATGTTTGTTTTTTTGCTATAACTTTTTATTTGCGCAAGAAAAAATAATGATGCAAAGGCATTTCGATTGGAATGTAACTATTTAAAAATAATTTGGCGAACATTAATTTGCCATTTGTAATATGTTGGGAAAAATGTTGGGAAAAAATATTTTTAAATAATGATGCCAAATGATAGGTGCTTTAAATAGAAATAAATAATGACTTTACATCACTATTTTAACTTGTACCCATAAAGAGTTATAGCAAAAAACAAATAATCAAAAACATCAGAATTTTAGTATTTGTTGATATATTACAATTAGTACTGACAATTGAAAGGAATATTTTTTGGAAACTAGTTGTGTATGAGACTGCATTTTTTTCCAAAAAAGGCTGAAAAGAGGATAAAATTTTAAAAGCAATTTTCTTCAAACTAGAAATAGAAGAAATTGCGAATTGCATATAATTAATGCATGATATATCCATGGAAAACAACATTTCTTGTTTATTTTATTACTAGAATCATAACAATTTCTTATATGATATAACAAAAATTCTAAAGAACATTTTAAACTTACAAAAATTTACTTTGTTTAATGTAAACAGCAGTGACACTTATTCGAAGCGACTGTGCGCAATAAAAGGCAGGACATTGACTCTATGAACCGTGACCATCATGGCAGGTCATAGTCTCATCGTCAGCCATCAACGCAATAAATTGCACAGTGAACATGACGTAAAACATTACACAAAATATCCAACATATTCCCCAAAGCAGCAGCAGGAGCTGAAGCAGATTGAGGTCAGAATACCGCAATGCATACAATTCGATGAATACTCATTTCAGGAAGCTATCAAGTCAACTTTGGAAATGTGCCGATCAAATCGGTGACCGACTGGGGCAACATGACGTTGTTACGGAAATGACTACAATTTCACAATTCACGGATTATACTGAAACATGTGACTTCCGAAATGTTTGCGAAATGATTGCGGTTGACACATGGAGATTGGTGGACAGCAAATAAATACTAAATACATCGATGAAGTGTTATCAAATGGGAAGGTATACATTTTTTTATGGATCTTTTGTACTACACTACATCAGTAAATGGTTGTTTAGTTAAACCAGGGATCGCAAAGAGCAGGAATTCGAAAGGCAGCCATTTTGATTTTTGGACCACGCTCGAAATCGGAATCATTATTTGAAATATATATGGAACAGGAATCACAAACCATATGATTTTTTACCCTACACTAAGAGTGAAAGGGTATATTCAGTTTGGTACGCTGTTTGTACCACCCTAAAAAAAGCATCTCTGGTATGGAAAAGTATATGTATTCTTGATCAGCATGATCTTCTGAGTCGATTTAGCGATGTCCGTCTGTCTGTTGAAATCACGATTACACAAAAAGTTGAAGAGCTAGAGCAATGAAACTTTAGATTTAGATTACTTATATATCTTAGCTGTCCGAACAAGAAATTGAATTTGAATTTTAAATTGGCATGATCGGTCTATTGTGACCTGAGAACCGACCATTATAGCCATTTAAAGAACTGATCGAATTATATGAAATTTGCGGTGTATAATTTGCGCCTACTTTCGACCCTCTAGGACGCTCCGTTTAGGAGTTATAGCCATTTAAAGAAATTCGTAATTCAAAATCTGATTACTCTAGAACCGACTGATCGAATTATATGAAATATATTGGCCATCAATATGTGAATAATTTTATAATAACTATAAACTGCGCCTTCTTTCGACCCGCTAGGACGCTCCGTTTAGGAGTTATAGCCATTTAAAGAAATTTGTAATTCAAAATCTGATTACTCTAGAACCGACTGATCGAATTATATGAAATTTGCGGTGAATAATTTGGCCATCAATGACAATAATATGCGCCTACTTTCGATCATCTAGGACTCTACCTTTAGGAGTTATAACCATTCGTATTTTAAAATTTTGGATTTCAATGCCAATAAAATGCGCCTACTTTCGACCCTCTAGGACGCTCCGTTTAGGAGTTATAGCCAGTTAAAGAAAATTTTTAAAAATCCATTTTCAAAACCTTATTACTCCGCAACCCGCGGAAATTTACAGTGAAAAATTAGGCATTCAATGTCAATAAAAAGCGCCTACTTTCAACCCTCTAGGACGCTCCGTTTACGAGTTATGGCCAATTAAAGAAAATTTTTTAAAATTCATTTTCAAAATCTTATTACTCCGCAACCTGTGGATCAAATTATATGAAATTTACAGTGAAAAATTAGGCACCTATCGACCCTCTGGGACGATACGTTTTGGATATACAGACATTCAAAAAATTCGTAATTTAAAAATTTATATTTCAATGCCAATAAAATGCGCCTACTTTCGACTAGGACGCTCCGTTTTGGATAAACAGCCATTTAAAGAAATTCGTAATTTAAAAATTTGGATTTCAATAACAATAAAATGCGCCTACCTTCGACCCTCTATGACGCTTTGTTTAGGAGTTATAGCCATTTAAAGAAATTCGTAATTCAAAATCTGATTACTCCAGAACCGACTAATCGAATTATATAAAATTTGCAATGAATAATTTGTGTTAAAGGTCCCTATTTCCTGTTAAATAAAGACACTTACTTCATCTTTGTTTCTGCATTTAACTTTGTCCTCCTTTATTTTTATATCAGTATTGATTATTTTACAATCTTTTTGTTCATGTTACGTTCTGCAAAATAGTACAATATACAACTCCCCTTAAAAACTACATTACTATAGCTTATATACTTTTACTTAATCTAAGTTTCAATGCTACTTTTCCGGTGTCTTTTGCGGCTTCTGCCTAGAAACATAATTTTGGCCAGTCAGAGTGTGTTTTGCTGCTTTTGCCCAGAAGCATCATTTTAACCAATCACAAGTTCCGTAAAGAACTCAAGTTCGATCCGCAACTCGAGTTCTTAACGCTGACCGTGAAAGCAACTCTTGCATAATCAGCAATCCGCGATGACATTGAATTTAGGCCTTCGCCAAGTCATTTAATTGAAGTCATCTTTGTTTACAAACAAATGGCACCGAATTTGGTTTTTAGTTACAATTGCTGAAGTAAATTGTCGCCGCATATTTTGGCAATGATAAAAAAGTGTGTCATCAAAACAACATCATTCACTTTTTGTTTTAAACAACAATAAGAATGCATTTAATATTATTTTAATATTTAGCAATTAATATTTAACAGCAAATACCCACTAGAAAAATATCAATGAACTGCCACGAAATGAGTGACTGTCATAATGCTGACTCTCAACATTCCTCCCCCCTTACAAAAAAAAAATGTCGACTTACAACAGTCTTATACTAATATCTCATACCAATACTTTACACTACTTTACAATACAATACAATACATAGTACTGATACTTAATACATACATAACCGCCTACTTCTGCTCCGCAATCACCTTGTCTATTAAAGCTGTATTAAAGCTGTTGTTGTCAAGATATCGTGGTCAGCCTTCGTTGGTATAACGGTGGGCTCTGCTGTAAACATAACTCTCGTCACTATTGGCATGGTTAATCGAACTTCATATGTGGTAGCGATACTGGTTCTTTAAGTTCCAGATATGCGTTATTGTGCTTGTCTTTTTTCTTTCGGACTGCTGTTCCCACCTTCTTTGTGCGTGAAGCGGTCATCGATCTCACAGATCCAGGAGCCACTGAGTAGGATACTTCTCGGTGTCCCGACTGCTCCTGACTCCGTCCAACTTGCATCCGACACTACATTGCGTTTCGCCTTAGCTTCGATGTGTAAATTTAATATGTTCTTTAAGCATCACTCTGATTCGTACATCATCTTCAGTTCCACTGTTAATTCGCTCAGCAACGCTGACACAAAACGTCCGGGTGAAACATGCTATGCTTAGATTCATGATAGATAACTTTCTGGTCTGCTGTCTCTTGATCTTTTTATACCCTACACTAAGAGTGAAAGGGTATATTTAGTTTGGTATGCCGTTTGTAACACCCATAAGGAAGCATCTCCGGTATGGAAAAAAATATATGTTCTCCTGAGTCGATTTAGCGATGTCCGTCTGTCTGTCTGTCCCTCTGTTGAAATCACGATTACAGAAAAAATAAAAGAGCTAGAGCAATGAAACTTTAGATTTAGATTACTTATATATCTAAGATGTCTGAACAAGAATGGGCTCTGCTGTAAACATAACTCTCGTCACTATTGGCATGGTTAATCGAACTTCATATGTGGTAGCGATACTGGTTCTTTAAGTTCCAGATATGCGTTATTGTGCTTGTCTTTTTTCTTTCGGACTGCTGTTCCCACCTTCTTTGTGCGTGAAGCGGTCATCGATCTCACAGATCCAGGAGCCACTGAGTAGGATACTTCTCGGTGTCCCGACTGCTCCTGACTCCGTCCAACTTGCATCCGACACTACATTGCGTTTCGCCTTAGCTTCGATGTGTAAATTTAATATGTTCTTTAAGCATCACTCTGATTCGTACATCATCTTCAGTTCCACTGTTAATTCGCTCAGCAACGCTGGCACAAAACGTCCGGGTGAAACATGCTATGCTTAGATTCATGATAGATAACTTTCTGGTCTGCTGTCTCTTGATCTTTTTATACCCTACACTAAGAGTGAAAGGGTATATTTAGTTTGGTATGCCGTTTGTAACACCCATAAGGAAGCATCTCCGGTATGGAAAAAAATATATGTTCTCCTGAGTCGATTTAGCGATGTCCGTCTGTCTGTCTGTCCCTCTGTTGAAATCACGATTACAGAAAAAATAAAAGAGCTAGAGCAATGAAACTTTAGATTTAGATTACTTATATATCTAAGCTGTCTGAACAAGAATCGGTCAATTGTGACCTGAGAACCAACCACTTATGTTCAAATACCTCATATAAAATGTATATCTACAGCTCAATTTTACTGTATACGTGCTGAGGTAAACTTTTTTTGGTCAAATATATATGCTCAAATACATGCAAATAATGGTTTACGGCGAAACGACTTGTGGTTCAACAAAAAAAAACAAAATTTGGTACACCTACCCATTTGTAAATATGGGTATCAAATTAATGGAAATTCTTCAGCGATTTAAAGTTTGTAGTTATTTTCAGGATTCGTATATCCTGGTGACCTATATACCACTTTAAATGGTAACCACACATGTGTAGGGTATTTTAGGCTTAAACCGACTATAATTTTGATAATCCTAACTATCATAATAACGCATACTATAAAATGTCCCTACTTTAAAATTTCCCATGTGATCTAACCTTCCCAACTGGTTTTGGTTGGAACCGGAACCGTAATTTTAATAATCTTGGAACCAGAACCGAAACCAATATTCCAAATAATTGTAGTTCCTGTAAGGGAGCGCAAAGAACAGGAATCGGAACCGTTTCGATTTTGAAACTGGGCTCGAATTCGGAACAGTTATTAAAAATATGTGCAGAACCAGAATCAGATCCCATTAATTTTTTTTTTAACCGGAAACAGAACCGAATTTCCAAAAGGATTTACCCCTATTAAGGAACGCAAAGAACCGGAACCATTTCGTTATTAAAAAAATTTTGGATTGGAGCCAGAATCGGAAGCGTTATTAACAAAATGTATGAAACCGAAACCGGAATCGGAATCCCTATAATGTTTTGTTTGGAATCGGAACCGAAATTTTGAAAGTCTTGGAACGACAACCGAAGGGTTTTAGTCCCGGAAACGAGTACAATTTCATATTTTACTGATTATACTGAATCATGTGACTTCCAAAATGTTTGAGAAATGATTGCGGTTTGACACGTGGAGATTGGTGGACAGAAAATAAATACTTAATACATCGATGAAGTGTTATCATATATAAAGGTATACATTTTTTTATGGTATTTTTGTACTAACCAGATCAGTAAATGGTTGGTTAGTTAAAATCAGCGACCGCAAAAAACGGGAATCAGAACGGAAAAAGTTTCGATTTCTGAAACATGCCCGAAATCGGAACCATGTTTGGTTGCAATCGGAACCGCAATTTTAAAAATCTTGGAACCAGAATCGAAGGGTTAAAATTAATAAGATATTTTAAAAATATTTCCAAGAAATTAAATTTTAAAAGACTTATCAAAAATGCTTCATCTTATACTTTCTGTAATATAAATTTTTCATTGTCCTGATATGACTTTCTTTTTAGAGGAATATCGAAATTTATTTTTCAAAAATTTGTCTGAATGAAACCTTTCAAAGGCATTTTGTTCTACTTGAGAATTAAAATTTACTTGAAAAACTAAAAATACAATTTTGTGAAAATAATTCACATTTTTTCGCATATCAATTTATGTCCGCACAACTTAGTCCCGCTGCTGCTGCTTTTGTGGAGATGCCGAAAAGGTACACAACAGAGTAGGGAAATAGAAAATCAATGAAGTTATAAAAGAATTTGCATATTTTTACACTTTTTAAAATTTTCATTATTTATGTGCAAAATGCAGAAATCCCAAATGATGTGATTGTTTATGATGAAATACGAACAGACATTTTTGAGACGTTGAAATTTATCAGCAAAAATCTCCAACTGTATGTCAAATTAATATGTATTATATTGAAACAAATCAAATAGTATAAAACAATTCATTTGAAATGTAAAATTTGATTATTTTTATTCAAATAATTGTATTTTCAAAGAACCTTTATGCAAAACATTGCACAACTTTTTACGCCTCATAAATCTCATCGAAACACTTTTACACAAAAACTGATTTCTCTGCATCAACAAATTGTTAAGTATTACTTGGCGTTAAGCCCAACATCACATCATGGTCCCCAAACAATTTAAAATTGAAACATATCGCTACCGCCCAGCAAACACCAAACACTACCCATCATATTATATTCTACAAAAATGGAATTGAAAAACCATTTTAAAGTCATCATATATTTGCAATTCCCAAGATGTTAGTGGCAGACGTAGCAGCATAAAACGCAGCAACACTAACATAACAACAAAAAAAAAAAACACATCCTGTCGCCACACCCACAGGACATATACATCAATATCGGCAGCTGGGACAACCGCATATTTGTCTGAAATGCCAATGTGAACACGGCATGGCGAAAAATCTAAAACAAAATAAAAAAGAGTAAAAATTTAAAAATAAAATGACTACATTCTAGAAACTGCAAAAATTCGTATAGTCAACAAAGACCTTGGCAACTCCTACTGTATGATGCGGCCATTTAACATGGCTTGAAATGTGTTTATGGCCGGAAACACCTACGAAATGACAGCATAGTTTGGCAGACCTCGAAGAGAAATTCGGCACAAAATTATTATTCAAATAGTTTATACATATTCTCAAAAAAAAAAAAAAAATAAAGTAATATATTAAAAGAGGTTGTAACTGCAGTTTTAAAAACTGTATTTAGTATACTAAAAAAATAAAAACAAATTGTGTAGGCATTTTTTTTAAGAAAGTATAATAAAAAAGTTAACTTTATATTGTGCTCAAAATCAGCACAATTAAATTATGTAGAATCGATGTATGGGATGTCCATGGCATATATCGTAATTTTATAAGATATGTATGTTATTTATGAAAGTAAAAATATTAAAAAATAATACAATTTATTGTACAATAATTAAACGATTATTGTATTATAAGTTTAAATATTATTGAACTAATGGTATGCATCCTATTGACCAAGTTTGTTAATAATAGATTGATAGATAAATGGATAAATGGATAGAATGGATGTAATAATTCAAATAAAACACACAAATACATCACTAATCATAATGTGAAAAATTTTTATTATTAAAATTTTGTTCGGTGCAGTTTTGTTATTTCCGTGTAGTAAAATATACAATCCTTGCATACACATCATTGCACATTTGTATACCGTATTATTGCTTATTAAAACAATGCATTGGAGCATAAAATAAATAGCTATTTGTGATTGTATTTAATGATTTTAACAAAATTAAATTCTTTGATATTATGTATAATTTTTTTTCTTTACTTAATAAATTAAATAATGAAATATATGTACAGCAATGCATATGATATTTATAAACATATTATTTCAATATATTTTGTAACAGATATGTAAATACAAATTAAATAAATATGCAAATACAAAGTAAATACATCATTTTTAATACATCGTCAAATGCTGCTGAATGAAATTTAACAATTGCACAAAGGCAATAATATTAAATCAGGTGCATTCTAAAGTCAAATTTCACTCATTATATTGTATAATTGTACATTTAATTTATCGCCACTGTCATGCCAAAGGGGCGAATGTGATTTTTTAAAATATTGGGAAATCAAATTTTTAAGTTTGAAGTGATTTAAAATTTTTATTTTGTTATTTTGATTTATTCATTAATTATTATAACGTATACAAAATATCTTTGGATTTGGACAACTTACTGAATTATAAGTACGGATTTTGTGAGGCTATATCCTGACCAAAACGCAAATATTTTTGTTTTTTTTTGATATAAGTCTTTATTTCCGCAAGATGAAGTTATTAGTTGTTTGTTTTTAAAGCAGCTATCGATTGACATCTTTGTTTAAAAATAATTTGCGGAACATTAATTTGCCATTTGTTATTTGCAAGAAAAATGCATGGCAAATTATTTTTTAATAATGATGCCAATCGATAGGTGCTTTAAAAACAAATTATTAATGCCTTCACACTAATAATGAGTTATAGCTAAAAAACGATAATTTTGAAAATAATTAAAATCTTGTCATGCCAAAAGATCGAATCTTTTCCTTTTTGCTATAACTCTTTATGGGTGCTAGATCAAATGGTAATATAAATGTTGCATTTCATTGTTTTCCAAGCACCTATCGATTGGCATCATTACACGGATAGAAAAGATTTGGTTGAATATGCGATGAAGAGATGAAGATGAAAAGAGAAAGAGAAGAAGATAGGAAGAGCGGAGAGCGGAAGAGAGGAAGAGAGGAAGAGACGAAGAGAGGAAGAGAGGAAGAGAGGAAGAGAGGAAGAGAGGAAGAGAGGAAGAGAGGAAGAGAGGAAGAGAGGAAGAGAGGAATAGAGGAAGAGAGGAAGAGAAGAAGAGAGGAAGAGAGGAAGAGAGGAAGAGAGGAAGAGAGGAAGAGAGGAAGAGAGGAAGAGAGGAAGAGAGGAAGAGAGGAAGAGAGGAAGAGAGGAAGAGAGGAAGAGAGGAAGAGAGGAAGAGAGGAAGAGAGGAAGAGAGGAAGAGAGGAAGAGAGGAAGAGAGGAAGATAGGAAGAGAGGAAGAGAGGAAGAGAGGAAGAGAGGAAGAGAGGAAGAGAGGAAGAGAGGAAGAGAGGAAGAGAGGAAGAGAGGAAGAGAGGAAGAGAGGAAGAGAGGAAGAGAGGAAGAGAGGAAGAGAGGAAGAGAGGAAGAGAGGAAGAGAGGAAGAGAGGAAGAGAGGAAGAGAGGAAGAGAGGAAGAGAGGAAGAGAGGAAGAGAGGAAGAGAGGAAGAGAGGAAGAGAGGAAGAGAGGAAGAGAGGAAGAGAGGAAGAGAGGAAGAGAGGAAGAGAGGAAGAGAGGAAGAGAGGAAGAGAGGAAGAGAGGAAGAGAGGAAGAGAGGAAGAGAGGAAGAGAGGAAGCTAAACTAGTACAAAAGTGATCGTTCCATAATTTTACGCAAAGACTCGTCAGGGTCAAATAAAAAGGAAAATCCTCATGTTAATGGGTGTATTAAGTTGTAGTAGTACCATCCAAAGGTAGTAGCCACCAAACAAAAGTGTCAACAAATAAAACAAGATTGTGTCTTAAAAAATAATGGAAAAAATCATAAAAAAACACACACATAAAAGAAACTATTTAAATTCAAAAGCAGTATCATTACTTTGGCGCCATTTTGTGCGCGCGACAATAAAACAAACGGCAATCTGCGACCTATACCGTGAACCAATGTCCAAACTTTTAGTAGCTTCAATTAAATTTTACTTTTCAAAGAAACAGCAGCAGAAGCAGCCAGCTACACGGATAGGAAGGATTTGTTTGAATATGCTCGAATGTAATTATAATGTAATTGGAAATCACCATATAAATATTGGGAGTAATATCTAATTACATTATAATTGAATTGTATTATTATTTGTTCAGATTGAAATCAAGGATTGAAACCGTAACCGAAACCGAAACCGATATCCGTTTAAAACCGTTTCATTTTTAAAACCGAAACCGTAACCGAAACCGTTATACGAAAATCAGAAATAAACCGATATCCAAAACCGATATAAACGGTTTCGGTTTTATACCGGTTTAAAACGGTTTTTGTAAAGTACCTACAAATAGAAACAGAAAAACACATTTTATTTTATATAGAACATTTTAAGTAAAATGTCATTTAATAAAATTTTAAGTTCCCAAAATTTTTGCAATGCTAAAGAATATAAGCATCTTAAAAATAAGGTCTATGAAGCACTTTTGTACCGGTAAATAGCTTCAAAAGTGCTTCAAAAGTCGCTTCAATAAGATAAAATAGACAAAACAATGTTTTTTTCGCTTTTCTTCGCTACGCTAGTTCGTACATCGATTGTGCATATGCACATTATTGTTTTTGTTTTATTTTTATGCATAGTTTTTTTGTTAATTGTAAAATCATGAAGTTTACTTAAGTCAAGTTCTATGTGCATTATTTCATTCAACTTATAAAACAAACAAAAAAAAAATAATAATAATATATGAACATTTTCACAGTGTACCTCATTTAGCTTATATATTGCTTTTTGTGTTTTTCTTTTTCACAAATCCGCTGATTCGTTTGAAAGTGCAACAACAACAGAAATGCAAATAAAGCACCATGACAATAAAGCAGCATCCAAGCTTTTGATAGAATTTTTGGCGGGACTTTTTTTGTACCACAAAGAAAACTTGTTGTTGTTGCACACTAGATAACTGAAGTGAGGTGTCATGCGACTGTCTGCTATCATGCGTCTGTCCGTTGTTATGCGTCTGTCTGTTGTCATGCGTCTGTTTGTTGCCATGCGATGATACCGGATAGCAACAAAGAGTTGTCGTCGTGAAAGTGTGTATATACGAATCGTAATTCGTTATTGTTGTATTCTCTTCTTTCTGTTAGTGTTCGCTTTGTAGCGTTTGCGTTTAAGTCGCAAAAAAATGTTACCCTGCAAGATATTATTTGTGTTATCTTTACATACGGTGCGTGTAGCATACGGATTTTTTTTAATCACTGACGAAAACAGAAATATGCCTATACGAAATATTTCATATATTTATTATGAATGTATAATATACATTGAACATATTATGTTCATTTTATTATGGCCTTGAGATTTTGAATTGTCTTTTCAACATCTTTTGATTTATACAATTATATTTTATTAGTTAATTCTTGTTAAAATATAATTCAAATTTTTTTGTTAGTAAAATAATTTATTTTTTGTTGAAGAAATTGAAAATATGGAAAATGAGTACAATTAGTGTTCAAATTCTATTCGTTTTCGTAATTAATATGCAGTTTAAGATATTTGTCTTCGATCTTTTATTTAAAATTTAAAAAGTGAAATTTTGCAAGATTCTTGCAAGCAAGAGCAAGAAAGGTATTGTAAGAACAAGATCATATGTACCTATGCAAGAGCAAGACTCAGCGTGTAAGAACAAGATTACCATTTCTTGCCTTGCTCTTGCAAATGATAATCACTATTTTACATATATTGCAGTTCACTGAATTGTTGAAATTTAATTTCTTTAGCTTTTATGGTTGGACATTGTACAAAATTATTCTTCATTGCAATTAAGATCATATCTCAGGTTATGTCAGAAAGTTGCTTTTCATTGGTGTGTGGTCACGAAATTTTAAATTAAAATTTTTTCTTGACGTAATCAATTAAATAATTAATAATACACAATATTTTAACTAAAATAACAACAAACATTGTTTAAATTACGTTTCCCACTTTACCCCAATATCATAATTTGAATATAACTTTGCACCACAATGTTAAGTTATTTGAAAAATATGAAAAATAGAAAATTTATACAAAAACCGAAATCAAAACCGAAACCGTAACATGGAACCGGTATACCGAAACCGTTTCGTTATAAAAACTTAAAACCGAAACCGTAACCGTAACCGAAACGCGGAAAAAACCGAAACCGAAATCGAAACCGTTATTCGTTTAGGTTTCAATCCTTGATTGAAATATTATTATACGATATTTAAACATAAATTGCTTTAATCGCGGATTTACATGAATTTAATATATTAATGTTTCTGTTGAAATATATATTTTTCATCAGATATTAATATATGTATGTTTGATATTTCCGCTATTTAACACACTCAACGTCAATAATAGGTTCTTTGAATTTATGTATTTGGTTATTCGTGATTGTTACTGGGTGACAATGAATTTAAAAATATTAGCATTATTTTGATTATATGTATTTTTGGTATTACGATAGCACAATTAAATAACAGTGCTGCCTACTTTTAGCACTCAGTAACACTCACATTTATACTTTTCATATAGTTCAAAAGTTCTTTTTGGTGGAAGAATTTGTTTAAGTACCGCCAATTACTGTTAATACCAGATTCGTGGCTGTTTGGGAAATATCCAATTAATCCATAATTTCGTGATCTCAAAATAGGAACAATAGATGGAAATAAAATTATTAGGTATAAATAAAATATGTGTAATAAAAATAAAATAAAATTTTAAGTTTATAATTATATAATATAAATAAAAAAAAATGTAATTTAAATATAGAAAAAAAACGAATATTGTGTAAAGAAGATATTAGCACCAAATTTACTATTTTTACATTAAAATTAAATGTAAACATAAATATGATTACATGTAAATAAAATGTTTTTCACATTCAAACATATATATGTTTGCAATAACGCCGAATTTTATTCATTCTGAACACAAATATGTTTGAACGAAAACAAAAATATGTTTGGCTGTTATTATAATAATGTTTGGCAATGAAATAATATTTATGTTTGCATAAAGCTCCAAAGATATATGTAATGCCTGCAAAATTATGTTTGGGAGAGCCCTTTTTTTGCAGCGTGTATGTAAAAATTATTTTCCAACCTTTTTCTTGCAAATGATAAAAATTTTAAAAAATATTTTAAAATAATAATGCCTTTATACCACTATTTTATCTTGTGCTAATAAAAAGTTTTGGCAAAAAAAAAGAAATGATTCGCACTTTTTTCATTACAAGATTTTTAATTTTTCGAATTCGCCCTTTTGGTTTTGCCGTTTTTAGCTAACTTTTGGCCAACTTGAGGAAAAACTACTTTTAAAAATGTAAAAAAAACACAAACGTCAAGAATTACACATTCGCTCCTTTGGCATGACAGTATTTTTGATACAGATATCACAATAGACAGTTTTTGAAAAATTTGTTCCATTGGTATATAACAGGAACCTTCATGCTTCATAGCATATATTTTTTTTCTATTGGTAAAATTTGTTTCATTGCGATTTGGCCAGAACTTAATTGCGGCATTTGAACAGATTAAACCAAAAAGATTCAATGAAACACATGGGTGCTTTTGTAATCCCATTAGAACAGAGTCATCCGAAAAAAAAATTCCAATGACTCAAGTGAGTTTAACCAAAAGAATAAAGTAGTTAGATTTTAGGAAAATCCCAATGGATCCAATTTGCAAAAAAAAGTCTCCAAGGACATAGTTGCGTTCTAAGAAAATCCCAAAGAAGCCAAACTCTCTAATGACGTATATAAATTATAGGCAAATTCTAAAGAAATGATTTTGACAAAAAAAGTTTTCTCTCGCAGACAAAATATAATTTTATTGAAACAATAAATGTGTTTTTTCTCTTGACAAAAATTAAATTATGCTAACATAATTATATGCTTTATTTCCTGGTCATAATAGAAAAGTGATTGTTTTCTAAACTGAACTTAGTACTCTATATATATTTTATTTTATATATATATATTGTAAAATAGTTTCATGAAAACTACTGCCTATCGACTTAAGACAATTCGTTTTTTCCACTTAACATTAAGTATCAGGTGCTTGCAAGCATTTTTATTATTCTTGATAATAACATGTACATCACATGGAGCGCTAGCCTTTTTATATTACACCATTAAAAGAAATAGGATTGAAGAATTTTTATTGTATTTGAAAAATCTCATTGAATTTTTTAATGGAACACCTGATGATCAATAGTATGTGTATTAGAATTGTCAACAAATGCATTAAATATTATATGCAAACTGTGGAAAATATTAAATAGTATAATACATATAATTTTATATTGTATTGATATATGAAATAATTCTAAGGAAAACTAACAAAAATTTAGACAATAAAACACACAATTTCAATTTCATTAATTTTATATATACATATTTTTGAATGCATATTTGTTGATATAACTGCTTTCTGGCTGTTGAATATATCATTAGTATCATCATCAATGTCAGCATCATCTTCTCTAAGTTTGTAACGTCATGTACGTCAGCGACATTCCCAGCATTACATGAGATGACATCCATCTGTAGCAGTATTGCATTCAAAAATAATAACTTCAAATTAATGTTTCTTAATAATGGTATTATTATTACTATATATTGCTTAAATACCATAATATGAGCGAGAAATATATACTAAAATGTCAAATTAAATAGCTTTGAATGGTCCTATGATACTTTTCAAAATATTCACACGATTGATAACATGAATTGTCTACACAAATTTAAAAATTAAAAAAAAAAAACATAACTAAATTGTTTTTTGTTTGTTATTCACTTCACTTTAATATAATTGGAATCATATCAAAGTAAATATTAAATTGCATTCCATTTTTTTATTTAAACACCAAACACTTTTCATCAAATGAGGCTTTGCAATTTAACTTCAAGAAAATGATTAATGATTATGTTTATGTGTTTGTGCCAAAAATAAAATAAATCCATCATAAAAATATAAAATGCTACCTCATATCCATGCAAATGACTTTATAGGAAAATATTGTGTTGTTGTTTTTTTATTATTTATTAATCTGTTAAAATATCTTCTACAAATATTCAAGTGTTGACATGTAAAAAAATGTGATAAATCATAACTCAACATGGTAATTAATCAAAAATGTTTGTAGCTTTAAGCAATACTCACAACAGAAAACATGTTTTTTTACAACAGCACTTATAATTCTTTAAAGTTTCACAATGTAGTAGACCTAAATGCAGACGTAGACATTTTTGTATATATTATTGGAGCTTTAAATATATACAAAACTTACATATTTTTCAATACACTTGAATTAACTTTTTATAAGTATAGAAATTCATTAAATCTCTGTAGTTAAATACAATATGTACTTAATTTTGAATACAATTGTAGTAACATTTTGAATAGAAATTATTTAGAGACATTTTTTTATAAATGCAATTACTTTAATATAGTACATTTTTCGATCCTGTAGAAAATAAATTTAATAAAGACTAAAAACAAACAACATTAAAAAGTAAAAACATATATACAGTAATTCAACTAAATGGAAAATGTTGATTTTAACGAAATTTCTTAATTAAAATTTCTTAATTCTTGGTTAAACTACCAAAAGCAATATGCTGGATACCTGGTCCTATCAGGAAAACAGCGGAAGTGTTTGCCTGCCTACGTGCTCAGAACCAGGGCATCGAAACGAACGGATGGAAAATCTATAGCCATAAACCAGAGCGAGGTCCGGAGGACAAGGAGGGCTCAACCCTGGTTGTTGGCTTAGACCAGAAGTCGTTAGATGTCATGCTATCTAAGTACGACAACCATCTAAACTTATTCTTTGGACGGATCAAATTCCGAATCAATTCCAAATGAATAGGCATATGATGAGAAACGAGTTAATTATCCTGTCATGATATTTACTCAGATAAATCTGCAACATTCTAAAGCTGCTACCGCTTTACTAGGTAAGCGGCTCTCCATGTTGCATACATTACCTCACATCACAGCTATTCAAGAACCATGGGTGTATAACAAACGCATCTGTGGTCTTAGTGAACTACGTGGTGAAACCATACTATACGATGAGCAAGCCGCAAGGCCTAGAAGCTGTCTTATAGTATCGAAACACTTTGCTGTCACTAAGTTAACCCAATTCTGTGGGCAAGACCTGGTGGCAGCAAAAGTGAGCTATGAAAGCGATAGTGGATGGAAACATCTGATTGTCGCCTCAGGCTACTTCCCCTATGACTCACTACTGCCTCCTCCGCAAAGGCAATTGTTGAGCTCATAGAGTACTGTGATCTTAAGGAGACCGGCCTTATTCTTTGCTGTGACGCTAATGCTCAACACACTGTGTGGGGCAGCAGTAAATGCAACGCGCGAGGTACCAGACTCCTTGACTTCATCATGACCTCCAATCTGAACATTCACAACACTGGTAATAAACCCACTTTTGTGACTGCTAGAAGACAGGAAGTGATTGACCTTACTTTGTCTAACTGTAGACTGAGAGAGTCAATCTTTAACTGGAAGGTTCTTAAAGAAGATTCTTTATCGGACCACAGGTATATCGAGTTTCATACTGACCGAGAGGTGCTGCCCTCTATGACGGTAAGAAACCCCAGAAAAACGAACTGGGCACGCTTCAGACATGAACTTGAGAATTCCCTCAATATTCCTGTCAGAATTCGTACCAAAGAAAGTATTGAGACGTCCGTTCAAGTTATGAACGATGTCATAAATTCTAGTTTTGTACGAACATGTCCGGTACGAAAAACGTTATCTAGACCTCCCGTTCCTTGGTGGACGCTTGTCTTGAAACCTTGCGCAAGGATTCCAGAAAGCTTCTAAATAGGGCCCTAAGGAGCAACTTAGACTCTGACTGGTTTCTTTATCGAGCTAAGCAGAAAGAGTATAAGAAACGAATTCGTAAATCGAAAAGTGTTTCCTATAAAGACTTCTGCAGTAGCATCGAATCCTGCAGTGAGACTAGCAGATTGGTCAAGTTTCTTAAAAGAGACCGAACTGCTCGACTGGACTCACTGCGGAGACCTGATGGCTCGTACACTGAGTCTAAGACAGAGGCACTCAGTGTCCTAGTTGAGACTCACTTTCCGGGAAATCAAATCCACATAGGGCCACTTTGTAATCCCAGCACTGGGGACTGCAATAACAACTCTAATGTGACAAAACATGACTGGCAGGTTGCCAGATTGGTTGTATACGATGAAGCTATCCAATATGCAGTAGCCTCTTTTGATGGCTTCAAGTCACCTGGACCGGATGGCATCTACCCAGTCATGCTACAGGAAGGTATAACCCAATTGCTACCATGCCTAAAGAAGATCTTTAGAGCAAGTCTCGCATGGGCATTCATTCCGACATCCTGGCGTTTAGTTAAAGTAGCCTTCATTCCTAAAGTTGGAAGAGTAGACTATTCCATAGCCAAGAGCTTCAGACCCATTAGTATGATGTCCTTCATACTAAAGTGTCTAGAAAGACTAGTTGAGCTGCACATCAGAAAAACATCGCTGTCAAGGTACCCACTATCATCAAGACAACATGCCTACCAACGTGGAAAATCCTGTGAAACAGCATTGCAACATCTGGTTGGCCGGATCGAGCATGCTTTTCAGAGGAAGATGTACGTGATGGGCATATTTGTTGACATCGAGGGTGCTTTTGATAATGCGACTTTTGATGGAATGTGTGACGCAGCTAGAAGGCATGGAATAGATGAAACATTGGTCAAATGGCTAAGGTCAATGCTAATGTTTAGGACCATCACTTCGGAGGCGGAGTGCGGTCAGTATATTATGGCAGGGGTGAATAGAGGTTGTCCTCAAGGAGCCGTTCTCTCCCCCCTGCTCTGGTGTATGCTGGTTGACTCTCTAGTCAACGATCTCGATGGACCAGGTGTCTATTCCCAGGCCTATGCAGATGATGTTGCCATTCTTGCCACAGGCTTTTCCCTCAATGAGGTCTGTGTTAAAACACAAAACTCGTTGAACCGAATTGACAGCTGGTGTACTGCAAACGGACTTTCCGTCAACCCTCACAAAACAGGGATTGTTCTCTTCACTAGGAAAAGAATAATGACAGGATTATCTCTACCAGTACTTAAGGGTGTCACTATTCCTCTGTCTAACGAAGTAAAATATCTGGGCTTAACTCTAGATAGTAAACTACTTTGGACAAAACATGTTGAAAATAAAATTTCGCGAGCATTGAATGCCTTCTGGCAATGCAGAGGAATTTTTGGGAAGACATGGGGACTATCTCCGAGCAAAACCTTATGGATTTACACGGCAATGATAAGACCGATGATATCATATGCATCGGTAGTCTGGTGGAACAAGCTGTCGCGAAAATGCGTGACAACTAGTCTTGCCAAGATTCAGAGAACTGTGTGTCTGGGTGTTACGGGTGCCTTTCCCACTACACCTGGTCCAGCACTGAATGCAATCTTAAACCTACCACCACTTGACATCTTCATCAGAGGCGAAGCCATGAAAGGCTGCTGGAGACTAAAACGAGGTGGTTTCTGGTTTAATGTTCCCTGGAATATCTCTGATATTGCACTTGACACTCCATTAGACACCTGTCTACTGGAGATGCCCTCTGATGCAATGATAACAGAAATATTACCAAGACGAAATTTTGAGGTCTGCCAACCTGACATTCAAGACTGGCTAACGCCTGACTGTGAGCCAGGTAGAGGGTCACACCGCATTTTCACAGACGGCTCCAGAACCGATCAGGGATCTGGTGCTGGAGTGTTTGTGGAACCGGATGACCGCAGACTTCACTTCGCCTTAGGCGACAATGCCTCGGTATTTCAAGCCGAAGTCTATGCTATACTTATGGCTATGGACTACATTGCGGATAATAGATGGCAGAACAGGGCTATATCAGTTTGCAGCGATAGTCAGGCTGCTCTTATGGCTTTGAACAACCAGGTCATCACATCCAAAATTGTACGTCAATGCAGATCACGTCTCAATTGTGTTGGTAAATACAATACACTGAAACTGATTTGGGTGCCGGGCCATAAAGGAGTTTCGGGAAATGAAACATCTGACGAACTAGCACGTGCTGGATCTGAGGATAATCCATTTGGACCAGAACCTGTGCTTGGACTACCTGCATCTACGGGGAAATTCGTCATCAGCTCTTGGGTCGCCTCCGCACACAAGAGCAGATGGCTGAATGAGACGAAATGCAGATTCTCCAAGCTCATGACACCGACGATAACCAAAAGATCGGCCTCGTTTCTACTTTCCTTAAGTAGAAAGGAGTGCAGAAAACTGACGGGACTTCTAACGGGACACAACGCATGTGAAAAACACATGAACGCAATCGGCCTGGCCGAAAGCGCCTTATGTTCTGCCTGCTACGAAGAAACTGGCACCACAGAGCACTATCTCTGTGACTGTCCAGCATTTTCTAGAATAAGAAGGCAGATCTTTGGCACAGACTTGATGAGAGAGGATCAGCTTCACTCTCTATCACACAATAGCCTTCTTAGATTCAATAATGAATCTAAGAAGTTTCATTAAAAACCAGGGAACTGGGTCACAGCACAATGGATATAACCCTGTCTGAGTGCTGTGGCTCTATTTTTTATCCCACATTAAAAAAAAAAAAAAAAAAAAAAACTACCAAAAAAAAAATTATTTATAAAACATGAAACACGTGTAAGATATTTTTCGAATATTAGTGCAAAGTTTATAGGAAATCACAAATGATGAATCTCAAAAGTGGCCGGTGTAACGTGCAGCGGCCGATATTTTCATTTGATCATAAATTAAATACATACGTATTTGTTTAAATATGTACAAAATGTAATTATTTTTTAATACAATTGTAGTAAAATTTGAAATAAAAATGCATTCACTTTCTGTAGTTAGAAGAACAATAAGTAGTAGAAATGTAGTCAAAATGTAGTATAAAGCATAAATATGGTCTTTTGGAAATAAATTAAATACATATGTATTTATTTAGAAAATGTTTGCCTGTCTTTTTAATACAGTCTTTTGTTTGGTGTAAAATCAATTACTAGGAAATATTTGCGAAATCTTGGTAACCATATCAACCTTCAAATAATAAATAAGTAATACATTTTTGTAGTAATTTATCTTCCAAATCAACAAACAATTTTAATTAAATACAAACAATATGTGAAAAAGCAAGCAGTCATCAATCAAGCACATGAAGTCCCAAATTAAGTAATGAAGAAATCAATCTTTTTGTACTACTCGCAGATTTATTTCTGGGCTTAAAATATAAATAACGTGCATTACCATCAGAACGCATGAGTAATTATTAACACACAGTTTACGTACTGTGATTTAATATGTTGCTTATGTGAAGATTTACAGGTTACTTACTAATTAATTAAACTACTAAATATGAATATGTCTAATAAATAGAAAAGTTCATAAAATAATAATAAAGTAATTTCTTTCTATTAGAAGAAACAGAAATTGCCGCTGAATATTTTCGAAATCAGTTTGCTAATATATTTAACTTATAGAATAATTTATAAAATAGAATAAAATCAAAATAATATCAAAAAGTATAAACTCAATAACTACAACTTCATTTACATTCTCGATACAGCTAAGATAAAATCTATTTAATAAATGAACAAAGATATTTGCAAATTGCGTGGTATTTAACTTTTAAATTAATTTATAAGAGCTGAGGGAAAAGTACATACATTTCAGTATTTTCTTAAAATAAAGGCAAGAACTTTGCAGGGGTTAACAGCATATGAATAGACTTCATTGTAAGCGTGTGTTAACAGAAACAGAATAATGAAAAAATTCACACCAAAAAAAAAAAGGAAAATTCTTTGTTAAAAAGTCTACAGCAACGATTTAAGGATGTGATTTTTGTTTGACCTTAATTGGACAAAGTTTTATTTTTTTTCATTCTAAATTTCTAACGCTTTTCATTTGTACTATAACCAAAGATGCGCATAATTTATAGCATTAATATCACGCTGTCGTCTGCAAAAAATCTATATAGAAAAGGCTCCTGAAGTAGATACCGAAAAGCGAAACTTGCATAAAAGATCAAATGACATACAGCGTAAAATCATGCTCAATATTTCGCAGAAAGTGTGCCATAAAAACTTATAGCATTCAAAGAAAAGTAAAATTTATAGTTTTAAAAGTTTTGAACTACGAATTTTGTTTCAAGTTTTTAAAACAGATTTATTAAGCTTTAAATAGTTGAGTGAGTGTGTAAAAAGACAAAGTGGTATTAAAAATGAATGAGGTTTGGCATAGACAAGTCATTCATTTTGTTCATAGATTTCATATATTTTTACACCTTACACAGAGGAAATTGTTTCCTGATGATTTATGAATAAAACGTTCACAAAACATTTTTCCAAATTTTCTTATTTATGAGTTATAATCATGAATTATGTATAATCCTAAAAAAAAAATAATAAAAATTTCATACTCTAAATTTCAGAATTTCAAATTGAAAAGTTCTGAAATTCAATTGATATTTTTTTTTTGATTTAAAATGGAATGATATGAATTATAATTCATAATTTTTGAATTTCAAATGGAATTTCTCATTTGCAGTCGATGTCTTTTGAATTTCAAATGGAATTTCGGAATTTCAATTGATTTTTTTGATTTTTACTTTCTGAACATACCCGGAAAATAAGAAAAGAAAGAAAAATACATTTATAATAAATACATATTTAATTGATTTACGTCCAAAAGTAAATGTATTTGTTTGTACTACATTGATGTATTGAAATAACTACAATATTTGCTACATTTCTCTAATTCTTTATTTTACTATATTTGTATTAATAATAACTACATTTTGTATTTATTTAAATTCTGAAAAATGACTACATTATGTATATACTTCAGTAAATATAATTTCTATATATGCATATATTTTCAGTACATTTTGTATTTATTTAAATGTAATAAAAATTTAGAAATTTATTTGTATTTATTTTTACTGCACAGTAATTATTAGCTTAATCGACTTAAATTATTAATAATATAATTAAGAACTTAAAATTAAGTAAAACTACATTTTTCAAAAAAAAAAATTAAATGTAGTAAAAATGAGTTCATAAAATTTCTCGGTGTAGACTTAATCGCTAAGTACAAATATTTCAAAGTTTTTGGATAGTAAATTTTATTCTTATATTTCATATATTTTCTGCACATATTATGCACATTAATTTATTTCCTGGATGTCACAGTGCTAACTTCAACCTCTGTCGTCATCTAAAAGACTTTCGAATTTGATTACCTTGCAAATATTAAATATTATGTGAATGCTATGCACGCTGTTCTGCAAAATGTTTGTTTTTCTGTTATTGATGTTGACTTAATTAGTTTAGTTTTTATGTCCGATACATTTTTTCCATAATGAGTTTGAAACATAAAAATATTTGCAATAATTTATTTGATTTAATGTGACGTAGCACTACTATGATAGCCAACAATATTTTTGTTGTCTGAGAATCAGGGATTGTCTATGAAATTTCGTATATCCATAGACAATTTAAAGTCAAAATTAATATTAAAATCTATATTCTTTGACAATTTTTACGAAGAAAAAAAAATCATAGAATAGATTTTATTTTTAAAGTCGACATTAAATGGCGCCAATAGCTATAAAAGGATTTTTATTAAAAAAAAATCCAATACTCATAAACAAAAAGGTTGCATTTGTATTTATATTATTATGTGTCTCAACACCTTGGACTTAAAAAGTCATAGCTGGCTGCCGTGTAGGTATTACTAGATTTTTTTTAACTTAAAAATAAAATATAAAAAGAAATAATATTCCACCGTGTCTATAGTTACCTTTTTAAGCAGTGCATTTTAGAAATTGCTTTACAATAATATTATAACGAACAGATAAGCTAAAGTACAAGAACTTTGCAAATACAAATATTGCTTAAAAAATCAAATTCAGTTCTATACTACAATTTATTTTGTAGTTATAGCCCAAGGACTTAACAAAGCATTTACCTTTTGAGCCAAGAGACTTTAACGAATAGTAAAAATGTTTTTTTATGCAGAATAATATTTTTTTTATTTATTTTTAAATATATTTTGTGACAATAACTATAAATTAAGAGCTACAGAAAAATAACTTTTTATATCTATATGATTTATACCCACTCAAAAAAATTTTAACGATAACTTTAGAACTGTCTTTGAAAATTAAATTTTGTAAATTGGACAATTAATTTGTGTACACTCACAATAATCACTGCGATAATTTACGATTCAATTTTTGTAAATTAGATTTTTAAAAATAGACGAGTATACAATAAATAATATAATATCAATATTTTTTATTCCATTTGCAAATAAATTCGTTCTACTTATTACGTAATTTACGATATTTAAGAAAACCAAACCAATGGTTTCGTAATATTTAAAAACAATTTTTGTAATAATTTCGTAAATAATCAAATATACACGAATGCAAAAACTGGTCTGTGATTTCATAAAATACTCGAATATTACTCGTAAATATGTTTCGTAACTTGACGATTGTTAGTTTGTATCACTATTAGAAATTGAAAACTTTACTTGTCATAACCTGGCCAGTCTACCTAATATGATCAATTTCTATTATTGAGTAAACATGTCCTAAGTAATATCTGTAATTATTTACGAAACGAGTTTTCGTAAATTAAATTTCTATGAGATTAACAAATATATTAAGTATATGCTCAGTATTTATGTTTTTTTTTTATTTTTATTAAATACATTTGGAACTATTAAGATTTAAGCAAGCAGGCTATGACAATATTTTCGTAATATGTACAAACGTATCGTAAATATACAAATGTTTATTCTTACTCTGTACGAAATAGTCCGTGATTTATAAAATACTCGAATATCCGAATAACCGTCAACATATTTCGTAACTTTACAATAGGTGGACAATAGGTATAATTTTGTACAATTTATATACAGTTAATATTGCTTTGATGGAATTTCTGAATACTAAAACCTTAACAATCTCAAAGCGCTAATACACAATATTTAGTATTGTTCTAAACGATATACTTTTTAGGTGGTTTTTTAAACAAAAAAAAATCTTGTCAACGAAGAAAACTTTCTTAGGTCAGGCAATGATGTAATTCCAGAGCACATACATTCCTAGATATGCAGAAACACACTCGCAGCTAGTTGTAAAAACCACAAGGTAAGGATACGATAATTTAATTTATTTTCGTGCGGACAGTTAGGCAAACCTCTGGTGTGGTGGGATTTGCTTGCAATTGCTTTATCTACCATTTCAAGACAACGAAGCAGTAGCTATAGCTACTTGGTCGGTATCTGTTTGGTTGCTAGCGTTGATATGCAAATTACTTTGTATAAAGAAAATCGTAACCTAGAATGTGCACAAATTAAATTTCCAAACACCGAAGGATAAAGTTTGTGAGGTGTTAAAATGTTGGGTGTTTTCGATTTCAATGAAATTTTGGGAATTGATAATAGATAGTGAGACATGCACTAAAAAAAAAAATGTTTTTTCTATACAAAATATAAATAAAAATTTAGAAAATTATTCTTTAAAATATGATGCCATCAAAACACAATTTGCATGAACATTTATAATAAATTGACGAAAACTTACGATTTTTTTCAGAATTTTAAAAAGGGTCCTTTATACGGACATCAATATTGAAGTGCAAGGATAATACCACGGGCCACGTGTTCACGTATAGAAATTACAACTAAAACGAGCCATCATTGAAATTCCTAGCATTTCTAGTTCAAGAGATATTTAAATTTGAACAACCATACAAAAGTGATTTTTGGTCCTTTTTTCCAACTTTGAGCTACTTTATCTCTGGAAGTAGTGTTGAAAAAAATGTCTTGATACCCTTTATCAGTTGCCAAAATTTCATTAAAATCGAAAAGGTAAAATCTAAAATTTGACTATTTTTGGTCGATTTGGTGTGGAATGGCCCATATAAATTTTTTTTATACATATACTAGCACAACTTAATTCAACCAACTTGACGCTGTATAAATCCGCAATTAACTAAAAATTTGTATTAATAAAATTAAAATAGGCTCAACGCTCGAGTCTAAGGATTTCCTGTTTGCACTTTAGTTATATTTAACTACAAACCACACTTCACTTACTCAACGTCAAATGCCGGAAATAATTTTCTAAATTCTTACCTAAGGCCGGATGCAGAAATTGCGCAAACGGCGGTAGCCCATAATAAGGAAACTAAGTCGACGCTGTAGCGGAAGCGGAACTGTAAAAGCAGTACCCATCTACTTCAAAAAATACGGCATAAGAGTGCTTTAGAAATGGCGCAAAGAAAAAAACATAATAATGTAATAATAACCACTTTCGAAAATGTATGATTTTCAATTTGTTACATATTAAAATTAAATTATGATTGAAGGTTTATTTTGAAATGTAGCATTAATGTTCTGTATGGATTTACAGTACAGCATTCTATTCATGCATGAATGAATTTGACAAAAATACTAAAACTTTTCATATAACTAACTGTTTGGTACTTACAACATGCCAATTTGTTCAATAGTTAATATATTAAAAATTGAAAATACTAAAGTTAATTATGAAAAATATTCTATTCTGCCAGAATCACGTTTAATGCAGCACCTACTCTGCAGAACCTAGTGCAAATATCAGGCATATGTAAGTATATGTGGTAGTTATTATGTGTCAATGAGTGCAATATATGAAATGCATACGCACAAGAGCCACCAGAACTAAAACGATGTTGGTACTTTTATGTTATAATTTTTTGTCAGTCATAAGTAAATGTAAATTCAAAATTAAATCAAAAGTGCTAACGAATTGCATTGTTTTGGTAACACTCTACACCAAATGAATTACTGTAGTAGTTTATATTACGTTTAAATACATTTGTCTTTCTTTGGCTTTATTTTACTACACAATGTATTAAAAATCCGTTCTCTACATATTGCACAAATTGTATTTAAGTTTATTTTTTATTTTAATTATTTGAAATTCGTGTGGGCAGGTAAAAACGAATTCAGAAACTGTTTTTTTGTTTCTCGTTTTGACTGCGAAAGAGGTATAAAACACCCAAGTAGACTCAATCATCTGACCGAAACGAATGAATGAGAGAAGACTACATAGTGAAGCTAACTAATTGTGTTTCCCACTGCATTTTTTTAGTTGTGAAAATAAATCCGCGAAAATGAAAATTGTCAACTCTGCAGCATTGAGCACAAATATATAACTCTGCACAGTTTTATAATAAGCAGGCATATCATTCATTCATATAATTTTATACTCATTCATATAATTTACGAATCAATAAAAAATATTTTTATTTAAAAAATAAACATATATTTTTTTAATTAACTATCAACAAAAAAAAAACAAATATAGATAATAATAAAACTAAAAGCATATGTTGTAATGTCTCTACATATTTCAGGATGTTTAATAAAGAAAACTTAAAGTTTTTAATACAAATGTACTGAATTTATATCGAAAATCTGTCAAGTTATATTTTCCACACAAAAACACTACAAGTTTAGTAAAAACCAAAACATAAGCTTTTGCACGTAAATCAAATACATATGTATTTATTTTAAAGACATTTTTAAGCATTTTTAATGCAGTATTTTTTTGGTGTACTTTGGGCTCAGCCGGAAATTGAGGAGTAGAGCCAACTTTCGACAGACAAACGCTATAAATACAACAAAAATAAAAACCAAATCAAAAACAAAAACAAGCAAACAAAGGCAAAACAAATACAAAATTCACAGCAATAACACAAAAATAAAACCAAAAGAAAAAATGCAACACAAATTAAACAAACACAAAATAAACACAACAACAAAAGAAAAAACAAACGCAAAAACCAAAATCAAAAACACGAAAGCAAAATCTCAAAGTAACACCAAAAACATAAACACAAAATCGGAGCGGAAACATAAAAATAAAAACAAAAACATAAAATCTAAAGTAGAAATACAAAAACACAAAAACCAATGCAATGGCACAAAAGTAAAAATATAAAAAAAAGCAAAACACGTACATAAAATCAAAAATACAAAGTCTAAATCAAATAAAAATCAGAAACAAACAAACCAAAAACGCAAAAAAGAAAAAATTAAATTGTAAAAACAAAAGAAGAACAAAAACAAAACGGGAGAAACACTAAAGGCTAAAACATAAATAAAAATAAAATAAAAGCAAAAAAATAAAACAAAACCAAAATAAACATTAACGAATGATAAACACTAAACTAAAAATAAAATCAACACCATAATGTGTAAAAACACTAATAAAAAACAAAAAAAAAGAAAAAAATATTAAAAATAAAATTTAAGAAAATCCAACAAAAAACCAAATGATTTTTTTTTAGTATAACTTACAGAATATTTTTGTTACAAACTTCTCTTTTTTCAGTAAGTAAAGTCAAAAACCGGAAAAATATCGGATAAAATAAATATATGTCGGAGTATCGGGGCGATCGTTTGGTGAAACAGGACGATCGCTTTCAGTATTCATTTTTAAATATCAAACGTTACGATCTCGCTTGACAGATGACTTTTTTCTAATTAATCTATTGATTTATAATTTTTCTCAGAAACAAATACAATCAATCAAATGCCTACTTATTTTATTTATCCAGTCATTATTTTATATTAGCACCCAGCCGAGTGATTTCATCCAAGTATTCGACAACCATTCCAATATGTCGGTACTTGTCGTTTTATAAAGTAATTACAATATTAAGTTTTCGTCAAGCTGCGACATATACATTAAATAATAAATAAATATATTGCATTCATTATATAAGAACTTAGAAACTCATATTTAACGAAAATTGATTAAAATTTGGTTTTATGAACAAAACTCTTTAATATGATGTACATTTTCTCCTGTGTAGATTTTAACAACAATCACTAGTTACTTTTTTGTCACTGTATATGAATGTGTATAAATGGTATATTTTACATACGTTGTATCCTCTATAAGTTGAATTGCATACAGGAATTCAATTGTTGCTATTTTTAACCAGAATATCCATAGCAATTACAGAGGATTCTAAAGCAAAACAACGGATCTGATTTCATGAAAACTCAACATTCTACACGTATGCGCATCTCTGACCACATTGTAATAATAGTAGTTTTAGAAAAGCACTTTTGCTAAAATCGTGTGTCATTAACGAGGGGATTGGCACAAGAGACACTTTGCACTATATATAAAATACAGATTGCGTAGGTAGTTCATTGGAAATATTTTGTATCACAACCATGCAGTAGTTAGTTTGGTAAATTGTGAGGTATTTTTGTCTGTGTTGCGAAATGGTTACCATTGGGTTCTTTACAAAGTGTGTGCATCTATCTAATGAACATATAATTTAAAATTAAATTTCAATTTAGCTATACTTTTCATGTGATTCTTAGTAACAATGCGTTGTATTCATTTTGAGGTTTTCAATATGTGGGATGAATTCTGAACTATGCTAAAATCGCTTGTAGTAATATATAGAATTTACGACTTTTTTTATACCCTACACTAAGAGTGAAAGGGTATATTCAGTTTGGTACGCCGTTTGTAACACCCAGAAGGAAGCATCTCCGGTATGGAAAAGTATATATATTCTTGATCAGCATGACCTCCTGAGTCGATTTAGCGATGTCCGTCTGTCTGTTCGTCTGTCTGTCTGTTGAAATCCCTACTACTTTTAAAATTAAAGAGCTAGATAAATGAAACTTATAACTTAGATTACTAATATACCTACGCTGTATGTGCGAGATTGGCGAGATCGGTCCATTGTGACCTATGATCCGACCACTTATGTTCAAATACCTCATATAAAATGTACACAAAAAGATCAATTTTTATGTATACGTGCTTAGGTAAACTTTTTTGGTCAAATATATATTGACATCATGCTCAAATACATGATAATAAAGTTATCCGGCGAAAAGACTTGTGGTTCACAAAAAAAAAATCGAAATTCGGTGCACCTACCCATTTGTAAATATGGGTATCAAATGAATGGAAATTCTTCAGCGATTGAATGTTTGTAGTTATTTTCAGGATTCGTATACCCTGGTGACCTATATATCACTTTGAATGGTAACCACACATATGTGTAGGGTATTTATAGTCGGCTTAGACCGACTATAATTTTGATAATCCTAACTATCATAATTACACCTACTTTAAAATTTACCATGTGATCTAACCTTCCCAACTGGTTAATATTATTTTTGGATAAATATAAATAGATATTAAATTCTGAATAACTTCGAACAATTCTCTGTCAAAAAATATTTAGTGATATCCTCAATAATTTATTATCCATGTAATATATTTAATAAAAACCAAAAATACTTTATTTCTGTGTATTCATTCAAATTTAATAAAATTAAATACAAAATTGATCGCAAATGCGAGTGAACACTTTATGCACTATATTTTTAGGCCACAACGTATAGGAAAACATTAAATTGGTTTATAGCTCTTGCGGCGTAATTTCATCATAATACAATTTCAAAAGCCAACAAATATTTCGATACTTGTAGCGCATAATCATTTGTTATGACACTCGATGAAACTAATGGTCAATCAAAAGCTGAGTGATATATTGTAAGCGTTTGTATATATACACGCTGCAAAAAAACATAAATTTTCAAACATAAATTTAGGCATTATATGTATGTTTGGAGCTAGATGTAAACATAATTTATAAATCCCTGATAAATCCTTTATAAACACTGCTGAAATAAGTGCTGAAATGATCTGTGTATAGTTTTTGTGGATACCGAATTTAACTTTTGTTAGTGATTAATGATAAATAATGGTGTAACTTTTAAGACGCTCTCCCAAACATAATTTTGCAGGCATTACCATGTATGTTTGGTATTTTATGTAAACATAATATATAATTGTCTGATAAATCATTTGTAAACAGAGTTGTCTTGTGACTTGAACAGTGTTGTAATGACCTCTGATTTACAATGATATCACAGAAACAGTTTGATGTTGCCCCTTAAAATGGCATATGTTCTAATAGAAACATAATAATTACTACATCCAAACAAAATAAATATTTGAACCGAAACATAAATAGGTTTAAAATACAACATGAATTGGAACGACCTGAAACATATCAGTTGTTTCAGTTCAAAAAGTAGTATGTTTGCATAAAAACATATCTAAATATTTTGGGAAAGGAATCCTGAAAATAAAATAAAATAAAATAAAATATTGTTTTTTTTTATTAATTTTTATTAAAAATCATTAAACATGCACAGTGGGAATTAATAATATTTGAATTTATAAACAAATTATTAAATGCATAAATAAATCGCGGAGCCTGTTGTAAAAACCATGCCTGTTTCAAAATAGATGCACTGATTTTTTAGTTGTGGTTTTTTGTTTTTTTGATTAAATATCCGTGTCGACTTTTCACAATATTTTTAGAAAAAGATTCAGGAATAATTAAATTATATACTGCACTATTAAATGATATTATTTGTTACTATTTGTACTTTTTGTACCATAATTTGTATATTTTTTAAAATTTACAAATGACATCCTATTACCGATATGAATACGTTTTCTCAACCAACATCAAAAAACACGTATGCAGAAAATGGCGGTCACCGAGTTTAAACTTCGTATACAAGAAGAATACTTTTATTTACATCTAATTTCATTTTTTTGTTTCTTTTCAAACATCACTATGCTTAAAAGGACCAATTCATACTTCAAACGATGACAAAATTTAAATTAAATCTATTTTTTTTTTTTTGTTTGTTTGTTTTTAAACATCAGTATGTTCCAAAGATGGCAAAATATGGCGTAGGTAGAAAATGCTGCGCAACGTTGCCAACTTCGTCTGTCGATAACTAATCGAATGAAGACGAGCGTGGCGAACATACGTTATAATTAGATTTGGATAGCATTTTCTGTTTGTTTTTAAACATAGTTATAACCAAGTAAACTGTCAAGAAATAGTATATTCAAATGCAATTCAAATTTTATGTTTGTATTGTAGCATATTTATGATAAGTTTGACAGATTCTGCTGGGGAATATATAAAATGTTTAAACATAGTAATATGTTATTACCATTTGAACAATAATTTAATTACACTTCACTTGTAATACATGTATAGTGATTTCGTATTATTTTTTAATTACATTCAAACATATTCAAACAAAACTTTTCTATTCGTGTAGTCTTTACTATTCAAATGATATCATTTTTGTATTTGGTATATTAAAGAATAATGGTTTATTGACATTTTGTCAAGCTCTTCATGAATTTTTATAATTGAAAACAAAACCACCAGAATTATTTGAATAGAAAAGCTGAAATAAAATGCAAATACTTGCACTAACCATCAAAATTATTTAATTTTTAATATCTTGGGAATTTAGATAAAAATACATCAAAATAGAAATCTAAACCGTATTCTAAACCGATGTCAGATTGATTTTTGAAACGTTTTTACTAAAATCATAAAAATTTAGATGTAAAACAGATCTAAACGGTTCACGAACCTTTTAAATACTTTTTAAAAAAATTTTAAAGTATTAACAAAAAAAAAAATAAATTGCGAAAAATTATATATCTATACTCATTTTTTAATTTAAAATATAGTTGTAAATATTAGGTTTATATTAAGTAAACTCAGTAAAGTATCTCCATTATTCATTCAAGATATTGAAAATATGGACTAAAATCCACATTCATTGAAAAATTGGAAATTCCCATTAAGTAATTAACTATTATACTATGACAAATAATTAAATGTATGTCTTTGTATATTTGTTTTGAATATTTTTACATTGAAAAATGAGGTATGCAAAATCTGTTAAAATCCGAAGGTAAAATTCATGATAGTACGGTGTAAATATATACCAATAACCGTAACCACGGATTACCTTTTCCATCTGGTACAATGTATGAAATTTTAATCATGAATTATGAATAATAAATCATAAAATATATTCTAGAACCTATTCCAATTACTAATGACTTATGAATACATTGTACACAAAACATGAGTAAACATACGCATCATTTTATTCCATTAATCATAGCAATTGTGATTAAAAACCAAATCTTTATGATTACTTATTCTTGGCTGATATCATGATTATATTTTGCAAAATTCATGATTTATGAGAACATTCTTATCCATGCAGCTATTCAGTAAATAATTATATTTTAGTAAACTATATATAGTAAACTATATAGCGTAGAAGAGGGCGTTCAAATCTGCGTTGGAAAGACCAAGTTGAGGACAACCTGGCAACGCTTGGTATTTCTAACTGGCGTCAGCGCGGCTTCATCTCAGCCATTTAAGTAAGGTAGTTGGACCACCCTCATCTTTAAAATTATAAAATATTGAAAAATATTGTCGCATTGTGTTATCACAACGAGTGTTAAATATCTTTTGATTTTTTTTTTCTTTATTCATTAAATAAAATGAATAAGGACGAACAAATTGCAGTGAATAATTTGAAACTTTGTTGACTCTTGAAAAGAATTGAATGTCCCTTGGTGAGGACAGTTGTAACGGAATAGAAAGTAGATAGACAGATAAAAAGTTCTATTTTATATATTGAGGATACAAATTTACAGCAAAAAATTAAATCTTAAAATGTTTATATAACAAAAAATTGATTTTATATTAAAAAAATATAGTAAATATAAATTTTGAATAGATTTTTTTTTAATACTAAACCAAAAAATCTGTTTTACAAAAATTAATGTTTACAACATTAAAAACAAAACACAAAAAATTTGATCAAAAAATAACATTTGAAAAACAAAATAAAAATGAGGGATGAAAAAAGTATAATTTTTGGAAATTTATTTTTATAAAATATTTATAACATTTTTATATACTAATTGATAAAATAATAAAAAAAAATCAATTGATCCAAAAAATATATATATATATTTTTTTTAAATATGAAAGTTCATCATTTTTATCTGTTTTATGTATATATTCATCCATATGTTTAAACATAATTTTCGGCTCTAATCATTAATAAGATGAATGTTTCATTAATACAATTATGGTTTGTAGAATGTCCTTCATTTTTTAATATGATGAATATTTCTTTATTTTTTATTTTTTTGTGTTCTGTCCATTTTTTTAAATTTAGCATATTAATTTTAAAATTTAGGGTAGAACACATTTCGTTGTTATTAATAGGATTTTAAAAATTCCAGTATACAACAAAGTATCTCTTCAGTGTCATAGCCTTCAAAGTACTAAATTTTAAATTTGTATTAAAAATAACATGACTGACCGTTTGTCCAAGTAACGCTCATAGCTGGTTGCTGAAAATTCAATAAAAGTGTAATTTCCAAATTTGCATTTCACCGATTTTCTTTGTTAAAGTGTTTTAAAATCAATGTATGGTTCTACGTTGCTCCTCGATTGCTGGATGCTATGTGCAACCAAATAACGCTCTCCCTACGTACGTTCATTTTTCTCAACAATTTTCACAGTAACTTGCCAGACAATTGAATTTATGCTTGGCACAAGAATTTATGGAAAAACAATAGAGAGAAATTACAGCAGAAGCTAAGAACAAAAAAATACACATAACGATATTATTCAATTTTAAATGCACTTAAGTCTGCAAAAAATATTTATATTCTTTACGTTCTGTCCATTTTCACACAGCTTATGCAATTTTCTCTGTACACATTAAGTATATAGAAATTAGATTATATGCAAAAAGAGAAGGTACAGGTAAATATCATAATAAATACCACAAAGAAATATTTACATTATAAGATATTTTCAAAAATATATCTGCAAAACCAAGTCAAATCAATTTTAAATAATATTAAAAGTGAAAAACTTTAAAACTATTAAAATCTAAATTTATAAATAGTTACTTATAAGTTATAACATACATAATTATAGATTTTAATATATTTTGTTAATGGCTTGATATTTTTATTTAATTGAAGTGCTTCTTGAGTCGAAGACCAAAACTTAATTAAAATTTAATCTTAGCTCATTTCATCATTGTGACTTTATTTAATTAAAGCTATAAAAAAGATGCCATGACGATGACAGTGTCGGCAGTATAGCAGTAGCAACACTTGGTTTAAAGGGTTTAATGTGATAATATTTAAATTCTTAATGTGATTTCTGGAAAATGTTCATTAGTCGGAATTCTATAAAAGCAACAAACATCAACAAAAATGTTTGTAAAACATTTAATTATTTTGGCCTATAAGCTTTGAGTTAAAATTGTCACAAGAGTGAGGGTACTGAAAACACGAAATGATAATTGAAATGATGTTTAGTTTGTAATCTGTTGATTTGTTAAAGTTAATATATTTTCTTTAATCAACATTTAATTCACCATCAGATGTCATTTTAGAAGTATGATTAATGAAAGAGTTACGCTACTCTTTTTATAAAATAACTTTGACATAATTCCTAACTCTTTATATTTAACTTTAATGATAATCAAGTTTGTCACTATGAACTGGAGATGGGCGCGTTCCGTGCTTTTTTCGTGTCACGCCCGAACATAAGAGTTCGTGCGTGCTAGTGTTGTCGAGCCCATGCGTGTCCGTGCCTCTAAAATCAGGCACGCGCCCATTAAAGATTTTTTTTTTATAGTTTCTACCCCAATAAAAAAAACTCCAGCTTCAAAAAATAAAAATTTCGTGGTATTTTAACCTTTTCTTTAAAATCTGTTGTTTTAGTTTTACTTATGGATTTAAGAGAATAAAACAGTACCAAAGATAATTTAATTATTTTAGTCAGGGAGTAAAACCCTTAGGAATATCGGTTTCGGTTCGGGTTCCAAGATTTTGAAAATTGTGGTTCCGGTTCCAACCTAAAAATCAAATGTGTTTCGATTCCGGTTCCAACCTAAAAATTAAATGGGTTTCGATTCCGGTTCCATACAATTTTTTTTAATAACGGTTCCGATTCCGGTTCCGGTTTCAAAAATCGAATATATTCAGGTTGCAATTTCGGTTCTTTGCGGTCCCACAATGGTTTTAGTCCCCTGGAATATCGGTGCCGGTTCTCGTTCCATGATTTAAAAAAATAGCGGATCCGATTCCGGTTCCAACCAAAAAAAAAAAAATGTAGGTTCCGATTCGGTCGATTAAGTCAGTTCCGGTACCGATTCTTTATAGTCTCATATTATAAATAATTCAAAAATTTACTTTGGTACTGTTTAATTCTCTGAAGCGGAACCTATCCAGAATCGCAACCTGTCAGGGAACACAAGGAACCGGAATCCGAACCAATTCGATTTATGGAACCGAAATCGGAACCGTAATTAAAAAATGTGTGGAACCGACACCGATATTCCAAAGTGTGTTTGGGACTATATTATTTGTTCCGGTTCTGGTTCCCAGATTTTTAAATAGCGGTTCCCATTCCAACCAGAAAAAATATATGGGTTCCGATTCCAGTTCTTTGCGTTCCCTGGCAGGAACTATAATATTTGTTCCGGTTCTGTTTCCGAGATTTTTAAAATAGTCGTTCCGATTCCAACCACAAAAAATTAGATGGGTTCCGATTTTAGTTCCCCATTTTTAATAACAATTCCGGTTCCAAAAATCTAAACGGTTCCGGTATTATTTTTCACGCTTCGCCTGTTTTTTCACGTGTTTCCGGGCTTTTTTCGTGTTTTTGTAGCGTTTTCAGTGTTTTGTCGTGTTTTTCCGTGTTTCTTCGTGTCTTTTTAAAAACCGTGCTTTATTGTGCTTCTCGTGCGTGCCTGTAAATTTAGTCGTCGGGCTTGTACTCGTGCGTGTCACCTATCAGCGTGCTCGTGCTCGTGCGTGTCCTTGCCATCAAATTGTAGCACGCGCCTATCTCTACTATGAACTATATATCATTTAGTATTATAACCGTTTTAATATAAATTATTTAAAATTTAATTATCATCTTAAATTCTCAAAACTTTAAACTTACATTTTAAATACAAGTTTTTAATTAGATTAATGAAAAAATAAATAAAATCCAAAAATAATCAAGTATAATTACTGACTTATAAGTAGAACAAAACTTCTTGTTAGTCAGATTTCTGATTGATAAGAAGAACAACACTTCTTATTAGTCAGAAACTATTATTTTTAACAAATAAACCAATTATTTTCCTAATATTAAAAAGATAAATTCTTCAATTTATGTTTAAGGTTAATATTGAAAAAAATCTGCCATTTTTCATTAGAGTAGAATACTTCTTCGTAGCCGCGGTAGCTCAGTGGTTAGTGCGTTGGACTGCGAGCCGAAAGGTCCCCGGTTCAAGCCTGGACTGGGGCTAACAACATCTTTTCATAGAAGCATTTTTTTATATACCGCGCTACCTCTCGTCAGTAAATGGCAAACCTACAAGAGTAAAACCATTGCCTATGAAAAGCTCTCACCCGCCGTTCGGATTCGGCAATAAACTGTACACCACGTTGAGTACAAATATAACACGCACAGCTCAAATGGTGAGAGAGCTCGGCCGAAGTTCTATACAGGACTGTAGTGCCAAACTATTATTATTATTAATTCTTCTTTAGTATTAGAAATTTATTTTCCTTTATGTATTTAAAATTACTGTTTATGTTTTATCTAAATTAATCACAAATCTTTTTATTTTAGATACATATTTCTGCGTTATTTTCGTACACCTGATTTTAATACTTCTCAAAAATCAATGCTTTATTCAATGCAATGCCGCCACTAATATTTAAATTTACCAAAAATTATTGCACAGAAATCCAAATATAAATTACCACAAATTTGCACTAGCCCTGTTCTAAACATAATTCAATACTAAACATGCATTACTAAGCAGTTTAAATTCTCTACCACCTCAAATTTGAAAACCACCAAACTAATACGTGCATTAAAATTATGCAAACTGATTGAAAATATTTGCATACTCTTGCATAATGCATGCTTGTAAATAATTTTGCAAAAACACTCATATATTTGGAATAAAGACAAAGTTATGACGACAATCAAATTGTGTTTCTACTAACAAACATTCAAGTAGTTAATTGAGAGTAAGTTAACAAAAAAATTAAATTGTTTTAAAAAAACTTCGCAGTTACTACAAGGGAAGGAAATTGTTCGGCTTAAACTTTTCTATATACCAAACAACCCGAACGTGGTAAACATGCCAAACAGGAAACATTACGGTATAAGTGGCGGAAATATAATCCAGTGGTTTACGTGTAAAAAAGCGCTGTATACTATAAAAACCTGGCGAAAATATAGATTTATTTTGTGAACTTTCCTATGGGATTTGAATTGTTTTTGTGCATATTGTTGTATTGTAGGAAGGCGATTATATGGAATTAACAAAAAAATAGAATCTTTTGATGTACTGCGAAATATATTTTTTATGAAGTTTTATAATGCATTAAAAAAATATTTCCATTGTGGTTTTAAAAATAGAATTAATAAAATGCAACTAGTTTTCATTTACACATATATTTATTTCAAATTCATATAAATCCAGCCGACATATAAGGTAGGCAACAGACAGGAAACACATCAGTTTGCAAATCTACAGATTTTCGGCAGAGATTGTAACAAAACCTACCTCTTATTTGTCCAAGAACAAAACGCCAAACGGCAGTTTATAGTCAGGTTATAGAAAGGTGAGACAGGATATATTGTAATAGCAGATCTTGGCAGCGTAATATATTGTCTCCCTGCCTACCAAAACGCTACAGTAGGAATATAATATAGACTGCTTATTTAAAACATATGAAAGATCTTCTCTCATGTTTCAATATTGATAACATTTGAAACATAGTAATTTAAAAATATTTTTTTGTATAGTGTCGACTGCGAAAAACAGGGTGCCTTCAATATGCCATATATATGGCAGCTATTCTGGAAAGTCAATTGTCTGCCGACAACTGTCGTCCGATATTCTACCGAAAACCTCTTACAAGTCAGCATATGCAATAGTATTCCAAAAGCATTCCATAAATGTGCTGTGGCACTTACACATTTTTAAACACGCCGATTCTATGCGTGAAACCTGCTTTAGAAAGACTGGCATTTTTGATGAAATATAAACTGCATGCGATGCCCTGCGTAAAATGTCGATATTCTGCCAGTAAAGTGCTGAATATTTTGTATCGGGAATGTTTTTGTAAATTCATTGTTATGAAAAATTGATTTATAATGCAATAATTCATGGTTTAAAGAACGATGGTTTAATTTATCACTATGATGAACGTTCCGGTTTCGGCAAATTTTTTGTTTGTATTTTTTTTTTGTAAAATTTTTTGGATCTTATAACGATTTATTTAATTGAACATTTAATAATGTGAATATAATGCCGCACATATTTAATATTTATATTAATATAAGATAATTTTACTTATTTTCCCAAATATTTAGTTTGTCATCTAGGTGAATAGATTAAGCAAAACTTGGCAATCAAATTCAACTGGTTGAATACGTACAAAAAAAATAGAAATTCTAAAATATGTCCTTTCGACTTTTGTAACGGGCATTTGTTATGGTACAGCAAGCGGGTTACTAGTAAAGCTCCTACATAAATCCTTTCTAAAACTGTGGACAAATATTTTGTTTTCGTGAATGTTGCCGCCAAGTTGCCTGAATATTTATGTTGCTCTGGTGAATAAGCTGGACAACTCATGGCGAATAGGGTAGCAAAAGTAGCAATATTTACAACAAAAATAGTAAAAATAACAACAACAACAATAACTCCTAAGTACGGCAAGTTTTATGGTCACATTGGGTGCAAATTTAAAAATTATAATTTATTAAATTCAAATAAATGCATTTAATATACATTACAAAAATTATTGTTTCCATGTCAAAGAAACAAAAAACATTTAGTTTCTTGTTTGAACTGACTACTAATTGCAACAATGAAAAAATTACCATACTAATTGCCATAGTAATTTAAAATATTAAACAATTCAAGAATGTTGGTTCTGTTGGTTTACTACAAAACATAATGACCACAAAAAAATAATAAAATGTATAAATCTCTGTATTAATTGGATACACATGCAATGAAAATAAATTTGCAACAAACATATTTTGATTAAAATATAAAATTTAATTAACAAAATTGGTTACTGTAATCATTTTATTCTTTTTGAAGTAATAAATTAGGATTTTAAACCACAAGATTTATTAATTTTAGTTTCAATGATATTCTGTTTGCTGTATCATATTTTACCTGTGAGCAGTAAAACAAGAAATGTAATTAATAAATCTCTTAATGTTAGATCTCTGTATTTAGTGCATACTCACGCAAGGAAAAATATGTTTGCAACAAACATATTTTTACTAAAATAATAAATTTAATTAACAAATATGGTTATTGCAATATTTCTTTTCTTTTTGAAGTATATTACTAAATTTATTTTTAAAATTACAATATTTCTTAATATTAGTTGTAATCTTATTTTGTTTATCTGTGCACACTTAAAGAATGAAGTGAAATTAATAAATCTCTGAATGTTTACACGCTTACAAAATATGTTTTTAACAATCATTATTATGATTAATATAATAAATTGAATGGAAAAAGTGTTCAGCATTTATTATCACTTATTTTTAGAAGTTATTTTTATAATAATTTTAAGATTTATGCTACATGATTAGGTTAAAGATATTTTGGTAATAATTATATTATTTTAGCAATCATATTATATTTTTCTTGACTATATTTTTGGAGGAAAAGAATTGAACTATAAATTTACTGCTCTAAGAAAAAAAGTTTACTACAAATATATTATGATTGGAATCATGTATTTTAATAGTTTCTTAGTCATTTCCTAGTTTACTATTTTTAAAATTTATTATTTATAATTAGTTTACATGTAAAATTTATTAAATAGTATATATTATGAATACAAAACTCATTTTAAAAACCTCGAAATTCAATGTATTTGATTACAATCTTATTTTGTTTGCCGTAAACATAATTACGCTGTTTACACAGAATTTCACTGCTTAAACTAATAGAATTGATATAACTCTCAATTACAAAAGGCGTTTTAAAAATGTTGATTTTTCATAAAAGTTATTTTCAATTATATTACGTTTGCTACAAATATAGTTTTCAAAGAATATACTTATTGTATATTTTAAAATATTCTTTAGTCTATATGAAAATATTTCATCATATTATAGTAACTAAATATTTTTGATTTTTCTATTGTTCTTACTGTGAACACCTAGAACATACGATACAATATTGCTGTTGCTTGCGATTCCCGTCAAATTCCATTCATTCCTTTTTGCAGCCACAAACCTTTCGCGGTTGCCTCGAATATCCTTTATCCTTCGGTGCTACTTTGTCATTGCGAGCGGTTTTGCGTTCTGACTGGTTGCCCTATTCTAAAAATGTTTTGTTTAAAATGTTACAGAAGGATACGTTTCGCGCTACTAAAGCTGATGTTGTGAGAATTGTCATAATGCCAGGCTACGCACATAAATAAAGTCATAAATTTCATGCTCTTGCTGGTGTATTTGTCTGGCTAGCTGGCTGTTGGTGCTCCACGGACCGTTGACGCTTGCAGTACAAAACTATTCGCAAATGCGAAAAATGCACTACATTTTGTCGGCCCCAAACAACACCTAAATGTCCAACACTCCTTAACATTGTTGTGCACACTAAACAATTGGTGGCCATTTCGTAATTCTCTACCACTGTGTTAGCCAAATTATTTTATTTCAATTTTCTCTTTTTGAATCTGCTGTTGAGCAGCGAGTGTTTCTGAAAAATGAAAGTAAATTTATGTGTTGAACTGCAATCTGAAGTACAGTATTCGTCTGCTGCAGTCCTGGTAACTTATGATGTTTTTTGATGTGATTTTTTTTTTTTTGTTTTGGCAGTCTATGTTGTGGTAAAAATGTGACACAATTTGTTTGACTGGCTGTATTGTAGAAGGTGTACGTTTGAATCCACTTTTCTAAAGTTTTAAAAATACCCTGTATATCAATGGGTGTTCCAGATACAACTATAATCTAGAACCTGTTTTTTCATCAATTAAATCAAGACCTCAATTAAATCAAGTCCTCATATATTTATGCACCATAAATCGAACCACCCAGTATTTATACTACTTAATTCGCATAATTCATTTATAGCGAAACCTGGGGCAAAGTAGGACATGGTGTAATGTAGGAAATGTGGGAAATTTCAATTTTTGGAAATTTTTTGGCACTGAAAAAAATAAAAGAAATTGTCAAATGTTTCTTAATATGTCATAAGTGAAAACGAATGTTTTTGAAAGTTCTTTAGAGTGCTGTAGAAATTTTGAAATTTCCCACATTACCCAAGATTTTTCAACAATTCCGAAATTGAGCTTGTTGGAAAAGTCGCTCAAAAATCAATTCAAAGGCATATAAATGGTAAACTGTTAATGCACAAAGTTAGATCATGAATCATGGAAAATAATTTAAAAATTATTCAAATGTACTTTTTTTTGGAAGAAAATCAGAACGGGTTCCAGAAGTTACGAGTTACTGTCTGAATAGTTTAATTTTTTTTCTCGTAGTTTTAATGGCCGTGTTTTTATAAAACATTAAATTAGAATTTAATACATAAATTTATTACATTGACATATTTTTGTTGGCAAAATTTGCATAAACGAAAAGGGTTAATTTGTGAAGTGGATAAACATGAGTATTCCTAATATGCGTGCTTATAGCAAAACAACAAAAGCAAAAAGGTTTTAAAGCTTTTTTTAGTCACTGATTCCAGCTACTTTTGAGAAACAAAATGAACACATTTTAAACCCATTATTTGATTGGTGAAATATATACTTATATAAAATGTAACATTGTATAATTTTCTTCTTCGTACTTTTTATATATATTAAATTTCTAAATTTTTGCAACACAAAACCAGCAAACTTTTAATGCTGCCACTTCATCAAAGTTATGTACATATTTACTGTAATAAAAACTGAAATTTTAGCTTCGCCAGAACAATTCATCCCTACTCCCATAGTCGCATGCTGTTTGAAGAATGAAATTAAACTTCAAGTAAGTCGAATCGATTGTGCGCTAAAATAAAATGTGAAAATAAACTAAGAACATATAATAGTGGACTGGGGAAATGTGAAACTTAACACTATGAAAGCAACAAATGCAATTTATGTCGAAATATATTGGAAACTATACCCGAGAATGTATGCGATATAGAATGAAGTGCTGTAGAATAATTGTGTTTTTAAAGTGCACTAAAACATATTTAGTGGTTCTTTATACGAAGATTTTGTTTTAAAACTAATCATATTATTCAAAAGTTTTTTCTAAAATATATTCTTAAAAATTTCACCATTATTTTTCATTAAAAAACTAAATTTTGATTTAGTTTTTTAATCACAAACAACAGAAAAATCTTGTACTATTTCGCGCTATAATTTGAAATAACTCACAAAAAAATTATAACCAGAAAACTCTAAATGAAAATTAACAATTATCGCATCTTTGAGTTTATTTTATATTTAATTATTTGAAATTCTCAATATGAATTGATTCAAAATATTTTTTGTATTTCATGTATTCCAAAAATTTATTTTAATACCCTAAATTAATATTCAATTATAAGGGAGTTCAAAAATGCTTTAAATACATAAATTATAGTACTTGTTGACTTTATCGAAAGGCAAAATATAAAGGAAACCGGTTGGGAAGGTTAGATCACATGGGAAATTTTAAAGTAGGTGTAATTATGATAGTTAGGATTATCAAAATTATAGTCGGTCTAAGCCGACTATAAATACCCTACACATATGTGTGGTTACCATTGAAAGTGATATATGGGTCACCAGGGTATACGAATCCTGAAAATAACTACAAACATTCAATCGCTGAAGAATTTCAATTCATTTGATACCCATATTTACAAATGGGTAGGTGTACCGAATTTCGATTTTTTTTTTTGTGAACCACAAGTCTTTTCGCCGGAAAACATTATTATCATGTATTTGAGCATGATATCAATATATATTTGACCAAAAAAGTTTACCTAAGCACGTATACATAAAAATTGATCTTTACATGTACATTTTATATGAGGTTTTTGAACATAAGTGGTCGGATCATAGGTCACAATGGACCGATCTCGCCAATTTTTTCGCACATACAGCGTAGGTATATTAGTAATCTAAGTTATAAGTTTCATTTATCTAGCTCTTCAATTTTAAAAGTAGTAGGGATTTCAACAGACAGACAGACGGACAGACAGACAGACGGACAGACAGACAGACGGACAGACGGACATCGCTAAATCGACTCAGGAGGTCATGCTGATCAAGAATATATATACTTTTCCATACCGGAGATGCTTCCTTCTGGGTGTAAAAAACGGCGTACCAAACTGAATATACCCTTTCACTCTTAGTGTAGGGTATAAAAAAAAATATTTAGAACTTATTAAGTAATCATATGCACCGAATATATTTTAAAATTACTAAAGAGCATCCTATATTCCTATGAGACTATTTTATACTTAGTTATGAAAATGAAACTAAATAAAAACTGATGTGTTGACTTTGACGTCGAGGCCAACGGACACGCCCACGCGCACCTCCCATACAAATCACTTTTATATAACTCTTTAGAAACTAATAACTCGAAAAGTATTTAAGATATAACGCATTGTTATAATTCACCTAAAAATATGTGGTCCAAAAATGGGCGTGACCTGCCCACTTTTTTTTTCATTATTTCCCGGGTTTTCATAGTGGAAATTTGATCCGTTAATTATTAAAACCAAATCTATGAAATATTAGCCTTTCAAAATTTTAAATATAACCGTTGGTCCGCCCAATTATATGTTTATTTTTTTTATTAGTTTTTTATACTTTTTTATAAATTTTTTAGTTTATGGAGATATAAGACGTAAATTTCTGTTATATGAATAATATTCTGAGGGTGGGGAGGTTCAGCATAATTAAAATCTTTAAAATTAAGGTATTAAATAGGTGTAGGGTATTCCATTGTCGGGCCCGACCGACTATAAAAATCCGCACCATGTGCCCGAACTTACCCATGTGACTTAACTTTCCCAACTCGTTTTCCACTCAAATTGAAAACCTTTTTAGGAATTTGTTTTTCTTTTCGTAAAATAAAAGATTTAAAGTTAAACAAAATTATTGCCAACATTTTATACGTGTTTTTCATCGACTTTTAACCTTTTAACCTGCCTTTTAACCTGCCATAACAGTGAAAAGGTTTTTTAAACGACTGATTTTAACTTGTACTCAAATGAAAGAAATGCTTCCACGATGAGTTGAGTTATTTTCAGGATTTAAAATTTTTGGTGACATCTGGACCTTTATAAAGGGTGTACATTTTTAATTTTATTGTAATCAGACATTATTATATTTTAGTGTAAGTTTTAACTCTTGAATTTGCAGTTGAATTTTTAATAAAAATTTAATTTTGAGTGAATAATTGAATTTTCAGTAAAAAATTTAATTTGTAGTGCAAAATTGATTTGTTATTGAAAAATTTACTATTTAATGAAAAATTGAATTTTTAGTGAAAAATTAAATTTTTTGAAAAACTTGAATTTGTAGTGCAAAATTGATTTTTAATGAAAAATTTAAATTATGGTGAAAAATTTAGTTTTTAGTGAAAAATTGAATTTTAAGTGGTAAAATTGAATTTTTAGTAAAAAATTTAATTGTTAGAGAAAAATTTAGTTTCTAGTAAAAAATTTTATTTTTAGTGGCAAATATAATTTTTAGTGATTATTTTTAAAATTTTTGTTTGTTTAACGACATAAAATAGAGTTATAGCAAAAATATTGTTTTTGCGGACTCAAGGTCTAGCTAGATACTAAGTGCTATGTATAAATATGAGTGAAAGATTGAATTTTTCGTGAAAAATTTAATTGTTCGTGAAAAATTGAATTTTACGTGAAAAATTAAATTTTTAGTAAAAAGTTTTATTTTTAGTAAAAATTTAAATATTTAGTAGAAATTTAATTTGTTTGTTTAAAATATGAATTTTTAATATATATTGAAATTTTAAGTGAACTTTTAGTTTTTTACTACTTTTTTTTAGTAAAAATTAAAATTAAAATTTTTAACTAACAAAATTATTTAGAACAAATTTAAATTCTGAGTAAATTTCTGTGTTTGCCCTGACAACAAACATATATGATTCCCCTATTATTTGAAACCTGCCACTATCTAACAAACAAAGAACAACTGCACTTCAAGTATTTTCTTTCAACACCACTTTCTTTGTGCTGTTACTAAACTTGTTAAGTGTTGCAAAATACAATTAAAATCACTTCACGGTACCCCAGAATGCATTTGCATCTAATAGAGCCGAAGAAGCTGAGTAGCTAACCTAACAGTCTAAAGTGGCTGCAACTTAATAGGTTAAGATTTAAGAAATAAAAACTTTAACCATTCTCTGATTCACACTAACCATATACGTTAGCTATTATGAGGGTTTCTCTCTATTATCAGTTTAGCTGTTTCGTTAAAACTTTTTTTTATCTTATTTTTTTATATTCTGTTTATTTACAAGTAAAAGTTGTCAAAGTTGTTTCATACCATTTCTTTTTTTTTGTATCTAGATTTGTTTCGAATTGTATTTGGTTTGATTTTTGTTGAGCATTGCTCTGGTTCTGTGTGCGCAGGAATTAAATTGCAAACGATTTGCTATTTTTTTTTAGATTTTTATTCGATATTGTGCAATTGTTCAAATTGCAAAAAAAATAATCTAAAAATCGTAAATGAGTCCTGTCTGTATGGAATTTATTTCGCTAGAAAACAAGATATACACGAACCATTGTTGAAAACAATGCCAAAAAAACATTATATTTTACATAAAGTGGACTTTTAAATAAATAACTCATAAATTTCAAAAATAATTGACAAAATATGGAATAAAGAAATTAAAACCACTGAATTATGGTCGATTTTTAGCGAAACTACCGTATTCAGTTGTCACAACAAATAGAATCATAGACACGCACCCATTTGAACTATACTTCTTATAGTCCATACTACAACCCGTTTCTTTTTGGCTATAAGAAACATATTTTAGAATACGGAGAACCGTATAATTAGTGAAATATAGATTTCATAAAATAAAATATTTTACTATATAGTTTTTTATTGTATATTTATTACTGATTTTGGATAAAATATGTGGTTAAAGAAAATAAAACATTAATGTTTAAACAAATTGATTCTGTTGAATCGAAATTATTACTCATTTCTTGAGTAATACGCAGTATTCGGTTGCTACAACAAATCATATCTTAGACACACACCTTAATATTCTATATTTCTTGGTCAAAACTACAACCTGTTTCTGTTTGTTCATTAAACCGAATATGTTGGTTGAACAATAGGTTGGTTGTCGTGACAAATTTGTATTCAATGAGAAGAGAATTTTTAGACATCTACCGACATAAAGGCAGATCCACAAAATAAAATATTTTATGATATGTTTTTTACAAAGCAGTTTCAATAAATTTAACCTAATAATTATATTTTCGAATTTTAGACATATTAATCAGACGCATCTTAAGAAACAAACTTAGCTTTTAAATTTACGAACATCTAATGTTTTAAATGCGCATATGTTTTTCCATTCTACAGCCTTTACATACTGTTACTTGGCTCCATTGGAAATACACTAATGAAGTGATAATTTTAGAACTCTTCTCACAACTGTAGTCAAGATTATTTGCTTTCAGTCAGAATTTATTTTGCTTTCAATTGAAACTTATTTTGCCACCCCATTTCTGTTGCCAGCAGGAAAGTGTTATAATGAAACTTGAATTTAACTCATGTCGACTATTCAAAAACTTTCGCAAACTTGTAATTTTTAAGCTCCCAAAAATGCTTATAATAAAAGAGTTTATTACTGAGTTATATTCTTCAATTTTGCTAGACTTAATTACATTTTAATTAACTTGCAATTACATTAAAAGTTATAATACAATTGGTGTGTCAATGTGTTAAAATTATTGCAAAAATAATTTACATTTTATCATAACTGTTGATTTTATAAAATGATATGATAATGCGTTAAAGATTAAACATGAATAATACAAATTTATGTTTACAGCAAACATATAACATGTGTCAAGTTAGTTGATAAGAGGCTGTGTTGCAGTAAACATCAAAAAACATAAACAGTAATTGTTACGATTTAAAACGATTTGTTACTAATTATAATTTGAAAACGATACAATAAATTGTATATATGAGTTTGCAGAAAATATAATGTGATACTTAAAGTTTATAATAATTTTAAAATATTAAATAATAATTTAATTGATTTTAGAAATAATATTGTATGAATTTTTGCTGTTTGTTTAGTTCATATATGTTGCAACTTATGTTTACAGCAAACATTAATATTGTTTAAGACAGTTGTGTAGTACACTGTGCCATCACAATTGTGCATAAATTTATATTATCAAATACTTGTACTTACTAATTACTTTGTAAGTTCTATATGTCTGCATCAAACAAAATATGGATGATATAAATATAATTATTTGCCACAATTATATAAAGAATAAAAAAACGAGTTGGGAAAATTAGGTCACATGTGTAAGTTCGGTCACATGGGGCGGATTTTTATAGATGGTCGGGCCCGACTATGGAATACCCTACACCTTTGGTGGGGATATTAATGTGGTATATTTAATTGCATACCTTAATTTTAAAGTTTTTAATTATCCTGAACCTCCCCACCCTCAGAATATTATTCATATATCAGAAATTTACGTCTTATATCCCCATAAATTAAAAAATTATATAAAAGTAAAAAAATTGGAAAAATATAATTGGGCGGACCACGCCTATATTTAAAATTTTGAAAGGCTAATATTTCATAGATTTGATTTTAATAATTTACGGATCAAATTTCCACTATGAAAACCCGGGAAATAATGAAAAAAAAAGTGGGCGGATCACGCCCATTTTTGGACCACATATTTATAGGTGAATTCTAACAATACCTTTTAAATTTTATAACTATACGTTGTATACTTTTCGAGTTATTAGTTCCGAAAGAGTTATATAAAAGTGACTTGTATGGGAGGTGGGCGTGTCCGTTGACCGATTTGGCTCATTTTCAAACACAGTTCCTACTTTTGGCTAAAATATATTGAGACGAAATTTCATGGCATTCTGATTAGTATTTCTCAAGTTATTCTGTATTCGGACAGCAAGACGGACAGACAGACAGACAGACAGACAGACAGACAGACGGACATGGCTAAACGGACTCGTGTAGTGATGCTGATCAAGAATATATATACTTTTCCATACCGGACACGCCTTCTAAGGGGCGTTACAATATATGCACAAAGTTAATATACCCTGTACCTCATAGGTGTAGGGTATAAAAAATCAGAATCAGTTTTTGACATATTATTATTATTATTATTTAAATGGCTGTTAATTTATTTCAACATTTAAAAATTATCATTTTTCAATTAATTAAAAAAAACAATTGTCAAAAACTATAGCAATAACCTACGTATATTTGGAAGTGTTAATCCAGAAATACATATTTTAATTGTTCTAACTTCGAAAATACATTTCTTCTTATTATTCTTAATTTATACTCCATTAACGTAATTTGATAGATGACTACTAATGGCTTCCTAACAAGTTTTAATATCTATGCAAATTAACAAAAACATGCCTATCGGTCGACGGCTTGCCTTTGCGTACCGCACACATCCCTTGTGCTTAATTTAGGGACATTTTATGAATTTCGTTTTTTTCTTTTTGGGTATTTCTGGCTAAACATTTTATGAAATACGTGCAAAACTAGGGTGGCAACAAATTAAGAATGTAGAAAGCCTTACTAAAGTTTAGGCGTTATTCGAGATTTTTAATTGGTTTGAATAAAATTATAGTAAAATTAAATGAAACCTAACAATATTTTTTTTAATATTTCTGGATTATTAAATTTAATATATTTCTTTTTTTTAATAACTTTTGAAAGGACAGGCGTTAATGGCTGATTATATAGTATTTGACACACTTTTGTCCTAAGTAAATAATAACGATGACAACAATGTCAATAGCATCATTAACTAATTAATTCTGTAATTTCAAATTCGTGATTAAAATGAGCGTTAATTAATTAGCGTTGTTCTATTTTTTTCGAGCTGCTGTGAATTTTGAATATTAAACATTTGACACTCTGTTTTGGACTCTGTGGTTTGCATTGTTTAGTAAATTAATTTAATATTGGAAAATAGGTAATTTATTTTGGTTTTGCTATTAAAGTTATTATAAATATTTCTATACTTACTATAAAATTTAAGAAGTCAAATCAAGAGAAAATTTCGATTGCAATTTTATAATTGTACAACAAAAATTATATTTAATTTATTCCACAGAATTTTAAAAGATTGAATTGAAATAAAATTCAATTGTATTGAAAACTTGAAAACAAAAAAAAAATAAAACCATAGAAATTCAATCGAATTGAAAACGAGCTTCTACAATCATTGTAACTTACTGCGCAAATGTACGATCAAGTCATCATTGTTAGCTTTGAATATAGATGTGGAAACATTTCAACCACTAACGCCCATGGATACGTGCCAGTCATTTCCGCTGATTTTAAGTTTCAGTTCCCAGAGTTTAACCACTTTTAAGCTTATTTTCTGCACTCGAAGCAACTGATTTTCTTACAGCAAACAAAACGAAAACCACAAAGGACTTTGTAATATAGTACTAATGGATTTCCCGAAGACTGTATTTCGTGTCAGTGACAATTATTTCAAAAGGAAGTTTACTACAAAGGCATTTAACTAAATTTCAATATTGATTAAGTAAAAATATATAAAGTGAATTAAAATTGTGTTAAAAATTCGAATGAAAAATGACTGATAACCTTAATTGATGGTCTTAATTTATTGCCACAATCATTCAACATATTCTCTTTATCATGACATTTATAATAATTTTTATGTATGCACAAAAAACAACCCAACAATATATTTTCAAATTCAAAATTGACTTCAAAAGACTAATTTCTATTTTCTACAACATCTTGCCATAATGTAGTCATAATAAAAAAATATCTACCACGTCAGTCGCATTTTCATCTGTAATTAATTTTATTCTGTTTGCTCATTAGCAGTTGCTAAAAGGTTTTCAAATTAAATTACATGACAAAATCTTGAATATTAAGTGCATGGCATATGAAGTAGCATAAACAGTTGACAACACGCTTAATGTTATTTATATAATTAATTTAGCGTCACGGCTCTTGGGTGTAATGTCTTTATTGCCGTTTCATATTGGTTATGTGTAAAGTGATTCAATTTCATTAAAAAATGTTTCAATGGTTATGTGTAAAGTAATTTAATTGAATTCAAAATGTCTCAAGTTGTTATTTTGTATTGTGAATTGTTTTGTATTTTGTAAATAAAATTAAATTTTGTTTAAAATGTTATGAACTAAACTGTGTTAATATATATATGTTCATGCCTAAGTTAAAATATTTAATATACTTATCAAAGCATTTATGTTTCTACAAATAATTCACGAAGAATATAAATATATAAATAAATATATTAAAAAAATACAAAATGTAGTATATTTTCTACTTTTATTATGACATCTAAAAGGTTGAAAATGTATTAATAATAAATGCAAATGTAGAATTGGTTTAACATATTTCAGGAGATATAAATAAATAAATACAAAATGTAGTATGTTATTACTACATTTTGTATTTATTTATACAAACGTGTAGTTATTTTAAATACCAAAGTAGTTAAATATATCACAGAAATGCAGTCAATATATGTAGTTGTTTTTCATATAGAAAAAAACAAAATCAATGCAATAAAACAAATACCTTTGCTTTTGTGCGTAAATCAAATACATATATAAATGTTATTTATTTCCTTTCTAATTTTATTTCGGTTTATTAATTTTTATTAAGCAATAATAAATAAAAATCATCAATATTAATATAAAGTTTTAAAATGTTTATACTTTTATTTTTATTATTATTATTTATATATAAAGTTTGTAAGTAAAGTCAAAAACCTTCAATCAATAAATGTTTTCTCTGCATCAAATATCGTTCTACTATCGCATTCTAAAAGTTTGCGTTGAAAAGTGCTCACAGGAAACCCCTACGTGTTCCACGAATTACGTCTTTACAAATGACATCACGTAAATTCGAACACGTGACATTGAAAAATTCCTGTGACAAATACACACATGTACAATATACATGACATATACAGTTGAATAATGATTGAAAGATTAAAGGTCTTGACATCAAATTTATAAAAATATAGAAATTTTTCCAATTCTATAATATTTTTTTTTATTTTTATTTTATTTTGAATTTATAGATTATAAAAAGTGTTGAGAAAGATAATCTTTTTATGTTGACAGTTGGTGCGTCATTCGGAAGGTAAAATTAAATTAAAATTTATCTGTAATAGTGCCATAAGTCCCCTGTTAAACATTTGTCAATAACTTTAGAATTAGACGAAAGCATGATACAAATATTTACAGGTACGATCACTCTGACACTAGGCAAGTTTTTGGTACAAATTTCTGAATATTTTGTTTTGATTCAAATTTTTATAGATTGAAATTTGTATTCAATGAAAAAATTAATATTATTTTTCAGATTTTGTTTGGATTCTTAAAGTTTATGAAAACATTTTTAAGTTATCTCAACGTATACCTTGATAATTATTTTTCATTTCTATAGTAATTTATATGAGATATTTTTTTATTATTAATATTTTTTTTTTGCTTTTAAAACTAAACTTCAAAAACTTGCCTAGTGTCAGCTAAAGTAAACATTGAAAAAAAAAATGAGAGAGTGATCGTACCTGTAAATATTTGTATCATGGATGAAAGTATGATTAATTTACGATATGAACTTGAATTGTTTTTTTTTTTTAAAACTGTCAAAAAAAAGAAACTTTTCTGAACAGATAAAATTTGTTTATTGAATACGAACACTTTTTCAATATCAACATGTTATCAATAAAAACAAAAACATCGATATCGTTATAGATAGGACTGCTTTTTTTATCGAAAACCCTATCATTGTAGTATTATTTTATATTATGAATTTTTGCTTTTCAATAAAATAAAGACAAACAGTACTTTAATAATACTGTTCCGTAACTTAAAACCAGTATATCGGAACCGTTTCATTAAAATCTTAAAACAGAAATCGAAACAATGGAGAAAACTGAGACAGAAATTAAAACTGTTTTTTATTTAATTTTCAATTCTTTACACAAACGAAAAATTATGTCTATAATCTAGTTCTATATACAATTCCTATAATTGCAAATCTACCTTGTTACAGCCTTGTACAGCCTTGTACTTGGTGTTACGTTGCCACAAAATGTAAAAAGAAAATACATAACAAATATTGGAATAGAATGACAAGAAGTATACTATACTATATTCAAATTTCCTATAAAGAAACTCATTTGCAACCAAATCACGTGCTCGCAAAGTCACCGCATTTATAGTAGAATCCTTCTGTGACATAATAAGGTGGTATCTGCTTATCCAATGTGCGAATGTGTCATTTTATTTTGATTTGTTTCATAAAACCATTGCAGCCTTGATCACGAATGTGACATAATGCAAATGAAGAATAATAGCAAGAAATTGTTCAAGGGCAAAGGACACGGAAAATAAGCTTTGAATTAAAGCTTAATGCAGTACGCATATTCTTGTATTGTATATGAACTATATTATATGAATAGATGATAATAAAGCACCAATACATATTTTTGTATTTATATGGCTTATAATGAGCATAAAATTTCATTATGTGAAAATTAAAAAAAAACTATGTTTGTCATTAAATTATAAACTTTAATCAAATATATGGTTTTTTTTTCATTTTATTTTGACTAAATATCAAGAGTTAAATTTTAATTTTAGTTTGTAAAAAAAATTTAAAATAATAAACAAAAAATGGCAGTTTATTTCTACATAATATGTACTAAAGTCTATATTTACAACAAGAAAAAAATGTTAATACTCTTATTTCAAAATTAAGCTACATCTTTTTTTTATATTTTGTTAATCTTTATACATTTTTGCATATTTTTTATTTCATTTTGATCTGCTCTGATAATCTTCACAATAATTTGGAGCAACTCCAAACAATGTCATATATATGCGAAATTGTATTTGGTACGCCAAGAAAGAAAAATATTATTTAAAAAATAGATAATTATTTTAAATTTTAAAAATAAGAATTTAATTCTAATTAAATTTCTTTTTAATTTATTTTATAAAAAGCAGTTGGTAAATCTTTGCAATAGTAAAAAAAAATTCCACTACATCGGTAAAATAATTTCAATTTGTTCTTTTATTTACAGCCAGATATTGTATCTCGATGTGACTGAGTCCTCTCACATGTGAGTACTCTCACATCGTCTGAAAAGTTGTATTTCATATCTTCACGCATTCCGCCCGTTGGCTCTTACGTTGACTTTGTTCCCTCATACGTTCTATGAAACCGCTGTAAACATCCAAACATGTAGCGTTACCAACAATCAAACTTGATCCAAAATAAATAAAAATTTAGTCGAAATTACCAAATTTTTGAACCTGGCATTACTAAAATATATATTATTTTAGCAAATACGCAAACCATTCATAATTTTGCGATGATTTGGGTTTGGAAAATAGAAAAACATAGATTTTGAGTAAACAAAAAACAGCTGTACTGAGAAAAATGTCAAATATTTGTTTGTGTGATTTGTTCTGCATCCTTTTTAGGTGCAATTAGTGCTTTTTTTTTGTGAAAATTTTAGAAAACGGAGCCAATAAAGCTGCCGTCTAATTTGACACAATATTCGTGCGGTTGAGTTTTATGAAATACAAATTATTTTTTTACGTCGGCGCAAACCGTGTAACGTCAGACATTTTGAGCTTTACAAAATACAAAAAGTCAGTCACACGGGCGTGCGTGACTACTTTCGTCAATTATCGAGATACAATATCTGGCTGTTAAAGTTCAGTAACACAATGAGTAAATCGTGTTTCTGATTTTAGTTATAATATAAAATACTAGCAAGGACCCGTGCTTCGCAGTGGACGTTCATTATTGGTGTTATAAATGTAGTAACCAAAACAAAAATAATTCTCCGCCAATACAACATTTTTTAAAAAAAATTGTTCTTCCCTCTAGAATATTTCCTGGAGAATTCTTCCTCGTGAAATTAATCCATGTAGAATGCTTTCCCGTAGAATTCTTGCCGGTAGAATTCTTCCCCATAAAGTTCTTCCACCGTAGAGTAAAAATTTTAGTGTGGTGAATTTTAGTTTAGTGTGTTTTAGTGTGGTGAATTTGAGTATGGTGAGTTTTAGTGTGAGGAGTTTTTGTGTGACGAGTTTTAGTTTGATGAGTTTTAGTGTGGTGAGTTTTACTGTGATGACTTTTAATGTGGTGAGTTTTAGTATGGTGAGTTTTTGTGTGGTGAGTTTCATTGTGGTGAGTTTCATTGTGGTGGATTTCGGTGTGGTGAATTTCGGTGGGGTGAATTTGAAGTATTTGGGATGGTTGCTGTGAAATATCTTGATGTTACTATAATAACTGTCGACATACATCACCTTAAAAATGCATATTATATGTGGGAATGCCACGCCCAGTGGTCTGATCCCGCCCACATTCGGCGAGAACGTTTAGAATAGATAAATGTAACGCTGACCAAAATTTCATTAAATTTGCTATCCCAATTGCTGATCTAATGCGTTTTTAATGTTTGGGTTATATATGAGGTGCCTCGCCGAGTCCCAGTCCCAGACCCAACTTACATATTGTGTCAAAATTTTATTCAATGCGGTTTAGCCGTTTTGACGTCGATTCGGAACATACATACAGACATACAAATATTCAAAAATATATATTAGAAGATAGTTTTGTATTACATTCTGTATTTATTAACTTCACTAAAATGTATATAATTACTATAAATCCATTTATTTTTACAACATTATGTATATATTTAATTACATTATAATTGCATTTTCTCAAAAAAAAAGTCTTTACTTCAACAACAAATATATTTTCCTGATGATAAAAATGAAATGCTTTACACTTGTAATACACATAAATAAACTGCGAAAAAAAATAATATGCGCGCTTGCAGATAAATCTTAGTTTTATTTAATAGGGGTTTCGTTGGACACTCACGAGCTCATAACAATACAGGAATTAAATACCAGATATAATAATACATTTTGTAGTAATAAATGTAATAAGTTTTACTACATAAAAATTCTGGGTGTACAGATTCAAATTGTTTGCATAGTTGTTGTTGTTTTCAAATAAAAAATATAATTTGTAAAAACAGAAAATCAAGTGAAAATGAAAAAAGTTACCACACTATTAGACTACTCTTAAATATTGTACAAATTTATTTATTTTTTTAGAACCACAAGCCGTTTCTCCGGAAACCATTTTTTTCATGTATTTGAGCATGAGTCAATATATATTTGACCAAAAAAAGTTTACCAAAGCACGTATGCAGTAAAATTGATCTGTAGATATACATTTCATGTGAGGTATTTGAACATAAATGGTCGGTTCTCTGGTCACAATAGACCGATCATGCCAATTTTCTTGTTCAGACAGCTTAGATAAATAAGTAATTTAAATCTAAAGTTTCATTGCTCTAGCTCTTCTACTTTTTCTGTAATCGTGATTTCAATAGACAGACAGAGGGACAGGCATGCGGACATCGCTAAATCGACTCAGGAGGTCAAGCTGATCAAGAATATATATACTTTTCCATTCCTTCTGGGTGTTACAAATGGCGTACCAAACTGAATATACCCTTTCACTCTTAGTGTAGGATATAAAAATTAATATCAATTAAATTAATTAATTATGGTTTTTTATTTTTTAACTAAAAGATGTTAGCCAAATTAATAATTACATTTTTTATAATAATTTTTGATACATGTTATAATAACGTGTTTTTGAATAAATTCATGAAATAAAAAAAAAACTGAAAAGAGTAGACTTCAGTCAGTCAGTGTGTAAAGCTAGAAAATGACATAGACCGTGTCAAAGCAAGACATAAAACAGTTTCCATTTTGATTGCAAAGTCCGCAACCCATTCAGTGCAGACAAAAAATTAAGTGGTGGAAATAATTTTCTAACTTCTTACTTATGTCCGGATGCTTGAAGTACGCGGACGGCGACTGGTGGCGGTCGTAATAAGGAAATCAAAACGAAACTACAAAGTTAGTAGACATTTAAGAAGCAGTGATAAACAGACGGTAAAAGAAAACGAGGCACTAATGTCGAATGGCAGAAAAACACCAAAGGTCTTTTGATGATGCAGACCGTAGTCATGTTGAATTTAAATTTATTTTCTCTAGTCATTGTGACAAAATGCTGTTTTGACCACAGAATTATTTAGTTTTTAATATTATAAAGTTTGTATAATTGTACAGTTTATAAATAAAATCTCATTCCATAACAATGTTAAGTTGACTTATGACAGATTTTATGTTGATTTATTTTTTTGATTCAGTTTATCTTTTGGTGTCGATCGGTCGATCAAATTTACCCGTAGAGGTCAGTGTAATATGAGGTGTTAGCTTTTCTAATTGTTCTGTTATCGAGATTTCAACAGCCATACGCACATACGGACAGATGGCTTAAATAAAAATGCTATCAAAATTCTACAGTAAACAATGAAAAAAGCACCTAATAGCTGTTATAGTTTCCAATATAATTATAAAAAACTTTGAGTATTTCTCCTGCAAGACACAATCCTATAGAATGGTCAATATAACAAAAAAATGCAGAATGTAGAATGGGAAACATTTTGAAGTTTTGTAGGAAGGTTGCAAAAATTCGAATATTTTAAATGTTAAGATGTTATTAATAAATGTTATGCAACTAAAATATTAATTTCCGCTTTCGCTTTTGTAAATTTCAATATAATCACTTTCATGATGAACAGAACTCACACAAAAAAGAATTCCATTTATATTGAATTAAGTGCAAAATCAGCAAAATCAATATTATCATCTTCATCATCTCGGACGGCACAAGACTCGGCTACAAAAGCACCAGCAGATTTGTGTTTGAACATTTTATTATATTTGACAACAATGACTACCAAAATAAGAATTGACTTAAATAGCTTTTGACAGTAATAGCACATTAAATATAATACAAAAAAAAAATTATTTTTTTATACAAGTACGAAAAAATATAAAACAATCTATTATCTTCTACGATATGTAGTTAAAATAAATAATAACTAAAAAATTCAACTATAAGGAAATATTAAGTTTAGTTTTAAAATAAAAACATGTTTTTTTGATATGAATATAAATTTAATGTGAATAAAAAAGGAATTTCAATAATGTAAAAATCAGTAACAAACAGTCTCTTTTTCTAAAAAGTGAAAAACTTATTTATAGAATATATTCACAAAATTACAGCAAATTTAAATTGTTTTATTTAATTTAATTAAATTTAATTTTATTTTAATTTATTTTAATTTATTTTATTTTATTATCTAATTTAACTATGTGAATCTATGAAATTTAATAAAGAATAATTATATTGTCGTCGTAGAAGTAAAAGTCACCAACCACGTATTACAAATTTCCAAATTATGGTTAGGAAACCTTTTTATATCCGACAGTTTCTAACCGATGAGATTAACAGTAGTTTCAATTGATATTGAGAGAATATTAATCTAAGAAAAGACATTTCAATTTTCAAAAAATATACCAAACAAATTTGCAAAGTAATATAATTTCTTAAATTTCAGTATGTATAAAATTGGCAAATTCCCTCTGAGATTTTTTTTTCCAATTTTTCTGCCAACTTACAATGAGTGGGATATATGTACATAGTTATAGCAATTTGAAATATACACCCAAAGAACGAATCAATTGGGGCAACCGTCTTTTTTTGCCAACCGATTTATTTAGTTCTGTCAACATTCGACTGATTCAGTTGTTGCAACACCGCGTATCAGTTCACACAATTAATGAATACAATTGACACAACCAATTTGTTTAGTTGTGGTAGCCAATTTAATTTTAAGAAATCGGCCATTTTACCTAGCGCTCCAACGTGTTGCAAACACGAAGTCAGCGTCACAACAGCGTTCCCGAGATCGAACATTGCCGACGATTCGTTGTGCTGCTGACTTCGTGTTTGCAACACGTTGGAGCGCTAGGGCTGCATATATAAATACAACATATAGAACATATAGACTGGCTTGCGCGACTGGTGTTGTCCTGCTTTGGCATCGCATTATACAAGACAACTGATTTCACAGTTGAATCAAATAAATATTGGTTGCTACAACTTAATGTTCTATAGCTATCTGTTAAATCAACTAAATATTGGTTAGGTCTCATTTTGAATTTAGTTGCCGTGGCAATGGAAACAAAAAAATTGAAAATGGATAAAAAGTTTGTTTCCCCAATCAATGTTGCAGTTGCTTCAACTAATAGTTGGTTACGCTTCAATCTATTGTTTACCACAAATGAATTTCAGTTGAAACTGACTAAATTTGGTAGATGCAAATGAATATTCGTTGAAACAACTGCACGTCAAGCAATTATTTTTTTGTGTGTAGAAAAAACAGTTAATGTTTATGTGCTAGATTTCTTATGGCAAAAGTATGCAATTAAAAAAATATTTTTATACTTATTGCTGTTTTTGGCATTGCAATGAACTAGTTCGTAAATTGCATAGTTTAAAAAATATCCAAATATTTATATTATATATATTGTGTTGTCAAATATAGCAAATACATTTAAATCTATTTATATTTTGCTAAATAGAATAAAAGAAGATTTATAAAATACAACAATAGAAATAATATTGTAACGGTATAACAGAAAACAACACATATTTTACATCGTACCGCCATGAGCTACTAGACTGATTATTGCTTTCAATTTATGATAAAAATTAGATTTATAGTTATTAAAATGTAAAAGTTTACTTTATATAAATTTTCTATTACTTAAATAAAAAATCAAAATGTAATCTCAATGTAAAATAAACCAGTAAGAAAAGTTATGTTAGATCACAAATATTGCAGAGGGGAATATTTCAACGTTTGAAAGCAAATGAATCAGAACTCAAAACCACACTTTTTATGGCTTAGCTGTAGAGCTTAGGCAATAGTTTGAAAACATTACAAAGCAATGCTTCGAAAGGAAGTAACATTTGTATTTACTTCGGAGGTATACTCTGAAAGAAAGAGAGCAAAAATTTATTTTAAGAAATGCTTTAATATTTCGAAAATCATCATATCAAAAGCAAAGAACAATAGTTTTGGAATCAAAACATTATTTGAAATGCAAAGAATAAGTGTTTTGAAATCAAAGCATCATTTAAAAAACAAAGAGCAAGGGTAATGGAATTGCTCGAGCAAATTAAATCCTCTGTATATTTATGGAGATACGTACTATACTGCTCATTTGCTACTTTAGAAAAATACCATTAATTTATGTTATATAACACTAAACAAATAAAATTAATATGTTAGAAATACTGTTTACAATAATAAATAAAATTCCAACTAATTTAAAAATAGCACCTACTATATTAAATTGTAGTTGACATTAAGATCATCAACGAAAATGTGTTGAATTTTCGATGAGATTTGTACAACTTCATTACTACCAAGCTATGCGTAGTAGCCTTGGAACAAAACTTGAAGACAATCTTCAAAAGAAAAAAAAAAACGACTGAAACTCCCGCGTCTTCATAATTATACCCTACACCTATGAGGTACAGGGTATATTAACTTTGTGCATATATTGTAACGCCCCTTAGGAGGCGTGTCCGGTATGGAAAAGTATATATATTCTTGATCAGCATCACTACCCGAGTCCGTTTAGCCATGTCCGTCTGTCTGTCTGTCTGTATGTCTGTCTGTCTGTCTGTCTGTCTGTCTGTCTGTCTGTCTGTCTGTCTGTCTGTCTGTCCGTCTTGCTGTCTTGCTGTCTTGCTGTCCGAATACAGAATAACTTAAGAAATACTGATCAGAATTCGATGAAATTTCGTCTCAATATATTTTAGCCAAAAGTAGGAACTGAGTTTGAAAATGAGCAAAATCGGTCAACGGACACGCCCACCTCCCATACAAGTCACTTTTATATAACTCTTTCGAAACTAATATTTCGAAAAGTATTCAAGGTATAGTTATAAAATTTAAAACGTATTGTTAGAATTTACCTAAAAATATGTGGTCCAAAAATGGGCGTGATCCGCCCACTTTTTTTTTTCATTGTATCCCGGGTTTTCATAGTAAAAATTTGATCCGTAAATTATTAAAATCAAATCTATGAAATATTAGCCTTTCAAAATTTTAAATACAGGCGTGGTCTGCCCAATTATATTTTTCAATTTTTTTTTTTAGTTTTTTATACTTTAAATATTTTTTTTTAATTTATGGGGATAGACGTAAATTTCTGATATATGAATAATATTCTGAGGTTCAGCATAATTAAAAATTTAAAATTAAGGTATACAATTAAATATTCCTCATTAATATCTCCACCAAAGGTGTAGGGTATTCCATAGTCGGGCCCGACCGACTATAAAAATCCGCCCCATGTGACCGAACTTACCCATGTGACCTAACTTTCCCAACTCGTTTTTTTTTTTTGTTTTCTTTTACAATTCCATAAAGTTCCGCATAAAGTTTAACTTTTGGAAAATTTTTCACCACCAGAAAAAAAACCTCATAAACCGTCAGCGGTTGGCAGTAACAAATGTTTTTGAGAAAAAGTAAAAATTTACTTTCAGCAGTAATTTTCAGTTACAATTCAATAAATTGTGCAACTGGAAAATATGCTATTGCGCAATTTTGTGGATTATTAATAACAAAAAAATGTAGCAAAAATAAATTAAAAAATTATAAAAATATGAATAGTATAAGAGCATAATATAATAGTTTTTAGATGGCACAAGACAACAGAAAAATGCTGCCCATTTTAAATCAAGCCATAGATTTCATTTATGTTATGCTGTGGCTACTACCTTTGACTCAGCAACATTTGTCCAGTACATCATTTTGCATCATCTGGCTTTTTAGATTTTTCCTAATTCATGAAAGGCTTAAAATTTTTATCGTAAAATTGATTTTTTAGTGAAACTTTGAATTTTAAGTGCAAAATTGAATTTTAGTAAAAAATTTGTATTTTTAGTGAAAAAAGGGAATTTTCGTAAAAAAAATAAAATTTTTAGTACAAAATTGAATCTTGAGTGAAAAATTGAATTTTTAATGAGAAATTGAATTTATTTATTAGTGCAAAATTGAGTTTTTAGTGAAAAATTGAATTATAATGAGTAATGGAATTTTTTAAAGATTTTTTTTTTTTTGTGAAAAATTGATTTTTTTAAAGTGAAAATTGAATTTTTAGTAAAAAAATTGAATTGTTAACCAAAAATTAAATTTTAAGTGAAAAATGCAATTTTTAATTAAAAAAATAAATTTTTAATTAAAAAATAAATTTTTAATTAAAAAATAAATTTTTAATTCAGAAACAAATTTTCAGTTTAAAATTAATTTTTTTCTGGATAATTGAATTTTGAATTTTTAGTGAAATATTTTATTATTAGTAAAAATTCAAATTTTTAGCGATAAATTTAATTTTTAATTAAAATTAAATTAAAATGTTGGTTAAAAATTGAATTTTTAGTATGAAATAAGTGAAACATTATTTTTATGTGTATGTGATCTTTTTAAATATAAATTAAATATATATAAATTTAAGTATAAATTTGAATATTTACTGAAAATTTTAGGAAAATTTAATTTTAGTCAAAAATGGAATTGAAATGAAAAATAAAATATTGTATTTTTAATTATTAGGAAAAATTTTAGACTTCTTTTCTTAATAAAAAAAATATTTAAATTTTTGTGTTTTAGTAAACACTTCTTTTTTTTATTAAAATAATTTTCAAAAATTTATATTTTAATATTTATAAAATATAAATTTAATAATTTATATTTTCTTAATTTATATAATATATTTTCCACATTTCAGACAAATACTATTGCAAACAATTCTGAATCGTTAAGTAGCTTCCCTAAAAGTTTCCAATTAGCAAATTCAAATATAACGTTAATCATTGAGGTGTTGGCCTCATTGTGCACGCTGTTGAAAACATGATTGACTGCCGTAATATAATTTTAAATCGTCACACCCAAGTCCTCGAGAACTGCTGGCAAATAATAATTTATGAACTTACGCCTTTTCTTCTATGAACTTATTAATTCTGTTAAAACCCTTTCATTTTCGCCACTAATTGTTATAGCGTTATACCGCAGCATATAGTCTAAGCTAACAAAATGAACTTAGCAATTTTGAATATCCCTACCTTTCTTAACCCAACAACAGCTTTTCCACATAGCTCTAAGACATGTGAAACTTTGATCGTCTCTGTGGATTAGGGTGATGCTTTTTAAACCGCATATATGTACAAAGGACACCAGGGGTTTTGTGGTTATAAATTATGCGACATATAGTATATAAAGTGCCTTGAAAATATATTTCAGTAATTAAGCCAAATAACTTTACAAATTCCCATACACATAATGAATGTTGTTAATAGGTTTCTGCTGTTGTGGCTTGTCAAGAGTCATTTGTTGACAATTTCTTTTAAGTCTTTAAGATTTTGTTGATGTTTTTAGATTTTGTTGTGAAGAACGTGCTTCTTGTTTAATCTCTAAAGGTTGTCTTAAATCATATGTTTTTGGGGAAGCCTTTTTTTTGTTAATATTCATATATTTTTAAGTAAGGCAGTTTTATAATTTATACTAATTAAACTAACAATATAAATGATTGTTTCGACAATGAAAATTAAAATACAAACAATTGTCTCAACAATATTATTTATTCGTAATTTTTTTCGTAATTAACATTATCTTAAAAATGATAGTTTGAATATTGTCTGTTTTTGTAGCATTGTTTGTTTTTTTTTATTTTTCGGTACAAAACACTCAACTTGCTATCAATAGATCGAGGTCATATTAAAATAATATTAAGAATGCTCAGTAGAAATAGAAAAACATTAATAAATAAATAATAAAATTTGAAGATAAATAACCAGTGTGAAAAAGAAAAGTATCTCAATTTGAACGATTTTATTTAATAGTAAAAATTGATACAAATTTCAACTAAGGATCGAATAAGGTTTAATACAATTTTTAAACAGCTTTGGCCAGCTTAGTATATGTTTTGTTTAAGCCAGCTATATGAATGTTTCCACAAACAATATGAAGGATTCTACAAACAATATCAATGACTGTGTCAACAATGTAAATGATTGTACTAACAAATGCCTCGTAGGCGACCTCCCACCAAAACCAGCTCAAAACAAGATGCTAACGAAGCGTCAGAGGTCTACTGTGAGGCTAAACCAGAGTCAAAGAAGCCGAGAGTGCAGTCTACCAGTACTAGGAGACCCTTCAGTGAAGTGCTGAAGGACAATCTTGTGGTAGCTGTGATCGACAGAAATGACGCTAACGGTAGCATCACCCCAGAGAATTGGAGACTTATGGTGGAGAAACTTTCCTCACAATCTTGGAGCACCAAGGACCAACACCTTCATGCAGGGATACCGGATGGCACCAGGGGCATGTTAAACTTATTTCCTGCGCTGATCAGAGCTCACTTGACCTTTATAAAAATAAATTGGTGAAATCTGGCCTGGAGCGAAGCTGGAGGTCATTGAGAGGGACCAGATCCCAAACAGACCCAGAACTCGCTGCTGGATTTCTATGGAGCCGTCGGATCACGCCTCGATACCAAAAATTATCAGTATCTGCAATCCGCAGCTTTCAACCCACAATTGGAAGATAGCCAAGAACACGGCTGTGGTGGTGAACACAGAATGCACGGATGCAGTAGTGAACACTTGCGTGCCCTTACTGGCTCCATATATGGATGAAGATTTATCTTCATCGGATACGGAAGGGCTAAATGTGAGCCATTTATTTCTCGACGAGGACTTAATTGTTGTCGGATACGGACGATGAGGTCGACGTCACAATGATTGATAGGTCTGGGGGGGCCGGTAGCACTAATGCTCCGTATCCTACAAATTAACCTTCATCATTCAAAAATGGCATCAGCCGGCCTTATCCTCCTCCATGGACTTAGGACACAAAATTACAATATCATCTATGTAAGAGACAAAGGTAAACCCAGGTCTTGTATTCTTGCAAAGAAAACACATAATATTTTCCTTCTATCTAATTACAGTGACGCAGATAAAGTCGTAACCAATATGGAGTCCGGCACCACTTAATATTGATTAATCTCGGCGTATCTTGCACATGATCTGCAAGGAACCTTTCCGCCGGAGAACTTGCCGAAGGCCATTGGAGATGCAGAACTAAAACATACGGAGATAATTTTAGGCAGCGACGCCAACACGAACCATACAATTTGGGGTAGTACTGATATCAATATTAGAGGTGAGTTACTTTTTGATTACATAATGGCCACAAACCTAACAATATGCAACACTGGGTCGGAACCAACCTTTATTACAAAAAATAGGAGAGAAGTCTTAGACATTACACTTATCTCCGACTTAACATCGCAAAAAGTCATAGACTGGAGAGTGTCAAATGAGCACTCTTTTTCTGACCATCGTTATATTCAGTTTAGTATAAACGATCTGTCACCAGCTCCACCCCTCTCTCTGAATTACAGGAAAACGAACTGGGCACGATACAATAAAATCTGTCGATCATAAATCCGAAATCTCCTGATGGTGTAGCGGACTTTGATCTACTCGTGGACACACTCACATATACACTCAATTCAGCGCAATCAAAAACATGCCCAACTAACAGACATATTGGGAAAATTAGACTACACTGGTGGTCACCTAACATCAGAACCTTGCGTAGTAATAGTAGGGCACTTTTTAATAAAGCTAAGTACACTAGATTATTACATGACTGGGAGTGCTACGAACATGATTGACTTCGGACATATAAATCGGCAATCAGGAAAGCCAATCGCGACTCATGGAGACTATTCTGTGGGAAAATAAATTAAACATCCCAAGCATCGAGACTAAGAAAAATACTATCCACTAGTCTCAGCATTCCAAGTTATCTAACATATCCTGATGGTACCTAGACAACATTCTGTACCGAATCCATTGAACTTCTTATGGACACTCACTGCCCTGGAAGTACAAAACATCTCTCTGGTCTACCACTTCCAACCTGTGAAAGTTCTTCCAGATCAGAGTTACTAGTCCCGGAGAAGATAATTACTAACGGCAAACTCAACTGGGCTATCAGTAGTTTTAAACCTTACAAATCTCCAGGACCTGACGGGGTTATTCCCGCTGAGTTACAGCAGACACTGCAGGTTATTGCACAATGGCTAACTGTAATTTTTAAGGGTTGTTTAGACCTAACATATATTCCTTTGAAGTGGAGGGAAAGTAGTTTTCATTCCCAAAGCAGGAAAAGGTTACCATAGTTCTCCTAATCAGTCTATCTTCCTTTCTTCTAAAAACTCTCGGGAGGTTGATAGACACATATCTTCGTAGTAGTATTGAACCTTCAAAAATATCACAGGCACAGCATGCATACTGCAAGGGTAAATCTGTGGAAACAGCTCTGCACCAATTAGATTCATAAATTGAGAAATCCTTAAACTATACAGAGTACACATTGATTACGTTTTTAGACATAGAGGGAGCTTTTAACAACGTCACACCAAATGCTATAACGAGCGCACTAATAAAACTGGGAGTGGAGAAGTCTTTATGTACGTTTATACACCAAATGCGGACAAGCAAGGTTATGAACTCTAAACTGGGACACTCCACTGACAAACGTTTTGTTAGTAGAGGTACTCCACAGGGTGGAGTGCTATCTCCCCTTCTTTGGAACATTGTAGTGAATGACCTACTGTTCAAACTATAGGAAGGGGGCTGCAATGTTATTGCATATGTGGATGACGTTGCATTAATGGTCTCTGGGAAACATCTACCCATTCTTAGAGACCTGACTCAGTTTGGTCTAAGACAACTTTCTAACTGGACCAAAACATGCGGATTAGGGATGAACCCATCCAAAACAGAACTTGTGCTATTCACCAGGAAATATAAGATTCCACATATCGATACACCAGTCCTAAACGGAGTAAATTTTGAATTCAAAGATTCCGCAAAATACCTAGGATTAATCCTGGACAGTAAACTTTCCTGGAAATCAAACATTCAAGAAAGAATCAAAAAGGCTACGGTAGCCTTATATACCTGCAAAAAAGCTGAGGGAAGAATGTGGGGTTTAACCCCAAGTATAATGCACTGGCTATACGTCACGGTAGTACGACCCATACTTTTGTATGGAGTTCTCGTCTGGTGGACAGCAATGGAGAAAACATCATATCTCGCCAATATCAGTAGAGTACAAAGAAACGCCTCATTATGCATCAGTGGTGCTTTAAGATCTACGGTCTCTGACGCACTAAACATGCTTTTACATCTCATCCCAATAGACATCTTAGGAAAACAGATGGCAGCTTATACAGCGATTCGTCTTAACGCCACAAACCAGTTTCGGTAGACACATAGGGGACTCACCACAATAACAAATCTATTAACAAGGTTACCCAAAAATACCGACTATATGCTTCCAACCCTCGCCTTCAACTAACAACTAAATTTAGGTATAGCCTTCCGCACGCTGTAGTGTATTTTAAGCGGATGTCATGGCTATTAAAGAGGTTCTTACCTGGCTAAGATGAAATATAGTATCCTTAATGATATTAGTATTTTCATCGATAGTCAAGCCGCCATCAAATTCGTTATATCCGAGTCCCTCACGTCGAAAGTTGCCCACGAATGCCGATCATCTCTGATGGAGATTGAAAACCAGTTCAATATACACCTGTATTGGTTGCCAGGGCACAGGGCCATCGAAGGAAATGAGAAGGCCGATAAACTAGCTAGAAAGAGGACCACACTGAACATTCTGCCTGAGATGAGTAATCTGGTATTCCCTTATCAACTTGTAAACTGATTCTGGAGCAAGACACATTAACGAAAACAAAGAAGAAGTGGGCGGGTAGTACAACCTGTTCCACCACTAAACAAGTATGGCCTAAGGTAGACTTGAAGAGATCAAACACCTCCTTATGACAGATAGTAAGGATATTAGCACAATGGTTGGTGTTATCACTGGCCACTGTATAATAGGTAGACACGCAATTAGGTTAGGTATGCAAGCTCCTGACTTCTGTAGGACGTATGTATGGACGAGAAGGAGGAAACCACTCTGCATCTCCTCTGTACTTGCCCAGCCCACTGTAACCTGAACGATATTGCGGCATTGAAATAAAATTTATACGTAATTTTATAAAAAGCGCCGATTGGTTCAACGAGTGGAAGCAGGATTAGATCTGTGGTATCACAATGGACCTCTTTTGGTCTAAGTGTGCATGTAGCAGCCATTTCAACCTAACCTAACCTAACCTAACAATGTGAATGATTGTTTCAACATTATAGAAGTGTATACCACAAGTACAAATGTTTTTCACAACAATTTAAATGATTTTTCCAACGTCTTTAGAAACTATTAGCTGACCAGCACTGAAAGTCTCAACCTAGTGCAATTTTTTTAATCAGATAAATGATTTGTTGCAACAATGAAAATGTTTGTGCCAACTATAAAACTTTTTGGAATATACGAAATGAATTCTTAATCACTTCATCAAGTGAAGAATGGCTATTGTAAGAATGCTTCTTTAGAAAAATATTAACAAAAATCCTTTTCTATATTATTTAAATATTTATATTGCTACACAATAGTTAAAATAAAATGTACATAAAAACACTTTAGAGTATTGTATTTAAAATTTATTTTTTAAAACCATTTAATAGAATACAAAATAAATCTTTTTATACGATGAAAAGCAGTCTTTTTCTGAATAACATACTTACAACTAAAATAATATAAAGTTTATTTTTGTTGACTGTTGCGATTTCTGTGTTTCTTCTTCATGAATTTCATACAGATAATGTCCAACAAAAAATTCAATTTGTATGCTAATTTAGTAATAACTAAATCTTGAAATGCAGGAAACAAAAATAGCGTTTTTGCAGAAAAAAAATTATGACTTTTGCGCTATTTATATTTATGAATATCCCCTATATATGAGGAAGGAGTAAATATTTTCAAGAAATTATTGTAAATCATTTTATTTGCATTTGATTGTATATTCTACATATATTAAACAAATCATATTCTACGACTTATGTAACCAAAATCAGCACTAATTCCACTAACATAAATCATTTATAAAATATAACATTCCACACTGAAAGCTTAAACATGGTACATACTAAAATTTTAAAAAAACACATATTTAAATGAAATAAAATTACAGCTGTTCATGCGCATATTTTATTACTATGGCAACACAAGCCGGTAACCGATTTCCGTTGCACAATAAATTGAGTTTTTGCCGTAAATAATGTAAGCCAAAAATATCCGGTGAAATGGTTTGCACTGCAATGAAAGTGCATAGAAATGGTGTCATACAATATGGCGCCAACTAATAATATGGCATATGGCACTGAAATGTTTTCATCAACTAAAATTTATTTTAGTTAAATTTTAAAATAATTACAACAAACATTTATTTATTGCATAAAACTGGTATAATCCAGCAGGAAATGATATTGTTGACAGTAATGGCATCCATGAAGAATCGGGGAAATTGCGAAATTTGTCAGTGATGAATATGTCTATTATAAAGAAAATTTCGCTTAAGATTTCACACACCGTATGTCTTAAGCGTAGCCGCGGTAGCTCAGTGGTTAGTGCGTTGGACTACGAGTCGAAAGGTCCCCGGTTCAAGCCTGGACTGGGGCTAACAACATCTTTTCATAGAAACATTTTTCTATACCGCGCTACCTCTCGTCAGTAAATGGCAAACCTACGAGAGTAAAACCATTGCCTATGAAAAAGCTCTCACCCGCCGTTCGGATTCGGCAATAAACTGTAGGTCCCACCACTTTGAGTACAAATACAACACGCACAGCTCAAAAAAAAAGGTGAGAGAGCTCGGCCGAAGTTCTATACAGAACTGTAGCGCCAAACTATTATTATTATTATTATGTCCTCGTAAACATAGTAGGGATATAACGAAAATTCCTCGTTGGTGAATTTTAATGATATTATGACAAAATAAAAAGATGTCACAAATATATGTTACATCCTTGATGAAATGAAATTTTATGAAAATTCAAAAATAGTCAAGTTCCACATAATACAAAATTTTATTAAATCATAAACTTTATGTCAAAATCAATATTCTCGACAAATAAAATAACTTTGATAGAAGGTTTACTGTTTGTTTAGGCATAGGTAGCAGAAACGGATAAAGTAGAATACAAACAATGCTAATTAAACTGCTCCATAATATTAAGATTATGCGCAAACCGCGAAATAAACTTGTAAGAAGACTTTTTATTAGCTTTGGTACTGAATAATTTATTTCGAACAGTTCTAACGAAGGGACAGTAGCTTAATCCATATGCTGTAGTTTTCTATTGCATATATTTTAAGCTTTACTGACTGCTAACTTTTGTTAATTAATCATATTACCGGCAAAAGCCACTATACATGAGTACTTTAGTTACCTTTGCCACCATTAATTAGTGTTATGTGTGTTTATAAAGACAGTTTTTCGAATTAAATTAACTGACAAATAATCAAAGTATTTTGTTCATCACATGTATTGCTTAGCAATAATGTTATTTTAGTTAATTAATTATGAAAGATAATACTTAATAATTAATACTTAATACTTAATACTTAATACTTAATACTTAATACTTAATACTTAATACTTAATACTTAATACTTAATACTTAATACTTAATACTTAATACTTAATACTTAATACTTAATACTTAATACTTAATACTTAATACTTAATACTTAATACTTAATACTTAATACTTAATACTTAATACTTAATACTTAATACTTAATACTTAATACTTAATACTTAATACTTAATACTTAATACTTAATACTTAATACTTAATACTTAATACTTAATACTTAATACTTAATACTTAATACTTAATACTTAATACTTAATACTTAATACTTAATACTTAATACTTAATACTTAATACTTAATACTTAATACTTAATACTTAATACTTAATACTTAATACTTAATACTTAATACTTAATACTTAATACTTAATACTTAATACTTAATACTTAATACTTAATACTTAATACTTAATACTTAATACTTAATACTTAATACTTAATACTTAATACTTAATACTTAATACTTAATACTTAATACTTAATACTTAATACTTAATACTTAATACTTAATACTTAATACTTAATACTTAATACTTAATACTTAATACTTAATACTTAATACTTAATACTTAATACTTAATACTTAATACTTAATACTTAATACTTAATACTTAATACTTAATACTTAATACTTAATACTTAATACTTAATACTTAATACTTAATACTTAATACTTAATACTTAATACTTAATACTTAATACTTAATACTTAATACTTAATACTTAATACTTAATACTTAATACTTAATACTTAATACTTAATACTTAATACTTAATACTTAATACTTAATACTTAATACTTAATACTTAATACTTAATACTTAATACTTAATACTTAATACTTAATACTTAATACTTAATACTTAATACTTAATACTTAATACTTAATACTTAATACTTAATACTTAATACTTAATACTTAATACTTAATACTTAATACTTAATACTTAATACTTAATACTTAATACTTAATACTTAATACTTAATACTTAATACTTAATACTTAATACTTAATACTTAATACTTAATACTTAATACTTAATACTTAATACTTAATACTTAATACTTAATACTTAATACTTAATACTTAATACTTAATACTTAATACTTAATACTTAATACTTAATACTTAATACTTAATACTTAATACTTAATACTTAATACTTAATACTTAATACTTAATACTTAATACTTAATACTTAATGCTTAATACTTAATACTTAATACTTAATACTTAATACTTAATACTTAATACTTAATACTTAATACTTAATACTTAATACTTAATACTTAATACTTAATACTTAGTACTAAATACTTAATACTTAATACTTAATACTTAATACTTAATACTTAATACTTAATACTTAATACTTAATACTTAATACTTAATACTTAATACTTAATACTTAATACTTAATACTTAATACTTAATACTTAATACTCAATACTTAATACTTTTTAAAGATTTTTTTTTAGTATAGAGTCTATGTATATTAGCGTTTAGTTTGTTTATATTTTTTAATTTTATATGAATCCGTCTTGGGATTTACTTGAAAGTACTTGCTTTGACATTAGTACAATAGTCAGTATGAGCATCAGCAATGGAGTGACTGCCTTTAAAATTCTACTATATTGTGTTCGGAGAAGTGCACTTATTCAATATCATTGTGCAGCAAAGTATCTGTAGAAATTGAAATTATGTACAGTGATGTGAAAGTATGGGCATAAAGAAACAGCGGCGCACTGCTGTGCATTGTCAAAAGCTCAAAGAATAAGGAAGACGCAGACTGAAGGAGTCTCTAAAGGATTTCTGTACATAACTAGATTAATTCGGAAATATTATGTGTTCTTAGGTGTATATTTTCAATATATATCCAATATTAACAAATTTTTCATGTGTCGAAAAACTAAATTACGTATCATGTGTTCAAAGTTTAAAAATCTGTTTACTATTTTCGTCATTGATAGTTTACAGAATCGTGTATGTTATTTAAGGTATAATTAAGTTTATAATATTGAAATTTTCACTTTAAAATATTATAATCACTAAGTTTTAATATTCCTTATGAAATAGAAATTTTTTCCTAAGTTTCATGTTTTCTATTAAAGATTGCAAAGCACTTTAACAGAATATTCGTCCATTCGAATATTAATATTATTGATTTACTACTCAATATGAGGGCCATCGTCCGTTAATATTGTTTTTGTTAAACACGTCACGTATAGACAAAATCATAATTGAATTTTTGTAATTACGGGGTGACTTAAGACTGAAGGTAAGCGTAAAAGTAAGTGGCGTACAACTGTGGGTTATTAAAATGGTCTGTCTTTATTCCCAAAATTCTATGTAAGTCCTAAATATTTTCGGCACTCTGGCGCAGTCACATCTTAAGGTGATATTATGGTAAATATTTTGCGTGTAGAATTATTGGCATTTGGGGAATTTGGTGTATTTACTGGTTTTACCATTGTTAAATGCCAGCATGCAGACAAAAAGAGGCATTGTATTTATTAAAGTAGTAATAAATAAATGCTGTCAACAGAAGTGAAGTTTGTTATTATATTGAATTAATTTTGATTATAAAAGAGCATCGAAAGAAACATAATTTATTTTGTTAGTACAAAAGTTCGATTACTACTACTTTTTTATAAAATGCATTTTACTTTATCAAAATATTATTTTTACTTTTATTCATAAATAGTCCAGATATAAAAAAAAAAAAATAAACACCACTTTCGATAATACCTGCAAGAGAAGGTCAAGGCTTTATTATATGAAAGATAATGCCACTTTTTTATATGAAAGATAATGAAACTTTTTCGCATAAAAGCGCAGCCACTCAATAAAATTTATGGTTCAATACTTACGTGTTAAATGTTGCTGACTGTCAGTTGTGTTGCGAAATTCAACAAAAAGAAAAATCGAAAACGAATTGTGTAGTTTTGTGGACTACAAAGGGTTACAACAACCATCTAAATTCAGTTCGCACTATGACCAATAACAATAAATTGACACAGGTTGTTATTTTTATACGTCTACTTGTTGAGAACGTGCTGCACATCCTTTGTTCAATTTAAATAATGAGGGAAAAGGCTAATATACAGCTTCAAGTCTACTACACTAAAAATCTGTCCTAATGGCAAAAAAAGATATACCTTAAGAAATGGTTTTATTGATTTAATATAAAGTGGTTGAATGATAAAGCGAGTGGGGTCTCTTGACATTTTAATAATGCTTTACGTATGGCTTTTCTAAGGAAAATAGTTTTTTTTTTTTGACAGTAACAAATTTGTATGTCAACGGTTAAGTGCTTTTAAAGAAATAGGAAAAATGTACATCAATTTTGCAAAGTTTTATAATGTCATAACTTTTATGATAAAAATACTTCAAACTGTTCAAAAAAAAAAATAACATTGTATGAAAAAGAAATAACAAGCAAATTATATTAATATTGAGTAAAAGATTTAAAAATCAAAAATTCTTAACCTTACATATTACAAAATATATTATTTTTTTTGTATTTGTTAATGTTTTACTTCCTGAAAAGGTTTATTTCTTCTATTTTTTACTGTTATCAGTCTACGCATGGCTTGGTTTCATTTCGATTATATTTAATTTCATCTCACGCAAAAGTTCCTCATCTAAACTGCTATAAATTGGCAATGTAATTAAAACACGTTCCTGACATTCTTCGTAGACACGAATCGACAGCCAATTCTGTCACGTTGCTCTGTCGAATAAAGTAAAGTGCTTATAAAACAAACTCATAAATTGCCTGCATTGGCGCAACTTATATCCTGGCCAATCGAAACTAAATCTTTTTCTAGCCAAGCATAATCCAAATAATTACAACATCTTATAAAACTATTTTTTTTTTGTGCATCTTCGTTTAATACGATTAAAAGTGTTTATGCGTGAAGTCAGGAAATTAAATAATTAATTGAATTGCAAGAAAAGTGTGTGGATTAGGTAATAATAAATCAAATTGATGCACTTCGATGACAGATTATAAAGGTACTCTCAAATAAATATAAAATGAAAAATAGTGTAATAATGTTAAATTATAATTTAACAAGTTTATTTAATATTATAACCTTATGGAGACTAGTATAGCATACCTGAGATCACAAATAACTATTAGCCTATACTTCAATTTGGCCTTGCACAGAGATATTATTTTTTAAAAATAGATTTATATTTAAATGTAGAACAAATTGGTCTCTGGCTGAGAGATATTTTTATTTGTAGAAAATAATGCGCTTTGGTAGAGAGATATATTACAAATTTTAAAAATGGTCTTTCGTTAAAAGTTATTGAAAACCTCTGCATAAAAAGTCTGTATAAAAACTTTGTTATATACCAAGGCTGGAAAGAATCCGGATTTAAAAACCAAATCCACCCACCGAATTTTTTTGGTTTTTGTTGATTCTTATTAGATTTTTTTGTTTTTTTTTATAATTAACATAATTTCAATGGGATTTGTCGGGTTTTAAAGTTATTCCTTCCTACCAAAAAATGCTATATAACCTTTGGTTAAAACTTACTTTTAAAAAAAAATTCACCGTCTGGTAGCCGTATTCTTCCATATATATAAAGAATTAGTCATATGGGCGAAAAAATGAAGCAGAAGACATTCAAAATAGATTTGACCAGGCACGTAGGTCAAATCTATTTTGAATGTCTTCTTTAAACCAGGACAACAATTTAGAACCTAATAGATTCAATCAAAGTCTACCTCTTTAATAATTGGCTTGGAATTGTTTTGAATTAAATCCTTAGAAAAAAAATCCAAAAATAACCAAAAATCATGGATTTTTTGAAGTGGATAAATGGAGTGGATTGGATAACCCAGCCCTGTTGTTTTTCGAATAAAAAAAAATAAAATTTAAGTTGAAATGTGTTGTTTTCGAACTTTACGTTATTTTTGTCTTCCAACATTATTGTATAACTTTTTTTCGAAATTTGTCTAATAAAAATTTTTTGTTCAACATTTTTTAAATATTATTTATTTTTTTAATTTTTTGAACATTGTTGTTTTTTTTCGATAAAAAATGTTTAATTTATGCTCTTATTATTTTATTTACACATATACATAAATTTTTAAACAAAAGTTACCATTAGAGTGTGGTCAAGAAATATTGGGAGTCATCTGAAAAGAAAACTATGCATTAACGCTTCTCAGCGTTAATCTCTCGCCGCAACCGAAAATTTTCAAAAATCAAGGTTTCTCTCAGACCAAACTTTTTTTTTGTTGTCTTTTATTTTTGGGTTTTCACTGATTTATATAAAAAAAAGTTATTTAGTCAGAGTTATTCAGGAACCTCTGCCTAACTATAAAAATGATGTCAAACTATTAAAAGAAAAACACGAACTATTTCTTAAATTAAAATTTAAAATTAGTCGAACTACATAAATGAAATGATCTGAAGAAATTGTTTGTCTGTGGAAACAAAAACTGCCATGTAAATTATTTCAATTTATAAAATGTAAATTATAAAATGTCTGCAGATGAGCAAAAGGTGAAATTTTGTATGTGAACACACAAATTCATATACAAAAATTCTAGACTAGTCCAAAAATTTCCAAATTAAACTAAAACCAGTTGGGAAGGTTAGATCACATGGGCTATTTTAAATTTGGTGTTATTATTATAGTAGGATTATCAAAATTATAGTCGGTCTAAGCAGACTATAAATACCCTACACATATGTGTGGTTACCATTCAAAGTGGTATTCAGGTCACCAGGGTATACAAATCCTGAAAATAACTACAAACTTTCAATCGCTGAGGAATTTCCACTCATTTGGTACCCATATTTACAAACGGATAGGTGTACCGAATTTCGATTTTTTTTTTTTTGGGAACCACAAGTCGTTAGCGGGAAAACATTATTTCCATGTATTTGAGCATGAAAGTTGACCAAAAAAGTTTACCTAAGCACGTATAACGTAAAACTAAACTGTAGATGTAAATTTTATATGAGTTATTTGAATATAAATGGTCAGATCACAGGTCACAATGGACCGATATGACTAATTTTTTCGCACATACATCGTAAGTAATCTAAATTTTGAGTTTTATTTATCTAACTCTTCAATTGTTTAAGTAGTAGGAATTTCAACAGACAGACGGACATCGCTAAATCGACTCAGGAGGTCATGCTGATCAAAAATATATATACTTTTCCATACCGGAGATGCTTCCTTATGGGTGTTACAAACGGCGTACCAAATTGAATATACCCTTTCACTCTTAGTGTAGGGTATCAAAATACGCAGCAAGCAGAGAGCAGCAAAATCATCTCTGAGATCAAATTCCCTCTAACAGAAAAGAAAACACGGAAAAGAACTTGAAAATAATTGTCGGAAGCTTATAACCTTCGAAATGAGCATTCGGTTAATTACCAACATGAGCGAACGATTCACTCAGCCAAATTCTAAATAAATACTCCCAAAAATGTTTTGGAGAAAAAAGCTTTGTATCTCCTAAACAATTTCTCCCAAATATTTGTGGGAGTATTTATTTAGAATTGGGCTGAATGATTAAACAAGAAAATAAATAGCGCGTTGTTTATACAATAAAAGACAATAGAAGATATTCACAAACAGTCAAATGCATGACAAGAGCATCCGCTCTTCGCGGGGTAAACAAGAGAGCATAATTTACTATCTTAGGAGAAACGAAGCAAGCACGCAGCAACCAGAAAGCATAAGCAATAAACAAAACGAATGCCTCTCTAACCAAAAAATTACAAAATAAAAACGAAAATCGGTCACGGAAAGAACTGTCATAAGCTTTCAAAAATCCAAAAAGTATTTCAGCTTTACAAGGGCGCAAACTCCATTCTATGCGCAACAAATATGAACTGAATGTGCGCAGCAGTACAGAGTAAAAGTAAAATAACGAGAAAGTAGTTTTGGTATGTTTTGTTGCAAAACAAACACGTATTCATTGCAACAAACTAAGAATAAAGAGACAAATACTGACCTCGCTTACGCAATTAATAAAAGAATGCTCTCCATTTTTTTTTTTTCACTATATATCGGCATAGGAAGCGAGAACTGCGAACGAGATTATTTAACGAACGTAAAGCACTTAACGAAAGAGCGCACTCATTAAAATGGATCTAATTTAAAGAAATGGAGAGACATTTCTACGAAACAAATCTGTGCAAATAAGTTGACAACATATTCACAAAGCTTTTAATGAGTTTCCGTTTTGCAAATACGAATTTCCGTAACCGACACGAACATAATACGAAAGCAAAAACAGAAGAAGAGCATGCAATACAAAATGTTTGTGTTTGAGTAGTCAGAGAAATTATTAAAGGAATCAAAAAAACCCAGTGAGAAATACAATACTAAATTACCGAATATATACTTGAATGTCAAATTAAATCTCAAAATTAGAGTTCATACAAATTTTAAATGAAATTTTAAAGTTAAAATAAAAAAAATAAAATAGATTAAACATGAATTTAAACAACTATTAAAAAAAACTCCAATTTCATTCAAGGCAAGTCTTAAAATATATTTATTTCAAATTTTAAAAAAGGCCTTTTACAAAAAAATAAACTTTTTTAGAGCGAAATGGAGAAATCAATATTTTTAAACTATCTGGATTACACTAGGTTAATAAAAATTGTAATAATATTTAAAAATTGAAATACCTGTTATATATCCTGATGGTAGAACTTTGTTGTATTTGTTTCAATATTTGGTCAATGCTTCACGCATTCGAGGCAAAGTTAAGAGTTAATCATACTGCGCAATGATACAGCAACACTTTACGGCAGAATAATGTCAAGTCAATGAGCGAGAGATCGAGCGACGAGACAGCGAAAGTCAAATGTTCACTACCGCACAAAACCGACACGAGCAAACAAACAATCCAACCGTCAAAAGTATCAAAGTTTACTCACCAAAGCTTCCGCTTTATAAAAACAATAGCGAGAGCGCGCACAAAATACTAACAAACAACAAAACACACGAGCAGGAGAGAACGCGAAGGGTTGTTTTTTACGCTAACGTTGAATCTCACACCGAAACAAAACTGAACGAACGAACGAATGCACATAAACAGTCAAAGAAATTTGCAAATAATCGCCGAAAATGCATAGAAACATTTTTTTTTTTTTCAGAAATTTTGAATTGTGAAATGTATAATGTACAATAAACTATTTTAATTGTTATATATTTGTGTTTATAACCACTTAATATTCTGATGTAGGTCGTAAATTGTTCACTTTGACTAATAATAATATTAATTGCATGCGAAGCAATATAAAGAAGACCCGACGATTACGCGTAGCATTCGTTGACACAAATGTAATTTAATAGCGAACTTAATTATTATATTAACACAACGTTGTTATTATATTTAAATGTCTTCAAAACCGAAAACTTTTGAACAAACCACCGGCAAACACTGCGAAAACAAACCACGGTCTAATCCATTTGAAAGTCGAATGCGCACTAGTAGAATATTTTAGAAAAGAGACAAACTAACCTCACCAGAGAGTGCCGAATTTAAGCAAACCACGCAACGCGTGCATAAGACGAATGCATAATACAAAGGAAAAACTTCAATTAGTAGGCGTATGCAGTGTTGCCAGATGGACGGATAAACCATTTTTGCCTGTATTTGGGAAGGTGGACAGGTTTCAAGTTTTTCCGTAGAAAAATCAATTATTTTTTTTATTTTATCCAGTTTTATGAGTATTAATGTATAACTAAAGCCAATAGTATTATCATGAAGCAGTCAGTATCCAATTTACTTAGGAAAAAATTATTTTTGTGTTAATAAATGCAAGTTATATATGTATTTTTGGATAAGTTCAGGATGTCAGGATAACTTTTTGTTGTCACTGTTAAAAGGATATTGAATGTCCCTTAAAATAAGCGATATAAGCGAAATAATAGCGATGGTATTATCATGAAGCAGTCAGGATCCAATTTACTTAGGAAAAAATTAATTTTTTGTTTATAAATGCAACTTATATCTGTATTTTTGGATAAGTTCAGGATATAAGGATAAATTTTTGTTTCACCGTTGAAAGGATAGTGAATGTCCCTTAAAATGACGTATAACTACTAGCGATGGTATTGTCCTGAAGCAGTCAGGATCCAATTTACTTAGGAAAAAAATATTTTTTTGTTAATAAATGCAACTTATATCTGTATTGTTGGATAAGTTCTGGATATTATGATAACTTTTTGTTTTCACTGTTAAAAGGATATTGAATGTTCCTTAAAATAAGGTATAAGTAATAGCGATGGTATTGTCCTGAAGCAGTCAGGATCCAATTTACTTAGGAAAAAATTAATTTTTTGTTTATAAATGCAACTTATATCTGTATTTTTGGATAAGTTCTGGATATTAGGATAACTTTTTGTTTTCAGTGTTAAAAGGATAGCGAATTTCCTTAAAAATGAGGTATAACTACTAGCGATGGTATTATCCCGAAGTAGTCAGGATCCAATTTACTTAGGAAAAAATTATTTCTTTGTTAATAAATGCAACTGTTATCTGTAGGTTTGGATAGGTTCTGAATATCAAGATAACTTTTTGTTTTCACTGTTAAAAGGATATTGAATGTTCCTTAAAATAGGGTATTACTAATAGTGATGGTATTGTCCTGAAGCAGTCAAGATCCAATTTACTTAGGAAAAAATTAATTTTTTGTTAATAATTGCAACTTATATCTGAGGTTTGGATAGGTTCTGGATATCAGGATAACTTTTTGTTTTCACTGTTAAAAGAATATTGAATGTTTCTTAAAATAAGGTACAACAAATGGCGATGGTATTATCAGGAAGAAGTCAGAATCCAATTTAATTAGGAAAATATTATTTTTTTGTTAAGAAATGCAACTTATATCTGTATTTTTGGATAAGTTCTGGATACTAGGATAACTTTTTGTTTTCACTGTTAAAAGGATATTGAATGTCCCTTAATATAAGGTATAACATAATAGCTATAGTATTGTCCTGAACGAGTCACGATCCAATTTACTTAAGAAAAAAATATATTTTGTTATTAAATGTAACTTATATCTGTATTTTCGAATAAGTTCTGGATATCAGGATAACTTTTTGTTAATTACTCTTAAAACTACATTGAATGTCCTTTAAAATAAGGTACATCAAATGGCGATGGTGTTATCGTGCAGCAGTCGGGATCCAATTTACTTAGGAAAAAATTAATTTTTGGTTAATAAATGCAACATATATCTGTTTTTTTTTGGATAAGTTCTGGATATTAGGATAAGTTTTTGTTTTCACTGTTAAAAGAATATTGAATGTCCCTTAAAATAAGGTATAACTCATTGTCCTGAAGCAGTCAGGATCCAATTTACTTAGGAAAAAATTAATATTTTGTTAATAAATGCAACTTATATCTGTATTTTTGGATAAGTTGTGGATGTCAGGAAAACTTTTTGTTATCACTGTTAAAATGATATAAAATGTCCTTTAAAATGAGGTAGAATGTATTACGATGGTATTATCCTGAAGCAGTCAGGATCCAATTTACTTTGGAAAAAAATAATGTTTTGTTAATAATTGCAACTTATAGCTGTATTTTTGGATAAGTTCTGGATATTATGATAACTTTTTGTTTTCACTGTTAAAAGGATATTGAATGTCCCTTAAAATATGGTATAACATAATAGCGATAGTATTGTCCTGAAGCAGTCACGATCCAATTTACTAAGGAAACAATTCTTTTTTTCTTATTAAATGCAACTTATATCTGTATTTTTGAATAAGTTCTGGATATCAGGATTTTTGTTATTTACTCTTAAAACGACATTGAATGTCCTTTAAAAAAAGGTACATCAAATGGCGATGGTGTTATCGTGCCGCAGTCGGGATCCAATTTACTCAGGAATTTTTTTTTTTTGTTAAGAAATGCAACTTATATCTGTATTTTTGGATAAGTTCTGGATATTAGGATAACTTTTTGCTTTCACTGTTAAAAGGATATTGAATGTCCTTTAAAATAATGTATAACTAATAGCGATGGTTTTGTCCTGAAGCAGTCAGGATCCAATTTACTTAGGAAAAAAATAATTTTTTGTTAATAATTGCAACTTACATCTGTAGGTTTGGATAGGTTCTGGATATCAGGATAACTTTTTGTTATCACTGTGAAAAGGATATTGAATGTCCTTTAAAATGAGGTACAACGTATTGCGATGGTATAATCCTGAAGCAGTCAGGATCCAATTTACTTAGGAACAAATTAATTTTTTGTTTATAAATGCAACTTATATCTGTATTTTTGGATAAGTTCTGGATATTAGGATAACTTTTTGCTTTCACTGTTAAAAGGATATTGAATGTCCTTTAAAATAATGTATAACTAATAGCGATGGTTTTGTCCTGAAGCAGTCAGGATCCAATTTACTTAGGAAAAAAATAATTTTTTGTTAATAATTGCAACTTACATCTGTAGGTTTGGATAGGTTCTGGATATCAGGATAACTTTTTGTTTTCACTGTTAAAAGGATATTGAATGTCCCTTAAAATAAGGTATAACTAATACCGATGGTATTGTCCTGAAGCAGTCAGGATCCAATTTACTTAGGAAAAAAATATTTTTTTGTTAATAAATGCAACTTATATCTGTATTGTTGGATAAGTTCTGGATATTATGATAACTTTTTGTTTTCACTGTTAAAAGGATATTGAATGTTCCTTAAAATAAGGTATAAGTAATAGCGATGGTATTGTCCTGAAGCAGTCAGGATCCAATTTACTTAGGAAAAAATTAATTTTTTGTTTATAAATGCAACTTATATCTGTATTTTTGGATAAGTTCTGGATATTAGGATAACTTTTTGTTTTCAGTGTTAAAAGGATAGCGAATTTCCTTAAAAATGAGGTATAACTACTAGCGATGGTATTATCCCGAAGTAGTCAGGATCCAATTTACTTAGGAAAAAATTATTTCTTTGTTAATAAATGCAACTGTTATCTGTAGGTTTGGATAGGTTCTGAATATCAAGATAACTTTTTGTTTTCACTGTTAAAAGGATATTGAATGTTCCTTAAAATAGGGTATTACTAATAGTGATGGTATTGTCCTGAAGCAGTCAGGATCCAATTTACTTAGGAAAAAATTAATTTTTTGTTTATAAATGCAACTTATATCTGTATTTTTGGATAAGTTCTGGATATTAGGATAAATTTTTGTTTTCACTGTTAAAAGCATATTGAATGCCCATTAAAACATGGTATAAGTAATAGCGATGGTGTTGTCCTGAAGCAGTCAGGTTCCAATTTACTTAGGAAAAAATTAATTTTTTGTTTATAAATGCAACATATATCTGTATTTTTGGATAAGTTCTGGATATCAGGATAACTTTTTGTTTTCACTGTTAAAAGGATATTGAATGTCCCTTAAAATAAGGTATAAGCAATACCGATGGTATTGTCCTGAAGCAGTCAGGATCCAATTTACTTAGGAAAAAAATAATTTCTTGTTTATAAATGCAACATATATCTGTATTTTTGGATAAGTTCTGGATATCAGGATAACTTTTTGTTTTCACTGTTAAAAGGATATTGAATGTCCCTTAAAATAAGGTATAAGCAATACCGATGGTATTGTCCTGAAGCAGTCAGGATCCAATTCACTTAGGAAAAAATTATATTTTTGTTTCTAAATGCAGCATATATATGTATTTTTGGATAAGTTCTGGATATCAGGATAACTTTTTGTTTTCACTGTTAAAAGGATATTGAATGTCCCTTAAAATAAGGTATAAGTAATACCGATGGTATTGTCCTGAAGCAGTCAGGATCCAATTTACTTAGGAAAAAATTATTTTTTTGTTTATAAATGCAACATATATCTGTATTTTTGGATAAGTTCTGTATATCAGGATAACTTTTTGTTTTCACTGTTAAAAGGATATTGAATGTCCCTTAAAATAACGTATAAGTAATACCGATGGTATTGTCCTGAAGCAGTCAGGATCCAATTTACATAGGAAAAAATTATATTTTTGTTTATAAATGCAGCATATATCTGTATTTTTGGATAAGTTCTGGATATCAGGATAACTTTTTGTTTTCACTGTTAAAAGGATATTGAATGTCCCTTAAAATAAGGTATAAGTAATAGCGGTGGTATTATCCTGAAGCAGTTAGAATACAATTTACTAAGGAAAAAATTAATTTTTTGTTTATAAATGCAACCTATATCTGTATTTTTGAATAAGTTCTGGATATCAGGATAACTTTTTGTTTTCACTGTTAAAAGGATATTGAATGTCCCTTAAAATAAGGTATACGTAATACCGATGGTATTGTCCTGAAGCAGTCAGGATCCAATTTACTTAGGAAAAAATTAACTTTTTGTTTATAAATGCAACTTATATCTGTATTTTTGGATATCAGGATAACTTTTTGTTTTCACTGTTAAAAGGATATTGAATGTCCCTTAAAACATGGTATAAGTAATAGCGATGGTGTTGTCCTGAAGCAGTCAGGTTCCAATTTACTTAGGAAACATTTTTTTTTTTGTAAATAAATGCAACTTATATCTGTATTTTTGGATAAGTTGTGGATATTAGGATAAATTTTTGTGTTCACTGTTAAAAGGATGGTGAATGTCCCTTAAAATGAGGTATAACTACTAGCGATGGTATTATCCTGAAGTAGTCAGGATCCAATTTACTTAGGAAAAAATTATTTCTTTGTTAATAAATGCAACTGTTATCTGTATGTTTGGAAAGGTTCTGGATATCAGGATAACTTTTTGTGTTCACTGTTAAAAGAATATTGAATGTCCCTTAAAATAAGGTACAACAAATGGCGATGGTATTATCATGAAGCAGTCAGGATCCAATTTAATTAGTAAAATATTATTTTTTTGTTAAGAAATGCAACTTATATCTGTATTTTTGGATAAGTTCTGGATATTAGGATAACTTTTTGTTTTCACTGTTAAAAGGATATTGAATGTCCCTTAAAATTAGGTATAAAATAATAGCGATAGTATTGTCCTGAAGCAGTCACGATCCAATTTACTTAGGAAAAAAACAATTTTTTGTTATTAAATGCAACTTATATCTGTATTTTTGAATAAGTTCTGGATAACAGGATAACTTTCTGTTAATTACTCTTAAAACTAAATTGAATGTCCTTTAAAATAAGGTACATCAAATGGCGATGGTTTTATCGTGCAGCAGTCGGGATCCAATTTACTTAGGAAAAAATTAATTTTTGGTTAATAAATGCAACATATATCTGTTTTTTTGGATAAGTTCTGGATATTAGGATAACTTTTTGTTTTCACTGTTAAAAGGACATTAAATGTCCTTTAAAATGAGGTAGAACGTATTGCGATGGTATTATCCTGAAGAAGTCAGAATCCAATTTACTTTGGAAAAAAATAATGTGTTGTTAATAATTGCAACTTATAGCTGTATTTTTGGATAAGTTCTGGATATCAGGATAACTTTTTGTTTTTACTTTTAAATGGATATTGAATGTCCCTTAAAATAAGGTATAAGTAATACCGATGGTATTGTCCTGAAGCAGTCAGGATCCAATTTACTTAGGAACAAATTAATTTTTTGTTTATAAATGCAACTTATATCTGTATTTTTGGATAAGTTCTGGATATTAGGATAACTTTTTGTTTTCACTGTTAAAAGGATAGTGAATGTAACTTAAAATGAGGTATAACTACTAGCGATGGCATTATCCTGAAGTAGTCAGGATCCAATTTACTTATGAAAAATTTATTTCTTTGTTAATAAATGCAACTTTTATCTGTAGGTTTGGATAGGTTCTGCATATCAGGATAACTTTTTGTTTTCACTGTTAAAAGAATATTGAATGTTTCTTAAAATAGGGTATAACTAATAGCGATGGTATTGTCCTGAAGCAGTCAAGACCAATTTACTTAGGAAAAAATTAATTTTTTGTTAATAATTGCAACTTATATCTGAGGATTGGATAGGTTCTGGATATCAGGATAACTTTTTGTTTTCACTGTTAAAAGAATATTGAATGTCCTTTAAAATAAGGTACAACAAATGGCTATGGTATTATCAGGAAGCAGTCAGGATCCAATTTAATTAGGAAAAAAATAATGTTTTGTTAATAATTGCAACTTATAGCTGAAATGTTGGATAAGTTCTGGATATCAGGATAACTTTCTGTTAATTACTCTTAAAACTACATTGAATGTCCTTTACAATGAAGTACATCAAATGGCGATGGTGTTGTCGTGCAGCAGTCGAGATCCAATTTACTTAGGAAAAAATTAATTTTTGGTTAATAAATGCAACATATATCTGTTTTTTTTGGATAAGTTCTGGATATTAGGATAAGTTTTTGTTTTCACTCTTAAAAGAATATTGAATGTCCCTTAAAATGAGGTATAATTACTAGCGATGGTATTATCCTGAAGCAGTCAGGATCCAATTAACTTAGGAAAAAATTATTTCTTTGTTAATAAATGCATCTTATATCTGTATTGTTGGATAGGTTCTGGATATTATGATAACTTTTTTGTTTTCGCCGTTAAAATGATATTGAATGTCCCTTAAAAAAAGGTATTACTAATAGCTAGGGTTTTATTCTGAAGGATTCAGGATCCAATTTACTTAGGAAAAAATTATTTTTTTGTTTATAAATGCAACTTATATCTGTATTTTTGGATAAGTTCTGGATATAAGGATAAATTTTTGTTTTCACTGTTGAAAGAATAGTGAATGTTTCTTAAAATGACGTATAACTACTAGCGATGGTATTGTCCTGAAGCAGTCAGGATCCAATTTATTTAGGAAAAAATTAATTTTTTGTTTATAAATGCAACTTATATCTGTATTTTTGGATAAGTTCTGGTTTCCAGTTTTTGTTTCCACTGTTAAAAGGACATTGAATGTCCTTTAAAATAAGGTACAACAAATAGCGATGGTACTATCCGGCAGCAGTCAGGATCCAATTTAGTTAGGAAAAAAATAGTTTTTTGTTAAAAAATGCAACTTATAGGTGTATTTTTGGATATGTTCTGGATATCAGGATAACTTTTTGTTTTCACTTTTAAAAGGATAATGAATGTCCCTTAAAATAAGGTATAAGTAATAGCGATGGTATTGTCCTGAAGCAGTCAGGATCCAAATTACTTAGGAAAAATGAATTCTGTGTGAATAAATGCAACATATATATGTATTTTTGGATAACTTCTGGATATCAGGATAATTTTTGGTTTCACTGTTAAAAGGACATTGAATGTCCTTTAAAATAAGGTACAACAAATAGTGATGCTACTATCCGTCAGCAGTCAGGATCCAATTTAGTTAGGAAAAAATTAATTTTTTGTTATTAAATGCAACATATAACTATTTTTGGATAAGTTCTGGATATTAGGAAAACTTTATGTTTTTACTGTTAAAAGGATAGTAAATGTCCCTTAAAATAAGGTATAACTACTAGCGATGCTATTATCCTGAAGCAGTCAGGATCCAATTTACTTAGGAAAAAAATATTTTTTTGTTAATAAATGCAACTTATATCTGTATTTTTGGATAACTTCTGGATATCAGGATAATTTTTTGTTTTCACTGTTAAAAGGACATTGAATGTCCTTTAAAATAAGGTACAACAAATAGTGATGCTACTATCCGGCAGCAGTCAGGATCCAATTTAGTTAGGAAAAAATTAATTTTTTGTTAATAAATGCAACTTATATCTATATTTTTGGATAAGTTCTGGATATTATGATAACTTTTTGTTTTCACTGTTAAAATTTATCCTTAAAAAAAGGTATAACTTATAGCGATGATTTTGTTCTGAAGGAGTCAGGATCCAATTTACTTAGGAACAAATTAATTTTTTTGTTAAGAAATGCAACTTATATCTGTATATTTGGATAAGTTCTGAATATTAGGATAACTTTTTGTTAACTACTCCTAAAAGGACATTGAATGTCCTTTAAAATAAGGTACATCAAGTGGCGATGATGTTATCGCGTAGCAGTCGGGATCCAATTTACTTAGGAAAAAAATAATTTTTGGTTAATAAATGCAACATATATCTGTATATTTGGATAAATTCTGGATATAAGGATAACTTCACTGTTGTAAGGATAGTGAATCTCCCTTAAAATAAGGTATAACTACTAGCGATGGTATTGTCCTGAAGCAGTCAGGATCCAATTTACTTAGGAAAAAATAATTTTTTGTTAATAATTGCAACTTACATCTGTAGATTTGGATAGGTTCTGGATATCAGGATAACTTTTTGTTATCACTGTTAAAAGGATATTGAATGTCCTTTAAAATGAGGTACAACGTATTGCGATGGTATTATCCTGAAGCAGTCAGGATCCAATTAACTTTGTATAAAATAATTTTTTGTTAATAAATGCAACTTATATTTGTAGTTTTGGATAGGTTCTGGATATCAGGATATCTTTTTGTTTTCACTGTTGAAAGGATAGTGAATGTCCCTTAAAATGAGGTATAACTCATAGCGATGGTATTGTACTGAAGCAGAAAAAAATATTTTTGTGTTAATAAATGCAAGTTATATATGTATTTTTGGATAAGTTCATGATGTCAGGATAACTTTTAGTTGTCACTGTTAAAAGGATATTGAATGTCCCTTAAAATAAGCGATATAAGCGAAATAATAGCGATGGTATTGTCCTGAAGCAGTCAGGATCCAATTTACATAGGAAAAAAATAATTTTATGTTAATAAATGAAACTCATAGCTGTATTTTTGGATAAGTTCTGGATAACAGGATAATTTTTTGTTTCCACTGTTAAAAGGATATTAAATGTCCCCTAAAATATGGTATAAGTAATAGCGATGGTATTATCCTGAAGCAGTCAGGATCCAATATACTTTCTAAAAATATTTTTTTGTTAATAATTGCAACTTATATCTGTAGGTTTGGATAGGTTCTGAATATCAGGATAACTTTTTGTTTTCACTGTTAAAAGAATATAGAATGTTCCTTAAAATAAGGTATAACTTATAGCGATGGTATTGTCCTGAAGCAGTCAATATCCAATTTACTTTGTAAAAAATATTTTTTTGTTAATAAATGCAACTTATATCTGTATTTTTGGATAAGTTATGGATACCAGGATAACTTTTTGTTTTCACTGTTAAAAGGATATTGAATGTCCCCTAAAATATGGTATAAGTAATAGCGATGGTATTGTCCTGAAGCAGTCAGGATGCAATTTTCTTGGGAAAAAAAATTGTTTGTTAAAAAATGAACCTTATATCATTATCTTATATCTGTATTTTTGTATAAGTTTTAGACATCAGTTTTACTTTTTCTTAACACTGTCAAAGATTATTAAAGAACCCTTAAAATGAGGTATAACTAATGACGGTGGTATTATCGTGAAGCAGTCAGAATCCAATTAACTTGGGAAAAAATAATTTTTTGTTAATAAATGCAATTTATATATCTGCACTTTTGGATAGGTTCTGGATATCCAGATAACTTTTTGTTAGCACTGTCTAAAGAATATAAAAGTCCCTTAAAATAAGGCATAACTAATGACGATGGTATTTTCCTGAAGCAGTCAGGATCCAGCTTTCTTATAAAAAAACAATTTTTTTGTTAATAAATACAACTTATATCTGTATTTTTGGATAAGTTCTGGACATCAGGATAACTTTTTGTTATCACTGTTAAAATGATATTGAATGTTGTAGCGAACGCGTTGCGTCGCAATAAAAGATTTATTTTTTAATAGAAAACTATTTATTTAAATTTATTTGAGACGTGTGCTCAAAGCTGTGATTCGTACATGAATAATTATTTTTAAAATATTTTCACAATCAAAATATTTTAAACTGAACAATTAATAGAAAGTAATTTGATTTAACATTTTTAATACAAACAGGTATTTTAGTTAAAAGTATATAATTTAAATTAACGTATTTATAACTGCTCGTTACATTCTTCCCCTCTGCTACAAAAGTCGACCCGATGAAGTAGCAGAATTAGGAATATTACTTTCTCCCCCTCTGCTTCATAGATCTCCCCGATGATGTAGCAGTTTGGTTGGATTGTAATATTTTTGGACGTCCTCTACATTTCAATAGATATCTTGGTTGCTGGGCGTGACCTCTGTACAACGTTAAGGCTGAAGCATGGAAGGTTCCCAATGGAATTTCCCGATCTCTAATAGACGCAATAACGTAACAGGAAGAACCTTTTTTCGCAACAACAACATAAGGTCCATGTCGACGAGGTACAAATTTTGATGATAATCCTTTACATTTTTTACTCTGCAAGTGTGTTGCACCCAATACTCGTTCTCCAATATTATATTTGATCTGTGGTCTTCTTTTTAAATCGGCGTATGTCTTGTTTTTGTCTTGGATTTTTTCTTGAATCTTTTTTGCCAATAAAAGTGTATCTGCGAGTCGTACAAGGTGTGGACTTATTTGTGGTATGAAATTTTCTGATAATACTATTGCTTTTAAATCGTGGTTAACATCCATTGGTGTTCTTAATTCACGACCAAATGTTAAATAGGCTGCAGTTTGACCAGTACTATCGCACTTTGCAGTATTCATTGCAAACCTAATAGCTGGTATTTTTGTATCCCAATTAGTATGGTCTTTACCAACATAGATTGAGAGTAATGTTTTTAAATCCCTGTTTTTTATTTCGACTGGGTTAGATTCCAGATGATAGACTGGTGTAAATGTTTGTTCTATATCCAGGCAATATGTAAGTTTTTGCATTAATGCTGATATAAATTGACACCCATTGTCTGTATGAATGCGTCTTAGAACCCCATATCGTAATATTACTTCATTTAATAACGTCGTTGCACATGTTTCGGCATTACTATCCTTTAATGCAAAAATTTCTGTCCATCGACTACACAAATCTTCGCAAATAAGTATCCACTGATGACCTTTTCTTGTTCTCGGTAAAGGACCAAATAAATCAACGGCTAAAATCTCAAATCTTTTATTACTGGATACCGTTTGTAGTAAACCAGCTGGTTTTAGGTTAGATGGTTTATATCTGCTACATTATATACAGTCCTTTATGTAATTAGTTATTTCGGTACGCATAACAATCCAATATTAACGGGCCTTAATGCGGCTAATAGTTTTGTAAACACCGTAATGCCCGGCTGTTGGAGCATCATGATAATTATATAGAATTAGATTTCTCATCGCTTTTGGGACAACTAAGTGTCCACTTCCATTATCTTCTTCTAAACAAAAACGAAAAAGTACCCCATCCATCATCATGTATCCACGGTCTATGTACCTTGGTAAATTTTCATCATTATTTTCGAAAACATCAATAATTTTTTTAACATCTGAATCTTCGAGTTGGGATTTTCTAACTTCATCAGCTCCTTGTCTTGGGATGTCGATGTCAATTGCCATGCGTTCACATGAACTTTTATTGTGATTATGACATTGACATGGTGGGCGGGATAGCGTATCTGCAACTACATTTTGACGACCAGGCATATAACCAATTTGCAAATTATACGCTTGAAGCTGTAATGCCCATCTATCAAGGCGCCCTGTAGGTGACTTTAATCCGAAAAGCCACTTAAGCGATTGATGGTCTGTTAAAACAGAAGTCTCTGAACCTTCGATGTATCCACGGAATTTTTGAACAGCCCAAACAACTGCTAATGCTTCTCTTTCTGTTGTGGAGTAGTTCCTTTCAGCTGGTAATAACAATCGGCTCGTGTACTCTAATGGATGTTCGTTCTCTTTCTCCCCCTGAAGGAGAACAGCTCTAATAGCATAGTTGCTCGCATCTGTTTTTAACACAAATGGTAAACTTTCATCAACATGGCGTAGAATTGGAGGTGAAGTGAGTAATTCCTTAAGCTTAATAAATGATGTTTCTTCTATTTTGGTCCATTTCCAACTAACGTTCTTTTTAGTCAAATTTGACCATGGTTTCGAAACATCCGCAAAATCTTTTATAAATCTTCGATACCAAGAGCAAGTTACCAAGTAGTTCTTTTACATTTTTCGGTGCTGATCGTTCCAGTTAAGCGCTGGTTTTCCTCGGATCTATTTTTAGTCCATCTTGTGTAAGTATGTGCCCTAAATAGTTCACTTCAGGACAACAAAAATTGCATTTTTCTCTGTTTAGATGTATTCCAAATTTTCGCAATCTGTCGAATGTTAATTGTAGATCATGTAAATGATTTTTAAACGTACTTGAACATATAATGATGTCATCCAAATAAGCTAAAATTGAAATTTTTGGAAGTCCATTGCGAAACTTATCAATCAAACGTTGAAACGTTGCTGGTGCATTCTTTAATCCAAATGGCATGCGGTTAAAAACAAATATACCAAATGGAGTTGTAAATGCCGTCTTAAGCTGTCTTCTTCCGCTACTTTAATTTGCCAATAGCCTGCTTTTAGATCTAATGTTGTCATAAAAATAGTAGCTTTTGCCGCATGTAAAAGATCATCTATTCTAGGCAATGGAAAGTCTCAGTGATGGTAATTGCATTTAGTCTACGATAGTCAATGCAAACTCTAATATCGTCATTTTTTTAGGAACAATAACTACAGCAAAAGCCCATGGAGACTCATTTTCCTCTATGACTCCTTTCGACAACATTTCATCTATTTCTGCCTTCAATTTGAGTTTCATTGCAGGTGATAGCCTATATGGAGATGTTGAAATAGGCTTATGAGATCCGGTGTCAATATGGTGTTCAACACATGGTATTGGTACGGATATATCGTCAAAAATATTAATGTTATTCTGAAGAACATTTATTAGTTGGTTTTTTTCACTAATATTCAAATGTGGACCTTCATTTGGATTTAATTTAATAGTAATGGAATTAAAAGACATTGTGTACTGAGTATCAGTATTCATTTTCTTTAATTTTTTCATTGATGGAAAAAAATCATTACATTTTTATTTTCAAAATTAATGGGAAGTACATTCTTAAAAATACTGTTAACCATATTTGCTGAATATTCCTCGCAAAACTCCTCATTTTCATCTTCGTCCTTGCGATCGTTTTCAAACCAAGATATACAATTTTTGATCCCGATTTCATGGGTCGATGCTTGTAGATCTGTGTGCAATATTTCAGCGTTATGTGGTTCCGGAACTTGCATTTTGAACTCAAATTGCGTTTTTGGTTCGTCTTTATAATGCCATGTTCGTTGTGCGAGATCCAGCACGATTCCGGCCTGTTCCATAAAGTCGATCCCCAAAAGTGTACGATTATTTCTTGCGTATGGTAAACAGATGAATCGGATGCGCTTGTATCGTCTCCCTATAATAACGCTCAGAATTGTCGTCTGCACCTTCTGCTTCCTTGGGATTCCATCAGCAAGGGTTACTTCTGCAAATACATCTTGAAATTCCACGCCCCTTTCTTTCATCTTGGTATATAACATTTGACCTGCAACGCTGGTTCTAGCCGCTGTATCTAGGTAGGCTTCACCCTTCAGGCCGTTGATACAGATATCTACTGTCGGTACGTTTCTTCCAACAATCGTCGTTTGTACTGCATTGAAGTTTATGTGTTCTGGGCTATTCTTTGAGGATCTGTTTGAACAGTAAGGGCATTTTGAACGATAATACCCTTCAGCACCACACCCATAGCAGTTGATACTCGACTCTTTAACGCCAACTTTAATATTTCGTTCCATGTCTTGCTTCCGGTAACATTTTTCCGATTCGTGATTCTTTTTACGACAGTCTGTTGTTGTCGTTGCTAGTGTTGCTCCTGTTGTTGCTATTGTCCCTTGCTGTTTCCATAAGTCGCATAGGTTGGGCATTTTCCTTAAGCATTAATTCCGTCTCGCGTGCCTTTGTTAATAATTCTTGGAAACATTGAAAGTTTCCACGAGGTACGCGCTCTCGTATTTTAATGTGGAGTTGTGAATATACCATATCCAGCATTATTTTCTCCGACAATCTCTCCGAAAGCTGCGCGAACAAACGTCTTTTTCTACAAATAAATTCATCAGTAGGCTCAGACTGTCTTTGTTTGTCCTGTTGAATTTCACCAAAAATTCGCCAATCGGGTTTTGGTGGTGCGAAAGCCTACTGTAGAAGATATATTGCGTCTTCAAAAGTCTTTGCCTCTTCTTTTACGCCCTGCCACCAACCTGAAGCGTATCCTTCCAAGACAAGGGGGAGGCTTGTTAATGCATGAGAATCTGAGATATTTTCAGCATCTTTGTACACTCGAATGGTCGCGATGAAATCTTCAACTTTTGAGCAGTTTTTACCACCGTTGAAACGTGCGTTGCACGTGCTGAATGTCTTGCTGGGTACTTTGTTCATCTGAATGCCAGACAAAAGGGTATTAAACTGGCATTCTGACAATGTTATCATCCTGCTGGCTGTCGAGATGTTGCTGTTAGATGTACCAGCGTTGCTACTCATCTGACCATTGTCGTTCGATGGACCTATGTTGTTGTCACTAATTAGCACATCATTGTTTCTGCCGTTATCGTCTTCGCATACGATATTTCGCGGCTGTGCCGAGTTCTTCTTCCTCGGACTTCTCTGCATCGCCGGATAATGTTACCACAAGAGCCACAAATGTGTCTTCAAGGGAAAGTCTTCACGTTGTTTTGTTCTCCACAAGAGCCAATATGTCTTCAAGGGATACAACGTCCGCGTCTATGTATGCAGTCCACTAGAGCCAACAATTTGTCATCTAGGGTTATGCAACACAATTTACGTCGTGTCGTGCAGTCAACAGTCCAACACTGCGCAGCGAACTTTCTGATCTTGCTCTGCTTTACTTTGACGGCACCGTGGTCACCGGTTTTCAGCGTGTCTTTTATTCAGCCTGGTTTACTGCTGGCACTGCTTTAAAAATGTCGTCGGGAACTGCCTTCGTTCGCCTGGGACAGCTTGTATTCGCTGGAACAGCTTACGTTTTGTCGCTGGAAAAAGCTTGCCTTTGTCTTGCGTTTAGGACGACTGGAACAGTCTGCTTACGCCTGGAGCAGTTTCCGTGCGCTCTTGATTTTTCGTTGGGCGCCAATGTAGCGAACGCGTTGCGTCGCAATAAAAGATTTATTTTTTAAAAGAAAACTATTTATTTAAATTTATTTGAGACGTGTGCTCAAAGCTGTGATTCGTACATGAATAATTATTTTTAAAATACTTTCACAATCAAAATATTTTAAACTGAACAATTAATAAAAAGTAATTTGATTTAACATTTTTGGTACAAACAGGTATTTTAGTTAAAAGTATATAATTTAAACTAACGTATTTATAACTGCTCGTTACAATGTACTTCAAAATAAGGTACAAATAATGGCGATGTTGTTATCCTGAAGCAGTCAGGATACCATTTACTTAGGAAAATATTAATTTTTTGTTAATAAACGCAAATTATATCAGTAGTTTTGGATAGGTTCAGGATATCAGGATAACTTTTTGTTAGCACTGTCAAAAGATTATTAAAATATTCTTAAAATAAGGTATAATGGCGATGGTATTATCCTGAAGCAGTCAGGATCCAACTTTCTTAGAACAAACTAATTTTTTGTTAATAAATGCAACATATATCTGTATTTTTGGATAAGTTATGGACATCAGGATAACTTTTTGTTTTCACTGTTAAAAGGATATTGAATGTACTTTAAAATAAGGTACAAATAATGGCGATGTTGTTATCCTGAAGCAGTCAGGATCCAATTTACTTAGCAAAAAAATAATTTTTGTTAATAAATGCAACTTATTTCTATCTGTATTTTTGTATAAGTTATTTATATTAGGGTAACTTTTTGTTAATTTTGTCAAAAGAATATTAAAATACCCTTAAAATAAGGTATAACTAACGGCGATGGTATTATCGTGTAGCAGTCAGGATTCAATTAACTTGGAAAAAAATATTTTTTTGTTAACAAATGAAACATATATCTGTATATTTGACAAAAAAAATTTCAATTAATAAAAAAATCAATAATTTTTCAGATTATAACAACTTATAACTTATCATTTGTACGCATTTAAGTTTTTTTGTTATCATTCAAATTATAAACTGAAGGGTTTATAATTTATTTTTTATATATATATTTGAAAAAAATACATTCGATTTTTATTATCCAAAAATACAGATACAAGTTGCATTTATTAACACAAAAATAATTTTTTCCTAAGTAAATTGGATCCTGACTGCTTCAGGATTATACCATCGCAATACGTTGTACCTCATTTTAAAGGACATTCAATATCCTTTTCACAGTGATAACAAAAAGTTATCCTGATATCCAGAACCTATCCAAACCTACAGATGTAAGTTGCAATTATTAACAAAAAATTATTTTTTTCCTAAGTAAATTGGATCCTGACTGCTTCAGGACAAAACCATCGCTATTAGTTATACATTATTTTAAAGGACATTCAATATCCTTTTAACAGTGAAAGCAAAAAGTTATCCTAATATCCAGAACTTATCCAAAAATACAGATATAAGTTGCATTTCTTAACAAAAAAAAAAAATTCCTGAGTAAATTGGATCCCGACTGCGGCACGATAACACCATCGCCATTTGATGTACCTTTTTTTAAAGGACATTCAATGTCGTTTTAAGAGTAAATAACAAAAATCCTGATATCCAGAACTTATTCAAAAATACAGATATAAGTTGCATTTAATAAGAAAAAAAGAATTGTTTCCTTAGTAAATTGGATCGTGACTGCTTCAGGACAATACTATCGCTATTATGTTATACCATATTTTAAGGGACATTCAATATCCTTTTAACAGTGAAAACAAAAAGTTATCATAATATCCAGAACTTATCCAAAAATACAGCTATAAGTTGCAATTACTAACAAAACATTATTTTTTTCCAAAGTAAATTGGATCCTGACTGCTTCAGGATAATACCATCGTAATACATTCTACCTCATTTTAAAGGACATTTTATATCATTTTAACAGTGATAACAAAAAGTTTTCCTGACATCCACAACTTATCCAAAAATACAGATATAAGTTGCATTTATTAACAAAATATTAATTTTTTCCTAAGTAAATTGGATCCTGACTGCTTCAGGACAATGAGTTATACCTTATTTTAAGGGACATTCAATATTCTTTTAACAGTGAAAACAAAAACTTATCCTAATATCCAGAACTTATCCAAAAAAAAACAGATATATGTTGCATTTATTAACCAAAAATTAATTTTTTCCTAAGTAAATTGGATCCCGACTGCTGCACGATAACACCATCGCCATTTGATGTACCTTATTTTAAAGGACATTCAATGTAGTTTTAAGAGTAATTAACAAAAAGTTATCCTGATATCCAGAACTTATTCAAAAATACAGATATAAGTTACATTTAATAACAAAATATATTTTTTTCTTAAGTAAATTGGATCGTGACTCGTTCAGGACAATACTATAGCTATTATGTTATACCTTATATTAAGGGACATTCAATATCCTTTTAACAGTGAAAACAAAAAGTTATCCTAGTATCCAGAACTTATCCAAAAATACAGATATAAGTTGCATTTCTTAACAAAAAAATAATATTTTCCTAATTAAATTGGATTCTGACTTCTTCCTGATAATACCATCGCCATTTGTTGTACCTTATTTTAAGAAACATTCAATATTCTTTTAACAGTGAAAACAAAAAGTTATCCTGATATCCAGAACCTATCCAAACCTCAGATATAAGTTGCAATTATTAACAAAAAATTAATTTTTTCCTAAGTAAATTGGATCTTGACTGCTTCAGGACAATACCATCACTATTAGTAATACCCTATTTTAAGGAACATTCAATATCCTTTTAACAGTGAAAACAAAAAGTTATCTTGATATTCAGAACCTATCCAAACCTACAGATAACAGTTGCATTTATTAACAAAGAAATAATTTTTTCCTAAGTAAATTGGATCCTGACTACTTCGGGATAATACCATCGCTAGTAGTTATACCTCATTTTTAAGGAAATTCGCTATCCTTTTAACACTGAAAACAAAAAGTTATCCTAATATCCAGAACTTATCCAAAAATACAGATATAAGTTGCATTTATAAACAAAAAATTAATTTTTTCCTAAGTAAATTGGATCCTGACTGCTTCAGGACAATACCATCGCTATTACTTATACCTTATTTTAAGGAACATTCAATATCCTTTTAACAGTGAAAACAAAAAGTTATCATAATATCCAGAACTTATCCAACAATACAGATATAAGTTGCATTTATTAACAAAAAAATATTTTTTTCCTAAGTAAATTGGATCCTGACTGCTTCAGGACAATACCATCGCTAGTAGTTATACGTCATTTTAAGGGACATTCACTATCCTTTCAACGGTGAAACAAAAATTTATCCTTATATCCTGAACTTATCCAAAAATACAGATATAAGTTGCATTTATAAACAAAAAATTAATTTTTTCCTAAGTAAATTGGATCCTGACTGCTTCATGATAATACCATCGCTATTATTTCGCTTATATCGCTTATTTTAAGGGACATTCAATATCCTTTTAACAGTGACAACAAAAAGTTATCCTGACATCCTGAACTTATCCAAAAATACATATATAACTTGCATTTATTAACACAAAAATAATTTTTTCCTAAGTAAATTGGATACTGACTGCTTCATGATAATACTATTGGCTTTAGTTATACATTAATACTCATAAAACTGGATAAAATAAAAAAAATAATTGATTTTTCTACGGAAAAACTTGAAACCTGTCCACCTTCCCAAATACAGGCAAAAATGGTTTATCCGTCCATCTGGCAACACTGCATACGCCTACTAATTGAAGTTTTTCCTTTGTATTATGCATTCGTCTTATGCACGCGTTGCGTGGTTTGCTTAAATTCGGCACTCTCTGGTGAGGTTAGTTTGTCTCTTTTCTAAAATATTCTACTAGTGCGCATTCGACTTTCAAATGGATTAGACCGTGGTTTGTTTTCGCAGTGTTTGCCGGTGGTTTGTTCAAAAGTTTTCGGTTTTGAAGACATTTAAATATAATAACAACGTTGTGTTAATATAATAATTAAGTTCGCTATTAAATTACATTTGTGTCAACGAATGCTACGCGTAATCGTCGGGTCTTCTTTATATTGCTTCGCATGCAATTAATATTATTATTAGTCAAAGTGAACAATTTACGACCTACATCAGAATATTAAGTGGTTATAAACACAAATATATAACAATTAAAATAGTTTATTGTACATTATACATTTCACAATTCAAAATTTCTGAAAAAAAAAAAAATGTTTCTATGCATTTTCGGCGATTATTTGAAAATTTCTTTGACTATTTATGTGCATTCGTTCACTTTTGTTTCGGTGTGAGATTTAACGTTAGCGTAAAAAACAACCCTTCGAGTTATCTCTCGCTCGTGTGTTTTGTTGTTTGTTAGTATTTTGTGCGCGTTCTCGCTATTGTTTTTATAAAGTGAAAGCTTTCGTGAGTAAACTTTGAAACTTTTGACGGTTGGATTGTTTGCTTGTTCGTGTCTGTTTTTTGTTGTAGTGAACATTTGAATTTTGCTGTGCTCGTCGCTCGATCTCTCGCTCATTGACTTGACATTGCTTTATTATTCTGCCGTAAAGTGTTGCTGTATCATTGCGCAGTATGATTAACTCTTAACTTTGCCTCGAATGCGTGAAGCATTGACCAAATATTGAAACAAATACAAAAAAGTTCTATCAGGATATATAACAGGTATTTTAATTTTTATTTTTTTTTACAATTTTTATTTAACCAGTGTAATCAATATTTTAAAAAATATAGGTTTGTCAATTTCGCTCTAAAAAAAAGTTTATTTTTGTAAATGGCTTTTTTAAAATTTGAAATACATACTTATTTTAAGACGAACATTGAATAAAATATAAGTTTTCTTTAATTGTTGTTTTAATTTATGTTAAATCTATTTCAGTTTTGTTTTTTATTTTAACTTTAAAATTTAAATTAAAAATTTGTATGAACTCTCAGTTCGAGATATAATTTGAAATTCACATATTTATTCGTTCATTTATTATTTGAATTTCTCACTGGGTCTTTTTTGTTTCCTTAATAATTTTTCTGACTACTCAATTCAACTCATTTCGTATTGCATGCTCTCCTTATTGTTTTTGCTTTCGTATTGTGTTCGTGTCGGTTACGGAAAATCATATTTGTGAAACGGAAACTCATGTAAAGCTTTGTGAATATGTTGTCAACTTATTTGCATAGATTAGTTTCATAGAAATGTATCTCCCTCTCTTTAAATTGGATGCATTTTCACGAATGCGCTCTTTCGTGAGGTTCTTTACGTTCGTTAAATAATCTCGTTCGCAGTTCTCGCTTCCTATGCCGATATTTAGTCGAAAAAAAAGAGAGCATTCGTTTATTAATTGCGTGAGCGAGGACAGTATTTGTCTCTTTATTGTTAGTTTGGTGCAATAAATCTTTGTTTTGCAACTAATCATATCAAAATGAAAAAAACTTCGCTCACTTCTAATTCTAACTATTGAAAAAAAAAATGCTTAAATACATTGGTTATTTTATATATTTTGTGTAGATCTCATCGTCACTTATTGCGCTTATCGCCGACTCTATATTTTCTCTTTATATTTCTGTAACTCTGTGCTGCGCACATTCAGTTCATATTTGTTGCGCATAGAGTGGACTTCGCGCTTTTGCGTCTGCTGTTGAAAAAATCAGTCTTTGCGGATATTTATTTTGGACTTTTGACTAAAAGCTTGATTTTCCTTTTTGTTAGAATTGAGATTTTAAATATATATTAAAAACATTGAATATGAAATAACATTTTAAAAATATTTATTATTATTTTTGTATTTATTTAAATTTCTTGCAAAACAAATTATTTAGTAAAAGTTTTTTACCCAAGTAAATTTTTTTTATAAATTTTGAATTTGTGGCAAATTGATTTTTTTGCGTTAATTTTAATTTTGAGTGAAAATTTAATTTAGATTTCAAATTAATCCGATTATTAAAAAAAGATTTGTTCACAAATTTAATATTTATTGTTTTTTATTTCATATAAATTGCATATGTTGAAATTTAGCATATAAAAATATACTTTCTGAATGCAGTTCATTAATTATGAATAATAATCTGATTTGATTTTCTGTGCTCATTTTAATCTGTTATCGCAACAAAACAACAAAAACGATGTACTAAATAAATAATATTAATTTATTTTTAATTTCAGAATTCATTCGAAATATTTACTGGATTTGCAGTTAATATCAATTTTAAATGTAAACTCTTTAAATATCATTGCTTATTGAATTAATTAAATTATTTTTGTTTTTTTTTATTTTTTTGCATACATATTTTATTGTACTTTTAATGCCCGTAACTTCAACGAGTAGATATCTATTGGTGTTCGTACCGAACAGATATCTCTTACCTATCCGGTGTTTTTACTCCTTAACTATGCGTTGAAGTTACGAAATTTTGCTTACACGATAGATAACTAAGCACCAGTAGATATCTATTCGTTGAAGTTACGGGCATAAGTAGTTAAGTACATAATCCCTGCATTATTATAACAAATGGTTGCTGCGGTGGTGCTCACCTTTTATATGTGCACTTTAAAATAATAATGGGAATACTTTTTGTTTCAATGAAACCAAAATGCGTTTAAAATATAATTTAAAATATAAAACTATTGAGCACTTCTTAATTGCAATTATTACGTTATGTTTTTATTTTTTGTATTTTTTTCCACACCATTTCCAACTGAAATTGAGGTTGGAACATTTTTAAATTCAATTAAAATTTTTCTATGTGAAATTAAGAACATTCCAAAGGAAATTGAAATTTTTCAAATGAAACTGATAAAAAGATTAAGAAATTGGGATAAGATCTTCCATTAGAAATTCGAACATTTTTAAATTCAATTGAGATTTATCTATTCAAAATTGAGAACATTTCAAACGAAATTGAGCTTTTTCATTTAAAATTGAGAAAATGCCAAATGTAATTGAGGTTTTCCAAATGAAACTGATAAAGTTCTAAAAAAAATATAGATTTTTCATTTGAAATTGCGAAAATTACAGAACAATGTGATTTTCCATTTGAAATTGGGGAATTTCCAAAAGAATTTTAGATTACAGTATTTAAATTGTTAATAAAAAAAATTCGGAATAAGATTAAGCTTTTCCATTAGAAATTGGAATGTTTTCAAATAAAATTGAGATTTACATTTCAAATGAAGTAAACACCAAATGAAATTGATTCAATTCTAGTTTTTTCATTTGAAATTGCTAAAATTCCAGAGGTCGCCAGGGTTTACAAATACTTAAAATAACTGCAAGCTTTCAATCTTGAAATAATTTCCTTTCATTTGAGTACCGAATGGGTAAGTGTACAGAATTTCAATTTAGTTTTAGCACCACAAGTTGTTTCATAGGAAAAACATTTTTTTATATGTTTTAGCAAAAAAGTCTACTACGATCGGTATAAACGAAAATCCAGCAGATGTCAGTATTATATGAGGTATAAAGTAATCTAAATTAGAAGTTACATTGATCGTGATTTCAAGTTTGCTCAATCGGTCATGCTGATCAGGATTATATATACAGAGTGGTCCGATTTAGTATGTAGATATTTTACGGATTGATTCCTTGCCTCATTTAATGAACAAGAGATGGGGTCTATTTGGATATTGATAGAAATGTATATTGAATGAAAACAATTACGCAGATCAAAAATATTACATTCGTTTTACAGATTATAGATCACTGTTTCTAGAAAGAAATTAATATAGGCATAATAAGAAAGGGTGTTCCAAATAGACCCTTACTCTAGAAAATTAACCAAGGAATCAGTCCATAAAATATTTGCACTACAAAGCGGAACACCCTGAATGTACTTTTCCAGACTGGAGTACCAAACGAAATATACCCTTGAATTTTTTTAGTGTAACGTATAAAAATGGTAAAAATTTTAATAAAATTTAATTTTTTGCGGTATATATGGAAATAGGTTGTCGCCAAACTTTAGACTGGCAAAAGTTTGTTGCCAAAAATCAAAAACAATTTCAAGCAATTAAAAAGTTTTGCACAATTTGCTCAACTCAAAACATAAAACTAAATATTGTTAAAAAAATGACTAATAACTGACAATGTAAAGCAGCACAAATTAGTTATTGCGTGCAAATTGTCCTCGAGCTGTTCACGTATTAAGTATATAGTGCCAAACTTTTTCTTTAAACGTTTTTTTATAATATGTTATTTATTATGAATATTTTATATAATTAAAACAAGAAAATATTTTAAATTAATATTGCTTTTTTTAAAGAATACGCGTCAGTTTCCAATTTAACTTAATATTTCAAAATTTTCTTTAAATACTTTTAAAATGTGAAAATGCTTATAACAAACTGTCACTAAAAGATTAGACCTAAATAAAAATAATAAAAACTACATGTTTAGAATTAGCTTTCACTAAATTTTTCCGAATGACAGAGATGTAGTGTTGAAAAATGTCTGTCATTGCTAAAAAAAACTCAACGCGACAATACAATCAACAGGCAATAATAAAAATGTGCGTTATTTTTATTACAAAGACAAAAAAAACACATAACTTTAAAAATATGTTATGTGCAAAGCTGTTCGGGTAGCAAGTGAAGCAAAAATAAACACAATATTGACGTCTGTGTACGTTGTAGCATTGTACCAAATATAAATAAAAAATACACAAATAAAAAATTAATATGAGGTTTTCTGCGCCAACGAGTCTGTTGTGTATGTTGATGCGTAATGGAAAAAAAACCCATTTTAATAACATTGTCACAGGATGCGCCTCAACAAAAAGAACAAAAAATAACGTTTTTATAATGTCGAATTAAAACTTTGTATTTTTTCTTTCACAGCTGCATTTGTTTGTGGAATTTCATGTTTGCAATTTTAAAAATTATTTCAGTCCACAGAGCCAATGTAGTTCAGCCAATTTTAACTTTATTCTTTTCCGTTTGTTTTTGCAAATAGTCATTTTTTATGGACTACATCACAATGTCATTTAAAGAAATATTACAATCTGCGGACAGCAGACATTGTCAAAATATTTACACCAAAATATAGATTTTTGTTTCTGAAAAATCCAATAAAATATTCAAATTAGGTCGTATTTATTTTAATAATATTATATTACATAAGATGTAAATACAAATTAATATTTTATTTATTTTTTAAAATTAAAAATCCATTTTCTTAAAAATATATTTTTGATAGAGAAATTGTTAAAATAATAATATTATACTCAGAAACGTTCTGTATTTTCTATAAAAAAAAATATTTAAAATATGTGTAAAGCACTGGTAACGAGTAAAAAAATAAAATTTACATTAACGAAATATTTTGTAAAAGATGTTAAATTAATTTGACTTCGACAGTGCCATTCAAACAGCCTGCCTGCCTCTTTTTGCATACACATTCTTTTGAATATACAGTTAGCATATTTATTAACTGGCAGCTGAAATATTTTTGAGCTATTCGCTGCATTCAGTTTTTCTCTCTACATTTCAGTAATAACGCTTTTTTTATTTTTGTTTCATATCCTTTTAACATTTAATATCATTAAAATGTTGCTATATTTGTGCCATTTTCGCATACCATTCTTCATTTATGCTATCATAAAAAAATATTCTGGCGTATTCTCTTTAATATAATTACAGTTTACATTACATTAACATTTCTCTTGATTTTGCCGTATTTTTTTAATACATTTATTTATAGTACGTTATACATTGGTAAAATTCTGTATTATGATGCATATTTTTACTTAATCAGTGCCTTTCTTCGTGTATGTGTTTTTTAATAGTCTTTATATTTTTATAAACAATGATGTGAATATTCTGAAAAAAATGAATACTAAGGAGACAAAAGAGCAAAGTTTTTAAGTATGTACCATATTAAAGATAGTCGATCCAAATATTGTATAAATTTAGAGTTTAGACGTTTCAGTTAATTTATCAATTTCTTAAACAGTGAGAAATAAACTGCTTAAATGGAAGAAAAGTTCTTCTACTAGTTCTGTAATTTAAATTCTCATTATTAAGAAAGCTTCTTTCTTAAAAATGTAGGTATATTCAAAAAATTGTATGATATGTTTTTATCACTGAAATCATATCAATATTACAATTAGTAACTCCAACTAAAAATTTTTGAGGGACTTGATCTGTAATAATTTTAAAGATGCGGTTAAACATCAAAACACATTAGAACTATAAAAACAAAAACTCAAGAAATGTCGGTATATTGCTCTTTATACACTAGGGATGCCCAACTCAGCTCGTACGGGCACGACGTCAGCCAGCAATGTGCTTGATGAGGGGAACAGCGGTGAAGCGGAAATGGTGAGAGTATTGTTAGAGTTTGAGCGAGCACAACGAATATAAGTTCGTGTAAACTGAAAAACTCTCAGTCGATCACGCTGCTCCGTTTCCCAAAAAATGCACTGTAAAATTAAAATGATTGAAGTAGAGTGCAAAATTAATTGTTGTTTGTTAATTTTATAGAGAAAACAAGAATACATGTACTTCGAGGAATGTACAATAGATATAGTTAGTTTTTTCTAGAAAGGCAGTATTAAAAATTTAACAAACCAAATGCACTCATTTTAAAAATACATATTTTTGAATTATATATATCATATATTTATATATATATTTGTCATACAACATTATTCGTATAATGTTGTATGAATTATTATAATCAATTATATGATTAAATAAATCCCAAATATTTATCGTAAAAATAAATTTTATTCAGTGGAAACTCATAGTCATTTGCAGCAAAAAAACCAAGTAGAAATTGTGAATTAGAATTTTTGACTAAATTGTTTTTAAATCTGAAATAAAATAATTACAAAATATTTATATATAATGTTAATTTATTTATTTTCCTAGTGAGTGAGAAGTATAGTAAATAATCAGTAGTAAAAATTTGAGATGTTTACATTCGAAATTGAAACGTACAGTTTAAAAATACTACCGCTAAAAATATAATGTTTATGTTGTTTTTTAGTAGATACATGTAAATCATGAGTTGTTTAATTAAATGTTTAAAAATAAAGTCAATTTAAGAAATGGTCAACAATTTATATTTCTTACTGGGGTTGCATGCGTAGAATTGAAGTCGACTGCACACAGTGGAACATAGTAGTTTAAGAATGATTTAAATATTTGTATTGTTATTCATTATTGTATACCTTATATAAGAACGATTAATGTATAGTATAATATATACAGGCTTCGGAATTGAGCGCTCGCAAATAGAGCGCGCTCGTATGAATTTGTGTCATAAACAATATTTCAGCGTTCATGTGTTCGTGTCGCGCAACAGTCGTTAGCTAGCTGCTGTAAAGGGAGAAACACGACCTAACAGAACTTCAATCGTCCATCCGAGCTGAGCATGAAGCATCGTTCTCGCTGCTCAATCTTCTGTTAAATAAAGGCGCTCAAAATCAGTGTTGCCAGATATTTTTTTGAAAAACCTTTTATTTTCGGAATAAAAAACTTTTTTTTGCGAGAAAAAACTTGATCTATAAAGAGACTCAGAACTACTAACTTTTTTACATCGTTGTAATTTTTAAAATATACACAGTATCCGTTTAAAGTTATAAAAGTCTTGAAGCCTTTTTACTTTCTCAAAAAACTGACAAAAAAAGGTTTATTTGCCCATCTGGTAACACTGCTCGAAATGTACATCGCTCCTACATTTCGAGCGGCTCGGAGTTGCTCGTTTTTAAATTATTTCGTTTGCAACAGTTCTTTTGTTGTTTTTGCATTTATTTTTGTTTATTATTTAATTTTATGCATATATAGAACATTAAATATGCATTTAAAGCAAATTTACAAAAAGAGCGAGTCAACGGAGCGGTCGAAATGTTGTGGTGCTCGTAGTAGCGCGCTAGCGTAACAGCTCGAAACTCTGTACACCGAGACGTTGTGTTTGTTTGCGGCTCAACATAAATTGAGTTCGGCGAAAAACAACAGCGCTCGAAGGTCAAAGCGAGCGTGCTGTTGTCTGCGATGCGCACTTTGTTCACAGTTCTAAATAAATATGCTGTCACTCGTTTGTTGTTGAGAGAGCTAGTTTTAAGCTTTTTTGGCGTGCTCTTGAGCGAGACTTTCGAAGCCTGAATAAATATTGTTAATAAAAAAACCTCATTTAATAATTTGCTTGACACTTTTGCAGTAGCATTTTTTATTCACTTGTCTTGTTTTTTATGAACGGAATACGAACATATGACATTGGTACTATAAAAAATTATAAATTTTCACAAAATACAGTATTTTTGGATAATTCAATGTACATTTTTTTTTCAAAACCACGAATTATTTTTTTGTCGGGTTTTGTTTTACTTTGTTACACCGTACTCTCACCGCACTCTCACTCGGTTCAGTGTTGCATCATTTCTTAAGTAAAATAGGGCACAAATGTGAAATAAATAATTATTTTAGAATTTAGTTAAGTTTGAGATTTTAATCACACACATTTTATATCCCAAAACATTTTACAAAATAATAACAAATAATTATATTTTGTTTTTGCATGCGAAAATTATATATATGTATATATATTTGTTATGAGAAAAAAATTTTAATTATTTAAAATTATAAAATTTGTAAATTTTAGTTATTCAAAATAATAAGCAATATAAATGGGTCCATTAAAACCAATCCCAAATAATTGAACTCTTTAATAGACATTTAAATTTCCCGAAATTTCTAAAAATGCAACTCTAAAATCCCCGCTAATTTCTGCCTGTAGATACATGTCGACTAGATTGTCCGTGCAGTCAGCCTCGGGCAGACGAGTTGGGCATCCCTACCTTACACCTTTGAGGTACACGGTATATTAAGTTTGTGCAGATATTGTAATGCACTTAGGAGACGTGGCCGGTATGAAAAAGTATATATATTCTTGATTAGCATCACTACCCGAGTCCGTTTAGCTATGTCCGTCCGTCTGCCTGTCTGTCTGTCTTTCTGTCTGACCGGATACGCGGAAACTAGAGAAATACTGGTCAGAATGCGATGAAATTTGGTCACAATATGTTTTAGACACAAGTAAGAAATAAGTTTGAAAATCTAAATCGGTCAACAGACACGCCCACCTCACATACAAGTCATTTTTATATAACTCTTTAGGAACTAATACCTCGAAAACTATTCAAGATATTCTTATAAAATTTATAACGTATTGTTGGAATTCACTTTAAAATATGTTTTCCAAAAATAAGCGTAATCCGTCCACATTTTTTTTACATTATTTCCCGGGTTTTCATAGCGGAAATTTTAGTCGTAAATTATTAACATCAAAGCTATGAAATATTGCCTTACAAAATTGTAAATAGATGCGTGGTCCGCCCACTTTTATTTTTCTAAATTTGTTTTATTAGTTTTTTATATAATTTTTTTAAATTTATGGGATATAACACGTAAATTTGTGATAATTAAGAACTTCAAAATTAAATATCCCACATTAATATCTCCACCAAAGGTGTAGGGTATTCCATAGTCGGGCCCGACCGACTATAAAAGTTCGTCCAATGTGTCCGAACTTTCCCATGTGACCTAACATTCCCAAATCGTTTTACTTAAAATTACTCTAGTAATCTACATAAATCATTAAACGTAAAATTTATTTAAAATAACAATAATCAATAATAATTATTCTGAATATGCAGAAGTTTATTACATTGCAATCAATAAATGAAATGTTTTGTAATGTCTACAAGTACAGAACAACTGGATTTAATAAGGTTTTTGCCACATTGAACAGAGCTTCCGTTTAAAAAATAAATATTCAAATTCCCTAGATGGCTATAAATCGATTAAAAGTTAAATTTCTTTTCTGACCAACACACGATTCACAATGAATTAACTACATCAGACATGCACATCTTTATTTATGTTGTGCTATCGTTTTGCTTGGCTTTCAGATTTTAATTGCTACCAAATTTACAGCGTAATCAAAGTTGTTCTTACGTATTTACGAAGAAAAAACTTGTAATGTAATAAATTGAGCAAAGTCCCTAGTGATATTAAATTTGTATTCATATATTTCTGTTTTTATTTTTCTTATGTCTTTTCTTTAGTCAAACTGCCCTGAATTGACTAATTTTCTATAATTATATAATTAAAAGCATGATTTTAATTTATCATCGCGGTAGCTCAGTGGTTAGTGTGTTGGACTGCGAGACGAAAGGTCCCCGGTTCAAGCCTGGACTGGGGCTAAAAACATCTTTTCATAGAAACATTTTTCTATACCGCGCTACCTCTCGTCAGTAAATGGCAAACCTACGAGATTAAAACCATTGCCTATGAAAAGCTCTCACCCGCCGTTCGGATTCGACAATAAACTGTAGGTCCCACCACTTTGAGTACACATATAGCACGCACAGCTCAAAATGGTGAGAGAGCTCGGCCGAAGTTCTATACAGGACTGTAGCGCCAAAATATTATTTATTTTTATTCTTGATTTTTATTTATTCACAAAATTTTGTAAATTTTAAAAATTCTTTATTTTTCATTGTATATAATATGTAATATCAAACAAATATTATTAAATATTCATTAATATTCCACATCTTGTTGTGCAAATTGATTTATTCGGGATTTGGCCAGAATTTAACTACGTTCTTGGACTTTTTTGTAGTTGGGTATTCATAAAAATAATAATGAATATTTCTGGAATCAACCGATGAAACAATTACACTAACACTAGTAATTGTTTGCTTGTCTAAACCATGAAGCAATTATATTGTTGTGACAAACAATTAAGGTCAATTGTAATCATGTTTCGAACGATATGTTGCAATACTTCATTTTTATCTTCTAAATACTTATATAGTATGTGCAAGCCATAATACTCAGTGAGCCAAAAATAAAATGAACAAAGAAACCATTTCCACAATATCCAACTTAATCGCATAAAATAATATGATACTAAGTATAGACTTGGCAAACGTTTTCATGCTCATAAATAAACAAATTTTAAATGGCGAATTTTTTGCCAATTTTGCTGGAAGCTGACACAGACATTTAAGTGGGCTGAATTAGATTTTATTAAGTATAATAAAAAGCAAAATTCAATGAAGTCATAGTTTGTTCATTTGTCATTTATAATGACAATATTTATAGTTATTACACCAAAAAAAAAAACCTCAATAAAATCGCATTTAAATTGCTCAATGGGACAATTATTGATTTAATAGTACACAAAAAAATAAATATCTTGTAAATTCAATGGAAATTTCATGGTATTTTGTAGTATTAAGTGATATTTACCAATTTAAATAATAAATTGTCATTTTTCATAATTTTAATAGTAAAAAAACTATTAATTTTATAGCATTTTTTAAAATGTTTTAAATTTCTTAAAACACATAGAATTGAAATTGAAAAATGACTTGAAAATATACAAAGATTTACAAAATTTTTAAAATACAATTTTTAAATTGTTTATCACAGTTGCTTCTTTTTTAATATTCGTCGTTTATGTTGGCTAAACCTTCATACTACTCGCAATAAATAACACTCTTAAGTTTTGAAGAAAAATGATTTCTTTTACTTAAAAAAAGTACGTACTCGTCCGACACATACATATTTACCACAGAAGCCTCATTCAGTTGCCATAAGTTGATGGGTGCATTTGAGCTGAGTTCATGCCTCCATAATCCGTTTTATTTTTTTTGAACATTGGACGACGCTATTTTACTGTGCTCTGAAGGATAATATTCTACACTGTCTGTTGTATGTGAATTATCATGAAGTTAAGTTCATACGTTTGTCCGTAGAAGGAAGAAGTTTAAAAGTCAAGTATTTGCAAAAAAAAATATTCGAACACTGGAGTCTGTTCATTCTACTTCAATGTGATTGTCTACATTTGAACGATATGTTAAAGGAGAATTTCGTTCACAGACTTAAACTCTGCACATATTTCATAAGTATATCACACCATAAATTTATAACATAAATATGAATTAACAAATTCATAAAATTAAATATTCATAAAATTCGTAAAATCATATATTTATAAATTCATAATAGTTTGGCGCTACAGTCCTGTACAGAACTTCGGCTCAGCTCTCTCATCATTTTGAGCTGTGCGTGTAATATTTGTACTCAAAGTGGTGGGACCTACAGTTTATTGCCGAATCCGAACGGCGGGTGAGAGCTTTTCATAGACAATGGTTTTACTCTCGTAGGTTTGCCATTTACTGCCGAGAGGTGGCGCGGTATAGAAAAATATTTCTATGAAAAGATGTTGTTAGCCCCAGTCCACGCACTAACCACTGAGCTGCCGCGGCTACATTTACAAAATTTATTCTTTCATAAAACCTTTACTAATATTTTCATATATTAATTATATTACTTTAATTTACATAAATACATACATAAATACATAAATTCACAAATTAACAACTTCATAAATCCAAAAATTCATAAATAAATTCATAAATAAATTCATAAATTCATAATTTCATAAATTCATAAATTACTAAATTCATAAATTCATAAATTCATAAATTCATAAATTCATAAATTCATAAATTCATAAATTCATAAATTCATAAATTCATAACTTCATAAATACATAAATTTATAAATTCATAAATTCATAAATTCATAAATTCATAACTTCATAACTTCATAAATACATCAATTTATAAATACATCAATTTATAAATTCATAAATTCATAAGTTCATAAATTCATAAATTCATAACTTCATAAATTCATAAATTTAAAAATCTAAAAATTCATAAATTCATAATTAATTTATGAATTACTAAACTCGTACATTTAACAATTCATGAAATAAAAAAATATAAAATAATAAATTCCTCTTAAATTAAATGAAAAAATCATTTATTGAACAAATTATATTTAATTCATTTCAAGAACCGAATACTTTTCAATTCTTTAACGCGACAGCATCGTTTTGTTGAAATTACAGATAAGCATCACTTCACGTCATGCTGTGACTTCAATTGAAGAATTCCTTTAACGTGTGCGTGTTACGTGTACGGTGTGCGGTTGCGTTCCATGGCATGCTCTACTCTTAATGTTTTAACCTGAATAGGATAGCCAGCAAACGCGTACAAATTATCGAACGAGCTACACGAAAGGTGCTTTCAAAGGTTGGAGATAAGAAATAATTTATTCGTATGGAGTTTGCCAGGCGATGTGTGTGTTGGAGATGGAGGTCCATTATGAATGATGAGCTTTAGGTGACCAATTGAAATAGAAAAACTTAAAAGAATGAAAAATATTTGAAAATTTTAACATCTTAAAAAAAGATATCTGTAAATAATAATGGTACTTTTTACTATATTCAGATAAGAAGTTTTGGTCATAATTGAGTTTATTTTAAAATGCCATCCAAATTGTCCACTTAAATATGTTTTATTTCTATATGCTTTGTATATGTTCCAAATATTGAATAAAATATGAAAATTGGTTATGTGATTTATTATTATTATTTAAAAGAAAAAACTTCTAATAAGTAGATTAAAATATTTAATTTAAAATACATACAATTATATACAATTCGTGAGAAATACATATTTATGTATTTATGTATTTATGTATTTACATAAATACATAAATACATAAATACATAAATACATAAATACATAAATACATAAATACATAAATACATAAATACATAAATACATAAATACATAAATACATAAATACATAAATACATAAATACATAAATACATAAATACATAAATACATAAATACATAAATACATAAATACATAAATACATAAATACATAAATACATAAATACATAAATACATAAATACATAAATACATAAATACATAAATACATAAATACATAAATACATAAATACATAAATACATAAATACATAAATACATAAATACATAAATACATAAATACATAAATACATAAATACATAAATACATAAATACATAAATACATAAATACATAAATACATAAATACATAAATACATAAATACATAAATACATAAATACATAAATACATAAATACATAAATACATAAATACATAAATACATAAATACATAAATACATAAATACATAAATACATAAATACATAAATACATAAATACATAAATACATAAATACATAAATACATAAATACATAAATACATAAATACATAAATACATAAATACATAAATACATAAATACATAAATACATAAATACATAAATACATAAATACATAAATACATAAATACATAAATACATAAATACATAAATACATAAATACATAAATACATAAATACATAAATACATAAATACATAAATACATAAATACATAAATACATAAATACATAAATACATAAATACATAAATACATAAATACATAAATACATAAATACATAAATACATAAATACATAAATACATAAATACATAAATACATAAATACATAAATACATAAATACATAAATACATAAATACATAAATACATAAATACATAAATACATAAATACATAAATACATAAATACATAAATACATAAATACATAAATACATAAATACATAAATACATAAATACATAAATACATAAATACATAAATACATAAATACATAAATACATAAATACATAAATACATAAATACATAAATACATAAATACATAAATACATAAATACATAAATACATAAATACATAAATACATAAATACATAAATACATAAATACATAAATACATAAATACATAAATACATAAATACATAAATACATAAATACATAAATACATAAATACATAAATACATAAATACATAAATACATAAATACATAAATACATAAATACATAAATACATAAATACATAAATACATAAATACATAAATACATAAATACATAAATACATAAATACATAAATACATAAATACATAAATACATAAATACATAAATACATAAATACATAAATACATAAATACATAAATACATAAATACATAAATACATAAATACATAAATACATAAATACATAAATACATAAATACATAAATACATAAATACATAAATACATAAATACATAAATACATAAATACATAAATACATAAATACATAAATACATAAATACATAAATACATAAATACATAAATACATAAATACATAAATACATAAATACATAAATACATAAATACATAAATACATAAATACATAAATACATAAATACATAAATACATAAATACATAAATACATAAATACATAAATACATAAATACATAAATACATAAATACATAAATACATAAATACATAAATACATAAATACATAAATACATAAATACATAAATACATAAATACATAAATACATAAATACATAAATACATAAATACATAAATACATAAATACATAAATACATAAATACATAAATACATAAATACATAAATACATAAATACATAAATTCATAAATACATGTTCGAATGTTTTAAAATCATTGCTTGTATAAACTGCGCTGAATATATACCAATTATATAAATCGTGTATAAATCCTATATTTATTTCGCAACAAGCTAAGCACGTGTGTTACAAATTATAAGGTTATAAAAAAACCTAATATTATAATAAATGTTTTCGATTCGAATGCAATTTCGTGCTTACAATAAATATAGTCCAAAAAGTAGGTACTACGTAAGAAATATCTATATGTCTGGGCATATAATCACAGCACGCTTAGTTCTGCAAAATAACAACAGCTGCTGTTAGACACCTAAATTGGTCACAAAACAGGAGGGCGACAATGATAGCGCTGTAATAACATGTTTTATAAAACATAAAAGCAAAGAAAATCCTTAGAAAAACATGGAACTAAACGCCATAAATTGCACTAATGCCATAATTCCCTTAATAAAGATTGAGGATTTTTAGTGTGTAGCCACTAAGTTTGTTTACCTATGCCTATTGCCACCACTATGGTGCTCGCTCAATACTAAAACTGCACATAGCTTTAGGTAACATCAAAAATATGTAGTATAAAAGGTATACTCAATATTGATGGACATACATATACAAAATATTGAAAAGAATACTTTACTCATTTAATAGTAAAATATATTAAGTTTCTCTGTCTGTTTCAAATCAAAACAATTTTCCCTGACTAATAGCTGATGTGAAAACCCATGCGCTTAAACACAATATTTATACAGCACAAAGGTTGATCCTTTGTTGCTTGTTATCCTTTCTGTCCTCGCATAGACAACTTGTTATGGTCATAACAAACAACCAAACAAACCAACAGACCAACAACAAAATGTCTAACAAGCTGAAAAATGTACACGGTGAAATCACCTGGGGACAATATAAAAATGTAGCCATTGCAATGTCCGACATAGTAGATATAAAATGAAGTGGACCCATGATAACAAAAAGACAATGCGAGAGACAGACAGACAGCAACATAGATAGAATGCAGTTTAAATACAAAATCATGATATCAAATTTAAGATAAAACTTTATAAAAAAAACATAATGACGTTAGCAGTATACGAAACAAAAAAAGATCTATTTCTGAAATATTTCCTCATTGAAATTTACATGAGAAATTTTAGATATTTTTGGAATTGTGAATAAAGCATTATTATTTGGTAGAAGAAGAATTCATTGGGGATGGAGCAAACAACATTTTCAGTTTATTTTTCATTTTATTTTTCATTTTGAACGCTTTTAAACTGAAATTAATATCAGTTTCTGCATATTCAATACATTTCTTTACCCACGTACATGATCTTTTAAGTCAGACTGTGATTCTGACATTTTAATTTTCGGCTTTTTTTTTTGTCCAGTACATTGATCATCTTTTTGAAAAATTACCTAATATTCAAAGAACCACTTTACATGGGAATTTCGTAAAAGACCCTGGTATAAATTGATACTATTAGGGATGAGATGAGCTTGGTCAGTATATATTTATCATGGTAGGGTTGTGAAAATATAAAAATACAATGCTCAAATTCTGATCATGGCCACAGTCCAATTTGTGCTAGTCGCGGTTACATTACAAATTAAATATAATCTATTTTAATTAATATAATATGAGAAACTTCTTTTCAAACTGGTGAACTTTAATTTATATGTTCATCAACAAGTCTAATTTTTTATATTAAAAAAGAAAAATAAATATATTAAAAATTTATTGTTAGTAAAAGTTCTCATTTTAACAAATCTCAAACCTTTTTCTCCTTCCAGATTATTTGAATACATTACATAAGAGTCACCACAACACACAGCTCAAGCATAAAAAACACATCAAATCAAAACTAAATCGTCTCGCGATGCAAAGATGACAACATTTTATGTTCAAACAAAATTAGACAAGGTAGACAGACGCATCCCAAAAACTGTGTCTGTGAAACACAGAGACAACATGAGCCGAACGGAGCCGATACGCCTGTGGCCGTGTGTTCTGAGTTTAAGAAATTTGTGACAATTTGTAGAAATGTTAACAAGTTAAAATGTACGTGAATGAATTTGTTTCGACTGTTTGTTTATCCGGAGCAGTAGCAACAGCAGCAACACATCTGATGAAATTGGTATCAAAAAAAAATAAAGGTAAGAAAATCAACAACTTTACGAGCACAATAAACTATTTCAATAGTCAGAAGTTCATAGTAATTGGATGCCTGCCGGTGCACAGAATGTTAACAGTTATCATCAATTTCTGCTTCAGTATTTGTACGAAATCCGTTTTCTATATTTTGTGTTTTAAAATTCAGCACATAACATTATTAAAAAGTATAATATATTTTTTAAAATGAAAATGAGATCAAAATTACGCATAGTTGTGATATTAATATAAACCTCTTTGAGGTTTTCATAACTATAAATTTTCGATTATATTCAGGTTCGTAAATTCCATATTTTCAAATTTTAGTATTCGTTTTAAACTTAGTGTAAAGAATACGAATATGACACAAAATGATTTAGGGAACACTCAAAAAGAAACCTAGAGAATATCTAGAGAGAAACTTAGATAGTGAAACAAAGTTACTCAGGTTAAATATCTTCCACATTTAATTGGGGATATGAACAAAAAATCAACGAACTGAATCAAATTTCAGGAAGTGTTTTAGGGTCGGGTACGATAAGTCGAAATTTAAAATATCGAAACTAATAATACCGAAGACAAAAATGTAGAAAATAAAAATGCCGAAACCTGAAAATGTCGAAAAAAAAAAATGTCGAAAAAAAAAATGTCGAAACCCAAAATGTCGAAAAAAAAATGTTGAAAACCAAAATGTCGAAAACTTAAAATGTCGAAATTTAATATGACGAAATAATTTTTTGCCGAAAAAATGATGGAAAATGTCGAAAAAACTCGAAGATAAAGATATTAAAAAAAGAACGAATTCTGATTTTTAGCTACTCTAGGATTCATGCGGAGATTTTTAAATATACTGCCTTCAAAATACCATCTTGGAATTAAGCTTCAACACTTATAAAAAATCAACAAAAATTTCGATTTTTTTTTAAATACTTTTTTAAGGACATGCAATTCGAAGTTCAATGATAACGACCATTGCTCATATGTTCATGTTAAGAAGAATTTTCCAAAAGATTGTTTTATTAGTTTTAAAACGACACCTTATCAAAGTTTCTAGCACCAAGGGATATTTCAATAGGAACCACCATACAAAAGTTATCATAGACAATTTTTTAACTTTGGACTGTATCTCTGGAAAAAGTGATACCTTTGGAAATAGTGGTCGGAAAAAAAATGGTGAATGCAGATCCCGATACCCTTTATCAGTTGTTAAAATATCATTGAAATCGAAGAGAGTTAGTTGCAAAACCTACGAGATTTGGTGTGGACTTGCTCATATAGAATTTGAAATTTGTATTTCAACATTTAATTTTCGACATTTTTTGATCCTATAAAAAAAATGTTTTTTTATAGTTTAAAAAATTTGTCGACATTTTCTAGCTTTCAAATATTTTTCGACATTTTGTGATTCGGCCAAATATTGTTTCGGCGTTCTAAGGCTTTTATAATTTCAACATTTAAAGGTTTCGATGTTTTTTTTCGATATTTCGTACGGATCCCAGTGTTTTAATCTAAGTGAACCAATTTTTACTATTTAGGATCGAGTTTTAGGTCATACACGATGAGAATTAAACTTCTAAAACTGAAGCGAAATTTGTCTTGAATGCTAGAAAGCTGAATTTAAATATAAGCTTTCATGAATTTTACTTATGTCACATACTATGTAACATACTATGTCACATGTGCCTTATGTCACATACTATTATTATAAGAATTTCTATTATTAATGCTATAAAAGCAATTTTCCACAATAAAGAAAAATAAGCCGTTTATTGCTTGCTTCACAGAACTTTAATTATGGAATATCAAAAAAATAAATTTAAATAGTTTGAAAAGAACAATAAAAAATTGAAAACCTAAGACAGGCACTGATCATAAGGACCGTCTCGGTTACAGCCAATTATCCTCATCAGTGATCTTTGTGAAATGATGTTATGACGAACTTTATTTATTAAATGTTTAAAACTACTGTTTTCGTTGATCTTGCATATGTCTTCAATATGTGGTATTTTGCAATATCCGTCTATTGATATATTGAAAGCACAACTGTAGCAAAACGAATATGTCATAAAAATATGTTTGAGCCAAGTTTTTAATACTACGAATACTACAATTTTCCACAATAAAGAAAAATAAGCCGTTTATTGCTTGCTTCACAGAACTTTAATTATGGAATATCAAAAAAATAAATTTAAATAGTTTGAAAAGAACAATAAACGAGTTGGGAAAGTTAGGTCACATGGGTAAGTTCGGTCATATGGGGCGGACTATTACAGTCGGTCGGGCCCGACTATGGAATACCCTACACCTTTGGTGGGATATTTAATTGTATATCTTAATTTTAAAGTTTTTAATTATACTGAACCTCCCCACTCTCAGAATACTATTCACATATCAGAAATTTACATCTTATATCCCCATAATTTAAAAAATGATATAAAAAACGAATACAAAAAATTAGAAAAATGTAAATGGGCGGACCACTCCTATATTCAAAAATTTTGTAAGGATAATATTTCATAGATTTGATTTTAATAATTTACGGTTCAAATTCCCACTATGAAAACCCGGGAAATAATGAAAAAAAAAAGTGGGCGGATCACGCCCATTTTTGGACCACATATTTTAAGGTGAATTCTAACAATACGTTTTAAACATTATAACTATACTTAGAATACTTTTCGAGTTATTAGTTTAAGAAAAAGACTTGTATGGGAGGTGGGCGTGTCCGTTGACCGATTTCAAACTCAGTTCCTACATTTTCAAACTCAGTTCCTACTTTTGGCTAAAATATATTGAGACGAAATTTCATCGCATTCTGATCAGTATTTCTCAAGTTATTCTGTATTCGGACAGCAAGACAGCAAGACAGCAAGACAGCAAGACAGCAAGACGGACAGACAGACAGACAGACAGACAGACAGACAGACAGACGGACATGGATAAACGGACTCGGGTAGTGATGCTGATCAAGAATATATATACTTTTCCATACCGGACACACCTCCTAAAGGGCGTTACAATATATGCACAAAGTTAATATACCCTGTACCTCATAGGTGTAGGGTATAAAAATTGAAAACATAACACTGGCACTGATCATAAGGACCGTCTCGGATACAGCCAATTATCCTTATCAGTGATCTTTGTGAAATGATGTTATGACGAACTTTATTTATTAAATGTTTAAACTACTGTTTTCGTTGATCTTGCATATGTCTTTATTTTTTTGTTTTATTTTGCAATATCCGTCTATTGATATATTGAAAGCACAACTGTAGCAAAACGAATATGTCATAAAAATAAGTTTGAGCCATGTTTTTAATACGAATAATACTACGAATACTACGAATAATTCATCTTCATTATTTTTTTTAATATCTCTTTTTTTAGTATAAAAACGTTTTTGTTTAGCTGTACACGGTATTCTCCATCGTGTAGCATTTTTGGAAACGAAATGTCTCAATTTCTTCAAATCAAGAAGTTTTTCGTCAATGAGCCAATCAAAAAGCATGTTAGCTTTAAAACTAGATATCAATAGACATCATTTCTCGTTCAAGATATAATTTAATATGAACCACCATACAAAAGTGATTTTTTGTTACTTTGAACCGCGGAATCTCTGAAAACTAGTCTCTGAAAACAGTTTGGAAATGGTATCTTTTATCAGTTGCTCAAATTTTATTGACATCTAAGAAGATGAGTACCAACATCTGGTTTATTTAGTGTGGAATATTTCATAAGGAATTCCGAAGTATAGTATTGTTTATTCCTTATGACGTTTAGATGTTTTTTTCCACATCTTGTAACATTCACTTTTATACTCTGAAATTAAAACTAAAACAAATTAATTGTCAAATCAACTGTAGTACAAATTAATTCAACAGACATACTAGACCAACTTTTATAAAGTATACTCGAATAAATAAATTAGCATCATCAACATCAAGCCAACGAAGGCTATATATCTCAGCCTCTGGAACAGCACATTTTTCTGGTTTGTAAATTACCCTATAGAGGTAATAAATTGCACCAAACAAAAAAAAACCCACAATGAATGAATAATAAAAAAAAACGAAATAGAAGAATTGAAAAATAATCCCAACTTGCAGCATTAAGTTTCCGTTACTACACGGTATCATTGATTGTGGTAATACATATAAAAACCTATAATTTATCAACATGTGCATTGTATGAATTCAAGAGATGACGGTAATTGTATTATTATAGCCTACACCTATGAGGTACAGGGTATATTAACTTTGTGCATATATTGTAACGCCCCTTAGGAGGCGTGTCCGGTATGGAAAAGTATATATATTCTTGATCAGCATCACTACCCGAGTCCGTTTGGCCATGTCCGTCTGTCTGTCTGTCTGTCTGTCTGTCTGTCTGTCTGTCTGTATGTCTGTATGTCTGTATGTCTGTATGTCTGTATGTCTGTATGTCTGTATGTCTGTATGTCTGTATGTCTGTATGTCTGTCCGTCTTGCTGTCTTGCTGTACGAATACAGAATAACTTGAGAAATACTGATCAGAATGCGATGAAATTTCGTCTCAATATATTTTAGGCAAAAGTAGAAACTGAGTTTGAAAATGAGCCAAATCGGTCAACAGACACGCCCACCTCCTATACAAGTCACTTTTATATAACTCTTTAGGAACTATTAACTCGAAAAGTATTCAAGATATAGGTATAAAATTTAAAACGTATTGTTATAATTCACCTAAATATGTGGTCCAAAAATGGGCGTGATCCGCCCACTTTTTTTTTCATTATTTCCCGGGTTTTCATAGTGAAAATTTGATCCGTAAATTATTAAAATCATATCTATGATTATTAGCCTTTCAAAATTTTAAATATAGACGTTGTCCGCCCAATTATATGTTTCTGTTTTTTTTTTATTAGTTTGTTATACTTTTATATAAATTTTTTAATTGATGGGAATATAAGACGTAAATTTCTGATATGTGAATAATATTCTGAGGGTGAGGAAGTTCAGCATACTTAATTAAAATCTTTAAAATTAAGGTATGCAATTAAATATCCCACATTAATATCCCCACCAAAGGTGTAGGGTATTCCATAGTCGGGCCCGACCGACTATAAAAATCCGCCCCATGTGACCGAACTTACCCATGTGACCTAACTTTCCCAACTCGTTTTTAATTTAACAATATTAAGTAATGCATGTATTGAAAATCTATACTGAATTCTAAATAATACTATTATATGCTACACGAGTTTTTTTAGGTGACTCTATTTGATTTGTTTAAAAATTTTAAAGGGCATTTACACAAATCAATTCAATACTCAAAAACATTATTAAATATTAAATTCAGTTAATGCTTTGTTGACTTAACTATTAATTGGATTTATTTAGATTTCTTTACAGAAAAAATTTTTTCTTAATAACTAAGAGACAAATTGCTTTTAAAGTTTTTTTTTTTGCAGCAAACATAATATCCGTGCAATTATAATTTTAATGACTGCAATTGATTTTAAGTTATTTCCTAATTTCCAAATGTTATTTGTTATTCATTTTATATCTTATATATATATACACATTGTAATAATCTGTAAATTCATGTAAGTAACATGTTACATAATAATTTTGTTTCCATGTGCGTACTTAAATCGTACTCCATTTTAAATTTAAAAGACATCAATTGATATTCAGAAATTCGATTTGAAATGAAAAGTTCTGAATTTCAATTGATATATTTTTTATTTCAAATGGAATTTCTGAATTTCAAATGTAATTACGTACTTTTAATTGATGTTTTTTAAATATCTATTTATATTTTATGAATTTCAAATGGAATTTCTGAATTTCAAAAAGAATTTACGAATTTCGAATGGATATTCCTAATTTCAAATGTTTTAGGAATTTCAAATGGAATTTCTGAATTTCATATGTAATTTCTGAATTTCATATGGAATTTCTGAAATTAAATCTTCTGAATTTCAAATAGAATATTTGAATTTAAGATGGAATTTCAAATGGAGTTTCTAAATATCAAATGGAAATTCTTAATCTCAAATGGAATTTCTGAATTTCAATTGATTTCTTTTGAATATCAATTTATGTTTTATGAATTACAAATAGAATTTCTGAAATTCAAATGAAATTTCTGAATTTCAAATAGAATTAAATTTGTGTCTTTTGAGATTCAAGGGGAATTTCTGAATCTCAATAGATGTGTTTTAAATATCAATTCATCATTTCTGAATTACATTTGTAAATGGTGTAGTTAACCATACCGAAAGTATTTAATCTCACCACACCATTAATAACCAAATCTGAAATCACCACAACTCAACACTTCAAAACACTAAAACTCATCAGAAAAAAAAAAATGAAATGTGTAAAACTCAATGTGCTGTTGAAAGAAAAAATAAAAATTTGGCTGAAAGAAGAATTATTCGGTAGATAATTGTTTGGGAAAACTTGACCGGAAAAAAATTTACAATGGAAAGGAATTGTCCGGGAAAATTCTCTCTGAGAAGAATTGTTCCGGAAAGAATATCCCGTGAAGCATAGTCCGGGAGTGAATACTCTTTCTGAAAGTTGTTTTGTGAAAGAATTGTTTATTTTAGGTAACCACATTTATAAATCTAAGAAGAAATCGTTCACAGCAAAACACGGGCTCTGCTATTTAAGCAATAAACCCATTAATAAAATCGCGATAATTATACCCTACACTAAGAGTGAAAGGGTATATTCAGTTTGGTACGCCGTTTGTAACACCCAGAAGGAAGCATCTCCGGTATGGAAAAGTATATATATTCTTGATCAGCATGACCTCCTCAGTCGATTTAGCGATGTCCACCTGTCCGTCTGTCTGTCCGTCTGTCTGTCTGTTGAAATCCCTACTACTTTTAAAATTGAAGAGCTAGATAAATGAAACTTATAACTTGTATATGCGAAAAAATTGGCAAGATCGGTCCATTGTGACCTATGATCAGACCACTTATGTTCAAATACCTCATATAAAATGTACATATACCCAGAAAAAAATTCCCTCAAATCCCATTAAAATTGGTCAATAGGACTATTATTGATTTAATAGTATACAAAAAATAAATCTTTTCATATAAACTTAATGGCAATGTCATGGTATTTTCTAGTATTTAATGGTATTTTCCGATTAAAATAATAATTTATCATATTGACTATTTTTAATAGTAAAAAACTATTATTTATATAGTATTTTTTTCTGGGTGTATAAAGATCAATTTTTATGTATACGTGCTTAGGTAAACTTTTTTGGCCAAATATATATTGACATCATGCTCAAATACATGATAATAATGTTTTCCGGCGAAAAGACATGTGGTTCACAAAAAAAAATCAAAATTCGGAACACCTACCCATTTGTAAATATTGGTATCAAATGAATGGAAATTCTTCATCGATTGAATGTTTGTAGTTATTTTCGGGATTCGTATACCCTGGTGACCTATATATTGCTTTGAATGGTAACCACACATATGTGTAGGGTATTTATAGTCGGCATAGACCGACTATAATTTTGATAATCCTAACTATCATAATTACACCTACTTTAAAATTTCCCATGTGATCTAACCTTCCCAACTGGTTTTTTTGTTGTTGTGCTGTTTATGATAGGTCTGATTTTGGTTTAACATAAAACGGAAATCATTTTTAAGGTGGAATAAACTTTTTTTATCATAATTAGCTTCCAGTGCTAGTAGTCATCGTTTATATTTAGGTTTTGTAAAACTTTTAAATTAAGTTCTGCAACTCTTTCTAAATAAATAAAAAAAGAGAAATATGATCTATTTCTTTTTCAGACTATGAAATGCAATATAAAATCATATTTTAAAACCATTTCACTATGACCTTATTTTGCAAAATATGCAATATAAATAAAATGAAAGCATAATACTGAGAATAAGAATACTACGAAGTAAACAAAGAAAAAGTGTAAAAAATTGCGATGATAGCGTTGAAAGTTGAAATTAAATATAAACGGGCTTTGATAGCATGTGGCGACATTTACGACAGTTTTCTTTTTATTTGTTATCCCTTATTTGCAAAGTGCTGAGGGAGGTCTACAAAGCATAAAACAACACAAAATAATAAGGGTTTCTTACAAAAAGCCCCATAAAATATGCGTTCACTACAACAGAAATATAATAAATATTTGATGCAAAAAAAAGAGTTAGACCAATTATAACAAACAAATGGCGGCAATTGTTATTTAAACTCTGCAAAACTTGCTATTAAAATAAGAGCTTGCATATTAAAATTTTTATTATTTTTTGGTTATATTAAAGATGTACACTTGAAAAGGCAGATGTTACAATAGATATATAAATTTAAAATCATGCTTGAAATATCTCAACGCAAAATGCAATTTCAAAATAAATTAAACTCGATTAATTACTTCATGACTAGCACGCACTTAAGCAAAGTACTTAAGTGCCACTGTTGTATAAAATGCACTCGCAGTACTATAAATGCTTGTGCATCCTGAGCATAACTTATATTTGCAATAGACATTGACAGTTGGATGAAAGTTGCAGCATTAATTGTAGAAGAAACGCATTTTGTACCTCAATATGGTGCACTTCACTTAAGTTGCTGCAATATACGTCGTCGTTGCTACGGCATTATGCGATGCAACTTGGATTAGATATTAAATTAATTTCAATTAGTAACACAGCAATAAGTACCACTAAATACTAATAGTACGAAGTGCACCTTATAACGTTTTACCCAATTATAAATATAATTCTATCTAGATGCAGAGAAATATAATAATTACTAGTATAATGTTAAATAGAATAAATTTATTATGATTACTGAAATTATGTTGTAAGATTAAAGTAATAAGGTTGTAAGGGATATATGCTGGTCTCAAACAAAAGAGAATATTTATATAATAGGCAAAATATTTTGTTTTTGATCTCTGCTATCACATTATGATTACTGAAAATAATGGTATGGGTTTATGTAGCCGCGGTAGCTCAGTGGTTAGTGCGTTGGACTGCGAGCCGAAAGGTCCCCGGTTCAAGCCTGGACTGGGGCTAACAACATCTTTTCATAGAAACATTTTTCTATACCGCGCTACCTCTCGTCAGTAAATGGCAAACCTACGAGAGTAAAACCATTGCCTATGAAAAAGCTCTCACCCGCCGTTCGGATTCGGCAATAAACTGTAGGTCCCACCATTTTGAGTACAAATATAACACGCACAGCTCAAAATGGTGAGAGAGCTCGGCCGAAGTTCTATACAGGATTGTAGCGCCAAACTATTATTATTATTTTTACAATTATATATTATTGGGTTTCTTTTTGATATAATCATTAATAATAATAAGTTGATCTTGATGCGGAAAAAAATGTTATGATTACTGCAATCATGTTATATAATATATGTTATATTATGGTAAGATTATTGTTAATAATGCTGTCGTTACACACTATCATTAAATATTTAAAGAACAAATTATTTCAGATGCATTAGCAAACCCAGATTTTAACGGAAATGAAAAAAATATATCGTCTCTATTATGCCAAAGAGACGAATATGCTATTTTAAAATTTTTGGGATTGGGAAATCTTTGAATTTCGAAACGGTCCGTATGATCATTGCCTGTATTATGTTTTCAATTTGTTGATGTTCTTTTCAAGTCATTCGCAGTAATTGTTTGTTTTCAAAGCATCTATCGATTGGCATTATTATTTAAAATAAAAAAAAATAATAAATGTCAAAAATTACACATTCGCTCCTTTGGCATGATATTCGAAAATAAAAAATATTCTATTTGAATAATTAGAAGATTGTTGTAAATGCTAATTATATTCATAAAATATAAAAATGTACATTTTTTGTGTTTGCTGCAAACAATGTTTTCTCTGCATCAAACTATTAAATTGTTATAACAATAAACTACAGCACCCATTTATTTATATTAACAGTTATATATTTATTTTAAACAATTATAATGTAAGCGTATTTGTTCTCTCTTGTTAGGTTTCCAAATATTAAATACAACAAATAATCAAATTTCCTGTAAAACTCATAATTATAAAATTAATAGTACACAGGAAAAAAGTTCATACTATTTACGAACATTTGCATCAATTTTATGAATTTGTCATTACGACTCAACCAATCTCCAAATTCATCTTAGTTATGAATCATTCATAAATCCTAATGAAAAAAATTCATAATATTTATGAACGCATTCATAATTTTTATGAACAAATTCGTAGTAAATATGAACTTTTTAACTATTAACAATATTCAATAATTCAAAACATAAAGATTAAAAAACAAAATTAGTTGTCCCATGGTTGAAGTATATACAGGTTAAGTCATCTTTCAAAAATCAGGCGCCATTTACTTTTTTTAAAAACTGTTTGAAAGTCTCAACATTTGTTTACGAAAAATTTAAAACAGAACATCAATGCTTTGTTCACAAAATTAACAATTAACTCAAAATTTTAACATCAACAAATCTCAACATTTAAAACAGTTTTAAGATCTCCAGGACTTCAAAATGAACCATCGTGTATGGTTAATTTGTGCAGTGAAATTTTAAGAAAATAGTGAAAATTAAGTGCAAAAAACATAACCTTTAAATAAATTTTATATTGACAATTAATTGTTTTATTTTCAATATTTTTTTCTTGACTTTCTCAACATTTTGTAAGCCAACTTTCTCGCTAGATGAACTAACCTCTGTATACTTCAACAATGAATAGTCCTATTCTGGCATGAGTCACAAATTCAAATCGGTCACAATAGTGCGCTTTGTCACAATTGTCAAAATTTCGTATTCCATTTTTTTTCTATGTTTATTGACGGAAAATTCTGAATCAAAAGTCAGAAATAAAAAATTTAAACCAAATATTTACCAAAAATTCTCTTAAAATTCAAAATAAAGAAACTCTAAAATTTAACAAAATTCGAAATTTGTTACCAATTTTTTTCATTAAAAAATATATAAAATTTAGTACCTATAATTACTTATTGTTTACAAAGTATTTCTTGCTCTTATTCATAATTTAAAAAATTTAATTTAATTTATTGGTTTACTTGTTTTTCTTGTCTCAATCTCAATATACAGCTCTCGATTGCTACAATAATTTATTCCGAATTCGAAATTCATAATGCGTAATTTATATTCCGTCGGCATAATTCGACTGATGCCTACTAATGGCTGCCAACAATTTTGAATATCCATGCAAATTAACAAAAGCACGACTCTGGGTCGGTCGTTCGGTCGGTCGCTGTGCTTAATTATGTCACACACAGGAAAAACAGCCCTATTGTGGGTGCAGCATAGTTCGACTAGGACCAGGTGTAATATTTAAGTTCTTGGGACTTGTTTTGCCAACGTGTTTGCGGCAAAAGTATAAAAACAAAATTACATTTATTTCTAAATCGTGCAGTTGTTTTAGCTGTCTATTGACCTATGTAAATTATTGTCAGGGAATATTTTGCCATTATTAAATTTGCTTTTTTGTTATACGTTATATTTTTATAATAATAATAATTATTGCATTTTAAAAATTTCTATAATAAAAAAAATATATTGCACTATACTGTAAAAATGGTGCCAATTCGAAAGTATTATTGAAAGTACATTCTAATAAATGGTGTGACTTTCACATTCAAATTTGGAACTTTCGCATTAAAATACACAAAGTCACATTACTTTTGTGATTGAGATTGTGTGATTTTGCCTTTTAATTGATTTGCTCTTCGGATAGAATTGACTTTCGAATAGCATTGACTTACGAATCGCGATACAGATTAACCCCCCAGGGTTTAAATTGGTCGAGCAATTTCAATACTGTCGGTCTTTGCTTTTTAAATGCTGCTCGATTCCAAAACGCATACTTTTTTTTTGAAGGCTGCCTAAATATAAATGATTTTGCTCTTTGATTTGCTTTTGCTTTTTAAATGCTTTTTCAATACGAAAACTCTCACTCTTTGGTTTTTAAATGCTTCTGCGATTCCAAAACTCTCACTCCTAGCTTTCGGAATGCTGCTTGGAGACAATTGCTTTTGCTCTTTGCTTTTCGAATACCGCCTTGATTCAACTATTTATACTTCGAAATAACTGTGAAAGCAACTCCGAAAGAGCATAGAAATCCTGTTTGCTAAGTGTACAGAACGAATATAATAAATATTGTGATGCATTTTAAAATCAAGGAGGTAAGATGTTTGGAGCATGTGAACATTACAAATGCAAGGAGTGAAAGAATTCAAAATCTTAAAGCATTACTCAAATAAAAAAAACACCTTGCTTTATTTCAAAGTATTCCTTAGATGTAAATACAAATGATGCTTCCTACCGAAGCATCGCTATATACATATGTTTACAACAATTTTATTAATAAACAATTATTTATAATAAAAATGAGTAATAAATAATTTATTTTACTTTTCGAAAAAAATATTTTTTTTTTCAAAGATAATTTAAAAACCAAAAACATATATACATATATAGGTATTTATATAGTATTTATACAAAAATAAAACAAATATATAATTTCTAAAAACATCGAATATATCTAGCTGGATGTAGGAGGTATATACGCCAGACATGTCACACTAAAACCACCCCACACATTTTTCAAGATAAAAAGTCAAATAACTTAAGAACAGTATACCGAGCAATACATTTACTTTCCAAAAATTTACTTTCCAAAAATATAGAGTCTGTCTCTTTTTTTTTTGTGGTGCACCCCCCAAATATAAAATTTCAATTGATTACTTATTTGTACACGATTATTGAAAAAAATTGCTCAAACAAAATAATGCTAAAAGGTTCATCAGACGTGACAACACGTCACTCACGTCTTATTCCTTTGGCATCAAGTCATTCGGAATTTTATTGCTCACTGAGTATGCAAATAAGTATAAATATTTGGAAATAACTCAATAAAAAGTGAAGCAACCCCTTTATTATATATTTATTGCGTATTATGCATATATTTACCAAAACCTAATGTATGTTGCGGTCTCATGAATAAGAATTAACCTGAAGTGCGTGATTTAGAAGCAATTTATTATGTGTTTAACAAGCATTTTATTTTGCATAATAAAAAAAAAGGCAAAAACTTTTCTGAATTCAGAAACGTATTTTAGTTTTTTTCATATAAGAAATCATATGCAGATTAAGTGAATAGTATAATTGAGTGGTATTAATATAAAATACTATGAAAAAATACATATTAAAATAAAATATGAGCATCACAATTAAAATATAGTAATACGCATTTTTTCTATATAAATCATTATTATTCAACAGTGAAATACATATAAATCATCTATTCAACTTGAATATCTAAGTTATATCGGACAGTTGATTTTAATTTTTTACCCATCAACCTGAAAAGTGTTTTGTTTTACACAATTTACATAGAATTCGATATCGGAAAGCAGTACCATGCAGTGAACTAGAACTTAGCATGGTAGAGTTCTATTATCCCATATATCCACATCCGATATCCAAACCACACATACACACACATACCACACACCATGTACATGAAAAACGGAAAGACCAATAAAAATTTATTTTTATGAGAAACTCAAACATAAATCTTTATAGATGGTTCGTTTGCAAGCGAGCGCTGAATGAATGGCTTACGGTCCAAATGCTCAGGTAGCTTTATACCCAGTTGGAAATTTTGTCTATTTCCGATGATCGATATAGGTAGTGTGTGTAAGCACAAGACGTCGGATCTTTTCATTTCTCCTCGGCCATTTTTATTTGAAAACTTATTCCACGAAACAAATTTTTCTATATTAATTGAAAATTTGTCTCGTAGAATAATTGTCTGAGGGAAAATAATTACTCAGGAAGAATGTTTCCAAGAGAAATTGACTTGGGGCAAATTGTCTCTGGAAAGCATTACCTCGGAGAAAGATTGTCTTGGAAGCAAATTTTAGAACTGTTTCGGGAAAAAAATGTTCCTCGGCAGAATTGACTTGGAGATAATTATCTATAAAATTGATATTCTCCGTAAAAGTAGGATTCGATCTTTACCAGTCATCCCCGGGCATTACCACAAACACTTCTTACCTCGGAGTTAAACTGTCTCAGCGAAGAATTGTTCGTGCAGAAAGAACCCATGAGAAGAATTTTCTCAAAGAAGGTTTGTAGCGGGAAATAAATGTCCCAAGCCGAAAGTGGCGAAAATTGTCTGTGAATTTGTGAATTTTATGAACTCCATAATGCCGGAAGTCGAACACTATCATGCTTCCCCGGACATTTCTATCCTCAAAATTGACAACTTTTCCCTGATCAATTGAAAATTATTATCGGAGAAGAATTGTCTCGAAGAATGATAATCTCGGAGAAGACTTGTCTAGCATGTCATTTCTATCACGCATAATATTTTTATCACGAAAATACACCATCCTTGTAAATTGAAAATTTGTCTCTGAGAAGAATTTTCTCAAAGACAATTTGTCTCACAGTGGAATTTTCTCAAAGAAAAATTTTCTCAGAGAAGAATTTTCCAGGGAAGAATTGTCTTGGGGATGAAATGATGGTGTACAATTGTCTCTACAGAGATATTGAATGGAAAGAATTATGTCGGAGAAGGATTGTCTCAGAAAGTATTGTCCGGAGTTAAATTTTCATTGGAGAGAACTTTCCGTGGATTATTCATTTTTATATACTCCATAATTCCGGAAGTCGAACATTACCATGCCTCCTCGGATATTTCTGTCACGGAAATTGTACTTTAAAACAACTGATTCCTTGTCAATTGAAAATAAATTCTAAGAAGAATTGGGTCAAATAAAATTTGTCTCGGAGAATATAATAGACTTGGGAAAAATTGTTTCTGCAAAGATATCCCAAGGAAAGAACTATCTCAGCGAAGTATTGTCCTGGGAAAGAATTGTCTTGGATAGAATTGCCTGTGAATAACTGAATTTAATGTACTTCGTAAATCCGGAAGTCGAACCGTACCATGCATCCCCGGACATTTCTATCCAGAAAATTCTACCACGAGACAACTATTTTCTTGTCAATTGAACATTTTTTTATTAGAACAATTGACAAGAAAAATTATCTTGGAGAAAAATTGTCAACAGAAGAATTGACTAGGGGAAGAAATGTTGGAGAAGAAATGTTGGGGGAGAAATATTAGGGAAGAATTGTCTCTACAGAGATATTCAATGGGAAGAATTAATTTGTAAAAAGATTGTCTCGGGAAATTGTCTCAAGGAAGAATCGTCTTGGAGAGTGTTGTCCGTGAATCAGTGAATTTCCTATAATCCATAAATTTAAAAAGTATGTGTTACAGATGAATTGTTCTAAATAACAATTGTCTCTGAATAGAATTTTCCAGAGGTGAATCCACTTGAAGAATTCTCCATGAATAATTGTCGAAAGGTAGAATTGTTCAGCACAAACAATGCATATGAACACGCTGCAAAAAAAAGGGTTCTCCCAAACATAATTTTGCAGGCATTACATATATCATTGGAGCATTATGCAAACAAAAGTATTATTTCATTGCCAAACATTATTATAATAACAGCCAAACATAGTTTTGTTTTCATTAAAACATATTTATGTTCAGAATGAATAATTTTCTTGCAAAAACATATATATCTTTGAATGTGAAAAACATTTTGTTTACATGTAAACTTATTTATGTTTACATTTAATTTTAATGTTAAAAAAGTATATTTACGAATAACAAATACACATAATTCAAATAACCTTTTATTGGCGTTGGGTGTGTTAAATAGCAGAAACATACATACATATATTAATATCTGAAGAAAAATTTATATTTCTACAGAAACAATAATATTGTAAAATCATGTAAATCCGCGATTAAAGCAATTTATATTTAAATATCGGTTAATAATATTTCAATCTGAACAAAATAATTATATAATTCAATTATAATGTAATTAGATTTTACTACTAATATTTAAATGGTGATTTCGAATTACGTTATAATTTCATTCAAACATATTCAAACAAACCTTTTCTATCCGTGAAGGAAATAGTCTGTACACTTTGAGAATCAGCTCATTATACATCATCTATCACTATTATCAAAATAAAATGGAACTATTTAAAAATCACAGTTTATTATTCATATTCGTGAATTTCCAACAGGGTCGCATATAGCAAAAAGTTGGTCGTTCGAATCGCCGTAAACACAGGAACTACATGAAATTCAAACAAATGCAGATGCATTCAGCGTACATGACAAAGATACAAACTGTTTTACAAGAACTACTGAAAGTTGATATATTTTTTTTTTATTTTTTGGTGTAGCAATTTTTAAAGGATTTTATATCAACTGCCATGTCTGGCACTTTGATAAATTACGTCTGATCGAAAGAACAGCAAAGCAAAAATGTTATAAATGATGCAACCTCAACTCAAGTTGTATGTAATGTATTTTTAGTGAATCAGCATTTCGTTTTGCATAAAATCACAAATATCTTTATGTAGTATAAACGCACTACTCTCGAATACATTATAAATTCATTAGTACAATTAATAACTTTTCCATCATACGCAACCAGAGCTCATCGCATTCCATCGCATCACATCAAATCACATCAAATCACATCACCTTACAATTAACACTCAGTACACATTTCGTGGTACAATTTATATTTGCTAAATGGTACTATGCACTCAACTAATATGACAGACAGACACTCTGCCGGCAAATGCGATAAAGTTGCTACTGATGATAGGTATGAGTGCGAAAGCAGTAGTAAAGGATTCACCTGCACTTGCAGTGATAATAATGATTAATCTACGCACACACACAGAAACACAAGACATTTACGTAGGTGCATCATATGCATCACAGAAACTGTATATCATATGGGTATTTTGTATATTGTGCATTATTGTCATTTGCAAGTTTTGATTTATGCTTCTGGCGAGACAACGATACAATTCATTATTACCAACCAGCAGTATTCGTTGGAGCAGCCGCATTAATCTTACGGCTGTAAACTAAGTACCAAAATTATTGTGTCACATACATATTATAGGTATTCGTCACAATGATCTAAGTAATAGTATCAGTGGATCGTTAAAGCTGATGCTGATGAAATGTGCAATAATGAAATTAGGAATTGAGATAAAACTAAATTACAGAGAACAAAAAATAAATAGCATTATAAATGATTGCAAAAACAATAGTGTTATAATATATATTAAAAGTAAAGAAAATCTTTATCAAAACTGCATCAACATAATTTAATTATTCCTTCTATCGAATCACTAAAATATATTTTAAATAACTACACTGAGAAAAAACATTCTTTAAAACTGAAATTATATATAATATTTTAAAATTAAACGAAATTGTTTTCAATTTAATCACATTGGTCTTAAAATCATAATTTCGTTAAATGCCCCTAAACGTATGCAGCATTAACGGTGTAAAATGCAATGTGAAATGCATACAGAATACATCTAGGGGTAACATTTACGCATTAAACTGAAATTTTGTGTTCGATGTCACCCTGCCATATTATTCATGGACCATTTTTTATACACAACATTTTATAAAACTGTGATAATAAGCAGTAGTATGAGGTCGCCGCGGTAGCTCAGTGGTTAGTGCGTTGGACTGCGAGCCGAGAGGTCCCCGCTTCAAGCCTGGACTGGGGCTAACAACATCTTTTCATAGAAACATTTTTCTATACCGCGCTACCGCGTCATTCCAAACGAGAACAGAACAAATTAAATTGAAAAAAAAAAATAGATTATATAAACATAAAAAAAAATATAGGTATGTATATTAAAAAATAAATAATATAAAAAAAAATATATTTTTTTATTATTTTTTTATTAAAATAAAAAATAAATAAAATATATTAAGAATTGTTTAAAATTTAATAATTTTTTTTTAAATTTTGTGTTAAAAACAATTGTTTTAAATTTAAATGAAATTGTTTTAAGATATTTTTATTGTCGTTTGTGTTTAATTTTAACACAATTTCATTTAATTTTAACACATTTTATCTAAGTGTATCCAAATCCGCACTCTCGAATTATATAGAAATAATGTAAGGGATGTATATAGGAAAAGTTGTTTTGAATAATGTTATTACCCGGAAATTCTTTCTGCTACACACAGAATAGAGTTTTATTGCGGCAACCAACTCTTTGCCCAACCAACTTATTCGGTTCTCTCAATCGCTTGGTCGGTTGTTATTGTCAAAATAAAAAGCTTTGAAGTTTGTATTGCAACCAATTTCGAACTGTTTTAGAATAATTTAGTACAGATTTAGAACCATTGGGAGTGTGTATATACTAATATGTGAACAGGCTTATAAGGCAGTTCCGCTAGCAAATTTGTAAACCATTCGATTTAACCGAATGCAGTTAGTTGATACAACTAACTTTTTCATTATTCCAACCTCTTGCCAAAAGAGGATTTTTCTGTGTGAAGGGATGTATATAGGAAAAGTTGTTTCTGCTACACACAGAATAGCGATTTGTTGCGCCAACCAACTTATTTGATGCTTTCAACTGCTTGGTCGGTTGTTATTGTCAAAATAAAAAGCATTTTAGTTTATTCTGCAATCAATTTCGAATTGTTTTAGAATAATTTAGTACAGATTTAGAACCATTAACACTGTGTATGGCAGTTCCGTTATCAAATATGTAAACCATTGGATTTAACCGAATGAAGTTAGTTGGTATTTTATGCCAAAAGATGATTTTTCTGTCTGTACTAACACATATCTCGCACAAATGTGCACTTTGTAATACGGGCCGAGTTCAGATTTTTAAACACTGAAAAACATTAACACATAACTTAAGGTCGATGATTCGCAAAGTCCAAAATTCTTCCTTTTGTTGTGCAGATTCTTTCCGGTAGTAATAGAGTTTTGTTATTAGATCTAACTTGACGCACTTTCTCAAACATAAGGTTTGAACGTACTCCAAACAGATGTTTTAATTAAATGTAAAGTTATAAAATATTTTTTGTCTCACAGCTAATACCAAGAGAGTTTTTATGCTATTGAAACTCTTTGCCCAACCAAATGTTTCGGTTCTGTCAACTGCTTAATTGTTTCTTATTGTCAAAACTAAATAAGTTGTAGTTTGAACGACAACCAGTTTCGAACAGTTTTAGAATAATATTGAATGGTTTAAGAACAATTTGGAGTTTGTGTAGGAAATTCGTATTAACCGAATGAAGTTGGTTGTTACAGCAACATTTTTCATTCTTCCAACGTCATGTCAAAAGAAGTGTGTGTACTTCTCACACTTCCCAGAGATAACTCAACCCTGAAACAGATTTTCGTAAATAAATTCTTTAAATTGGATTGGGCAGAACAGTATTTTCTCAAAGATAGATAGTCTCTAAAAATAAATGAACTAGAAGTATATATGTCGTACAACTCTCAAAAATTGCAAACAATTACCATTCAATTTATTTTCATTAGTTTAGTGAGATCAAATATAGTACTAATAAATAATAAATAATATTTTTGGTGACTTTTAGTTTAAGTGCTGCTTTTTTAGTAATATTAAATGTGTCACAATTGAATTTTATTTAATTCAATGTGACCACTCACTTAAATGCAATATACCATTTATTAATATATATAAATGATTAAAATATAATAAAATACATCATTTAAGTGCATACTACACGATAAGTGCAAAAAATAAATTCTACAAAACCAACCTCAAGAATACCAGATAATAAAAAAGAATAAAATCGGTACAAATAAAATAGAAAATAGTATTTCTATGTTCGTGATTGTTGTTGTTCTTGGTAACCGCATAGTCAATTTCAAATCACTTTTTGCAAACATCAAATAGATCTTAACTCAATTTGTGTAGCCCGCAACCAATTTCATAGACATCCAATGAAACTACTTACAAACTGTTCAATTTATAGAACATGACATTTTTTCGACAACAAGACCACAATAAGTGGTATACCATAAATATTGTTAAACCATTTTTAATGCAATCAAATTTTGAAGAATGAAGCAAAACTTTAAGCAGACAAATTGTCTAAGGAGCAGGATATATATATACGTCACATGTGTATCACAAACATTATTTTAACAAACCAGAATTATAATTGTATAGAGATTATATGTATAGAAATTAAACGAATGCCATTATCAGACAACTATGAGGTTTTTATTTGATTTATTTTAAATAAGAGCCAAAAAATCTAATCAAATGTGAAAATTAATTCAATTTCTGCCATCGCTGCCAACTGCAAAGTACATACTGCACAGTTGTGTGGATTAGTGACCGAAGCGGAAAACCAGCTAAACATAAAATAAAATAAATCAAAAACAATAAATACATTTTTCGGATTAAACCAAACATAAAAAATAAATATTAAATAAAATCTGAAATATGGGTCTGAACAAATACAAAGTTGGTTTGTTAAATTTTAATTTTATTTTCCATATTTTTCTATATGCATTTCAAGCCATTCCGTGACATTTGTCAGCAGGTCGAAAAATATTTTTAAATTTAACTAAACAAAATGAAAATCAATACAAAAAAACCACACCAAAAATTAAATAATACAGATTCTAATTTATTGTAACGCATGAATGCGCTCTAATATTTGTTATGTATTTCGTTTTAGAAATTTAAACTATAAATTTTTGTTTAATACAATTTAAATACTATTTGTTTTATATTATTTGGTAAATTATAATTTTATTTCAAATTTGTAGGACATTAAATTTTAAATTTTCAGATACTCAATTGCAGCGTTTTAATAGTCAATATAAATGTCAGTTAAAATATATGACATGGCAGTAAAATGTCATGTCATCGAAAAAAATGTATTGAAATTGTAGTTTTTGATGTCCTTAACAACGTGTTTTAGATTTATCATTTTATTAAACAATAAATTTTTGTTTTTTGTGTAAATTTATATTTTGATTTATATTTTGAATAGAAAAACAGACACAGAAAACAAATTCTTCAATTTGATGATTTTATTCATAAATATTATAAATTTTCCCACCAATTAAAAAAAAAATATCTCAGAAAAATATTTTCGTAAAAAAAATTGTCAGAAAAAAAAAATAATTTTTTTCAAGTAAAATTTTTACAACAAAAATTCTAAGAGAAAATATTTTTTTTTGTTAAAAAAAATTATCCGAAAAATATAAATATATTTTTTATATATCGAGGGCTTATTCAATACAGTCTATCTACAAAAACACAGTTTTCAGGAGAGCGAAATAACTGATTAAATCGCAAACCATGTAAGTGGCGATCAATTTTTCTTCTACAATTTTAAATACAAACTGTCTTTAATTGATACAATTAAAAAAAATTCAGCAAATTCGCGGTATTCGTCGTGCTATGGTATATATAGATTATTGCTATTCAAATGTGATAAATGTCTATGCAAATAGAGCATATTGCACAATATTGTAGTGGAGATAGATCATAAAATATTCTTGGAATCAGAGACTTGTTAATTTTTTTATATCCTGGTGTTACCTCAACAAAATTTACCGACTAATTTTTGTTCTACCATTTTCTCCACAAGAGGTATATGATGGTTAATATTCCGTAATCTAACCCGACATTTTTATACCCTACACTAACAGTGAAAGGGATATATTCAGTTTGGTACGCCGTTTGTAACACCCAGAAGGAAGCATCCCCGGTAAGGAAAAGTATATATATTATTGATCAGCATGACCTCCTGAGTTTAACGATGTCCGTCTGTTTGTCTGTCCGTCTGTCCCTCTGTCCGTCTGTTGAAATCACGATTATAGAAAAAGTAGAAGAAATAGAAAAATGAAACTTTAGATTTAGATTAATTATATATCTAAACTGTCTAAACAAGAAAATTGGCATGATCAGTCTATTGTGACCTGAGAACCGACCACTAATGTTCAAATACCTCATATAAAATTTACATCCACAAATCAATTTTACTGTATACGTGCTTAGGTAAACTTTTTTGGTCAAATATATATTGACATTATGTTCAAATACATGAAAATAATGTTTTCCATAGAAACGACTTGTGGTTACAAAAAAAATCGAAATTCGGTACACCTACCCATTTGTATATATGGGTATCAAATGAATGGAAATTCTTCAGCGATTGAATGTTTGTAGTTATTTTCAGGATTCGTATACCCTGGTGACCTATATACCATTTTGACTTATAACCACACATATGTGTAGGGTATTTATAGTCGGCTTAGACCGACTATAATTTTGATAATCCTAACTATCATAATAACACCTACTTTAAAATTTGCCATGTGAACTAACCTTCCCAACTGGTTTAAGATTAAAATATAAAAAAAAAAATTAAAAATCATGAATGTTATCCAAAATATTTAAACTAATTTTCTATTTCGGAGGATATGGATGTGTTGACCTCTTAAATATCATACGAATCCTTAACATATCTAAAAACAATATTTCCTCAGTACAGACTAAATTCAAATTTCGTCCTTTAAGGCATCATATTAGAACAGGAAAAATCTTTGAAAAGTTAGTTTTCCGTATATGAAAAATTCTTTTTAGTAGCTTCTATGGCTTCTATGGTATTGTATATCCATTGAGAAAATGTGACGACATCCTTCGTCAACCGATTTCACAGTTTTAACATAGATTTTATATCCTTTTTCACACAAATTGAGTCGATTCTTTGTGAGTTAGGATGGACTAGACCCACGGATGGACAGGACGAAATTGACTCATAAAATTACGCTTAAGGTGAATATATATATATACTACTCCATACTTGGAACGCTTATTTTAGTCATTATAAAGCTTTAAGCAAAATTTGTGTGTAGATAGACACTATTGCATTCATAAATATAATTCATGTAGATAGACAAATTATTAAAATGAAAATTAATGTCATAGATGCAGGAGTGATCAGTGAAGATTTCTGCATCAAAAACTCATTTTCGTCAAAATTGTAGATAGGCAGTATTGAATATAAGCCCTCGATATATAACTTTTTATTAATAACAAACTGTAATTATAAATAAATCCCGAGACAGACTTTTTGGCATATTTCTGGAATATTTCGAGCATATTCCCGGCAAACGCACAGCTAAATGAAATATCTTGGGAAGTGTATAGCAAGTTGTAATTTTTTGTCGAATTTTTATGGCAGATTCACGCCATATTTGGGGAAGGGGCAGAAATCTGTTTGAAATATGTCAAGGAAATGTTTCTAAACTGCCTCGACCCTGCCAAAAATTTTGTCTGGCGATATAATATAAAACATTTTACTAATTCATGCATTCGATCAAGCATTATATAGGAAATAACATACAAGAACTGCTTGAGAACTGAGATAAATGGCAAAAAATGAACGAAAAATGATTGAAAGTTGGTTTGATGAACAACATTCTTCAATATGATGTACATATATGTTGTATTTTTTGTATTTGTTCGTTAATATGCTGGAACGTATTCTTCACATACACTTCATCATTTTGACGAACACTTTTTCGGTCATTCATCATATTGATAATGAATTTAAAACATTGATATATTTTAGTTATCAATATTATGAATCTTTCTTCATTACAATGAATCATGATTTGAAGAACGTAATACATCAATATGATGATGATTTTTTTTCTGCGTAGGAATGCTAATCATATCGTTTATAAATTAAACTCATTTCCTATTTTTATGCCCTACACCTATGGGTACAGGGTATATTAACTTTGTGCATATATTGTAACGCCCCTTAGGAGGCATGTCCGGTATAGAAAAGTATATATATTCTGGATCAGCATCACTGCCCGAGTCCGTTTTGCCATGTCCGTCTATCTGTCCGTCTTGCTGTCTAGCTGTCTTGCTGTCCGAATACAGAAAAACTTGAGAAATACTGATCAGAATGCGAAAAGTATTCAAGATATAGTTATAAAATTTAAAACGTATTGTTATAATTCATACAAAAATATGTGGTCCAAAAATTGGCGTGATCCGCCCACCTTTTTTTTTCATTATTTCCCGGGTTTTCTTAGTGGAAATTTGAACCGTAAATTATTAAAATCAAATCTATGAAATATTATCCTTACAAAATTTTTGAATATAGGCGTGGAACATTTTTCTAATTTTTTGTATTAGTTTTTTATACTTCAATTTTTTAAATTATGGGGATATAAGATGTAAATTTATGATATGTGAATAATATTCTGAGGGTGTGGAGGTTCAGTATAATTAAACACTTTAAAATTAAGATATACAATTAAATATCCCACCAATGGTGTAGGGTATTCCATAGTCGGGCCCGACCGACTATAAGAGTCCGCCCCATGTGACCGAACTTACCCATGTGACCGAACTTACCCATGTGACCTAACTTTCCCAACTCGTTTTTTTTTTGAAATACTACAGATGGAATACTATATCTTCATGATAAATAGATGAAATATTATGTAACAAGTATTCATACTATTCAAACAATAGTATTTATGAAATATTGATAGTATTAATTAATTATTCATAGTATTAATGAAGAATTCATAGTAATTATGAAACATTAATAGTATTCACAAAAGTATTCATTGTATTTATGAAGTACTCATAGTATTTATATAGTATTCATAGTATTTAATAAGTATTTATATTATTTATAAAGTATTGAAATTTATGAAGCATTCATAGTATTTATGAAATATTCAGTGTACTTAAGAAGTATTCATATTATTTATAAAGTATTCAAAGTATTTATGAAGTATTCAAAGCATTTATAAAATATTCTTATTAGTTATAAAGTATTGAAAGTATTTATATAATATTCAGTGAATTTATGAACTATTCATATTATATATAAAGTATTCAAAGTATATTCATATTTTATTCATAGTATTTATAAAATATTCATAGTATTTATAAATTATTCAAAGTATTTATAAAGAAACAACTTAAGTTCAATTGAAATTTTCTATTTCAAAGGCAAATTGAAATATGCAGAATAAATAAAACATGTTAAATACCATCTTATTAACAAATAATTTTAATTTATCTATGAATATTAAATGAAATGTTATTTTAACAAAATATTTCACAACCGCAATACTCATCCAAAATGCCAACCATACATGAAATTTTCAAATCTTCTATAAGTGGTAAACTTATTTATAAATGGCACTTATATGTATTTTAAATTGCACTGTATAATACCTCGCTATTAAGTGTTGCGCATTTAAATTACATTGTAAAATTACGATTTAATGCAGCCACTAACGGATTAGCATTCATTTCGAACCATGAGCACAGATTTTGAAACTATACACATAAACCATAACCAGCTACATTTAAGTAATTTGTAGCATTTATAATTGGTTTCATAATATCATATTTAAATATATTAAGTTTTGGTTTTTCCTTTTACTACATACCTTTTACCCTTATAAAACAAAATTCAATAATATCTTGAATTATTTGTAATTACTTTAAGTATGAGCTTTAGCATAAAAGTAGATTAATTTAATATTTACATTAACATAAATTTATTGTAACTGATTTTCGAAATAAGTAGTAAGCACACAGTAAAAATAATTCTTCATTATATTGGCTTTATTCATGACTATTATGAGTTTTATCACAAAACAACAGATACATCATATTCATTAAATTAAAATTTAATGCTTTTCATGTTCAATATGATGTTCTTAAACATCAAATTAACAAACAAAAATGTATCTTTATTTATACATAATTGTATTTATAATTCTTATAAAGTGTATGTTATTTAGTTACTAAATATTGCTTGCTTGATTTATAAAATAAATATTTTAAAATAACATGAAATTTTGTTCGTATATGTTAAAAAAACTCAACTTTTTTAAGAACTCATTACAAATTCATTAGCTAAAAAAATTGTTCTAATAATTTACAATAGCAAAAAAAAAATTAGAATTAAAAAATTACGAAAAAAAAAATTGAAAAAAAAATATTCAAAAAACAAATTTTGAAAAATAAATTATATCCGGAAAAAATTAACAATTTCTTGGTCATTACTATGTTTCATATCTTGTCCTATAGCATAAAGTAAACTTTTATTAGGGTATAAACGTTTATTAGGTCAGTATTCAATGAACATATTTTGATTTGTTTCAAACCCGCATAATCAGTTCATAATCATGTCTCATATTATTTCTCAGATTACAGTGCTCACTTTTTCTAGGTTAGACAAATACATTTCTATTTTTGATGCTCGCAGCTGCGGGATTCAAACACGCGACCTTTCGTCTTGTATTCCAACGTAACTATAGAGCCATGTACCCTAAATTTAATACAAAAACCATAAAGACTATAACTAGTTTCAAATGCTTGAAATTTACGTTAAATTGTTTAACTATATAGTAAAACAACTTAATATAACTTTTCACTGAATTAATTACTATCACTGCAACATGTACTCTCATTTGTTGTTTGACTTTCCTGCACGAAAACCTTTTAAAACAATTTAATAAACTTATCGGTGTCTTTCATAATTATTTCACATTTGAGAACGTATCGTATTTTATGCGCCACTTTGCGTTGCTATAAATGGATTGTAAAATAGTAAATATTGAAATATAAACAAGGAACAAACATCAGAACTCTTGCTACACCGACTGCTTTAGTCTGCCAGTTCATGGATGGCAGTTGTAAAATGCAAAATACTTTAGCCTTTTAAAGCTTGTTCACAGCCAAGAGCTCTTAACCTTGCAGTTGCATATTCTGACGACGACACCACCAACGAACCATGGAGTGCAACTTGTGCGAAGGTGAGAATTTAATATAAGTAACAGAAGCATAAAGTGTAAAATATTTACGGCATCTGTGTATATTGCAAATGTTATAAATCCAGACAAAGACATAGTGGCAATACGACAAAAGCATTTGTAAAACAAGTTGCTACATACGAATTGTTGTAAAGGAATATTAAATAGTGCTAGTTCAAAAATAAAATATTTATTGTACCTATTTAATAAATCCCAAAAACTAAATTCATTTTATTTTTATGGATTTTATTTATTCAAATACTACACACAGAAAAATCATCTTTTGACATGAGGTTAGAAGAATGTAAAATTTAGTTGTACCAACTTACTTTATTCGATTATATCGAATGATTTACTAATTTGCTGGTGGAACTGCTATATTAGCTTATACACTTGAAATATTAGTCTATACATACTCCTAATGGTTCTAAATATATATTAAATTATTCTAAAACAATTCGAAATTGATTGCAGTACAAACTACAACTCTTTTTATTTGGACAATTACAACCGACTAAGCGGTTGAGAAAACCGAATAAGTTGGTTGGCACAACAAATCTCTTTTCTGTGTGTAGTATTTTTTACCCGGGCTACGCAATAGCGTTTTTCTTTTTTTTTTCATTTTCTATTATATACTGAAGAAAAGTGTAGTGCCAAAAATATTTTGTAAATTATACCGAAAAAAATTTATTAATCGAAATGACGCTTGACTTTGGTTTTTATTTGGATTTTCTTAAATTTTAATTTGGGTGTTTTAGATCACTTTATTTTTTATTTGTTTTTTTTTTTTTTGTTTACATTTTGCTTGTTTTAGTTCTGTTTTTTTGCTTTTATTTTTATTTGTGCGTTTTATGCTTCTGCGTTTTTCCCGTTTTCGATTTGTTACTGTGTTTGCTGTTGTTTTTGTGTTTTTATACCCTACACTAAGAGTGAAAGGGTATATTCAGTTTGGTACGCCGTTTGTAACACCCAGAAGGAAGCATCTCCAGTATGGAAAAGTATATATATTCTTGATCAGCATGACCTCCTCTGTCTGTCTGTCTGTTGAAATCCCTACTACTTTTAAAATTGAAGAGCTAGATAAATGAAACTTATAACTTAGATGCTAATATACCTACGCTGTATGTGCGCAAAAATTGGCGAGATCGGTCTATTGTGCTCAAATACATGATAATAATGGTTTCCGGCGAAAAGACTTGTGGTTCACAAAAAAAAATCGAAATTCGGTACACCTACCCATTTGTAAATATGGGTATCAAATGAATGGAAATTCTTCAGTGATTGAATGATTGTAGTTATTTTCAGGATTCATATACCCTGGTGACCTATATATCACTTTGAATGGTAACCACACATATGTGTAGGGTATTTATAGTCGGCTTAGACCGACTATAATTTTGATAATCCTAACTATCATAATTACACATACTTTAAAATTTCCTATGTGATCTAACCTTCCCAACTGGTTTAGATTGACTTTGTTTTTGAGATAGACTCTGTTTTTGTGTTTGCTTTTGTATTTTGTTGATTTTGTTCTGGTGTTTTTTTATTTTATATCTGCATTTTTTCTTTCCTGTTGCTTTTTGTTTTTTGCGTTTGTTTTTCTGTTTTTGCTTTTGTGTTACAGCTTTTATTGTTTAGTGTTATAGTGTTTTTGCTTTTGTATTTTTATACCCTACACCTATGAGGTAGAGGGTATATTAACTTTTTGCATATATTGTAACGCCCCTTAGTAGGCGTGTCCGGTATGGAAAAGTATATATATTCTTGATCAGCATCAATACCCGAGTCCGTTTAGCCATGTCCGTCTGTCTGTCTGTCTGTCTGTCTGTCCGTCTTGCTGTCCGAATACAGAATAACTTGAGAAATACTGATCAGAATGCGATGAAATTTCGTCTCAATATATTTTAGTTAAAAGTAGGAACTGACTTTAAAAATGAGCCAAATCGGTCAACGGATACGCCCACCTCCCATACAAGTCACTTTTATATAACTCTTTCGGAACTAATAATTTGAAAAGCATTCAAGGTATAGTTATAAAATTTAAAAGGTATGTTATAATTCACCTATAAATATGTGGTCAAAATATGGGCGTGATCCGCCCACTTTTTTTTTTCATTATTTCCCGGGTTTTCATAGTGGAAATTTGATCCGTAAATTATTAAAATCGAATCTATGAAATATAAGCCTTTCAAAATTTTAAATATAGGCGTGGTCCGCCCAATTATATTTTTCAATTTTTTTTTAGTTGTTTATACTTTTATATAAATTTTTTAATTTAAGACGTAAATTTCTGATATATGAATAATATTCTGAGGGTGGGGATGTTCAGCATAATTAAAAACTTTAAAATTAAGGTATGCATTTAAATATCCCACTTTAATATTCCCACCAAAGGTGTAGGGTATTCCATAATCGGGCCGGACCGACTATAAAAATCCGCCCCATGGGATCGAACTTTCCCAACTCGTTTATTTATTTTTTGTGTTATAGCTTTTTTTATTTTGCTAGTTTTTTGCAATTTAGCTTTTGTGTTTTTCATTTTTTTTTTTACAATTTTTCTTTTACTTTTTTATTTTTGTTTCTGTGATTTTGATTTTTTATGTATATTTGATTTTGTGTTTTTGCTTTTGTTTTTGTGTTTTTGTATTTTTGTTTTTATGGTTTTCTTTTGGTTATGTTTATACTTTTGTTTTTGTATTTTTTATTTTGCTTTTATTTTTGTGCATTTCTTGTGTGTTTTAGCTTGTGTATTTTTTTTTGTATTTTTGTCAAAAAAAGAAATTTTGATATTGTGTTTTTGATTTTGTTTTTATATTTTTTCTTTTAATTTAGTATTTTTTCTCCCGTGATTTTGTTTTTTTTTATGTATATTTGCTTTTGTGTTTTTGCTTTTATTTTTGTGTTTTTGTATTTTTGCTTTCGTTTTTGTGCTTTTATTTTGCTTGTGTTTATAGGTTGGTTTTTGTGTTTTTATATTTTGCTTTTTTTTTTTGTGTTTTTTTATTTTGCTTTTATTTTTGTGCATTTCTTGTGTGTTTTAGCTTTTGTATATTGTCTTTGTGTTTTTCTTAAAAAAGTACTCGAAAATTGTGATCGAAGAAAGAAGAACATTTCATAGAAATTAATTTAATTTAGTATTTTTTCAAGCCTTTGTCTTTTTAACCACTTCAATACATCTTGGCACGGATTCTACAAGTTTTGTCACACGACCATGATTCCATGGATTCGATACCTCTATATAAACTTAAGCACTGCTTTATACCAAAATATTCTTTAAAATTGACAAATACTTCATCTGGTCCATACTTCCGTCAATAATGGTCAACTGTCCAGGATCAGCAGCTGACCATTATTCCATCTACAGACCTTCACCGACCTGCCACCGTATGTCACTGTGGCACGTAAATTCTTTTCGCTGAGCTCCGCATCGGATTTCCGCCACATATATACTTTTAAACGAGAATAATTCAGAATGAAATTGGTTTAGTTTCATATGTTTTTGCGAAATTTAATCGTTTTATTCTTTTCTGCTTTTTTACAAATAGTTTTTTTGGTAACTCCTCAATGGAAATTGGTCCTTTGCAGTACTAATCTTTAGGTTGACGTAATTAGGAACATTTATGGGCCATTCCACACCAAATCGACCAAAAAAAGTCAAATTTGAGATTTTACCTTTTCGATTTTAATAAAATTTTGGCAACTGATAAAGGGTATGGAGACTGCACTATCAATTTTTTCTTTATTTTTTCCGGCCACTACTTCCAGAGATACAGTGGCTCAAAGTTGGAAAAAAGGGCCAAAAATCATTTTTTTATGGTTGTTCATATTTCAAAATCTGCATTTGTTAATGCTCAATACCCTTTATCAATTCCCAAAATTTCATTGAAATCGAAGAAGGTTGGTCGATTTGGTGTGGAATGGCCCTTATATTAAATTTTTTTTAGGATAATTTGAAATTTTTGAGGAAAAATGAGAAAAAATATATTTTTCAAGAAGTTCAAATTCAAACCATTTTTTCAAATTTATACTAAAATAAAAATAATTACATTTATTAAAATTTCTAATATAAAAATTCTTACTGTATTTTGCAAAATTTGTTAGTATAATTTTGTCTTCTTTATTTTGTCTCCTCATGCATTGTTTTCATTTAAATGGTGATCAAACAAAAACAAATCCATGCTCTTCTTCTCTCATCCACACTGTGGGCAAATGCAAAGAAGAACTCCCACTCTCACCACCGCTCTCAACTCCACTCTCACACGATTTGCAACAAACAAACAAAAAAAAATGCAAATGGGAATGAGTAAACAATTCATCAGTCTGTTGAATTGCGCGTCGCGGCATGTTCGCTGCTCGATAAGTATTTTTCAATTAATTAATATAATTACCTATTTTAAAGTATTTAATCAAATAAAAATAGTAAATGCAAGTGATTGTCAAAGTTTAAAGTGAATTATAACTGATTAAAGAAAAAGTGTTGTGAACGAGTGATAAAAATAACTAATTCTGATATGTGTTTATTTCTCGGTATACTTGCAAAAAATTTAAAGTGTGATATATTACTAAGTTGAATATATTCGTTTTCATTGAAATATTTAACTACATAAACAAACCAAAACATGAACAAGAAGGTACGTTATTTGTTTTTTTTTTCTTTTACAATATATGTAGAATGATTACAAAGTCTAACAAATCGTTATTTCGTATTTTCTCCATACGCCATTTATGGCTGAATGGAGATTGGAATTGGATTTATATGACTTAATTCCGTTTTACGCTCTTAATAATTTCTATTTAAACATAGATATTCAACATTTTATGGAACAAGCTAGCTCAAATTAACAAAAAAAAAAGGCAGACGCCTTTTTGATAATTTGAGCCTAATGTTGCATAATAATTGCATTACCACATTGTTTATAATATACTATAATAAAAAAGGCACAATATTTATTTTCATTAGCAAAATATTTGAAACCAACAAGTGTAATTTTAATACATAAACAACAAGCTTTATTTAATTTCAAATAATTCATGTATATAAATCATTAAACATTGTCAATATTGTAAACGAGATACAGCATTTATGAAAATAATATTGGCAAACAAAATAAAATTTGTTGTTGTCACACATTCTGTGGACATTCGAAGTTTGAACAATATTGAGGTGTATAATTAGTATAAAACATTGGTGTAATATATGATTATGATAATCACTTTTTAAGCAATTCTTATATTCATTTTAAATAATTAGGATGACAGTTTTTTTAATTCGGTTTAATATTTTTAAATTTTCGCTTCAATAAGGTAAAATAAAATGATCAAAAATTAATCAGAAATATTAGAAAAAAATATGACATATTTTCTATGACGTGAAAACATTTATTTTTAAAGCAACAAAACAATTCTCAAATTGCACAAACATTTTTTGCATAAACTTCTGATTTTATTTTAAAAAGCTCATTCAAACATAAATATTTAAAAAATTCATACGAAAGTCCTAAAGAAAGGTTAAGCAATTTTTGAACGAAGTATATATTTTCAAATAAAACTTCTGACAGTCACCCGATTCATTCTTATTTATCGTTATCGATTTAAAGAAATTTCAAAAATTGCATGGATCATCATTTATGATAGTCAAGCAATTAGTTCTACTGCCTAGAAGATTTCTTCTTTAAATATTTACATTTTTACTGAAAACTTTTATTTTGCAAACAAGGCAATAATTGCTTGGTTAATTTCTTTCCATTTATATGTAGGATTTTTTATTGATTACAATAAATACTATTGGGGAAATAAAAAAAAAATAAAAAAATAAACAAAACGTGTGATACAATGATTTAAAATGACTGCAAAAATTAACCTTCTTCGAACTCATGCTAAAAAAATAAATTATTATGACTGCTGGCCATGCTAAAATGATGAAAATTCGTTTTTACATGAAAGAATTACAACCGGAAAAAAACGATGAACCCTTAAAAGTGAAAAGTGTCAGAGGCTGTAATTTATCACAGCTCGCATTTCCTCTGATCTTGGCTGCTTTTCAGCATACAAAATAGCAGACTGCCGTAGTGTCTCTTGCCTTATTCTGCATTTTGGAATATAACAGATGCACGGCATGTTCTTATAGCGCTGTTTTAACCACAATGACGGCGATAACGACACAACAACGACGATGATAAGCAGCGCAAAGTCAACATGTCACAAGCCCCAAATTCAGTCTTTTCTACAGATTTTACAGTAGCTGTAGCTGATAGGATGCGGTCATGTAGTTACCACGAAATTATACTCGATTTTAAAATCAAAATATTTGAACAAAACAATACAGGCAATGAAATGGTAGGTACGAAATATCTCTCAATGAAATAAGCCCCAAATGAAGTAACAAACAATACAATAACACCTAATAAAATTGAAAACAAGAAAATGGCACCCAAAATTAATATTTTGGGTGCCAATAACAAAAATAATTAACCACCTAAAGTTGAAGAATACTTCGTAATGAAGTAATCCCTAACGACACAAAACAGATAAAATATCCCGAATAAAATAACGTCCAGAACAGATCAAAGAATGACTATATTTAACAAACGAATTGATATCTATATTACTAATGAAATAATCCCCGATGATGTCTCGCAATAGGTTTCATTTATTACGCCTATATCTAAATAATAGAAAGCTCAACAGATATTTTCTTCTTTAATGAGATTTATCAGAATCAATGACTCTAATCTTTTGGAATATCGGTTCTTGTTGCAAGATTTAATAAAATACCAGTTTACTTTACGATTTCAACCAACATAAATTTTAAAGATTCCGCTTCCAGGATGGGTTTTTTGCGAACACATGCAAATTAACATTTCGTACTTTCAAACTTATACATCACATCCGGCACCTGAATATTATTTAGTCATTTAGGTTTTTTTACCCTACACTAGTATGTAAAGGTAACCTCCAGAACCAATTGAGAGTTGTCTCTCTGTCCGTTTGTCTATTGAAATCACGATTACCGATAAACTAGAAGAGCAATATCAATGAAACTCAAAAGTTTTCTTAACTACGCGATGTTATTGAAAATTATCATTCCATTGAGACCTGTGACCCGACGATTTATGTTTAAATACCACATACTAAAATCTACGGGTGAATTTTACATTGTATTCGCAGAGTTACACTTAAAGAAACCCCGTATCCTTTATAGTCAAATAAATAAAATTAATGTTTTACTCGTGATCTAACTTGAGGTACCCTAAATGAAAATCGAAATTTGGTAAACCTATCAATACCTATATAGGGGAACTTAAATAAAAGAAAATTCTTTCGTGCATTTAAGTTTAATGTTATTTTCAGTATTCGTAAACCTGAAAAATCTCTGGTCTACTTTAAATGTTCTCTTGTTCACTTTAAATGTTCTCTGGTCTACTTTAAATGTTCTCTGGTTCACATTAAATGAACCATTTTAAATGGAGTAATTTTCTATAATTGTTACTACTTCATTACACTACTATCAAAATGTCCCTACTTCAAAATTTCCCATCTGACCTAGATCTTCCTTAATGATTTTTACTAACTTCATTCCCTTAACCATCAAAATATCTGTTTTGGAAAATTTCCAATCGAAATCACATTTTCTAAATTTTTACTATATTTCGTTGTATAATTTTTTGTATTAAAATGCAAAGATTTTTTAACTTTACGTATTTTATTTCGCTTAATTTTAATGATTTTGAGAACACGGTTGAATTTTATTTCCGGTGCCAAGTTATGTCTTCTGCAGCTGCCATCATTATTTTGCATTTTGCCACATTATGTCGACATCTGCATGACAACTGCTGTCTGTGACACATTCGCGCTTACATTGCATTGCTATCCTGCTGCACTCATTTCTGGAAATTTTGTTCCACAACAACATCATTGCAATAGTTGTAATGAGTTCTGGTTTCCTACATAATAAGCACAAATTGCTGCAGGACTTTACTTTTTTATTTATTTTAAACAACAAAAATTATACACCCAAAATAAATTTGCAGCTCATTTTAAAGCAAATAATCTGATTTAAATACATAAATATTATTTTAATAACGTATCCTAATGAAATTTCATTTTGAACCCAAAAATAAGAAAAGTAAAATTTCATAATCATATTCTGTAAATGGAATCATTGTTCAAATATTCATTGAAATTTAAAGATTTTTTTTATCACTAATTGTCTTTCTTTTTATCAGAACACAAATAACTCGACAAGTTAAAACAATGAAATTTATGTAATTCAAATGTCCGTCAACACATGCACATTATTACGTAATATTAATTCATTAAAAACTAAATTTAATTTATATTAATCCTTAGCTGTACTAAATACGGGTATTATTTTCTTAACTACGAAAAGAAGCACAAGTTCAGTTTCCCCACCAAAGCAATCACATTTTTATTATATTAGCAGATTATAATTTTTTAGCCATTAAATATAGCACAATTATATTTAGCCAAGAAAAGAAATATGCACATTTTTCCTTTGCCAAGAATACAAGCAGGTATATTTTTTTTAATGAAATTTTACCAAAATATTCACAAAAATAAACTTTTCTGGGCAAATTGGTTCGTTTGGGATTTGAACAGAAACCACATACGTCATTGGACATTTTTTTCTTGCAAAATGTGGATTAATTGTCATTTGGAAAAATTGGATTAATTTGTTCCTTTGGGATTTCGCCAGCACCTCCTTGCGTCATTGGTATTTTTTAATTTGTAAAATTTGATCCTTTGGGCATTTTATGGATAAATTAGTTTATGCGTCATTGGAATAGAATCAACCAAAAGAAGATCAATGATGCACATGAGCGCTCTGATCAAATCCCAAAGGAACCATTTTGTCCCAAAAAAAAAATATCCAGTAGGGATCTGGAGAAATTCCTATCATTTGAGAAACCAAACAAGGAACCTATCATAATAAAATGTCAACGACACACATGGATGTGAATATATGACGCATTGCAACAGTTTTATCCAAAAATGTTTCAATGACGTATGTACCTGGATGTGAATTTATTATGTACATTGGACGATGTAATAACGTACCTGAAATACCATAACCCTAGTAGAAATTTGCCCGATGCGCCATCGGGAAATGATCGGGTTTTCGTAGGGTAAGCCCTATTAGAGCCCTATTATTAACCATAGCAGGGTTTACATTATCTAAACAGTTAATGTTCCCGATCATAGCTACATTATTTGTTCCTCATAACGAAATTAGTATCAGGCAATGATCGAGATTAATGAGACAAACCATATTATGCTCGGGCTCAGACAAGGCAATTGTCGGGTAAATTGGGAATTGGCCGATCAGTACATGATCATGGCCTGAGGTGAATACATTATGGGCCTCGTCATATCCCGATCACATCAAATAATGATCACTTCATGACCATGGCCCTACCAACATTTCTACTAGGGTAGTCAATGGAATATCAACAAATTATACTATCATCTCCATTATCAACATTTTAGTACTTCTTACGCATACAACTGTCTTTTTGGATATCTGTATCGAAAATATATATTTTTCGTAAATATGTTTTTATATATGCTTTTATTCGTAGTGAAATTAAATGTGCTTTAGTTCATAGAGAAAATATAAATGAAAGAAAATTAATATATGCTTCTTCTAGGTTTATTCGTGGTGAAATTAAGAATGTGCTTTTGTTCGTAGAGAAAATATAAATGTGTTTCTATGCGTAAGAAAATAAAGCTATGCTTCTGTTCGTGGAGACAACAAGATTATTTTCGTGCCTAAATAAATCTAATGCTTCTTTTTGTGGATAAAATAAACTTAATGAAATTTGTTAATGTGCCGAATTTCGAAAGCAAATTGAAACGTATAGGTTTTCGTAAGATGCGTCGATATAGACGATTAAAACTCTAGCGCATCAAAAACACCGTTTCGTTAATTCATAAAATGAATGAAAAAAACTCATAGTAATGACGATTTATAGTCATTAATATTCTGAATTGTTCTTCAATAACAAAATCCCAGTTTCCAGTAAAAAAATTATTCAAAATGACATTATTTCATCAAGCTATGACACTTAATGAATGTATTTTGAAAATAAACTTCGCAACAGGTGACGACTATGTCAGACCTATTGGCAGGAAGGTACACAATGAACCCAAATTAAACACCAACGAGCGCTACTCATGAAAGCACATAAACCCACTTTATAAATGTATGGTACAACGCTTTTGTGGTTGGAGTATGCACTGTACCAAGCAACAAAAACAAAAGGGTTGCCAAACAAATTTTCGTTCATCGACAGCAACTGTTGCGAACTCAATGAATTTGAAAACGAAACAAAATAAAATGAACCTTTTTAGGGTTGTAGTTTGCTTTTGAGGTTGTTATGAAGGGTCATCACTAAAATAGAGGTATATTTTATTCAGTACCAAAAATCATTCACCTGTATATTGGGTTCAATTTAATGCGTGTGTTCTCCTAAAGATATTTTCTATTGAATTGACAATGTAGTGGGCAATTTTGAAAACATGCACAATGCAAAGTTTGGAATTTATATATTTAGGATGTGAAAGTGGACGGGAATAGAAGAAATCATGCATATTCAAATAATATAAACTTGTGGGAACAATATAACTAAGTGTTTATATCAGTAATTCGAACGTTATAAAAAAATGTGTGGAACCGGAATCAGAACACAGATTCGGAACAGTATTTAAAAATGTTTAAACCAGAACCGTAGCCTAAATTTTAGTCTCTGCAGGGCAAAGAACCGGAATAGAATTAGAACTCTTTCGATTTTTAGAACCGGAACCAGAATCGGAACACATAAAATTTCTTTGGGTGGAACCGAAATCAAAACTGCAATTTTAAAAATCTTCGAACCAAAACCGATCTCTAGTCTTTATACATATTTTATTTATATTTTAAATACAAATTTTAAATCTAAAAATTTGATTTTTTTTTTAATTTTTCATCTAAATTTTCTTTATATTTGCTTTCATTAGTTGTTCATTTTTTATTAGTTGTTAAGGCTATAAAATCACTTTCTAAATAAATAAATATAAAAAATAAAAATAATTTACAATAAAAAAACCTTCATAAAGCAGTATTAGGTCTGGTATCTTTTCTTTTTATTTGTAAATTTATTATTTCTTTTAAAGTTCCGCAACGTCAATATCTGCTACATTTGCTTTTCATTTGAAAAAGAAAAAATGGTTGCCCAGCCTTTTGTTTCAACAATATTCACTGTGGCGTTTCGAAATAATAACGTTTTAAAGACCATACTAAATGTATACCATTGCATAAAACGACGATAAAGCAGTGAGTGGTCCTGCAAACAACATTGCAGTTTAGATGAGGTATTCATATTTAATTAAAGATTCATGCTTTTGAATGAAAACTATATAAAATGTGTACAAAAAACTCTTGAATTTTTTATCCTTTACTTGGGTGAGCGCAATAATCAACGGAATATTACGGAATATTACGTCTAATTTATACAAAAATTTAAGTTTTTATTAGATTAATGTATACATTTAAAGCAATCTAAAAAAATAATAATATAAACGTACTTTAATACCGCCAACCTAAATAATGTTAAATATTGTAACACAAATTTTATAATTGTTTTTGTCAAATGGACACGAACAATTGTACAATTATTAATTTTTTCTCAGGACAAAATTAAAACATGACTCCCAAAATCAAAAATGTACATAATTTTGACAGTTCACGGAGAAAAATAAACTTCTAAAACTATAAAGGAATTCGGCCCAAATGAAAAATAGCATAATTTCACAATAAAATTCTGTTAATAATAAAGAATTTATCATCTGAATATTAAGAAATCAAATTACTTAGTTACATATTTCTACTAAAAATAAAGAATTTATCATCTGAATATTAAGAAAGCAAATTACTACGTTATCAAAAGAGTGCTCCTGGATTTTGAAAAGTTAATTTATTGGTTATTAAAAACAATTTGTCCAATATTCTGCGCAAAATTTAAAGAACACGTAACTCTTGTTGGTTTCATCATTCATATTCACATTCGCTCGTATGCTTTGTTTTGCGATGTTTGTCGTCATCTGTTTGTTAGTGTACCTGTCCGTATATTGAAAATAAATATTCTTGATATACAGAGATAATGTTCTTAGATATTAAAAAAAATAACTAAGAGCAATTATTCTTGATATTCAGAGGTTTTTTTCTTTTGTTATCAAAATAGGGAATGGCATACCTTGTATTCATGTGTGTGTTTTTACTAATAGAACACCAAATCACAGTCATATAATACAGTGTCCACCTACGTGTGAATGTTGACGTAATAAATTTAGTAAAACACAATTTTTTCTGCAAATAATGATATTGTTTGAGTTTTTAGATATTTCTTTGATGAAATCGTGCATAAATACCAAGCATAAACGAATAATTGCACTTAGTTACTTTTTCGATACCTAAGATCATAATATCTGTGTATAACAAAGCATAATAGCGAATATTACAGACAAAGCAAAATCGAAAAAACAACATTTATACGAACACGTGTTCTTTAAATTTTGGAAAGAAAACAGCAACAACATTTTTGATACTTAAGATATTAACCTCTGTATTATCGAGAAAATTTGTTATTAGTTACTTTTGTGATAACTAAGTGGATCTATTTTTTAAAATTCAGAATGTTTCCATATATTTCTTCTATATTTGTATATTTGTTCTGGATTTTAGAAGTTTTTCCCACCGTGTTGTTCGTCAGTCATCAAACACATTTACATTAGGGCGGATCGAAATTTTTATTATTAAAAAACAACTTTTTTTTATGAAAAAATAAAAAAAATAGAAATAAAAATGTTTTCAAAAATAAACAAAAAATTGATCAAAACATTTTTTTTTGCAAATAAAAAAAGTTTCAAGAAAAAATATGTATATCCAAAACTAATTATTATTTTGGTTGAAATTTGGTTTGATGAACAATATTCTTCATTATGATGTATATATATTCTGTGTCTTTTGTATATGTTCATTAATGTGATGAAGCCTAGTCATCGCATATGCATCATCAAATTGAATAACGCTTTTTCAGTCATTCGTCGAATTCATAACATTGTTGTTTTAGAGTGCAAAACAATTCAATATGAATAAGATTTTTTTTTCTGTGATTGAACTAAAAATTAAATATTATGATTTAAATGTGGTTTAAAGAGAAAAATTCTATCATATTATGTACACATTTTTTATATTTTTTATGTGTTTGTTCATCAAAGGGGTGGAAAATATTCTTCGTATACACTTCAACAAACGAAAAATCAAGCATTTTTAATTATTCATCAAATTAGTGACGAATTCATAATAATGATGTTTCTAAGTCATTAATATTATGAATTGTTCATCAAAACAATGAATCATCGTTTAAAAATCGAGCAACTTCAACTCGAAGAATTTATCAGGTCACAATTTCTATTAAATTCATAATTCGTGTATATACAAAGATTTTGGGGCGTAAAGTATCTTTTAACAGATAAATGCTACAAATCAGTTTTAGATTTATCAGTTACGATTTAAGTTTAATTAAAACATTTATATTATACGCATTAGAAAGAGACATTTATGAAATTTTATGTTTTATTTGGTGTGAAATGCCATAAAATAAAATTGAAATGTCATTTCAAATTTCATTCAAAAGCAAAAAAGCAAACCAGCACCAGAACACATTCGCTAATTTATTAGATAAGCTAAGCTGCTTAAATAATTAACGGTTAACGTACGTGAATTGAAGCCATCATCCATATATTACTTACTAGCTGGACCCGTGCACGACTCGTGCCAAGATTTTCTGAATTCAAAGATATGGAGCGATTTTATTAATATAAAAAACATTTTATTATTTATATGAGGGGCCCGTGATTAGCTGTTGAAGTTTTGTTATTGGTTTTATAAATGTGGTAACCAAATAATTCTCCGCCAAAACAACTTTTCTCAAAGACAATTCTTTCTCAGACTGCGCTTCTCCGCCGAATTATTCCCAGTAGAAATCTTCCCCGTAAAATCCACATAGAACGCTTTCCCGTAGAATTCTCCACGTAGAGTTTTTCCCGGTAGAATTGTTCCCGGTAGAATTCTTCCCCGTAGAATTCTTCCCCGTAGAGTTTTTCCCAGTAGAAGTTTTAGTGTGGTGGGTTTTAATGTAGTAAGTTTCGGTGTGGTAAGTTTCGGTGTGGTAAGTTTCGGTGTGGTGAGTTTAGATTTGGTGAATTTTGGAGTGGTGAGTTTAATTGTGGTTAGTTTTGGTGTGGTGAGTTTTAGTGTGGTGAGTTTTAGTGTGGTGAGTTTTAGTGTGGTGAGTTAAAGTGTGGTGATTTTTAGTGTGGTGAGTTTTAGTGTCGGGAATTATAGTGTGGTGGGTTTTAGTGTGGTGAATTTTAATGTGGCGAGTTTTATTGTGGCGAGTTTTAGTGTAGCGAGTTTTAGTGTGGGGAATTTTAGGGTGAATTTTATTGTGGTGAGTTTTAGTGTGATGAATTTTAATGTGATGAATTTTATTGTGGTGAGTTTTAGTATAGTAAATTTTAGTGTGGTTAATTATAGTGTGGTCGGTTTTAGTGTGGTGAATTTTAGTGCGGTGAGTTTTAGTGTGGTGAGTTTTAGTGTGGCGAAATTTGAGTGTAGTGAGATTTACTGTGGTGAGTTTTAGTGTGGTGAATTTTAATGTGGTGAAATTTTAGTGTAGTGAGTTTTAGTATGGTGAGTTTTAGTGTGGTGAAATTTTAGTGTGGTGGGTTTTAGTGTGATGAATTTTAATGTGATGTATTTTATTGTGGCTTGTTTTAGTGTGGCGTGTTTTAGTGTGGCGTGTTTTAGTGTACCGAGTTTTAGTGTGGTGAATTTTATTGTGGTGAGTTTTAGTGTGATGAATTTAATGTGATGAATTTTATTGTGGTGAGTTTTAGTATAGTCAATTTTAGGGTGGTGAGTTTTAGTGTGGTTAATTATAGTGTGGTGGGTTTTAGTGTGGTGAATTTTAGTGCGGTGAGTTTCAATGTGGTGAGTTTTAGTGTATCGAAATTTGAGTGTAGTGAGTTTTAATGTGGTGAGTTTAAAAGTGGTGAATTTTAATGTGGTGAAATTTTAGTGTAGTGAGTTTTAGTGTGGTGAGTTTTAGTGTGGTGAAATTTTAGTGTGGTGAGTTTAAGTGTGGTGAATTCTAGTGTGTTGAATTTTTATGTGGTGAGTTTTAGTGTGGTGAGTTTTAGTGTGGTGAGTTTTAGTGTGGTGAGTTTTAGTGTGGTGAGTTTTAGTGTGGTGAGTTTTGGTATGGTGAGTTTAAGTGTGGTGAGTTTTAGTGTTGTGAATTTTAGTGCGGTGAGTTTTAGTGTGGCGACATTTGAGTGTAGTGAGTTTTTGTGTGGTGAGTTTTAGTGTGGTGAAATTTTAGTGTGGTGGGTTTTAGTGTGGTGGGTTTTAGTGTGGTGAATTTTAGTGTGTTGAATTTTTGTGTGGTGAGTTTAAGTGTGGTGAGTTTTAGTGTGGTGAGTTTTAGTGTGGTGAGTTTTTGTGGGGTAAGTTTTTGTGTGGTGAGTTTTAGTGTGGTGAGTTTTAGTGTGGTGAGTTTTAGTGTGGTGAGTTTAGGTGTGGTGAGTTTTAGTGTGTTGAATTTTTGTGTGGAGAGTTTAAGTGTGGTGAGTTTTAGTGTGGTGAGTGGTGAGTTTTAGTATGGTGGGATTTTAGTGTGGTGAGTTTTTGTGTGGTGAGTTTTAGTGTGGTGAGTTTTAGTGTGGTGAGTTTTGGTGTGGTGAGTTTTAGTGTGGTGAGTTTTAGTGTGGTGAGTTTTAGTGTGGTGAATTTTAGTGTGCTTAGTTTTAGTGTGGTGAATTATAGTGTGGTGGGTTTTAGTGTGGTGAATTTTAGTGTGGTGAGTTTTAGTGTGGTGAGTTTTAATTCGGTTAGTTTTAGTGTGGTGAGTTTGTTTTTCTTTTTCTTTCCTTTTTTTGTTTTTCATTTAGTTTGGATTGTGGTTTTATGTGATTGGTTTTGTTTTTGTATTTTTGCTTTTGTTTTGTGTTGTGCTTTTGTTTTTTTGTTTTTAATTTTTTTTGTTTGTATTTGAGTTTTTTGTTTCATGTTCGTAGCTGGTGAAAGTGCCGAGTTATATCGTGTTTAGGTTGCATTGGAGGTGCCACGCCTCTTTTTCCAATCCCTCCCATATATAGCCTATCATTTCTTCCAGACCATACCGCATCTGTGGTAAAAATTTCAAGAAAATCGGATCAGCCGTTTAGACGGAGAAGCGGAACAAACGTGATTGCTTTTGTTTTTGTATTTTTGCTTTTGTTTTGTTTTGTACTTTTGCTTTTTTGTTTTTAATTTTTCTTTTGTATTTGAGTTTTTTGTTTCATGTTCGTAGCTGGTGAAAGTGCCGAGTTATATCGTATTGAAAGTTAAGTTTATGGGAGGTGCCACGCCTCTTTGTCCAATCCCGCCCATATATAGCCTATCATTCATTCCAGACCATACCGCATCTGTGTTAAAAATTTCAAGAAAATCGGATCAGCCGTTTAGACGGAGAAGCGGAACAAACGTGATTGCTTTTGTTTTTGTATTTTTGCTTTTGTTTTGTTTTGTGCTTTTACTTTTTTGTTTTTAAATTTTTTTTTGTATTTGAGTTTTTTGTTTCATGTTCGTAGCTGGTGAAAGTGCCGAGTTATATCGTATTGAATGTTTAGGTTGTATGGGAGGTGCCACGCCTCTTTGTCTAATCCCGCCCATATATAGCCTATCATTCCTTCCAGACCATACCGCATCTGTGGTAAAAATTTCAAGAAAATCGGATCAGCCGTTTAGACGGAGAAGCGGAACAAACGTACAAACGTACAAACGTACAAACGTACAAACGAACAAACAGATTTATTATATTAATAGGATGTTCTAGGAATGGCAGTACTTTTTGTAATGCTTTGTTTTGTCTGTGTTTAGATTTAAATGTAATGCTTGTCACTCACCAAAAATGTTCATCATATTAAAGAATTTCGATTCACAAAAATGATACAATGAATTGAAGCACAATTGATAATATTATTGATTACAAAACATCAATGTTATGCATTCGTTCATTAATTTCATCCATATTTAATTTCATCCATTATTAATTTCAATTTTATCAATGTCGTTTCACAAAAAAATATTGCTATGAATTATAGAACAATTCATAATATTAATGATTACAAAACGTTCATCTTATGAATTCATTCATTAATTTGATGAATGACTTGAAAATTAATATTTTATTTGACGAACGCTGATGTTAATTAGTACGTATTACTCAGATAACAGCAGAATGATATTAAGGAATTTTGTTTTGTATTGAGGAACAATTCATAATCTTAATGAGAATAGTAGCAAAGGTTATGAATTTATTCATGATTTTCATGAATAACTAAAAAATACCATTTTCGTTATTTTAAAAATGGAAATAATTTAAAAAAATTATCAGATCATTTCATAATCCTAATGAAAATAATAGAGAAGGTTATGTATTTATTCATCAATTTGACGAATAAGTTGAAAATAACATCTTTGTTATAAGAAAAATGGAACAAGTGCAAAAATGTTATGAGATCAATAAATAGTCTTAAGGAAAACAAAAGAAAATGTTATGTTTTTCATCAATTTGATGAATAACGTAAAATAACATCTTTGTTATAATATAAATGGAAATTTAAAAAATTCATCAGATTAATTCAATGCGTAATCAAATTAATAGAAAATGTTATGTCATAATTTTAATGGATAACTTAAAAATAACATCTTTGTTATAATAAAAATTAGTGATCGAAGTCATCAGATTCATATTCAACTTTAGCATAATTTAGAAAACATTATTTCTCTGTGTGTATTTTATTGGCCAGTTGATATGCATAGGACAGGAAATTGCCAATGTCAAGTGCACATTCACATATATTACGAATTGCCTCATATTATTAATATTTCTATTTTAAAGAGTTTCAGGCCATATACGAATTGAATTGAAGTTTTCTAAAATTTTTTTTTTTATTTAAGTAATATTTATAGATAGAAAATATTTTTAGTTTGAAGACCTTACCATTTTTAATCACTTAAAATAATTTTACAAACATTTAATAAATCAAATTAGATGTTTGGTTCCTTTTGACGCCTTCATCCTTTCGTTAGTGATTTAATAAATTTACAAAAATATTTCCGCGCAATTAGCGTGCGCCAGCGTTGCCATATGCGTTCGCCGGTGCCAATCTGGCAACACGGTCAGTCGTTTGCATAAACGTGCACGCTTTATTTGCATATTTGCAGTTATTAAATTGTATTCAAGTGTTCATATTGTATGCAGCCAGCCAGCCAATCTTGTTCCAATGTAGCCCCCAATGTTGCCATATTGTTCCATTTGTACTTGACAATATTTGTACAATTGGCTGGCAACGCCGCCATTCACCGTGGGAAATATAAAATTTACATATTTGCGTGTACATGAAGTGTTTTTTGCATTCAGATTTTTTGTGTTTTCATTTTTTTATGCATTTCTGTAGTCACCTCATGGCTCCAATAAAATTCGCATAATATGCCTCAAATACACAAAAAAAGAAGAATCTTTTGTTTTATTTTAAGGTTGCTCCCACCGACAGTCATTGTATGCGGCGTTTGTCTATTTTCATTGTTCCGCCGAAAAATAGAAACCTTGTGGCTTTGGCACAAAAGCAGCCAACTGCCCTGCCTGACCATTGTTCACTTCTACAGAAACTTCTACCAGTACAGACAAATGTCTGCACTAATGAATATGTATGCCCGTTCATTATACTAAAAGGTGCCGTTCCACGGACAAAGAAATGGAGAATGTTTTACATTTTAGTAATACTCCTGGGATGGCGCATAGCATGCTGTTCTTTTAGTTAATAGTTGTATGTTTCATCATATTAATGAAAAACTATTTAATACATAAAAAGAAAATTTTAAATTTTATTAAAAAATTAGTTTCGGTACCAACTTAAACCAGATCTTCCTACTATTGCGTTTATTTGCATACGCAGAAAAAAATCTTCAATGTGATGATTTTATTCATCAATATTATGAACTTTTTTCAACAACTCCAGATTCATCGCATCGAAGTTTTCATTCATTGAGTTTAATGTTAATGTTTTTTATTTTGAATCTTATGTTCTTAAACATCAAATTAACCAGAGTACGGAAAATGGGAGTAAGTGAGCTGAATTTAGCTGAAAATGCTAAATTTTGTGCTCAGCTCACGAGTTTATACATTTGGCTCGGGAAATGACTTGAGATCAGTATACCGTAACCGTCTCGTAGACTTAAAATCAAAACTAATGCGAGGGAAAAAACAATAATCAAAATCTTTATTAAAAATTACAGTGACATTAAAGAAAATTTACCACATAATAGAAAAATATCCAAGCGACTATACGACTACGGTTTTAGTCTGCTTAAGTTCCTCGCGTATAAAATATTAATATTTTTATGAACTTTTCACGTTTATTCCTTATTAAAACCGCCTGTGCGCTAAGTTCAATGCATAATACTTTCGTATAATTAAAATTGCATTACCACCAATTATATAAATAATGCAACAAATGCAAACAAAAAAAAATATATATATTAAAAAAATAAAAATAAGATACTATATATAATTATAATTAAATATGTAATAATGCACTGGGTGATAAAATAACAAGCAATTTTTTGCACATTAAAAATGGTGTGGATTACAATTTTGAATTAAGATTTAATTATGGCATTAAAACCAAACAAAAGCTGCTCGTTTTCTTTTGTAACACAACAAAATAATTGTAATTTATTATTTTAATTATATTCACAAAATATATAGAAACAAAAACAACCAGAAAAAAATACTTTAATTGCAAAATGCTTTTAAAAGTAAATAGTATTAAATGTGTTGGACTTGGTTTGACGATTTATACTCTTTAAAAGTGTGCAGTGATTTATATTTTTCAATTATATTTAAAATTGTATTTTTTATTTATTAATTTTTATAATCAGTTGCTGCTTTTCTGACTATGACTGTTACAGAATATTAATTTTAGTCAACGCTTATTAATGGGTTCTATGCGCGTATTGTGCACAAAACTTAATTATTACAATTTTCGCGCAGTGTTCGCGTTGCTTTTGTGCAATGTCTGGCCATGAGTTTAACTGAAAAATCATCCAATATAATTTTACAAACATTTCATAAAATTTGTTGTTTTTTTATTTTATTTTGTTTTAAATTAAACACAGATTTACGTTTGTTTGTCTCTGGTTGCTGCTGCTACTACATGGAGTTGTTGTACCCATGATGCCACAAATAAAATCATAAATTTGAATGCTGCAATTGTCTGTCTTTTTCGCCTTCTGTATGTCTGTGCAATATTACTGGCTGATGACAGTTGCTGCAAAACTATTCGCAACACGACATAAAATCCCACGTCCTCCTTCATCACAACGCATTTTCATTCTCCACAGAAAATTAATTGCTTGACGGATTTTTATATGTGTGCGAATAAAATTATTCTTTTTGAAGTTATTTTTTATATAGTTTTTTTTTATTTGTAACATTTTTTCATTCATTATAACTGTTGCATTTATATCTGAAATTTTGAGTTAAAAAAAAAACAAAATAATAATTTTATTTGCGTTGCTGTGTATTGCAGCGATTTAAAAATTATTTTAGTTATTGCACAAATTTTATTTTATCAAAATGTTTTTTTTTTTTATCTTGAAAAAAATGATTTGTATTCAGTTTATTTAGCACTTGCCTTTGTATACTATAATAATTTTAATCATTATTCAATATGTTTGCTATAAATATATAATTCATACAATCGTTAATATAGCTGTGTGAAAGAAATTGTATTTTTTTTATAATTTATAATTAATATAAGCATTAATTACAAATAATTTGTGCACAAAATAATCGTAAACTAAAATTCTCGTAATATATAACTATTAAATCATATTTTGATTCTCAGGATCATTTCCGTGATTTTCGGAACTATTTTTTAACAAATAGAAATCGTTATAACTGACTGTTTTATTCTGTGAAAAATGTTGAAATAAACAAAAACAAGTAAAAGTCGTGGTCGGTAAACATAATAATTATTTATGTAATATTATAATTAATTTCAAATTTCTAAAAATGATACACCTGAAACACTTTCAACCCAAAAGTCGTGGGAGAACTTAAATGTTTTAAGAATATGTTTCGGACATTCCCCCCGACTAAAGACTTAAATAAAAAAAATGTAAACAGGTTTTTTAAATATCGCGGTTTCAATTTTTTTTGTGCGGTTTTTTGAAAATGTTTTTTTGATAATAACTTTTTTTTTTTTGCTCAAACTATTAACTTTAGCCACTAAAATAACCCATAAATATTTTACATAATTTGTCCACTGTTATGGATCATAATTAGTGGTAACAAGTGCGAAAACATAGGTTTTTTTAAACAATTTGAGCATTCTATCGTTAAATACCATTAAATGGTCTATTCACGGATTAACGTGCATAAAAGTATGTACCAAACAAACCAAATACCAATCCGCTATCTTTAATAGTTGAGAAGATATTACAAATCGAATTCAAATTTTCTTGAAAATGTTGCCAAAAAAACGTTTAGCTTTTAGTAAACCATAAAGAATTGAGTTTTAACTTTTTAATTTGCGAATTTAAGCCACATTTTCTAAATGTGTATGTACTTCTCACAGTTTGGTATAGTTCAGCGCAGCATTTTAAATTATAACCATACCATGTGAGAGCACTTGAAATGACACACTTGTGGCAGCTACTCGACTCGATGCTGGTAGAATTTGTGGTCACCTATTAAAACTGCTGACAGTGTTTATGGCAATACTTAAGAGATCTGCTTTGTGCCACGTTAAATATGTGAAAACCAGTTTTAATATTAGAGTCGCTGGACTATACAAAATATATGTGGTAATAACTAGTGAAAATCAGGAAAATATATTTGTTGTCTTAAGGTTAGGGTAAGAGTGATGGCTTAAGTCTCACATACATCAGTCAAGGTACACAGTGTTATCACTGAAATTTTCTGTAGTTAGATAATATTGTTGTTCTGTTTTCGTGACTTTGATTCATTAAAATCACGAAATAACGAGACATTATAACAGAAGTTTTTACTAGAACCAAAAACACTTTGCCCTTCCGATGCAAGAACAGGAGCAAGAATCAAACTACATAAACAGAACTAGTGATTCTAACTGCCCTATTATCTGCCCTAGTCACAATTGTCACTATTTCGTATTCTGTCATTTTATGTATATTGACGTAAAAGTCTGAATCAATTGTCATTTGTATCAATTGTTATTGATAAAAATTGTCATTGCTTACTAGAATAGGACTGTAAATTATGTATGATTATTAAAATATAAAGTCACGAAAATAATTGAAATGACTATATCCCAGTCCACCATGTCTCGGAGACATCCGGAGATATCGATGCGTTATATCTGAGCTTTCTCGGTACGAAAAATTGTTCGAAATCGGAACGATATCAAAGAAAAACTAATCAATGTTCAAGATTGCTTCGAAAAATATTGCGATATCGATGTTATAAATGTTAAAATAATGTATCTTGTATTTAAATTTGAATGTACACATAAAAAAATTCATCAATATGATGAATTATTTCATAAATATTATGAATTTATCACCAGATTCATCATATTGATACCATACATTCATTATATATATGAAATTATTCGTAAATTAATTGATTAACATTTTTTTAGGAAATTTTCAAAAAAAACATATTTTTTAGAAAATAATTCGAAAAAGTGTTGCTGTAAAAATTTTATTTAAAAAATAAAAGAAAAAAATGGAAAATAAATTTTTTTCGGACATCAAAAAAAAATGTCAACAAAAAAATTGTCAACAAAAAAATTGTCCGAAAAAAATTTTCTGAAAAAAATTTTGACAAAAAAAATTATTAAATATTTTTTTTTTTAATATATTTTTTATAAATATAAATTTTTACTAACAAAATGTTGTAATAATAAATAAATAAATTTATTTATAAAACATATTACTAGTTTATGTATGTCGAACAAGTATTATATAGAAATAACATACAGAAACTACTTGGGAACTGAGAACGAAAAATAAATATTTTGATTGAAATTTGTTTGGAAGATTCTTCAATATGGTGTATTTTATGTTCTTGTTCATTAATATTTTTTGGACAGTTACTAAGCGTTCATCATATTTATTATCACATTCATAACATTGATGTCGTTAATCATTAATATTATGAATAATTCTTCAATTCAATGAATCTTTGTTTGAAGAACGGAATTCGTCAATATAATGTAAATTTTTTTTTCTGCGAACAAGAAAAAAAAAAAAAGAAAAACACAAATTACGTTAGTTTAAATTATTCAAAAGTTTTAATTATTATAATAATATTTTCATACAATTAGGCGCATCGTTTTTCTCTCAACCATACCCACAATATGAATTAACTTAAATTACGTACGTTTTTTTTTCTTCTCGAGCTCTAATGTTAGCCAAAGTTATATAAAATTCTAAAACGACATGGCATAGCTTTCAACGCCCACCACAAGCTATTGACTTGTGCTGTGAAAACTTTGTGACCATTACTGAGTTCTCTTTGTTGTTGTTGCTATTAGACTACTTCCACTTGTAGTTCTACTGAATCTGAATCTTTGCCATAGAGCGCCGTGTTACCACAAAACACTTTTTGGTTCTATGAAATTCAATGTTCTGTGCTAGGAAGCGTGGCACATTTTATACACACGAAAACTTTTGCCCATTACCATCAATTTGAACGAATGTCGGGTCGAGATGATGGCTTCAGCAGCATTGAAATTTTTTGAGGTTGAAAAAGTTAATTGCATTCAAAACTGCTGCTGCTGCTGTTGTTGCCAGAGTTCAAAATTATAGAATAGTCAGATCTATTTCAATAAGCAAAAACATTGCACTTTTGTGTGATATCAACAGGAGACCAAATTAGCTTTTTGTTTTTTTTTTCTTCGAAATTTAGTTGGCAAAGTTATTGCAAATAATGTTTGTATTATATTTATTATGAGTTACCCTATTTTTTGTATTATATGCAAATTATGAATTTTAGTTTGAAAAATAGTTTTCTATATTATGAAGTAAACTATTTAATGCTAAATCTTACTATTATGTATTTTTTTTTAATCTACACTCATTGCCAGTTGCACATCACCAAATCATTGGATTTGTGCATTATATGTCATTTAGCACCTCCACAAGTAATTGTCAGAATTCGAAACATGTACTTCGTCCAATCACATTGACATGACATCCCAGCAGTTAATGCTAAACATTCGTTCGTGCATAATGTTGGCGTTGAAATCCGTCAGGAAATCATGTACCGTTAACCTCTGAAAACCTCTGTACTAGCCGTCGCAGCAGCTGCCCTATAAACGAGCTCATCATTTTGAAGTATCAATCCGCTACTTCATCTCCTTATCCCGTAGCCCTCGCCGCCATCGTCACCATTGTCATTATCGTTAGCATTGTGCTCTGCATTTTGTGCAAGCAATTGCAATGCTGCTGTGACAATCGAATTCGATTAATCAAAATTGTCAAATAAGTCAATTGTTGCATAGTATTCCATTGTGTACGTAATACAGGAAATCGGAACTACAAAAGACGTGACAACATAACCTAGCAAACATAGAGTGTTGCTTATGTAAACTACACTAATTCACATATTATACAAATATTTGTTTTTGCTTCTATTATAGCTAAACATAAATATGTTTGATACAAATATATTATTCTTGGCTAGAACATAATTGTTTCGGACGATTATATTTTATTTACACATTTAATGTTATCATTAAACAGCTTGTTGCTTCTTTTGTTTGTCATCTGATTAAGCAATAATATTTAGATTTTAAAAACTATTTTACATTAACCATAAGTGTATTAATATTTATAAAATAATATTTTAATATAGCGATTACTGCTTTTATAAATCATATGAAATTCACGAAGATCGCATTGCATTGACAAAATATAAATATTCTAAAATTTTTCAAAATACCAAACATATACAAACACTCAGTTATAAGCGACAAAACAAGTAATTATTATTTATTTATTTATTTATTTATTTATTTATTTATTTATTTATATATATATTTATTTATTTATTTATTTATTTATTTATTTATTTATTTATTTATTTATTTATTTATTTATTATTTAATTAATTTTTTTTTATTTATTTTTTTTTTCAATATTTTAGGGACACAGATTAATAAAATTTTATAATTTTCCAAACATTTTAATTGTGTTGCGTCGGTAACTCAATTGGTTAGTGTTCATTCCATAGCCCGGGTTCAAATATTAGCTGGACGCTGTCAACGTCTTAATATAGGAAAATATTTTTTTTTAATTAGTTTTCATTGAATTAGTGAATTTCATTGCTGGATTGCTCAATGAATGCAATGAATATCGGTTGCTATATTTACGTCGGTTATTGTTTTCTCTGTACAGATATTAATACATAACCGAAAACTTTTTTAAAAATTTAAAACAGTTTCCTTTGAAGAAAGTTATTTTTTTTGTTATGTCTAAAAACGATTTTTTTTTCTTTTTAATTTCTTAATATATAAAAGTAAATCCGAAATTGATTGTTTTATGGGTTGTTCATGAGATGGGAATTTGGTGTAAGAGTGTGTGTGCTTTTGTGCGTGTGCATGTGTTGTAAAGTGCCAATATTTAATGTACTAATTAAGTTGGAAAAATTATATAATAAAGCGTGCCAAAGGTATCAATTTAATTCATTTGCCAAGCCATTTGGGAGAGAACATGAATGAACGAATGTCGTTGAAGCATATGACAAAAGTCATAAAGTGCATACGAAGAGTAATTAAAATATCTTTAGAAAAAAATGATTACTGTCAATTTTGTTTAATTAATTAAGAAATGCTTGCATTCAAGGTTGCTGGGAGGAAATGCCTAAATATTTGTGTAGAGTAGAATAAAATAAGTTGATTGGGTTCAAGGTAATTATTTACCTCGCTGAAATACAAAAATTATTTTATTCATAATACAAATAAAAAATTTAGAAAATAAATCCAAAAAAAAAAACTAAAAAAAAATTTGAAAAAATAAATTTAAAAAAATATAAAAAAAATATTTTAGAAAAAAAAATTAGGAAAAAATAAATAAAAAAAAATGTGGAAAAAATATTGGAAAATATAATTCCTACTTTTTTTCGAAAAATATATGTGGTATTTTATGTATTTTTTCATTTATATGATGAAACATAGTCTTCGCATACAATTCGTCAAATTTTCAGTTATCCATTAAAGTGATATTAATTCATAGCATTGATGTTTAGTAGTGGTCACTATTATGAATAGTTCTTCCATACAATGAATCATGTTTTGAAGAACGAAGTTCATCAATATGAAGTAGTTTTTTTATGTGTTTTTCACAGGATCCCTTATTCCAAAGACAATATTTACCCGATGCAATTTCTGTGTTACATCTCTTAAATAGTAACATTGTAAATTTAATAATTTTCATACGAAATTAATTTTTAAATATTTAAGCAGCTGCAAACACGTTTAATATTCGTCGTAAAAAGAACACTTTTTGAGTCGCCTTAAAACAATCACGCTTAAGGCTTAAATCATTTTCATAATCCTTGGCGATGCTTCAACTTTTGCCATAAACACAGCATAAAATCGTGACTGAAATCTATGAAAATATTTGCTTAAAAATAACAGTTTACTCGCACTTATGATGGTATACGGGAGTGGGGCTAGTAGGGCCCCGCTCAGTATCTGTTCGAATAATCAACGCCAGGCGACGCGGTTTGCATTGATGTCGCAGAATTAACGCAGCGCTGCTCTGTCACCCGACATTGGTGCGTCGGATAACGAACGACGAACAGGCATCAGTATTAATTGAATGTGTATGTGTGTGGAGAATCAGTGCGAAGTTAACTGAATGATAAGTATCTCGCGGGTGTGAAGAGCACTTGTGGTTAGATTCGTTGTATGGTACTAGTTAGATTACTGGTAGGTCTGTGGCTGGAACCGATGATCCGATAAAAAAACTAAAACAAAATAGAAATAATCAAAAAAAAAAAAAATCCGACATTTTTTTTTTGTTTATGTTCCAAAAGTCTTAAAATATTGTTAAAAAAATTGTGAAAATAATCATAAAAAAATATTATTACCTTTTTAGATTTTTTAAAGTAGTTTTAAAATAGTAAAAAAATGTACTAATATTCAAATTCGACCAGAAACTAGTTCTGGGCAGAAAACTAGCTTGTGGACAGAAAACTAGCCAGAAACTGCCCAGTAACTCGACCTGGAAAATAGCCATATACTGGTTAATATACTGGTTAAAAACTAGCCAAAAACTGGTTAGAAACTTGTTAATAATTTACGCAACCATAAATAGACAAATTTGATTGTTTACTGATGAAAATAAGCATGTTTTCCTCATGAATTCCCTACCAATTCCCGGTATTTCTGTTGTTTAAATAGCGATGTTCCCTATGAATTATTGTATTAATAGTATCGACCAAATCGAACAAAAAAAGTCAAATTTGAGATTTTACCTTTTCGATTTCAATAAAATGTAGGCAACTGATAAAAGGTACACAGATATGTGTACTGACCAATTTTTTTTTTATTTTTTCGTCAACTACTTCCAGAGATACAGTGGCGCAAAGTTACAAAAAATGGGCCAAAAAACACTTTTGTATGGTGATTCATATTTAAATATCTCTTAAACTAGAAATGCTAGAAACTCAATTGATGGCTCGTTTTAAAGCCCGTTTTAAGGCCCGTGGTCATTATCCTAGAACTTCAAAATAGATGTCCTTAAAAAGGACCCTTTTTAAAATTCTGAAAAAATCGTGTAATGTGGTTGATTTAATATAAATGCTCATTTTCTAAATTTTTATTTATTTTTTGTATTGAAAAAAAAAATTTTTTTTTCGACAGTAAAAGTTGCAATAATTCTTGAATCTATTTCTAACTCTGATTTCTAAAATGGCGTCAGTTTTATCATATTGACTGACTCTAGCATTTGATATATTGATCTTGGGATATAGTTTTTACGATTTTCAAAAAATGGTATATATCTCAAAAACTAGAGACAATCTGGTGAAACTGACCCTATTTTCGAATTCAAAGTTACAAATACATTTAAAAATTATTGCAAATTTCACTTTTGAAAAAAAATATTTTTTTTTTCAATACAAAAAATATGTAAAAATTTAGAAATTTAATATTTAAAATACGATGCGATCAAAATACCATCTTGAAATTTGGCATGCACATTTACATTAATACAAGCAAAATATGTGATTTTTTTCAGAATTTTAAAAAGGGTCCTTTTTAAGGACATGAATTTTGAAGTGCAAGGATAAAAAATCGTGTAATTTGGTTGATTTATTATAAATGCTTATGTCAAATTTTAAGATGGTATTTTTATGGCATCATATTTTAAAAAATAATTTTATAAATTACCACGGGCCACATGTTCAAGTTTAGAAGTTACAACTTCATTGGTATAAAAGCTTTTTCTATTAACTTTAAAACGAGCCATCAACGGAGATTCTATCATTTGTCCTTAAAGAGATATTGAAAAATAAACAACCATGGAAAAGTGATTTCTGTCCCATTTTTTGCAACTTTGAACCACTGTATCTCTGAAATTAGTGGGCGTAAAAAATAAAAGAAAATTGATCAATGCATATCTTGATACCCTTTATCAGTTGCACAAATTTCATTGAAATCGAAGAAGGTGAGTTCCAACCGTTGGTCGATTTGGTGTGGAATAGCCCCCTATATTAAGCGATGTCCTACAGATTAGAACGCGAAATCTCATTTTGTCCAGATTAGATTAATTGTTGCAGAAATTTAATCATTTTTGGTCTTTTTACTTTTTGTTTTTGTGTTGCTTTTGTTTTAACTTTATATTTTGTTTTTGCTTTCGGTTTTTTGATTTTATGGTTTCGCCTTTGTTTTTGTTTTTAGTTTTGTTTTTGTATTTTTGCTTGAGTGTTTTGCTTTGGTTTTTACCTTTGTTTTTTTTTTAATTTTTGCCTTTGTTTTTTATTTAGTAGTTCAGCTTTTGTTTTTGTGTTTTTGCTGTTGTGTTTGTGCTTTTGCTTTGTATATGCTTTTGTTTTTACAAAACCGTGTTTTGTGTTTTGCTTTAGTATTTGTATTTTTGTTTTTTTTGTTTTTTCTTGTTTTTTGTTTTTGCTTTTGTTTTTGCTTTTTTGTTTTTGATTTAGTTTTTTCTTTTGTTTTTTGCGTTTGTTTTTGTGTTTTTGCTTTTAATAATAGTAGTAGTCCAGAAGAACTTAGGCCGAGCTTCAGTTTCGGACTAGTTTCACTGAAGACCGGCGCTAACGCGGGAATCGACAACCAAGTCCAAACGATATTAGAAAGATGAACCCTAACCACAGTCCAGAAGAACTTAGGCCGAGCTTCAGTTTCGGACTAGTTCAACTGAAGATCGGCGCTAACGCGGGAATCGACAACCAAGTCCAAACGATATTAGAAAGATGGAACCTAACCATATAATCAGGTTTTTAACTGAGAAATGCTTGACGGACATCCTATAGAACTATTAGAACCAGAACCCCTTATAAATAGTATAGGGAGATGCCACAGCTGAGAATGGCTTCAGTCATGGTATCAAGCGGGGCACAATAGATCTATTCAGGTCGCAGTGCATTACCCCGAAGCAATAATAATAATAATAAACTGAAGACCGACCGGTTTTAGACCAGTTTTTACCTTATTTTACCGGCCGTATTTATACTTTAAATCTCTTTTCTATTTAAATCCATTATCTCCTTTAATCCATTATCTCTTTAAATGCTTTATCTCTATAAATCCTTGCCAGAAAGCGACCAGTTGTTGACTAGATTTACTGCTGGGGCAGGGGACCTGGGACATATTTGTCTAAATCCATCACACATTTTATTAAAACAATTTTTAAACTAAGTATTAATTCAAAATCGACTATAAAATTAAATTCTAATTTTTTTCAGTTTGTTATGCAAATTAACAAAAAAGTCGACTTTTATTTTAAAGCAGACTTTTTTAAATTGTCTATAAATATACGAAAATATTTCGATTTTTGTAAATAAAATTGAATATCTCAATACTAGTATCCTTATCCTTACAGGTTTAAAATTACAACAAGTTTATATGTTTTCAAAATCTACAATTATTCGATATATTCAAACGCAAAAGTTTGTCAGCATTGCGAAGCAAGGGAATCATGTGAGTAAATAACAAAAAAATATTCAACAAATTTTTGTCACTTTTTTATTACGAAAAACCTCTCCATATCTTCTATGCAAACACATTGTACATTCAATGTGTTTGCATAGAATGAAAAAAAAGACAAAACTTTACATGCTATGTAAATATTTTGTATTTTCAACTATATTATGCAATGCAGCCTAAAAAAATAGACCAGTACGTAGAAATATATAAAAAAACAGTTTTACTCATATGGAAAAATCACACTGCATAGAACTCACTGCGAGGATAGTTTTCAGTGTCATTACCTGCATACAAGTTCAACGGAGCGTGTAAAAAAAGTATGTTTGATGTTAAAACTAAATTCTACGCATTTTGCAGTTTGGTTTAATTTTTTCCTTCAAATTTTTGTATACAGTAATAGATGTTCACTGTTGACAGACATATAGAATATGAAATCAGAACTGAGAAACACACTGGTAGAAAAAAAAATTAATTACAACATAAATGTGGCAAAAAACTAAACTATATTTCAAATTAATATTGTTTTGTTTTTTATTTACTAAAATTTCCAGCGAAATTCAAATATATAAATAAATATATAAATAAAATTAAATGCCATAAACTCGGTAGATAACGTTAATTTTGTACTGACAAACTTGAATTCTGGATCTATGAAAACATATTTGATAAAAATGATATTTGACTACAGTTTCGATCACTTCTTACAATTCTTACAAAAATATAGTACTTTAGAAATCTAGTTTTAAATGTAAGTTTTCATTCAATTATCAAGTCTAATTTAATATACATCTTATATTCAAATATATTTTATTATCTATTCTTTATTATATAAAAGGATACTACACTTATGTTTACAGGGCATTTTTAAAAAAAATAGAGCATATAAAAAAGGCCTAGTTATTTTAATAGTTAGTTTGTACAGTGCTTGGGATGACCATAAATTATTTTCTTCACTATCAATAGATCCTAAATGCTAAACAAATAATTAAAAAATATTCCAAAATAAAAGAAACTTTCCGAGTTTAGATTTTAATAAATTAAAACAAATATTTGCAATAAGTAGGGTATAAGTACTAAAATTATGTATGACAATTAGGGGAAAAATTGCGTTTAAATAATTTGTAAGATTTGGTACAAAGGCTGTAACTAGGACAATTTTGTACCTCTAGCTTTTATGGTTCCCGAAATATGGCGGCTTAAAAGTGAAAAAGAAGTAAAACTCAAAAAGTTGGCTTAACTGAATTACATTTATCTGAAAAACTAAAAGGACAATTGAGGTATCGTTTAGACGCGCGTTATGTTATATTTGGTGTAAGTGTTTATATTGTAAGCATAAAAACATACTGTTTTTAGCGTCACTACATTTTTGATTCTAATTTTCACTGCTCTCTTTTGGTAATGTTATTATCAATACCACTTATTTTATATTCGAAACTAATTTGAAAAACATACAAGACCTTAAAGGTAATTATGATTAATTTTTCAAACGCTTACCCTGTTGCATATTGGGTAATATTCATAAATACACTGCACGCTTTCCATTGTTTCATGTTGTTCAATATTTAGTAATATAATGAATTCTTTTGAATTTTATTATTACCTTAAAAACATAATTAATACATTAAAATGATAAAAAAATGCAAAAGTCTTGCTTTCTTTGCATATCTTGCAGTGTTAGTTTTGCACTTGCTCTTGTTCTTGCGTTTCTTATCTTACTCTTGTTCTTGAAATCTCGACCTTGTTCTCGCTCTTGTTCTTGCAAAAAATGCAAGAACAAGATGCAAGAACAAGACATTTTTGATCATCACTACTTATTACTCACCTTCGTAGTCTATTTCGTGAGTCTGTTTTATCCGACATTTTTAATATAGGAAAATCGAAAATAAAAATCCACCAGTACTATTTCATCTTTCCCCATCCCTTTAACCTATATTTCTTTCTTACGATCAACACTATGCATTGCATGAATCCCCTAAACAAAACTGTGTTACCATCTGATTTTCACTACATAGCCTACATTTATATTTCTGTAATCTGCGGAAAATACTACTGACAGGGTATTTCTTCAATTTCCTTTTTCAATATAACGGGTGTATCTTTATTGAGTACTTAAATAAAGAAAGCTTTTAAAATCGATTACTAACCTTTAGATTTAAAGCATATACAAACCAAACTAAAGCCATCCCCAGCACGTAACAGAAATTACCCTCCAAATCCAATTAAAATTCGACCTGCTTGCCTACGTATTTACCCTGTACATCGTAATATCTGTATTAACTCAATTCAACTGAACTCCACACAACTCCATAACAAACTAATCTGAGAAAACAGTCATTTATTCTTATCGCCATAATTATTGCAAATAATAGCTTTACCTTATTCGAATAAATCATTGCAAAGGTGTGAAAATCGGAAATTAATATTTGAATTTAATGCTTTTGTTCTTAATTTACACAGAATTTACTTGCACATCTTTTGTTCTTATTTTTTTAAAGTTTGTGTCTTTTTCTGTCCTTTTATTTTGTCTATCAAATGGGTCAAATTGTAACACGAAGAACGCACATCATTATGGCCATTAGTAGGCGACCTTCTTATACGCCCTTTGAGTCTCTGTATTTTTCTCTTTCTCCAACTTTGGTGGTACACACAGAAAGCGCCACCACCTTTAACGCATGAATAGCGCGTACGTGTTGCAGACACACTTCCGTTTTTCAGTGTCGCACAAAGTAGGAGATAATATATTCTTCTATAACCTTCCGGTATAAAATAGATTTTCGACTCATTCGTTTTTTTTTTCATTTTGTGGAATTTGTACAAATTTTCTAAGAACCTCAGTCGAAATTTTTCAGCAATCATAGCACGTCCGTCGCCCCAAAAAATGTCCCTCATGATGATGTTGCCGTTATTCTGGTAGTTGAATGAAATTTTTAAATGTTGTTGCTATAAGTTTTGCTTTACTGTCAGCATCATCACGACTATCAACATCAGTAGCAGCTGTAAAACTTCAGTTAGATTGAAGTTTCATAGTGATTTCTTTTAATATAGTTTTTTATTTTGCATTTCTTTAGTTTTCTTTGATTTACTACTTGAATTAGATGCACTTTGCATATTAATATTAGAGCGAACATTAAGTAGTTCCAATTGTAAATGCATTCAATGGCGGTAATTTTAATTCACTAAATATTAAATATTATTCATCCAGCATTACGTAAGGCCAGTATCTTCAGAATTGTTCAGGAAAAGTTTGATAGCTCTCGAAAATCTTAACGGTTAGAAAATCGTCTTGATTTTCGGTTTATAATTTGCAATTCGATATGAAATGTACTGTAATATAGTTATTAAAATCAGACTGCCACCAATTCTTTCCTAGGTAAATCTTTTGCAGTCAATTCTACCCGAGACAAATCTTTAACGAGACTATTGCTGCCCGAGCAATAGTTCCCTTAATAATATTTTCTCGAATAATTTTACCCGATAATCGAATGGTAGCATTTCCTCTCGAAAATTATTCTCCGAGACTATTCTTTCTCAGATAATACATCCCCCGTATAATTCTGAATAATAATAATGTTGGTGCTACAGCTCTAAAGAAGCCGCGCTCTCTCACACTTTGAGCGGTGTGTATTTTTATTAATTTTTGTACTCAAAATATATAATTATTTTCTGGAAATTTTACACCAAGTCATTTCTTATCCAAAAATATAAGTTCCCGATCCCGATCAAAAAATAAGTTCCCTTCCCATCGCCTTCTCCAAATAACTGCCCCGAATAATTCGAACACAACATTTATTCGCCCGGGACAACTCTTCCGCGGACAATACGTCCCTGTATAATGCATAGCCGACAATTCTTCCAAGACTTCTTGAGAATATTACGCATTGTGAGTATTCGTCACTGAGACTCTATTTCCCCCAGAGTTTTTGTCCCCGGACAAGATTCTCCTAGGATAATCTCCATCAAACAAGTATTCCGCGAAAAATACTCTACCGAATAATTCAGGCCCTACAATTCTTTCACGATGATTTCTCCATAAGTAACGTTCTTACTGTGACATTCTTCACTGGGGTATTCCTCACTGACACTATCTTGATTACACCGACACAATCCCTTGGGGGTTAATACATATCCGAGTCATTTTATTTCCGAGAATAGGCTTTTCCAGACAATACTTTTTTACCGATATAATAATTCCTCAAACAATATCTCCACAAACAACACTTATATTATTTTTTTTCTAACAAAGCTTCCCTGTTCAATTCTTCATCGACACTTACCTGGTCTATACTTTCCAGAACAATACCCTCCCAGATAAGTTTTGCTTCACAATTCTCGCCCGACCATTTTTCTATGAAAATTTCCCTGATAATTATTTTAACACAATTCCTCCCCAAATATGCATCACCAAATATGTATATTTAGAATTAAGAATCAAAACTCATATAATATATTTGGTTTGAACCAATATCGGAACCGAAACCGCTATTTTTAAAATCTAGGGAACAGAACCGAAATCAATATTCCAAGGAGCTTTAATCAGAGATCGCAAAGAACTGGAATCGGAACTGTTTTTATTTTTGGAACCGGTATCGGAACAGTTGTTAAAAAAATAAGTGGAACCGAAATCGGTACTATATATAATATTTTTGGTTGGAACTGGAACCAGAACCAAAACCGCTCTTTTAAAAATATTGAACCAGAACCGAAAACGATATACCACAGGGTTTTGATCCCTTTCATTGACTGCAAGGAAACAGAATTGTGGAATCGGGTTAGGAAACGGTACCATATTTAATTTTTTTTTTGGTTGGAAATCGGAACCGAAACCGCTATTTTAAAAAATGTTGGAATCAGAACTGGAACCGATATTGAAAAGTTTTAGTCCCTGACCACTAAATATCGGAATTGGAACCGTGTTGCTTTTCGCAATAGGAATCGGAACCACTAATAAATAAAATGAGTGGGACCGGAATCGGAACCATATTATTAATTTTTGGTTTAAACCGAAACCGCTATTTTAAAAATCTTGGAAACAGAACCGAAATCGATATTCCTAAGGGTTTGAATTCCTGTCAGGGACCGCAAGATAACCGAATCGTTTCGATTTTTGAAACCAAAAGCGGAACCGTTATTAAAAAAAAAGTGGAATCGGAACAGGATAATTTTTTTTTTGTTGGAACCAAAATCGGAACCGAAAACTCTAATTTTAAAAATCTTGGAACCAGAACCGTAAACGTTATTCCAAAGGGCTTACGTAACTGTCAGAGACCGAAAAGAACCAGTACTGTTTCGATTTTTGGAACCAAAATCGGAACCATCGAAATACATTTTTAATTGAGAACCGAAATCTGAAAAGAAACCGCTTTTTTAAAAATCTTGGAATTAAAACCAACCCTTTTGGAATATCAAAGGTTTTTAGTTTGTTATTTTATACTTGTTTTTTCATTATTAAAGCTATTTTAAATATTTATAATTTTGTTTAATTTAACATTCCGGGACTATTAGTTTAGAAATATTCAAAAAGTCGGACAGTATTTTAGAATATGGGGATTTTTAATTTTAAATGGTTAGTAGGGTGTATAATCTAAGCGATGTTTTAAATTTACTTTACACATATCCTTCTTAAGAAAATACCTTATATAGTACTTATAATCCAACCATCAATCAGATGCCACAGACAAATATGAATTCCAAAACGCAAACCCACATTAAACTAAATCCTTGCGTCAAGTCCCAGCGCCAAGTACCTGCGGCTCGAATACGATTAAAATTTTGCAGTCACTGCACGTATTATGTATGATGCATATGCCATAGACGCTCATATGCGATGGTGCAGGCATCTAACGTCTGGAGTCTTTATATAAACGACGTATAAAATACGAAAATAAAAAAAAAGAAATAAATGAATGAATACATCATAAAAAGCAACGCAAAAAATATCATCTACATGAACTCAAGCATTGTGAGCTCATTATAGCCAAAAATTTATGAATGGCAGTAACAGCAAGACCACATTAAAAGGAATCAACTCAAATATCGAAGCTTAAAATGCGCGAATAAAAGCGAATTTTGCGGTAATTGGTTCTTCATTATTACATGTGTAGATATGACGCTCTATACGAAGTTAGGACTTGTAGTACTTGTCCTGTTCACATTCCCAATCGAATTACTATGCATGCAGTTTGCTTGGCTTATGAAATGTTTTGGCATATTTCATGGATTTACGAAAATGCTGCTTATGCTGCCGCTGTGAAAATGGCACAAATTCAAAATCCCTCAAAGACATACCTACCATAACTTTCTGTTTTTGTTTTATTTTTATTATTTTATTTTCTGCTACTTGAAGTATTATTTTGAGTTTTGCATCTACTAGACGACTTATCGCAGCAGGAGCTGATTTACATCGAATATTTCTTTTGTTGGTACTCTTATTGGGTGCATATCGAGCTCTATATTTATAAGCTTGGCTCGTTTCTCGTGGAAGTAGGTATCTTTGGCTGAAAGCAATTTTGTTGGCACGCGTTTTGCATGTGAAAATATATTTTTTGAGTGCTGTTTTTATGTTTTCTGAAAAACATAAATTATAATAAAAAATAATAATAAGAAAATTATTATTATTTTGTGTAGGGAATAATCGTTTACACGACGTATGAGTGACTTTTATATGCGACACGTAGTGTGGTAGTGTATTTTTTTGAAGAAGCACTTGAGCCAGTTACTCACTTTGGGGAGATGCAAAGTAAAACACGATTTTTTTTTATAAATTTGAACTTTTTTAAATTTTTTCTATATTTTAAAGAAAATTAATTATGAATTGTTGTCTTACAATTTCTACTTTTAAAATTATATTAATAAATATCAATCAATATTTTATAATTAATTTCAAATCATCTCATGCAACTACAATGCAACTGATGTGACTCTTGTTTGTAACACCATAACTGAAAATTATCCATACTACTTTAATTTTGTCTTCATTTTCGTCGTACAAGTCATATTTCATTGTGTTGTAGAACAATTTACATTATATTAATGACTACAATACATCAATGTCAAAAAACATTATGAATTATGAATTTTTTCACCAACTACCAGATTCATCATATTGAATATACACAGAAAAAAAATTCATCAATATAATGAACTTATTCATAAAAATTTTGAAAAAAAACTGGTTTTTTTATTTTGGAAAAATACTTTTTTTATTTTGGAAAAATACTTGTTTGTTCCACCATCAAATTTTAAATATTATTTTATGTAGTACTAGGATATACTTATTTTTAACAATTAATTAATGAATACATATTTTTTTGGGCACATTTTTTTGAACAAAATTTTCTGTTTTCTAATATTTAAAATTTAAACAAAAAAAAAAAAAATATTAAATTTCGTTATTGATCACCTCATTTTTTTCTTATTTATAATGATTCATTCATTCCCTGTACTTTTTTTTACCAATCAAAGCGATTTAGAATTGGTAAGAAATGCTGCAGAAATAAGTAAACAGTGGCGAGTCCTGTGATTTATAGGTTGAACTAAAAAAAAATATTATGTTTCGAAATAGGATCAAATTTTCGATTTTTTTTTAAATTTCAACCACCTAATTACAAACCCGCCACTGTTTAATTATTTCTGCTATATAACTTACCAGGTCAAAATTATTGTAATTGGTTAGAAAGTACTGGGAATGAAATCTTCCATTAGTATAAATTATATATAAATGAAGTGATCTGTAAAATTTTTGAGAAAATCAATGACAAAGTCGAAATTTATCATTTTTATTTTTCGAAATTTCAACTGTAAACAACAAATTTTATACAAATGAAGAATTCATAGTGTGCAAAGGTATGGTATATCATTGCAAAGGTAATTTAATTGTCTAAAACATAATTGAAAAAAAAAATTTATTTATCAACAGATTATACTTTATAACCAATTTTTTTGATTCGGTTATGTTAGTAAAATGAATTTCTTAAACACCCTGTATCTTAAAGTGGGAGCAAAATAAGATATCTTTTTATTTAATATTTTCTTCTTTTTTGAGATATAGAATGACCCCCTGAATTATTGCATCGATGAATCAAATACCCTGCCTAAAACCATACAATTTTTCAAAATTGGTTTTTATGTCCTGTGCAATACTTTGAAACTGTTTTGGAACTGCAGTGCAACACTTTAACAAAAAAATGTCTTAAACATTTTATAAAACAAATATTATTATGTAGAAGCTGTTACTATATATTTTATATATTTTTTTATAAACGATTCTGTACTGCAACGCTTGTGCACCTTGTTTGCTACTACTATGTAGTACATATAGTATGTACATACAGTATGTACTACTATGCCACGACTATAATAATTTAAAATACGTTTTTAAATACTATTAGATTTTTAACTATAATTTAATTTAATACTTAGTACGTTGAAAGAGAATAAAAATATATATTTTTTCTGTAACTCTTTCGAAGCTGCTTTGAAATCACTTGTAACACCTTTTTGTGATATAAAGTCATATAAAACATTTCGTCACTATTTTGTCAAGAGGCGAATGCGTAATTTTTGATATTTGCGTTTTTTTTTACATTTTTTAATGTAGTTTTTCCTCAAGTATTCTGTGCCAAATTTGTTGGATATTTTTAGCCACAAAAGACAAAACTAAGGGCGAGTTTACACGATAGAGAATATAGCTAGAGATAGAGCAAAATAGAGAAAAAAATCTCATAGAGTTGTGTAAACACTACATAGAGCTCCACTGTATGAAGCTCTACGGTAGATTTTTTTCTCTATCTCTGGCTAATTTCTCTATCGTGTATTCGAGCCTTAAAAGGGCGAATTCGAAAAATTGAAAATCTCTTGCCAAAAGGGCAAATCTTTTTGTTTTTTTTGCAATAACTTTTAATTGGTATAAGATAAAATAGTGGTGTAAACACATTAATTGTTTGTTTTTAAAGCACCATCGATTAGCATCATTATTTGAATAATTATCTTGCTCCAATTTTTGTTGTCTTGCTCCTTTAAAGAGTTATAGCAAAAGAAGGAAAAGGTTCGCCATTTTGTCATGAAATGTTTTTTAATTTTTTTGAATTTTTTTCGTTTTTATCTATAACTCTTTTTTTATTATAACTCTTCACACCACTATAAATAAAATAGTGGTGTGAAGACATTAATTGTTTGTTTCGAAAGCACCTATCGATTGTATTCATTATTTTAAAAAGATGATTTTTTGAATTTTTTATTATATTCAGGAAAAAATGTTTGGCAAAATGTTTATAAATAATGATGCTAATCGATAGGTGCTTTGAAAACAAACAATAAATGCCTTTACATCACTATTTTATCTTGCACCAATAAAGAGTTATAGCATGAAAAGATTTTCAATTTTTATATTTTTTTAGGTTTTTTCCTATAACTCTTTATGGGTGCAAGATATAAATTGATTTCCCTATATTTTTAAAAAAGCATATTCGCCCTTTGGTATGACAGTAAAAATATATAATTTTAAGCTCTACGATGTCTTTTTAATGCAACTTTTCTAAATTTTATTAATATTGTTGTAACTCATTACCATTTGCTTTGAAATTACTTTGAAACAGAGTAAAATTTAAAAATTCAAATTTTTCGATAAACTCTTTTGGAAAACATTTAGCAGACCTAATGCTCAGATCGTGGCTAAGTTCTAATTACACCTCAATGAAACTTATTTTAATGTAACTTTAGTTTAATGTATAGTAACTGTTTTGTAACAACATTACTAATTTTTATAAAAATGAAATATGATTAAAAAAAAAAGTATTTAAATAATAATAGGAAAAGAATATTAAGATAATAGAAACAAATAATTGTGATTTATTTTGTAACGATTTAAAATCTAACATAGAAATATATTCGCTTCGTCTAGTGCAACTCCTTTTTAAATTTGTAGTAGAAAAGAATTGTTAACCTCTTTATATAGAACTAAAATGCATTTTTAATACAATATATTTGATTAATAGTTACATTTTTCTTAAAGTTAAATTAATAAAGAATGTAGTAAAAATAAATACAGATGCAGTAATTTATCCATATTTGTAAGTACGTAAAAATTAATAAAAAATGTCGTTTATATATAATTTATATTCAATTCAGTGAAATTTTCATTCACATTTTCCATCCAAAAACAACTACATCAGTGTAGTAAAAAGAAATACAATTGCTATTAGATGTAAAAAATATATGCCTGCACTTATTACTTATTACACTAATCTTATTTTTTGTTGAATTAATTATTTTTATTTCTTGAAACAAGTGCTTTTTTTTGTCTGGAAGGTATATTTTTTGCAACACATACTCATCTTGCGGTTATGGTTTTAATCAGCATCCCACATGAGGCTTAAGTGCAATTCGAATTTATAATAATCCCATTGTCATGTAGCAAATTGCACGCTCTAAGCGTTGCATTCTTTAGCCACACACTGACATTTTGATTTTGTCATTTTCGCCGCCACCGCAGACGCTGCTGCCGCCAACCGTTTGGGCTTAAAACTTTGTCTTATTTTTCATCGGCTTGTTTTCATACGCATCTTTTTCATATTTTACTTCTTAGCCACGATGTCAGCATGTCAACTGGCTTAAGCAGCGCAAAGTGGCTCTGTCTAAACGTCTAATTGCCTGACTGTCAGACACTGGCAGAGAGCATAGTGACAACTTGTGCCATAGCTCAAAATTAACCCCGTGGCGCAAACTAAAAAAAAAAATAAAAAAAGAAGTATTAAAGAAGAAAACATATATATTTATGAAAATCGCACAAAAGTTAATGCTGCGCATAAATTTTGCATTTTATTTGAGAGAACAATTGCAAAGCATCAAAAATATAAAATATAAAAATGAAAATAAATAAAATGCAAAAAAGAAAAATCATACAAAATCCCACTAGAAAACTTTTCGCATAGTTCAAATGTAGCATAAAATTTGCGCTGAAAGGTTACAAGTTTTATATATTTATGCAAAATATGCCTGAAATAAAATCCAACTCCTTTTTAAGCCGCTTAATGCGCCAACAGAGCAGCTGTTTTGTTATCACATGATTTTAATTAAATATTAAAATGTTTATGGTGAGCAAACAAAAAAAAAATTGTTAATCCTGTGATTACTCTATGGTGTACTTAATAATGTTTTAAATAAATATTTTTGCCATCAAAATTACACTCAGCAATCTGCAATTATTAAGTACAATTTTGTATTTTTCATTCGATTTTGTTTCAGAATTATATCTGAATGTATTCCCTTTTTTTACGTTCTGAATTTATGTTTAATAAGGTCCTTAAACCATTTAAATCAATCAAAAGAGGTCAGTATAATTTGTCTTTTTTAATTACACAGTATGTTGATGAACATTTTCAAAACAGGTCTAAAAACTGCACTTCTTATATCTGCGTTTCTTAAAAATCTGGTTTCTGGTTTCTTAAACATAATTTTTAAAAATCGATTCCAGTAACGATTTCTGAAAATACTTTATATTCATTTTAGTTTCAGTTATAAAAACTAAAACCAAAGTTTCCGGTTCCAGTTCTGATTCAAAGTACTGATTCCAGTTCCAATTCAATTAAGAAAGAAAGAAAAACTCCATATTATTTGGATTTTTGTAATGGATACAGTATACAAATTATAAAACCTATTTGCTGACATATTTTATATCATATAGCAATGTACCGTCATTCGCTCAGTTAGTAAGTGCCTTGGATTACGAGTAGAAAAGTGGTGGGTTCGAACCCCCGCAACTGCAACATATAATATTGTAAAAGATTTTATATACGACGTTAACTTTCGGCAGACATTGGAAAACCTTCGGCTTAAAAACTTCTCACATTGTCGTCCGGATACAGCATTTATAGGTCCTACCATTTGAGTCCAAATATGACACACAAAGTTCAAATGGTGAGAGAGGCTTTATTGGTTCATGTAGATTTTTCCATAAGCCAATATCCTGTAAGACATTTCCCTACAGCTGTTTCCCAGCAAATATCACTTTCCTGAATGGATATTTCAATAAAAAAATAACCATTTTACCAAAAAGGATATTACCCGAAATAGACATTTTTCCATAATATATTTCCCCGAAGAGTACGTTTCCAGAGAGACATTTCTCTGAAAATGATATTTTCCCGATGTGAACATTTCTCTGAAATATATTTCCCCAATATGGAGATTTTCCCGAAATGGATATTTACAAGAAAAGGGTATTCCCCGTATTCTCCAAAACTAACGAAATTGGATTTCTCCGAAAGTGTCGTTTCCCTAAAATAAACACTTCCCTTAATTAAATGGTTCCAATTCAGGTTCTGCCTTCGGTATATTAAGTATTTGAGAATGTTCATTACATCTTATATAAAAATACTAAAAATTTAAAAGACGGCTACTTCATTATTTTAGAGAATTAACTCTAGACGTACATTTAAATAACTAAAATACAAAAAAAAAAGATGTGGCCTTGTTTGGGTACAACAGACATTCAAAGGTTAATTGAGTATCCACGGAGGTGAAGAAAATGATGACAGTAGGTGTAGGGTTTACAGAATTACCCACATTAACTGAGCAGAAAACAACATGAACTGATACATATAACTGACAGTTTCTATTTACTTTAAGTTGTACATAAATTTAATATTTGAAAAAAAAAAAAAATTAAATTGCATTTCAATTAAAATTATGTCAATAACATCAACTGAACTGATTTTTAAATGTAAATTAAAATATGCATATGCAGTATCAGATAAACAAAGTTTAGAAACAGCGTTTAACGCTGTGCTTTAAAATGATTGACATTAGTTTAACAGTTTCTGTTAACTTGTACTAAAAGTAAATAGTGTATTTAATGTTAACTCAAAGAAAGCTTAATTAAATGTCTATGCCGTTGATGATATATGCTATTAACATATTCTCTTTAAACTGTGCTAATTTAAAATATATTATATAGTGAAATTGGCAGTAACTAATAACATAATATTTACCTCTAACATATGTCTTAACATAGAGCTACATTAACACTGTTAACCACTTATTATAGTATTTTAAAAGTAATGTAAATAACATAAAGTATAACTTACAGCGCAAATTTAAAGAGACAATTCAATAACATTATTTTGAATGGTATTTTCATGTTACATACATTTTAAATTTAAAGTTAAAGCCAAAATTAGCATCAGTTTTGTAAAATTGTCTAGTTTTTGAGAAAAATTCCATTATTTTAGTCTTCTTTTATTTTAAAATTCCAACAAAAAAAAATAAATTATCTTTTTAATATTAGACGCAGAAAACATCGCGCTAAAAAATATAAAAATTTACATTTATGCGCATAAAATCTGTTTAACGGGATATAAGTAAAATAAAATAAAATTAAAAAAAAAAATATAAATAAAAATCTTTATATTATACTGTTACGAAAATTGGTAATTTGCTCCACTTTGCAAGGGTAAATGAGACGCAAGCGCATTAAGAAATGTGTTAGACTGAGACGGAAGATCATTCGGCGCTCTGATGCAATGTGCGAGAAAGAGATAGAAGATCAGCGCATTAACAACACTTATGTGCGAATGAGATGCCAACAGCATGCGTCATTCAAAAAACGAGTAGAATGTTCTCCAAACATGTCGAAGCTTGTCGAAACGTGTCGAACTGATGCATGCAGTATACAAGGGCGCCGCATCTGAGGTACAGCACTTTAGTAGTGATTGGAAAGTGGTCGAGTGCATCTCATGTCAGAACAATGTCATTTTATATAGTGAACATGCAGCAGTTGTTAGATTTTGTTATTAGTAAAGTTGTTTATTAAAGTGAATTAATAAAGTTAATTGTTATAATTTAATTTATAAAGTGTTATTATTTTGTACGCAATCCAGGGATACAAATTTGTTGAACAGTTTTCCGTAACAATATGAATTTTCTTAACAATATGAACACAAATTTTAAACATTATTTTTATGCATTGTTTTATACAAAATTTATCCATCTAGTAGTTTAGTTAAGTATACTTTTTATTCACTTTGTTCTTCCGTTTGTAATACGTAGAAGGAGTCTTAGTCGATAATACATTCAATACCACCGTTATTATCTGAGTCGATTCAGCGGTGTCCGTATATACGTCGTTGCTGTAAATGAAAAAAAAAAAATCATTTACAACAAAAATTTTCCATGTGACGTAAACTTTTTAAATTGTTACTGTTAACAAAGGTACTAATAAAAGATTCTCCTTTAACAGATGCGCTTTCCGCGGATGCTCTTTTAGCAAAGTCATACTTAACAGACTTTTAGTTATCTGACTTACTTTAGTACTGTGCTAAATTTACAGAAGAGCGCCATTTTTAAAATTATCTAATACGAAACAAAGCAAAAAGAAAAATAATACAAAAGAAAACTGCAAAAGTAGGACATTACAACAGAAAAGTTGTACCTAGGCCAGTTACATTACATGCGCTCTGCCTTGTTCTCTTTCTTCCTCTCTCTACTTTTAGTATACACTTCCATTATCTCTCTTTTCCGCTTTGTACTATTTATTAGTACATTACTCACAAATACATTTGTAAACATTGCTCTAATTTAAAGATACTCTCTATGTCTATTTCATAGACTATTGCGCTCTGGTGTGATTCTGTGCCAAACACAGCATCAATTGCAGTGATGCTGCGCTTGGCGGTCTCTTCTCTCGCGTTGTTCATGCAGTAGTTGATGTGCATCGTTCTTTAACGGTAGCTAAACAGTTGTGTAACAGTAAATAAACAGCAGTTTGTAGTAGTAATATTAGGGAGAGCACTTTGTTTGCAATGCGGAGACGCAGAGAGTTTTTGGAGGTGTTGAAGGCGATGATGCTGCGAAGGATGCTCGCATCACACTCGTCTCGATTTCGGCATTGACGATGTCAAAGATAAATGCTGCAACAACAACAATACGTTGCGTAGGTTGTTTTGGGGTTTAAGCAACGACGTGAATCTAAGATACTTTTAGTACTTATTAGAACGCGTACTGTAACGGACGGTAGACGGATGTGAGCTGTGAATTATTTTTTTGTGAAATAGGCTATGTATTATTTGAGACACAAGCAACAAAATAATAATTTGTTTATTAACAAGGGACAGACTGTTGAAAAAAAAGTGTTGGTATTAAATAAATAAAAAATGTGAAACTTATAAAATTAATTAATAATCAAAATACAAAAAAAAAGATATTTATATATAAAATCCAAATTTTTGCTTTAAACCATATTTATAATAAAAAATATATAAAAAAAATTATAGCACAATATTAAAAATATATTAAAAAAAATAAAAATAGCAAAAAACTATAAAAAAATCTGAAAAATATCAAAATATAATAAATAAATTTTCGCACGCAGTCGTTACTCTCGTCGTCGTTATCGTTGTCCTCGACATAGTCGTCGTCGTTGTTGTCGTCGTCATCATCCTCGCCAGCAGCAGCACAATCGTCAGGACTACCGTCAACATAAAATCGAGCTTGCGGTTCGACTTCGTTTTGTGTGTAAATAGAGCTTGAGTTTTGCAGGCAAACAAAAACTACAAAGATGCAATTTAAGCAATAAAGTGAAAAAACAAAAATAAAAATAAATAACCACAGAAAAAACACAAAACAAAAAGTAAAACCCCCCATAAAAAATACAAATACAATTTATAGCACACACAAAAAGTGTATCTATGTGAAATCCTTGTGAGCTCGACAAAGTCCTTGTAATACGCTTTGTTTAATGCTTTTTGTTGAAATTTTGCAGAAAATATTATTTAAAAAAAGAAACCAAAATTTAATATTTAATAAATTTCACATAAACTGTAGTAAATATAATATTAAAGTTCAATTTAGCTGCGAACGACCAAACGAACGTGCGGAAACGGATATAAAACAGTATGTAGTACATTTTATACTTTTCTATATCAATACACCCATAAATAAAATCCCTGAAATCCCATTAAAATTGGTCAATAGGATAATTATTGATTTAATAGTATACAAAAAATAAATCTTTTCATATAAACTTAATGGCAATGTCATGGTATTTTCTAGTATTTAATGGTATTTTCCGATTAAAATAATAATTTATCCTATTGACTTTTTTTAATAGTAAAAAACTATTATTTATATAGTATTTTTTTCTGGATATACATTATAATCTATCTTTTGTTGTGTCTGATATCCTATGTGCACACTAGGTATGTCGATCCCGGGATCCCGGTATTGAGCCTAAAATCAGTCCCGAAATAATTCCGGGATTTAAAATTGAAATCCCGGGATTTTCGGGATTAGAAAAATGCTATAAATAGTATTAAAAAAGCTGCTATTTATGAAAATAAAATAAACAAGCATGCATTTATTCACTGTGTCAATGAGTAATATTAAACTAAGGCACTAACATATGTTTAAAATATTCTTATTGTCATTTATTTTAAGTCACTTTTCTATATTATTTCTTTTCTAAATATGAAATAAACTAAATGTAAATTTTGTATGCATTATTAAAAACCACATAACGTAAATGCCTCACCCTTATTTAGATGAATCTAATTCCGTCTTATAATTTCTTTTTAACTACACTGCCCTACAATAATTTTGGTGCAGTAAAAGTTTCAACAAATATTGTATGCATTTATACAGAGCTGTGAATGAATGAATCTTTTTTGGATTCAATCCCTAAAAATTATACATATGAGTTGGTAATTTTGAAACACAATCAATGACATCAATTCTTTTACTGATTGGTACAAAACAATCAGAATTCCTTTTGAACAAATTGATTGCAATCTCTATTTTTAAAGTCTTATATCAAATTCAGTCTATTTCATTCACTTCGGTAAAGTCTTTTTGAAAAATCATTGTTAGAATCATGTGCAAATAAATCGTCAAAAGTTACAATCATTTTTCCTATTCATAGTATTGCTCGAAATATCATGTTATTCGTTTGATTCGAATCAAATGAATGTGCATTCGATTTTAATTAAGTGAATTAAGTCTTCTGTTATTTATAGTCACTTTTTAAAGAAAAAAGATTCAATTCCAAAAACACACAATCATTTGTCAAGTCATATGATTGCTTCATAAGCGACTCGGAAACAAATGATTTTGCTACATATACGGCTCGAAGCTAATGATTTTGAGTTCGTTTTGTTGAAATCTTTTTTCACACTCAAGATTTAAAATAAAACAAACTCAAATCATTTGTTGTTTGAAAATTGTCAATTCACTTTTTTAAATATTTGTGCTTGAAACAATAACAACTGAAAGTCTGCTCTCATATATCATCAAGAGGGGGAGTGTCTTGGGCATGCATGTGCGAGAGTCGAGTGACACAGGCTTGTCCGGTATATTGTGTGTGCAGCCTTCTGACGGCTAGCTTTCTTATGCCCGTAACTTCAACGAATAGATATCTACTGGTGCTTAGTTATCTACCGTGTAAGCAAAATTTCGTAACTTCAACGCATAGTTAAGGAGTAAAAACACCGAATAGGTTAGAGATATCTGTTAGTTACGAACACCAATAGATATCTACTCGTTGAAGTTACGGGCATTAGTGAGGGTTTCCGTGAATTTTTCACGGCACATAAGTGTATGCGTACCTTGACTGCTACCAGGAAGTGTGATGTTGGCATTTCGGATCGAACATACGCCCATCACTCAAGAAGCTTGCCTTCTGTCAATCACAACGTGATCAATTTGCTGCGTGTGTTCTGATCAGGTGACTACCACGTAGCCTTGTGAATACTATGTTTCATGGTGCGGTGAAGTCGATCAGACATTGTCGGAGGTGTTGTGGTGGAGGCTGATTTCTCCGACTGTTGGGCCAAAGATACCGTCATGACTCACTTTGGCATTAAAGTCGCCAATCACGATTTTGATGTCATGACGGGTGCAGTACTCCTAGAGTCCGGTAAAGCGCTCATAGAATGTTTCTGGTTTCATCGTCCATCTCATGATCGTGTCCGTTCAGCGATTGGCTCATCTCCATACTCCATACTTTTTTTGGTTTAAACATATTGAAACAAACAACAACCAACCACGACTCCTAACGGGCATTATGATATCCGCACAAATTTAATATATCCTTAATGCCACGAAATGTAAAATTTATTAATAATTTTATTTCTTAATAACCCCAATTAACAACATAATTCCACTGTCAATATGGACATGTCAACATTTGTAAGAAAATATTTAACTAGATTAATTATAAGATGCATTTTTTTAATTATGCATTGTAAACCTCCTTTTATTTAGTAGCAATATTGTGGTGTATATTTTTTGATACCATATGTTGCAGTCCCTTTTAATTATTTGAAATAAATATACTCTAATGACGGCAAAGACTTCCAGTTGTTTTGGTTGCAAGCACAAAAATTTAAAAAGTGAACAAACAACAAATGATTAGAGTTTGTTTTATTTTAAATCTTGAGTGTGAAAAAAGATGTCAACAAAATGAACTCAAAATCATTTGCTTCGAGCCGTATATGTAGCAAAATCATTTGTTTCCGAGTCGCTTATGAAGCAATCATATGACTTGACAAATGATTGTGTGTTTTTGGAATTGAGTCTTTTTTCTTTAAAAAGTGATTGCAAAAAAAGGTGTTCAATCCTAAGACTATAAGTAACAGAAGATTTGATTCACTTAATTAAAATCGAATGCATATGTTGTTAGCCCCAGTCCAGTCTTGAACCGGGGACCTTTCGGCTCGCAGTCCAACGCACTAACTAACTGCTGCGCCTTGGTAGTATGTATGTCTGTTTTGAAGTTGCCCAGTAGAAAAAATGTCGCAAAAATTTCGCATAGATTTTTGCAACATTCGTGGGCTAAGGGCGAACTTTTTCGCGGTATATGCGTATGTGTCCATCCATAGGCCACAAATAATGGCACTAGGTGAGACCCAGGTTAATGAGGGTGCAGATCCACTGGATTTTCATATACCTGGTTATCACCTATTGCCATTATTCTCTGCCCATAGGGGCCTTGCTCTTTTTATCCGAAGTGACGTTGCGTATCAACTGCAGCAACAACATAGTGTGTCGGATAGCGAATTTAATACTATTTGGGTTAAATTCAAAATACAAACACACATCATGCACTTGTGCTTTCTTTATAGGAGTCCGAATCTAGATAGGGTTTCCACGTGTAATAAGCTGGATGCCTTATCTTCGATCTCAAATATATTGGAGCAATTTCCAGGCAGTGAAATTGTTGTTGCCGGCGATTTTAATGTGCACAACGCCACTTGGTTGAGCCACTCGGGTCTATCAACACAGGAGGGTTGTTATGTTGAGCTTTTTGCCGAGTGCAACCAACTCACTCAAATAGTGAAGGAGCCGACGTATATTCCACGCGTCGGCGGGCAAAGCCCAAAAGTCCTAGACCTTTTTCTGACTTCACATCATGAAAAATATGATGTAAAAGTCCTTGCACCTCTTGGTAATTCCGACCACTGTAATGTTTCCGCTGAGTTTTCGTATTCTAGTTTACGCGCCTCTTCGATTAAAGCCCCGAAGAGGAATGTATGGCTTTACGAAAAAGCAAATTGGGTTGCGTTAAATGATTTTTTTCGCAACTTTAATTGGAAATTGTGTTTCGCTGACAGAGACATAAATGCTGCGGCTTTAATGGTACAAAATATTATTTTATTAGGTATGCGGTCCTTCATACCTTCTAAAAAAATTAGCATTAAACCTAAGGACCACTCTTGGTTTAATGAGACTTGCAGGATTGCAGTCAGGTCGAAAAAGGAAGCCTTTCAGACTTGGCGTTCTAACAAGAATGCTGATACTGAAAGACTTCGTATACAGGCTAGGAATCGCTGTAATGCCGTGATCTCGCGCGAAAAGTTTCTTCACGAACAAAACGCGCGCAAAAAGGTCCTTCTCTATCACAGGGGTAGTAAAAATTTCTGGTCATTTGTAAAAAGGGTGAAGAATCAGACGACATCGTCTACTCCAACTCTTAGTATGAATAGCCAGACCTTCACTGACCCGGTTGATAAAGCTAATCTCTTGGCAGAATTATTTGCAAATAATTCAACGCTCCCAGAAAGTAATCAACCACTGCCCGTCGTTGCATTTGTTTCTTCTGCAATGCCGGAGATACATTTTCGAACTCGGGCAGTTAAAAATGTTTTAGCAAATCTCAATATTAACAAAGCCTCCGGGCCAGATGGCATATCTGCCCATGTATTGAAGAAGTGTGCGTCAACGATGGCTTGTCCATTGCGTAACCTTTTCAACATCTCCTACACGACAGGAGTTTTTCCATCTTGTTGGAAGGTTGCCAATGTCCAGCCAGTTCCGAAAAAGGGTGAGGCTACGAACCCTGCTAATTACCGACCCATTGTAATATGCTCTGTACTCTCCAAGGTAATGGAGAGCGTAATTAACTTCCACTTTGTGAACTATCTTGAGCACAACGAATTGCTCAGTGACCGACAATACGGTTTCCGTAGGACCAGATCCACAGGTGACTTGATGGCGGTCCTCTCCGAAAAGTGGAATAATTGTGTTCACCTTTTCGGGGAGAGCAAGGCTGTTGCTCTTGATATTTCCAAGGCTTTTGATCGAGTGTGGCATAAAGCCCTCGTTCCAAAACTAATTGCATATGGTGTTGGTGAATCTTTTACTCGATGGATATCGAGTTTTCTCCAGGGTCGTTTAATACGAGTTGCGATGGATGGTGTTCTTTCGGAACAACATTTCATCAATTCTGGATTTCCGCAGGGTTCCGTCCTATCCCCGTCCCTATTTCTGGTATTTATCAATGACCTTCTGTCATTGACCCAGAACCCAATCCATTCCTTTGCAGATGATAGCAACATTTGTCATTCATACTCGTTCAAAAAGCGCCCAACCTCTTTGGAGATTAAGAGTAAAAGACGCACTATGAATGACACACTCAATAATGACCTTAAAACAATCTCCGAGTGGGGTCTTGCAAATAGAGTTGATTTTAATGCACGCAAGACCCAATGTTGTCTGTTATCTCACAAAAGAATGGATTCAACCCTACCTCCCCTTAACATGGGTGCGGTGGATATTGCAGAGTCAGCTGCTCTTGACGTTCTGGGCATATCAATTCAATGTGATCTCCGTTAGAATGATCACATATTTGACGTGTCGAAAGAGGCGGCCAAGTGCCTCGGTTTTTTAAAACGGTGTAAGACATACTTCACTCCTGCTGACTTGCGCACTGTCTACACCACCTATATTCGGCCTAAGATGGAATACAATTCGCACATATGGACAGGGGCTTCAAAATCTTCTTTGGAGTTCCTGGATCGAATCCAACAGCGTGCAATATATTTAATAGGGGATGAAAATATTTCATCCTCTATTGGTTCTCTTGAGCACCGAAGGACCGTAGGGTGTGTAAGCCTGTTCTATAGGTATTACAATGGTAAGTGTTCGAGGGAAATACATGGCCTGATTCCACCAGGTCGTGTGTCCTCTCGTTCTACTCGGGCATCGAACCAAGCCCACCCCTTCGTAGTTCACTCGGCTCTCAATAGAACCACGCATTACCGAGAGAATTCGTTCTTCAGTCGCACGATACGTTTGTGGAACAATCTCCCTGCGTCTGTTTTTCCCGACATTTTTGATATTGGCAAGTTCAAAACAAACATTCACCGACACTACTCCATCTTTCCACCCTCCATTTAACCTATCATCCCATCTTACGATCAACACTGTGCATTGCATGAATAGGGGGCATCCCCTGAGCGTTGGTTAATTTGTAAAAAAAAAAAAAAAAAAAAAAAAGTAATTGAAGCATTTTTAAAATTGAATAATCAATTAATAAATTTACATTTTTCTTATCCTGTGGTTATTTTGATATTTGAAAATGTATTTGGTGACTTTTCATTCTACAACGACGATATTATTAACTCTATTATTTCAAAATAAATGTCCAAATATAAAAGTTGCGTGAATATTTAAATTCATTTTCAAAGTTTAAAATTTGAAAGCAAAAAGATATTATTAACAAGCCTTAAAGAAGCAAACAAAACAAGTACAAATTTTTCCAAACCCAAAGTTATGAAATTTTTAATATTTAATCTACACAAATAGACTGTTATCCCAAATAAATGCCATACAGACGTCATCTGCGAGCACAACACAAGACCGCATAATTGATGACCGTGTTAAAATTGGAAATTTCTTTACAAATTTCACACAATATTAAAATGTTCACAGCCACATTTTAGCGCCCCGCTAATTTTCTAATGTCCTGCATTATCGTGTTTGTTTTTCTTTTTATGGTTGGCCACTGTTCGAAACAATGCGCTGATTGCTAATGTTTTTGACCTTTACAAAAATGTAACAAAAAGCATTAAAATAAAAAAAAAACAAAATACAAAAATAAAATACAAAGAAAAACGTACAACAAAAAAGTTTATTATCAGCACATTATATCAACGATAAAAAAATTAAACTTCGAATACAAAAAAAAAATGGAAAACAAAATAAAAGGTAACAAAAACAAAAAAGTGACTAGAGCACGAAGTATTAATGAAATAGAAATGCTACTGATAAGCGTTAAGCCAAAAAAAAACAAAAATAAAGAAAATGTAATGCGAAAAAAATGCAAATAGAAGATAAAGAAAAATTAATTACTTAATTAAAGGCAGTAGTGCCAGTGGCGCTTCAAAAGCTGCTGCTGCTTCGACTGCTTCTACTACTCTGATACTAATACTTTGGATACTTTTCTCCATTATGCATCCTTCATTTTACTCCGCTTCTCCTCGTCTGATTATTTCGCCTTATAGTGCCGTCGCAGCAGCAGCTTAAAGGCAAAGTCAAGTGCCTCAGTTTGATTAAGTGCGCATCATGTGGATTACTTTTTAGTAACTGAGGCGTTCGCACTAAAACTATAATTGGTTTTATACCTAAGAGCTTGGAAATACAGAAAATCCGAGCGGTGGTCTAGGTGCACATCACAAACTAAATGTTTTTAAATTATTGAACTTTGAATTTAATGCTAATGTGAGGATGCAGGCGAAACCTTCCTAAAATGGTATACTATCAGTCAATTTTATAATATAACCCTCTTATTTTTCAATACTTATAATATTTTATCGAATTTTGAAAATATTTTGATGTCGAAATATTATTGTACAAAAAATAAAATAAACCTGAACAAATAAAATTTGCGTCAAACACAAAAAATACTATCGATGTGAAGAATTATCAGCGAAATCTAAATATGGGAATTGGACCCGCTGGGACTTCAAAAATTGCATTTTGGTACCCAGATCGAGATTTTTAAAATTTAATAAAAAGATGACCCCCAATCGCAATAAAGTGAAAAGTTTCATTACTGTTTCTACAAGATTTCAAACAGCAAAATCGAATAAAAAATACATTAGTAGTGATTATTAAAATGTAGAGTTTCGCAAGCATTGTTCAAAACTTTGAGATTTGGAAAAAAACAGATTTTTATTTGTGGTTTTTTCACATTAGTTTCAGAAATTATATACTGCACTATATTATACTCTTTTTCTATTTGTAATTTTTGTAACACAATTTATATACATATTTATTTAATTTACAAATAACAAAATTATTACCGGCGCGAACACGTTTTCTCAACGAACAACAAAAGACACGCACGCAGAAAATACCGATCAGCGAGTGTCAACTTTGTATACAAGAAGAGAGCTGCAAGAATACCTTCATTTACATTTGAATTAATTTTAATGTTTGTTTTCAGTATGTTTAATATGGCCCTATACATACTTCAAACGACGACAAAGGTAGAAAATTATTTAAATCCATTTTTTTTTGTTTGTTTTTATACATCATTATGTTCAAGCGGTGGCAAAAGATGGTGTATGTAGAAAATGCTGCACAACGTTGTCAACTTCGTCAGTCGTTAAATTATCAAGTTAAGACGATCGTGACGAACATACGTTGTATTTAGAATTGATTAGCATTTTCTGTGTTTCGAAACATAGTTTTAACCAAGTAAATTGCAATGAAATAGCTTATTCAAATGCAATTAAAATTTTATGTTGGTATTGTAACATATTTATGGTAAATTTGACATATTCTGCTGGACAATATAATAATGTTTACACGTGAACAAAAATAAATTCAATTTCGATTATAATTTAATTACACTTTATTCCTAATACATGTATGGTAATTTCGTATTTCTTTTTAATTACATTCAAACATATTCAAACAAATCTTTTTTATCCGTGTAGGAAAAGATATTCGTTGTATGTTCTCCGAGTAGGTACTACTGGACGCTTTGCCTTAAAACTAATTCGGACTGAACTCGGTCGGAACGAAGTCGAATATCAAAATAAGCGTCAAAAATTTCCAATGAACTGAATAATATATTAAATGAAATTTTAATTCATTTATTAATTAGTTAGGAATTGATCTATGAATACTAGGAGATACGTTTATTTTATTTTTAGCGTGTTTTAAAATAAAAGAATAAAATTAATATTCGATCAACCTTGCTTTTTGCAGTTTCAGAATCAGCTTTTTTCAATACAAATTAAATGTATAGCGAATCGAATTCAATCAATTCAAGGTTAGGGAAACTAATGTAATACTATATTTTTATACCCTACACCTATGAGGTACAGGGTATATTAACTTTGTGCATATATTGTAACGCCCCTTAGGAGGCGTGTCCGGTATGGAAAAGTATATATATTCTTGATCAGCATCACTACCCGAGTCCGTTTAGCCATGTCCGTCTGTCTGTCTGTCTGTCTGTCTGTTTGTCTGTCCGTCTTGCTGTCTTGCTGCCCGAATACAGAATAACTTGAGAAATACTGATCAGAAAGCGATGAAATTTCGTCTCAATAGCCAAAAGTAGGAACTGAGTTTGAAAATGAGCCAAATCGGTCAACGGACACGCCCACCTCCCATACAAGTCACTTTTATATAACTCTTTCGGAACTAATAATTCGAAAAGTATTCAAGCTATAGTTATAAAATTTAAAACGTATTGTTAGAATTCACCTAAAAATATGTGGTCCAAAAATGGGCGTGATCCGTCCACTTTTTTTTTCATCAATTCCCGGGTTTTCATCGTGGAAATTTGATCCGTAAATTATTAAAATCAAATCTATGAAATATTAGCCTTTCAAAATTTTAAATATAGGCGTGGTCCGCCCAATTACATTTAAAATTTTTTTTTTTTAGTTTTTTATACTTTATATAATTTTTTAATTTATGGGGATATAAGACGTAAATTTCTGATATATGAATAATATTCTGAGGGTTAATATCCCCACCAAAGGTGTAGGGTATTCCATAGTCGGGCCCGACCGACTATAAAAATCCGCCCCATGTGACCGAACCTACCCATGTGACCTAACTTTCCCAACTCGTTAATATTTGAATTATGATCGAATTGAATTACGAAAATTCGTACGATATCGAGATCAAATCTTGTACCAATATCGAAAACCAAAATGAAAGACAAAATATAATAATAAATCGATGCGCGAAGTATTTCCGAGTAGAATAATCCACAACACATCGAAAAACTATGACAGGTTCGAATAAATATACCAGCAGTAATTGTAAACAACATACCATAATTTTTTTTAAGATCACTAAACTGTCCATTGCACCGATGTTCATGTCTCGTCCACATCACCATTGCACCATTTCTGCTATTGAAGTAGATATTGAGTATCCTTTTTAACCTTTTTCAGCAATTCTAGCTGTTGTCAATTGCAGCTAATATGTTTTCTAAATATTTTGCATTTTTTTTTTATAAACACTTTTTATTTTTCAAAAAATTTCTACAAAATTATTTTATTACTTCATTTTTAATTTTTTGAATAAATATTACTTTCCGACATCAAAATTAAATATAACTAAATAGTTGAAAAATAAAATAATAAATAAAAGAAGAATAAAATAAAAAATAAAAAACCAAATATATTTTTAAATAAATTTTATAAATTGCGAAGATTTTCTCGTTGCGTTAAATTGTACCTCTGTCGCAGTTTTGTGTGGTACGATAAATTTTACGAAATAGAATAGCTATCGAAAATAAGAGTAATCAAATTTTACGATTTACGATATTACTGCAATACGAATGAAATAACTATTGAAATATCGTATTTTGTCATTAAATTTGAATGTATAAATGATAAATTTTAAAAACTATTAGAAAAACTATAACAAGATCAAACTATTTTATCGATATTAGTTCGAGAAAGCTTCGAGACATTGTAAATTTTCGAAGCATGGGCGATTTTGATTGAACTGGAAGACTTTTTAACTTAAAATGGCATTTTTTAAAAATATTTTTAAAGCAAATTTTATATTCATTTTGATTTGTTTTTGATGTCCTATTTCTATTCAAAAATCGATTATTAAATTATAAAATACAAAATTTAAAATTAAATATTAGTAATACAATTTAGCTGGTTGCAATTATTTGGTTCTGGACGAATGTAATGACATTCAGATATTTGTTTTTTCATAGTATTTAATGGTATTTACCTATTAAAATAATATTTTTTAATATTGACTAAAATTTTAATAGTAAAAAAACTATTAACTCCATGAAATTTTCTGCAGATGTTGAATGAAAAACAAAATTCAAATAAGCAGTGTATTTGTAATCAGTATCTAATTTATAATATTTAACAATTTAAAAAAAAAATATACTAATTTTAAGAGGTTGAATAAATTCAAAACTACTATAATGTTTAATAATTTCGTTTATATAATTTAATTTTAAACATAATTTGTGTAATAACTAAAATCTACATAAAATAGTGAATTAAAAAAAAATCAAAAACAATAAAATTATCAAAAATAAAATAAAAAGAAAATTGAAATGTGTGTACTAAAAAAATTATAATATAAATGTGAAATATATATAAATGCACCCTGAATAAATTATATTTTTTTTAAATTCAATTTTATTGACTCATTTCATAATATTTACATTAAAGGTATATAAGGAAATAAATATATATTCATGTAATTTTTAGATCATTAATACTTAAAAATATGTACGAAATAATTATAAAGTAAATTATCCGTAAACTAGTAGGAAGTATGATTACCATGTTTATTTATAACCTCTTCTAAACGACTTGGCATCGAATTAATAATAGTGGATATGGTCGCAAGTTCAATTTTATTCAACTCTTCTTTGATGGCTTCCTTTAAACTTCTTACGTCTGTATACTGGTGCCCTTGGTGAAAAACTTTCGCTGATAATATGGACCTTAAGTTCTCGATTGGATTTAGATCGGGACTAATTGCAGGTCAATCGAAAATCGGGATACTACGGGATTCTAGAAAGTTTTTAGTTTTTCTCGAATTGTGAATCGCCGCATTATCTTGTTGAAAAATGAACTCTGAACCAGCAATAAGCTCACCAAAATGAATAAGTACTTCACCTAATAAGTTAATATAATATTTCGAATCCATTCGAGTTGAAACAAAGCAAATAGGAGTAGTACCTCTCTATGCCATTCCAGCCCAAACCATTAATGATCCGCCACCGAAATTTCGTCTCTTACGTATTTGTGGTTTTGAACCTTTATTTCGCCAATATTTATGAGCTCCATCTGGGCCATCTAAATTAAACTTTTTTTTCGACAGTAAAGACGACTGACTTACATTCCTCGTGCCAAAATCGATACTTCTCGGCAAATCGAAGTCTAGCCAATTTGTGTTTTTTTGTGAGGGCTGGTTTCCCGCGTTTTTATTCATATGCCAGGATTAAATACCTCTTCATTATTTGTTGGACTCTTCGTACACCAACTTTCAAGTTCATTTGATGTTTAATTTTGATTTGCGCTAAAATTTTCATTAACGGCTAACTTTTTCATCCGTCATTTTTCTCTTTCAGTGACCATTGGTGTTCTTCCTGGTCGCTTATTTTGTCCATATTTGTTCCCCATCTTTCGGAAATTATCGATAACACGGAAATTAATCGTTTAGCAATTTCACGTATAGACAAGCCTTCTTCGTGAAATGCTTTGATTTCTCCCTTTTCTTCATCACTTAGAACTCTTCCACGCGGCATTCTTAAAAAATAAAATAATTAATTTATAATACAATAAAAAATGACTTATAATATCCGTGGTAGAGAAATACTTACGTATGATTATTTTCTTAGTTGCCATCGAATCGATTAATAATATTTTTAAACCATGCCCTTATATTTATTTCGGATTAAGAGCAGTACAAATAACGGTTTAATTCTTTTTATTATTGGAGCAATGAACTAAGATCGTGTGTCTATGCCAAATAATTTGAGTACTCTTTAATGTAATATAACGGTATAATGAGAGAATTGAATTCTAATTATTTACAGAGAAATTTATATAAATCTAGGTGACTTTATAAATATTTCGCAAAGCGTATTTTATATTAAAAAATATATTTTAAACTATTAAAAAATTTAAGTGTTTTCATAATTGCGTACTGCGAAAAAATCAAACTACAAATAAAGCGCAAGAAAGTCAAATATTGGAAAAAAATAAATGCATAATATTAAAAAGTAAAAAATACTCAAAAATGTCAACAGTTATTGTGACATAAAATTAGCAACTTTTGAAGAAAAAGTCTGAAGAAAAGTAACAGACAAGTAAGGACGTAAAAAACCAAAAACAAATAAATTAGCAGCAACAACATAATAAGCAGCAACAACATTAAAAGCAACAACAACATTGAAAGCAGCACGAACATTAAAAGCAGCAACACATTATAAGCAGCAACAACATAAATAATAAAAGTAGCTGCCAAAAAGGTTGCAGCAACAGCAACTTTAAAAAAAATTATCAGCAGCAACTTCAAAAGACGCAGCAACCTCGAAAAGTAGCAACAGCACCACACAAAAAAATAGCAACAGCTGCTGCAAGTAAAAAAAGAACAACTACTTGCAACAATGGCAACAAATGCGACGTTGACACTGACTCAAATGTTGTCCATACAGAGCTGCAACCGTAACAGCAGCAACAAAAACTGATACGAGTCCATTGGGTCATAAATTATTAACGACAGACTGAGTCAGTGAGCAACAGGGGCAACATCAGCAGCAACATTAAGAGTAGCAGCAACAGAAGCAGCAAACAATAGCAGCAACAGCAACAAATGAGTTGCCACTGAGGAGAGTTGAAAGTAGCAGCAGCATTCTCAACGTGGTGCAGCCAACAAAGTGAAAAAAGGATAACGTTGAGCGCACACAAACAAGGACCTGTTGTGTGAGTGTGTCCGTGTCTGTCCCCCCATGCATGTGCATAATTAAAGCAGGTGTCATGGCACGTGTGTGTTTTTCATCTTGTGCAAGTGTGATGTGAGTTAAGGTGAGGTGAAGAGAGCATAGCAGATGCGACTCAAAATGAAGTGAGTTGAGGTAAAGTGTGTTGAGTTGAGATGGGTTGGGTTGAGGCAAAGGTGAAGCCATGTGAAAGAAATGCAAAAACTTCAAAAATCTACGTAATGAAAATAAATGGTCAATGTGTAAAATAAAAGAGCCATGCTTTAAATAAGCAAAAACTGAGCAGGCACTGTGACAAAATCAGATTAATTCAAGACAAAAGAAAAACCAAAAATAAAGATAAATTGCAGAACAATATATTAAGTAGTTTTTGTATAGAGTAGGGAAATAATTAAAATAAAGTAGATAAAGTAAAAAAAAAAAAAAAAAAATCAATAAAATATCGCTATTAGGTATATCAAACACAATCAAAAAACTCAAAATGCAAACATCTTTAATATTACCGTGGATTTCATTATTTTCAGGCAACCTTAGAAAAAATTAATTATAGCTTCAAATTATTGATGCCATATAATAATAATAGTTTGGCGCTACAGTCCTGAATAGAACTTCGGCCGAGCTCTCTCACCATTTTGAGCTGTGCGTGTTATATTTGTACTCAAAGTGGTTAGACCTACAGTTTATTGAGAATCCGAACGGCAGGTGAGAGCTTTTCATAGGCAATGGTTTTACTCTCGTAGGTTTGCCATTTACTGACGAGAGGTAGCGCGGTATAGAAAAATGTTTCTTTGATAAGATGTTGTTAGCTCCAGTCCAGGCTTGAACCGGGGACCTTTCGGCTCGCAGTCCAACGCACTAACCACTGAGCTACCGCAGCCATTTCCCGTCGGGAATCAAATATATATATTTATTATCAAATAAATTTTTAAAAAGTATATATAGAGTTGACTCCTTTGAGTAAAGAGTTTTCGAAACACAATTTCCTCCGTATTTTCAAAAATGTAAATTTCGATTACATAGTTAATCTAGAAAACTTTTTACAGCTAATTGAAATCGGTTCCGTCCGGCACTTTGAGTATCAACTATTTAAAAACACAGTAGATATCACAAATATGAAAAATATCTTAAAAACCATCACAGAATTTAAATCGTATATCACTTTTTCATTTCGTAATAATGATTACACTACGCAACACGATTTTTGCCAATGACATCCCATACACGAATTCTATATAGTTCACTGGTTCTGGTTTTTACTGAATACTCAGTTTTTTCCTATTTCTTACTGTTTTTAAGAAAATTGCAATCGTATTTTTAAGCTGTTCTCAGCCACTACTTCGAACAAAAAAAAATATAGTACTGTGGTAAACTAGTTTTACAAAAAACTTTAACGCAATTTTTGTTTCAATTATCAGTACTAATTTCAATTTACTAATGAATGCCAATATTCCAATAGCGCTTCAAGATAATTCGATCTAAACCTGAAAAATGTTGATTATTTTAGAGAATAAAGAATTTTTGTATAAATTTTTTTATCATTTAGGATTTAATAGTAAACAAAAATGATTTGTGGTTACTCAGAGCATAGTACAAACTTACTATCAAAATTACTAAATTTTTTCAAAATGATTGTCCTTTTTAAAATATACCATGTGAACATAATTTTGGTACTCCTTTAAATATAATCTATTTTCAATAAAAAAATACTTATGCCTGGAGTCTGGATATAACATTATTTCATACCACTCAGAAAAAAAAACTCATAAAATCCCATTAAAATTTGTCAATAGGGCAGTTATTGATTTAATAGTATACAAATAATAAATATTTTCATACAAACTCAAATAAATTTAATAGTATTTTATAGTATTTAATAGGATTCACCGATTGATTTAATAGTTTATCGGACAAATATCCTTTTGACTAATTTTAATAGTAAAAACTATTAATTTTATGGATTGTTTTTTCTGAGTGTACAATTGAAGCGCTGGGTGCAATAAGGGCGTTATGTGAAAAAGTAAGTTTTGAGATATTTGCGTTTATAGTTTTTAAATGTCAGTATCTCAAAAAGGAATAATCCGATTTTATTGATTCAAATTTTGCATTAAAATTTGCATTAAATTTTTAGCTTTATTATGCATTTTTCAAATTTGTTTTAGAGATCCTATTAATATATAAAATAATTAATTAAAATAAATGATTTATACGCCCTTATTGCATAAAACGACAAAAAACTTTATGCAATAGATCTGGGAGAATGGTAAAGAATGGTAGAAGGCACTGCTGAGATCATTCGGTGTGAATATTGCAAAAAGGGCGTTATGATGCCTATCCCTAGTGGAAATTTGCCCGATGCGCCATCGGGAAATGATCGGGGTTTCGTCAGGTAACCCCTATTAGAGCAAATATGATCATTGCCTTGTCATGCCCTTATCATGCTCACCATAGCAGGGTTTACATTATCTAAACAGCCAATGGTCCCGATCAAAGCTACATTAGTTGTTCCTCATAAAGAAATTTTCAATGCAATGATCAGGTTTCAATGAGGTATGATATTTTATTTCATCGGGTATTTGTAGTGCTTTCTTTTGCTCATGTTTTAACAAGGCAACGGTCAGATAAATAATGATATGGGGAATTACCCGATCAGTACATGATCATTGCCTGAGGTGAGTACATGATCAGGACACTGCGTTACAAGGACATAGTGGGCCTCGTCATATCCCGATCATCTCAAATAATGACATGATCAGTTCATGAGCATGGCCCTACCAAAATTTCTACTAGGGATTGCACCCAACGCTTCAATTGCATACTCAGTTTTTTTTTTGCTATTTTTGAAAATTATTATTTGTAGCGTTATGAGTCTTGAATCTATGCATACAATTGTTTGTTTTTATTAAGGTAAATAATAAAATACATCATTACATTTTTATTATTTTTTTATTATTATATTATATATTATTTTTTTATATTGTTTTAAATCGTTTAATTTTAATACAAATATTCAAATTAAATCATTCAACTCTGAATACACTATTATTTAAGAAAAAATAAATACTCATGTATATATTACCATATATTTTAAATATAAGAAATATTAAAAATGGCTTAATACATAAATATGCAATTTTTCTTATTTTGCCCAAAATATCACCTCACAGTTCATAAGTATATGACTTTATTAACTAAATGTATGTTTTGCTACATAACAGATGTCATAAACTATCAGTGAACTTATTTCATTCGAAATATAATATTTAAAAATGCTATTGAAAAGCTGTTACCATATGGTAACAAATTACTGAAAATAACATTTTGTCGCTAAAAAATATGAAAGGAATTATAAGAGCAGGGCGACATCAAATACAAAGTGATTAAGGCATTATATTATATTTATGCTACATACCGCAAATGTTGCATACCTTTAGGGGCATTTCTAGAACGCTCGATTATTAAAATCAATGTAATTAATTTTAAAACAATTTTTTTTAAGAAAGTTTTAGTCTTGAATTTTTATGTTTAGTGTATAAATGTATTACATTTGATAATTATACAATAAAATTTATTTAGTTCACAATAATACAAAATGCATAGAAAAACCCATAAACTATCTTTACTAAAAATATCAAAAAATTATATTTCAACGACATTTAAATGATATCTCTGATACTGATTACCACAAAATCATAATATATTTATTCTCTTTATCTCTGTTTTAGTCAATAGTTTAATTTTAATTTTTTTAATTCCTTAATTATATATTTTTCAAATACAGGATTTTTCGTTCGGATTTGAAAACATCATTACTTTTTTCTCAAAAATCAAAATTTTTAAAAATCTTAATCCTTTTTTTATATTACAAAATAAGAATTTATGGATATAATAAATTTGCATAATTAGAAGGAACATTTTTTGGATAACAAGTTGGGTAAAGTTTATACATATAGCACTTTTCTTAAATCTTTACGTATTAATAATACGGCACTCGTCAGTTTATAAAATATTTATAATAAAAATGAATTTAATACCCTACGTAGATTAATTAGTTACTCAATATAAATCACTAGAAAATACAAATATTAATGAATTGTATACATTGCCTACAAAGTATACATTGTCTACATGTATTTTAGAGATTGTCTACATGCAATTGTCTACATCTAGACAGTCGTGTAATCTACATTTGTAGACAATCTCGCCCAACCCTGGTTTTTGATAGCATAGGGCATATTTTAAAAATTATAACCGATAAATAAAAGTTAGTTATTTTGATCATTAGGGTCAACAATGTCTGCATAAACATTAATGATTTTCTCATTTATCATTAAATCCAAAATACTATTACTACAAAAATAAAATAAATATACAACAATGATGAAATGAAATACATAGAATATGTTTTTCAATATACTAACAAAATAGTTAAAAAAAGCGTAAAACTGTCACACAACAGATAAAGTGTCACAATCTGTGAATAAAATATTAAAAGAAAATGTCTGTGGTGCAATAAACAAAAATAGCAATAAAATAAATTGTTAAAGTTCGCGGTGTAACTTTGTTGTGTGGCGTATATTTTACAGGCACAGAAAACAAAAATAAAAGTAAATTAATCAACATTAAATAATGTCATCAGCAGTGTTGCTTTGATTAACAGCAACAATCACAATAAGACTAACAACATTTATAAAAAAAAAAAAAATATTATCATTATCAGCAGCAACAATACAGTCAACGCTAACATTATAAAGAGCAACGTTATAAACAGCAGCAACAACATCATCATCAGCAGCAGCAACATTATCAACGGCAACATCATCCACATCACAAACTATTTCCCACCACAGAACGGAACAGCAACAACATAAAGAAAACCCATTCAAAATGTTGTTTAGCCTAAAAATGTTCACCTTTTTATGGATAACAAACGCCTGCGGCGGTGGTGGCTTTTGGATAAATTTTGCAACCGCACAGCCTTCGTTTACCGAGAAAATCCCACTGGGTGAGTGCGACACTTGGTGCTGTTTGTGCAGCACGTGCTGTTTGTTGCAGCAATATTTTTTAAAAAACTTTTTATATATTTTTTTTGTTTTTTTTTTTTGGTTTTTTAGTTTGTAGTTGTTTTTTGTGTTTCTCTTTAGTGTGAATTTGTTGACATAAAAAAATATTTTGCACTAGTTTTATGAATAGGCAACACATGCGGTAGCAAATTCTATATATATATAAAACTCTTGGTCCGTCTGTCAGTCTGTCGGTCTGTCTGTCTGTCTGTTGGTTCCAGCATCACGTCTAAACCGCTGAACCGATTTAACTGAAATTTTTCACCAGGATACTATGGAGTCGGGAGGGTGTCATATGCTATATATGGGCGGGATTGGACAAAGGGTGTGGCACCTCCCATACAACCTAAACCTTCAAAACGACATAACTCAGCATATACACAAGCTAAAAAGATGGAACAAAAAACTCAAATATAAAAAAAAAAATTTCCAAAAGCAACCACACCACATTAAAACTCACCATAATGAAACTCACCACACTAAAATTCACCCTCTAAAATTCACCACACTAAAACTCACCACTCTAAAACTCACCACACTAAAAATCACCACCTTAAAACTAACCACAAAAAAATTCACCACAATAAAATTCTTACCACACTAAAACTCACCACACCAAAATTCACCTCGCCTAAACTCACCACACAGAAACTCACCACATTCTACGGGAAAGAATTCTACCGGGAACAATTCTACCGGGATGAGTTCTACGGGAAGATTTCTTCCGGGAAGAATTCTACCGGGAAGAATTCTACGGGAAATCGTTCTATGGGGATGTATTTTACGGGGCAGTCTGAAAAAAATGGTCTTTGAGAAAAGTTATTTTGGCGGAGATTTATTATTTGGTTACAACATTTATAAAACCAATAAAAAATTTCCACAGCCAAGCACGGGCCCTTGATATTAATCATAAAATTGTTTTTTATTTTAATAAAATCGCTCCATATCTTTTAAGTCACAAAATCTTTGCACGAGTCGTGAACGGTCCAGCTATACTGTAATAAATATTTCAAAATAATTTAATATTTAGTGAGAAATTTAATTATTAGTGAAAAATGTTAGTTTCACTGAAAAATTTATTTTCCATAAAAAAATAATTTTTAATGAGAACAAAAACAATTTGAATTTTTAGTGAAAACTTCAATTTTTAGTTAAAATATGAATTTTAGGTAAAAATTTAATTTTTTAGTGAAAAATTTATTTTTTTAGTGAAAAATTAATTCTTTACTGAAAAATTGAATTTTTGGTAAAAAATTTACTATTTAGTGAAAAATTTAATTTTTAGCGAAAAATTCATTTTTTAGTGAAAAATTATTTTTTTTAGTGAAAATTTTTTTTTTTTTTTTAGTGAAACATTGAGTTTATAGTGAAAATTTTAAATTCTGCCTTTTCTCTAAAAATTAAACAATACTTCCTTAAAACTAACACCAAGCCATCTTTATCCCTCCTTTTTGCATAACTTCTATTTGCAGCTGTTTTGATTTTTTTCTTCTCAGAACACGATATGGTTCTGAATTCTGAGAGAGAATTCGTAGGCTTATATTGCATAAAGTTGCGGTAAATCTGACTGTATTTGTGTCACTTTAAATGTAGCTGTTGCTGGCCATAGTTAGTTGTTAGTGCTGCGACGGCTGTTGCAGATGCCGTTGCCATTGCGACAGCAATTGCTGCATCAACACTTCTTTATGCAAAACAGAGACCAACTAACGTAACGTACAGCGCACGTAATGGTTCAGTGCGCATATTACGTACGACTATGCAGAGGTCTTTACTGCGTGTTTCCTATTATTTTCCTTATACTATGTATGTGTGTTTGTTTGTTACTATGTATGTTATAGCGATTTTTTGCATATGTATGCACAGAAAAAAAAATATATGTTTCTCCCAAGCATAATTTTATGTTTTTATATTTATCTAATAAATACAATTTTATTATTTTGACATACCATTTTTTAACTGACAAATCGACATCTGTCTAAAACCATTTGTTACCAGCTTAACTCAATTTTATATCTACTAAAAATAATTTTATTAACTGAGTAATTCTTTATGCACAATTATTATGTAATTAAAAAACTTTATCATTTGATTATGTATTTTATAAATTAATCATTATAATTAAATAATTTTTGCCAAAGGTTTTTTTTTACCTATTTTTAATAAACCAATTAAAATATCTTTTTCATTTTATACAAAAACGTTTGATGTTAAACATAATTTGTTTAAAAATATAATTAAATATTGTAAAATTTCGTTAACATTTTCAAAAATAAATTTATAAATAATATTATTTGACTAAAATCAAATTGTGCATGCAATTTTATAAAACTACCAAATATATTATTATTTTTATCATTATTATTATTAAAAATAATATGATTCAATTACGTTTATTAATCAATATAACTATAAAATGTTTTTTGATTCCACAATTTTATAAGAATTTGCTCAACAAACAGTCCATGTTATATGTCTGACTTTCACAATTACATTAAATTGCACTTGTTAACAAATATATTTTATAATTGATCATAACTTAAATATCTTCCAAGAACATTATAGTTGATGCAATAATGTTTGATTTCGTTATTTGGTTCAAATATGTTAAAACACTTTTTTTGTCATATTTGTCTGACATTTCCAATTAATCATATATGTAATTGAGGTAAAATTTTGGTCTGCGTTATATATAGCCATTCTAAACGGTCTCGCGGAATGTGGGCGGGAATGCACGACTGGGCGTGGCACCCCCCATAGAAGGTGCATTTTCCAGATGGTGTATTTCAACAGTTATTATAGTGATCATAAGATATTTCACACCTGGGTATACCAACCATCCCAAATTCTTTAAACTTACCACACCGAAATTCACCACATCGAAATTCATCACACTAAAACTCACCACACTTAAAATCACCACACTAAAACTCACCACTCTAAAATTCACCACACTAAAATTCACCACACTAAAACTCACCACACTAAAACTCACCACATCAAAATTCAACACACTAAAATTCACCACACTAAAACTTCTACTGGGAAAAACTCTACGGGGAAGAATTCTACGGGAAAAAATTGTACTAGGAAGAATTTTATGTGGAAGATATAAATAATAAAAATGTTCTTTATATTAATAAAATCACTTCATATCCTTGCATTCACAAAATTTTGGCACGAGTCATGCACGGGTCCAGCTAGTTCAATATGTAATTGTTTGAGCAAATATTTATCAAATTATTTTGTAGTGAAAAACATATTTAAATTACAGTAATTTAAATGTCTGCATACAGGAACACATATGCATCATACATTTTCTGACTTTAATTAGCTGTTACTGCTAAATAAAAATATATCATTTTGGAATTCCTTTCGTAACTTATGTTTAAAAGATAAAATTGTAGCAAACATAATAATGTTACCTTGAAAATAGATTTTCCCTGTCTGTGTTAAAAAAAAATAAGATTAAAAACAAATTAATAAAACTTTGACCGATATATAAATTGCTTATTATAATTATAATATTTATATAAATATTATTTCTAAACATTTTATTGTTCATTTCAAATAGTCAAGTTTTCCCTGTGTGTGTTTCTGCGTTAGTGTTGTGTGTCACCATTAGTTTCATGCCATTTTATAACATTTAAAGCAACTATTTTAATTTCTTAAAATACTACGTGACTGTGTGCGTGCTCTGGTGTGTGTGTATTTCATACGCACACAAAGACACATTTCTACAAACATTTTGCACAGTTTCCGGTAGCGCTCACAAAATTTACGACTTTGCAAAATTACTTTGAACTACACAATACTCTTACTATGCGTAGTTTCAAAAAAGAAGCAGTTTGTAATTCAAATAAATATTTTTTATCACTTTCGGACCATTTGTGCTTATTAAAGGTTCATTAAAAAAATGTGTCTAATTTACATAGTTAAATTTTAGTTTTTCTTTTTATAATTAATTTTATTATATTTCAATTTTTACTTTGTTTTTTTTTACAGCTATTTAATTTTAAGCATTTTAAATTATTTGTCAAATTATAGGGGTATCTTGCCAAGAATTATTTATGCAGTTAAAAATAGATAATTTATAATAAAAAAATATATAATTTATATTTATAAAAATCCCAACAAAGTTTTTAAATAGTTTTTTTGGTAAATTATTGCTTTGCATGAAATTTATATAAAGTATAAAAAAAATTCACACAACATTCAATAGTTAATTTTTTAATATTATTTTTTTTTTATCTGGCATAAAATTGTGCTGCGCGTCGTGTGCAAATACTTGGTGTCTGCATTAACATAACTAATGGTCTCTGTGGCATTGGGGTTGTTTATGCTGTTGGTTTTAAAAATAGCATTTTTTTGCATTTCACCCTCAATTTGTGTGCTTAATTGCAGCAAAAGTATTTAACATTTTAAGTATTATATATAATGCATTTATTAATTTAAATATGGTTGAATTCATTAGTTTACTGTTGAAAAAGTTGTATGAAATATTACAGCAATAAAAAACATATGGATATATAAATATTTATCCTTAATATTAAAACGTTTTCAAATAGTTTCTTTGATTACAGTGCCCAACAAAATTCTAATTTTGACATATTGACATTTGACATATTTGATACATTTGTGACGTTGATTTTGACATTGGCGTTAGTTTTGTCAAATTGACTCAAGTTTTTGTGATATGGCCTATTTTTTAATTTTTCATTTTTTGATCTTTTATTTATGAAATTCCAAAAAGAGAAAAGAATGAAATTATCTTTCTGATATTCAACACAGAAAACCTAGCGCTACAATTTTATTTTATAAATAAAAAGATTCAAAAGTTTGCAAAAATTCTATGAATCAACAACATTATTACTTAAAATGTTAAAAATGATTTTTGTGTATTTTATATGTACTGCAATATATCATATATTAAACTCCATTTAAGAAAATAAATGTTCACTCTTAGTTAATTCTTATAATCACTAGATTATAAACAGTATTATGTTTAGTATTAGTTTATTATTATGTTTAATTTAAACAGGGTTTTTTTTAGTTTGTTTGTTTTTTAAAACTCTAAACAAAATAAAAGTGTTTTCTACAATTTTTCTTTTGATTTTTGCATAAGTAAATGCGTTCTCGATTTTTTTATTTATATTTTTGTTATATACCTTTTTTTCTCCCATTATTTGGATTTTGTTTTTGGAATTATGTACATATGATTTTGTTTTTTGTGTTTTTTATTTTACTTTTGTTATTTTCTTGATTTTGATTTAATTTTTCTGGTTCTTCATTTTATTTTTGGTTTTTCAGAAATTTTGATTTTAGCATTTTATTTTGTGCTCTTCTTGTAATTTTGGATTTTCGTTTTGGTTTTGTTTTTGGGATTTTTTTTTGCATTGGTTTTGATTAATTTTGGGATTTTTTTTGTGTTTTGTTTTTGCTTATATATGTGCTTTATGTTTTGTTTTTTCGTGGCTTTGCTTTGGTTTTTGCTACTGTGTTTTTATTTTTATTTTTTTACTTGATTTTTTGTGTTTTTCTACTGTTTTTGTGTTTTTCTTCTGATTTTTACTTTCTTATTTGGCTTTATTATTTTGTTGTTTTTTTTTATCTTTTTATTTTTTTACTTGATTTTTATTTTTTTACTTGATTTTTTTGTGTTTTTCTCCTGTGTTTGTGTTTTTCTTCTGATTTTTATTTACTTTATTATTTTGTTTTTAAATTTATGCTTTTACTTTTGTTAATATTTTTTTTTTCTATTTTTTTTTGTTTTTGTCTTTTGTTATTTTTTTGTTTTTGGTTGTTATTGTTTTGCATTTTATTATTTTTAGTGTTTCTTTTTCTGGAATTTGTTTAAAGCATATTATTTTGGTGGTCTTTTTATAATTTTATTCATCGTTTCTTATATATATAATTTTTATTGAATATTTATTGAATTTTTTTTGAATTTAGTTTTTGCTTTTCTTTTTCTGTTGTGCTTTTCTTGTATTTCTACTTTTTGGTTTTAATTTCTTGTTCGTGATTTTCTTTCTTTATTATGTTTTTTCTTTTGATTTTGTTTTTTTCTTTTAATTTTTTCTTTGTGTCTGCATTTTATCTGGCGTTTTTGCTGCGCTTTCTTTCCTTTTTTAATTTTTGATTTTGATTTTTTTTTTTCCTTTGTGCTTGTTTTGATTTTTTTTATCTATAATGATTTAGTGTATTTTTTTTGATTTGTATTATTGCTTTTTATGTTCGTTGCTGTTTTAAATGCCGAATTACAATTTTCTTTTTTTTATTATGTTTTTCTTTTGATTTTGTGTTTTTCTTTTGTGTTTGCATTTGACCTAACGTTTTTTGCTTTTTTTACATTTTTTTTTTTTATTTTAGGTTTTTGCTTTTTTGTTTTTATTTTTACTTTTACTTTGTGCTTGTTTTTACTTTTTGATTTAGTGATTGATTTAGTTTATTTTCTTTTGATTTGTTTTATCGCTTTTGTTTTTAATTTTGTTTTTTCATGTTCGTTGCTGTTTTAAATGCCGAATTAAATTCAAATTAGTTGATCAAGTTCTACCAAATGCTTTAAGCAGTTCAAAGTTAAACTGCAAAACAAAACTAAAAACGTAATTTAAAACCTGTTTATGAATTTTTAATCAAATTGCTTTTTTTAAAATACATTTACGAAATTTCAATATTTATTCATAATTCATTCATTGTATTTAATTGAAATTGATATTTTTTTTTTGTTAATACAAAATGTGAACGGCAGCAACTTTGGCAATAATTTGTGCGCCGACAGCTCGAAGCCAATTTGCATGCAATAAATGATTGTCGCTGCAATACAATGTCAGCTGTCAGTCATTTGTAACAACATGTTGTATATATTTGTTTGGTGTGCAGCAGCAACAAAACAACAAAAAGAGCAAATACTTTTTAATTGTTTGAAATAGTTTGGCAGCCAGCTGCCTTATACAATAAACAAAACAAAAAAAATATCAACTTCAACAAAAAATGAAAACACCAAAAAATTGCTACAAATTGGCAGCACTTTATTTAGACTTTGTTCGCATTTAGAGCAATAATAAAATCGTTTGAATTTTAAAATCGATTTTCAGTCACTTTTATTTTTACTCGAAATTTTGTTATTTGGTTTTTATTATTTTTTCGTTTTTTGTGTACTTTAAAGCTGCGTAGCTCTGCCGAACAGGGCTAAAATCAGCAAAGTTTTGTTGACAAGCCAAACGCTTGGCTGCAACAACACAACAGAGAAGTAATTACCAACAAGTAAAGATTTTCCACGTTTTCATTTTTTAGGATTATTTTTTTCATTTTTTATATATTTTTTTTTTTAATATATTTTTCTATATTTTTATTTTTTTGGCAAATTTTTCTTTATTTTTTGTCCTTTACCGTTTACTTTGTTATTTTATTAAAACAAAAACTATGTACTTTTTTTTGGTAAATCAATTTTTTACAAAATTCCTCGTGCTTCCGTTATGCTGACAAATAACAAACAATATGCGGTAAGTGCTGCTATAGTTTTGTGCGGATTTTGCATTGAAATAATTCGGTCACTTTGGTGAATTAGTTTGCAAAGTCTTTACATTGCATAACCAAAGAGCAAGTTGGAAATTTATGAAATATTTGCATTTTTTATCAGTTGAAATTGCAGAATTTTCGATGTGAAAAAAGTTTACCAAAAAAAAAAAAAGAAAACAAAAATAATAGAAAAATATAAATCCGTTTTAGTTTTCTGTTTTAGTAAAATTAGAGAATTTATAAAATATGCAACAATTTGCATAAAACTGCGTTTATTGCATATAGTAAATTATTTAATTATGCAAAATATTCAAGTATGAATTATATGCAATAACACTGTATAACACTTTTTATTTTAAAACAACTTTACTGAAAAGTTTTACAGTATATTTTTCTGTTTAACAGTCTTACTTTATAACAGTTTTACTGTATAACAGTTTTACTGTTTACAGTTTAACTGTATAACAGTTTTACTGTATAACAGTTTTATATATAACATTTTAACTAATTAACAGTTTTATTGTATAACAGTTATACCATATAACAGTTTTACTTTTATAGAGTTTTATTAGTTTAATAGTTTAAATTTTATACAGTTTCACTGTTTAACAGTTTTACTGCATAACAGTTTTACAGTACAACAGTTTTACTGCATAACAGTTTTACTGTTTTTTAGTTTTACTTACTGTATACAGTTTTATTTGTTATACAGTATAAAACATAAGAGGTTTTCAAATTTTTTAAGAATTTTACTTTCCAACAATTTCGAGATATTAAAAATTTTTAAAACAATTTTTTTATTATAATTTTTCAATTTTAATGTACGGAAAACTTTTCTTTAAAATAGTGCAACAATTATATTTTAATCAACCTATTTTCTTATTAAACTTTTTCTATAAATCCGAAAAAAAATCCAATTTTTCTCTATTTTTTTTCACTTTGTCTCTTTACAGGCGCCATATTCGAACAGGGCACCGATGATGTTCAATCAGCTTTTAAATATGCAATGCTTAATCATAACCTAAATGTTTCATCGCGTCGTTTCGAGCTGCAAGCCTACGTGGACGTCATCAATACGTCGGATGCCTTTAAATTGTCGCGCTTAAGTAGGTCTAAAATGGCAAAAAAAATTATATAAAAAAAAACTAAAAACGAAAATTAAATCGCTGCAAATCACTAATTAATTGCAGTAACCTATTTCAGTTCGTTGACTAAATTTCTCATTCTATTTTTGCATTTCTTTCATTCTTTCATTTTGTATTTGTTGCATCACACAGTATGCAATCAATTCTCGCGTGGCGTCTACTCGATGCTGGGCGCGGTTTTGCCGAACTCATTCGATACCCTACTTTCGTACAGCAATACATTTAAAATGCCATTCATGACGCCATGGTTTCCAGAGAAAGTAAGTCAAATGAACACACAAAGTAAATAATTAAATCTGTTTTTTTTTCTTTTTTTATATTTTTTGCACAGTCACAAAATGCGCATTTGAAAGTAAAGTAGAGCTTTATTTTTAATTAATAAATAAAAAAAAAACAAATTAGAGGGAAAATAAAATATGAAAGAGTGTGAGACCACACTCTTGAGACCACACAGCGCATGAGATACATTTTTTGCAATATATTTTCATATTTTTCTTGTTTTCTAATGCAAACAAATGAAACATTTCAATGTGACATAGAGTGAAATTCGATTTCTTATATATTTTATTATATGCCTCAATACAAAATAATATAAAAAAATCGTGTTTCTATTGATTTTATTTGAATATTGAAATCTTACACTAAGTATTAAACAAGTTTTATCATTTTAATTATTTCGCAAAACAAGAAAAATTAAATTCGATATTGCAAACAGATCGACTTTTTTACTTTGAGTATTGTTCAGAACTCAGTTCATATCTAAACCGCTATAACTTTCAAAACGATTGGAACATGAAATAAAACTTACAATTCCAAAAAAAAATAAAAAACTAAAACTAAAATCAGAAAAAAACAAAACCATTAAAAGCAAAATAAAACATAATCATAATAGAAAAACACTAAATCAAAAGAAAATTAAAAAACGATTACAAAATTCAAAATCAAAATATAAATAAGAATCAGAAGAAAAAAAAGTTAATACAAAATCACAAGGTCATACCCAAAATCAAAATTAAAGGCAAAAATAAAATAAAATAAAAACCAATAACACAAACCCAAAAGATAAACACAATAAAAAAAAACACAAAATGTAAAGTAAACAAAAACAAAAGAAAATACTAAATTAAAAACAAACACAAAATATAAGTGAAAAAAAAACAAAAAACCCAAAATCACAAAGTCAAAATATCAAAATACCAAAAGCAAAAATAAAAATAAAGAAAAATATAAAATCATAATCAAAACCAAAAACACAAACTCTAAAGATGTACACAATAGAAAGAACACAAAATCAAAAGTAAAAACAAAAACATAAAAATAATCCAAAACGAAAAGAGAAGTAACAACAATTTTACGCAAAAACAAAATTAAAAGCAAAATCAAAAAATAAAAATCACAAAAGAAAAACCAAATTAAAATTTAAACAAAAAAATCAACCAAAACTAAAAATAAATCTAATATCAAAAGAAGAAAAAAAACAGTACACAAATCAAACATAAAGAAAATATCAAAAACAAAAGAAAAAATCGAAAAATAACAAAAAAAATAAAAAAAAACATTATCAAAGAAAAGAAAAACACAAAGTCGAACCAAAAACAAATGCATTAAGAAAAAATCAACAGAACAACACAAAGTCAACCACAATTAACAGGTCACATTTAACCGATAATTCCAATATTCTTGGAGAGACATCGTAGATACGGACAATATATATATATATATATATATATATATATATATATATATATATATATATATATATATATATATATATATATCTATATATATATATATATATATATATATATACTTTCAATACCGTATATGCTTCCTTCTGGGTGTTACAAATGGTGTACCAAACTGAACACACCCTTTCACTCTTAGTGTAGGGTATATAACTCAAATATATGAAATTAAGTGTCATACTACGTATGAGTTACCTTTATTGCACATTGCATTGCCTAGATTAAATTTAAATAAATAAAATACATTCTTATATAATACTGCACCACACATGAACTACATTAAATTTTTGTATTTTTGCATAATTTTGTCTAGTATGCTCAAAGAGTAACTATTTCTATGCTACGCTTGTATAAGAGAAACATATATTTGCAATTTCTAGCATTCCACAACCATCAAAAACCACAAATACCACCAAGTAGCTGCGTTGAGTTCATAAACCTACAATCGAAATTAATGTGCTCTGTATGCTGTGTAAACATAAATGTCAAACATCATTATTTGCAGCCCACAGTGCGTATGATTAAGCCGCAATTGTAGCAGCACATAGCATGTCTTGGCAAGAACAACCGAACCAATCAAAAGTTTAATCAATGTGCTTAATGCAGTGGCATCATCAAAAAAAAGTATACAACATATTAATAAAACTTTGTAAATGAAAAAAGAACAGCACATAAATTTCAATTGTTGGGGATTTTAGGGATGGAAAAATAACAAGATTAAAAAAATAAACGAAAGAAACAAAAAAAACACAAAAGTCACAACAAAAAAAACTTGGAAAAAGCATGCTTTCGCTTAGTTTACTAATAATAATGATGATAATAAATCAACTGTCATAAATCCCGCCAGCGCATTCAGTCCATGCTCGAGTCCTTGAACGTTCAGTTTATTTAGAACCCAGTGACTTTTATTGTTTGCTGTCATGTCTTAAATTTACTTTATCTCTATGCATACTATATGGTTTTTATTATTATATATGTATTTAGCAGCTACTTAAATGATTTTTGTATTTCTATCTTAAGGTGCTGACGCATTCATCTGACTTTCTCGACTTTGCCATCGGCATACTTCCCGATTATCATCAGGAGATTATCGATAAGATACAATTTTATGGCTGGCGCAAAATTATCTATCTCTATGATTCGCATGATGGTAAGTTGTAGCACGTCTACGCATTAACATTAAACATTTTCTATTACTATTTGCTGTGTATTTTATGTGTGCTGCAAAATATTTGTAGATACTTTGAGTTGCGTTTGAGTAATGTTTATGACTTGACAGAACTGTCAAAGTTAATCGCCCAAAATTATAACAACAAATCTAAAATTGCCACACAGTTCAACTGTCATTATTCAATCTTTAAGTCTTTATTTTTATTATATTTTTTTTGTTTTGTCCTTGCAATAAACTTCAACTTGTTTGCACATGATTTTCATAAACTGTGCTACAATTTTATTATATTGTCATATACAGAATAAGTTCTTTTATTTCCTACTAAAATCAGCATAAACTTGAGTTTATTTCATTGAAATTAATGTCTTAATCATTAAATAATGCTCGAAACATGTGTTGCTCATTTCATTACTGTCACGATTTATGCGCTTTTAATGCTCCAGTCTTTAAGTGTTGTTGCTAAAGTTATTTTTCGCTTAATGGCGAATAAATAATTTAATGCGTTTTATTAAATAGATTTGTTCAAAAATTAAAATTTCAATAAAAATCTTTGAGTAATTTGATTTAAAGAACAATTTTCAATATATTCAACAAATTAAAATTAAAATATATATATTTTCTGACCTATATTTTTGAATACTTATTGGAATACAACGAATACCCACGTTTACCGAATGTTTCTATAAGTTCACGTTTTTTCTTTAAGTCCACTTCTTTGTAGAAATTCACCTTTTTATGCCTTGAGTTACTTAATTAATAAAAACAGAGCATCCAGACATTATGATTTTCTAAATTCGCAACACATTTAGCTTTACAAAATTTCAGAAAATTTGTGCATAACACGACAAAAAAATTCATATCGTCACTATCATATGCCAATGGGGCGAATGTGTAATTTTTGATATTTGCGTTTTACATTTTTGAATGTAGTTTTTCCTAAAGTATACTGTGCCAAAATCGTGTGCGGTTTTGTTGGATATTCTAGCCACAAACGACAAAACCAAATAGGTGAATTCGAAAAATTGAAAAAGTCATGCCAAAAGGGCGAATCGTTTCGTTTTTTTGCCATAACTTTTTATTGGTATAAGCTAAAATAGTTGTGTAAAGGCATTAATTGATTGAATTTTTTTTTGGCAATTATTTTTTAATAATGATGCCATTCGATATATGCTTTAAAAACAAACAAATAATGCCTTTACTTCACTATATAATCTTGCAGCAATTAAGAATTCTAGCAAAAAAAAAACGAACAAATTTGAAAAACTGAAAATATTGTCATGCCAAAAGGGCGAATCTTTTCGTTTTTTTTGCTATAACTCCCTAATAGTGCAAGATAAAATAGTAATGTAAAGCCATTAATTATTTATTTTTAAAGCACCTATCATCATCATCATTATTTTAAAATATTTTTATGTATTTTTAGCATTTGCTAGAAAATTTGTTGGCAAATTAATTTTAAGTAATGATGCCAATCGATAGGAGCTTTGAAGACAAACAATTTATGCATTTGCACTACTATTTTATCTTGCACCAATAAAGAGTTGTAGAAAAAAAAGAAAAGATTCGCCTTATTGGCATGACAAGATTTTCAATTTTTCAATTTTTTTGTCTATAACTCTTTATTGGTGCATGATATAATAGTAATGAAAAGGCATTCATTGTTTAGTTTTAATTTGAATATACTGTTTTTAATGCATTAACACCAGTAAGTTTGAATAAGAACTGACAGTATGCAAAAGACGAAATTATATATATGAATTTCTACATCTCTTGACGTATGTGCAACATTTTTTTAATAGTTCAATATTTCAAATAAATTAATTGCACCAACAGCAGTTACAAACAATTTATTGCACATAAAATAATTTTTTTTTCATTACAAATTCAAATAAAATTCTTTGTTTAAAAATGCATTTCAGACTTTATTACAATGCATAAATTCAATTAAATAAATAAAAGTTCTCTTTTATTTTATTTACTGTTTTTTTTTAACTATTTACTTAAATAATTGTACATGTAATTTTGTAAAATGTATACAGCATGCCAAGAATTGCCAGAAAGACGTTGGCACAGAAAGCGAGTCAGAAGATAAATGCGCATAAAGGAAAACATTTTTAGTAACATGTACAAACTCACATGTTCATATAAACAAACATATATACACAGATGGCAATAACAAATACGTTACGTTAATATTGAATAGTTTTTAATGTGTTTTTTTTGTATTAAGAAAAATTCAAAAAAGCTTGCAATACATAAAGCAAATTGAATGAAAAAGAAACATAATTACCACATCAGTCACTTGAATCTTATTTGAGAAATATTAGTCATTATTTAAAATAAAGCACGGGAAAATGCTATTTTTACATAAAATAATGGTCAAATGGTTTTTTAACATTAAATACTGTTGTGATTACCATTTAGATCAAAGAAGACACTGTTGTTTATTTTTAGCAGTCCGTAGTTTATGTAAATTCAAATTTATGAATTTTATACGCATTTGTGATGCATTCACGCATTTTTTTCTAAACTCAAAATGTATCCATTTATTTTTTTTTTAATGATGAATTAATTTCTTCAAAGTGTGCACTAATTTAGGAATATTGTGCATAATTTTAATTTTTGTTTTTTTTATTAACAATTTCTGATATGTATTGATGACTACAATTTTAGTTCTCTAATCGAGTTCTACTACCACAGTCAATTAGTTTAAATATTTTGTGAGAAATAATTGTTTAATATCTAATTATCGGGGTCATTTCACGTCAGAAATATCAGTCTTGGCATGATGTCTTCTGATTTTTATGAAATTTTGTGGTTAGATAATGGTCGAGAAATAAAAAGTAACTTTGTACTTTTTTTTTTTTTTTTTTGATTTATCAACTCAAACAAAGTTATGAGCATTTTAGCATCAAAGTATTTTATAATTGGATAATTATTTATATCTCTGTTACCAATTTACATATTTTAATGAATCTGGTGGTGTATACAAGCTTTATGATTTCGCATTCAAATAAAAATAACTATTTAAAAAATAAAATACATTTAACATAGAAAAAGTTTAATATATTTTTTAAAATCACTGTTACGTATACGCCCCACACTTTTAAAAATCAAAAACAATTTTCTTTTGAAACCCTAGATTTTTCCCCGTCCATTAAGAAGAAAATTTTCGATGGAGTCTTCTATAGTTTCGGAAATATCAACATTATATTTAAATTTCCCATTTTTCTTCATCGAAATTGCTTGTTATAATCTCTTACCAGAAATAGTGTGGCAGAGAACCAATTTCGTATGGAGAAAAATCGGCAATTAAACATTAACGTTAAATAATGGCTGACTTTTTTGCTTTTTACTTTTTTTTTTGGAAACCTCCTCTTAACAAAATGAACAATTAAAAAAACCATAAATTCGAAAAAAAAATTATTTTTAAGTAATAAACATTATTTGCCTTTATATTTCTGATTTTAAAATTGTATGCGCACAATATCATATTTATAACAAACATATTATATTTATAACAAACATATAATATTAATAACAAACATGTTATTTTTAAAACAAACATGTTATATTCAAAACAAACATATTGTATGTATAACAAATATATTATATTTATAACAAACATATTATAGTTATAGCAAACATATTATATTTATAACAAACATATTGTATTTCAAACAAACATAAACATGTTCACAGAAAACATAATATATTTACAACAAACATGTTAGGTTAAATAAAAAACAACAACAAATATTTATTATATTTACAAAAACAAAAAATTTAATATAAAAAAAATATATGTTTTTTTTATAATTTCACAAAATTTCATGAAATGATAAAATGTTTTGCAAATACATTATAATTAAGGAGAAACATATCAATCCTGCGCACCTAGAATACAGAGCAGCGCTACCTCTTAAAATCTTCAAGATAAACACACAAAAGCAAAAACAACAAAACTATAATAACAAAAACCAACACAACAAACAATACATAAAAGGGTAGCAATTTCTAAAACCAACACTTTAGAAATTTTGCTCGCTCGTTTCTTTGTACCTCTGGCTTTTTGTCTGTCTGTTTACTTGTTGAGCAACAGAAAATGTTGTAACCAAATAAGGTTAAATTTTCAACAACCGATACACATGTTGTTATAGCCACTACAATAAGAACAACAATTACAAGTAGTTGTAGTACAGATATATCATAGTACTACACATATATAGTGCAATAATTTGTATCGAAGCAACATTGAATAACGAGCATAAATTTCATTAGAACATGATGCCAAATGTAGTAGTTGCCGCCGGTCCTTTTATTGCAGCAATAGCAGCAGCAGTAATTGGCTGGTAATGTTGTTGCAGTTATCTAGGTTGATGTTGTTGTAAGTATTGTTTTAGTCATTCTACATATACTGACAGCCAAACGGAAACCGGACGAGAGTCAACTTCTTAGTCTACGTCCGTCGGCTTCCGCTTCATCACCAACGTTATTTCGCTTCTTTTAAAAAGTTTTGAATTTCTTTGTAATAAAATATGAAGCCATGTGAAAACTACAGGCCGCACTCTGCATTGTTAGACACTGCAAAAATATTGCAGCAAATAGATTTAGTTGTATCAATGAAATATTTGTCATTTTAGCAAGGAATTTCATTATTTTTACAATTAACATTGACACAAGTAACCACGGCTCGACAATTGTAACTATCTCTTGCGCATATGGTTTTTTAAGTTATCTCTGTTGCAAAACAGTGTTTTTAGTTCCAAAGCGGTGTCTGAACACGTGTGGAACATACTCAGTAAGAAGTCACAATGCTGTGATATATAAGTCATACATTCTGATACTGGCACATATATAAAATAGACGCAGCTTACTTTGTTGCTATTAAGTGTCAAATTAAATTTATTATGTTCCATATAAGTTGCAACTATAGAATGTAGTTCCAAATAGGTGAACCGACGCTTTAATGCATCCAAACCACGCCTTGGGTCTTTTTGCAGGGCAATTGAGTGCCAAATAAGTATACTTCGCACAATCTGTAACAAACACTTTAATGACAATTGTGTGGCTACCACTATAATTGCCACAAAGTGGTTACTTAGGGACTTATGCAGGAAATACATTTTTTGAACTAGGTATTTCATTAATTATTTTATTTATCGACATGTATTAATAATATTTTCTATTACTTTTTATTAACTATTGTAAAGTATTTGTGATTTTAGCAAATACATTAAATGTATTGACAAATGATCAAGAGTATTTGCAGCAAATGTGTTAGGTTACATTAAACAGTTTTTTAATTAAACAACAAAAAAATAATTGTGATTTTAGCAACTATTTTAATAATGTTAACAAGTAATATTCTTTTATACTGCAAAACACTTAATTGCCTAAAGAATTTTATTATTTACTGACTAAAATTAAATACATAATTTCATTTCATAATAATTTATATTAAACATTTGTTATTTTAACAAATAGTTTAATTGTATCAAGAATTCTGATGAATTTATGCAAAAAATCGTATACGCTGACTTCAAATATTTTGTAAAATAAATTAATTATTTCAATGAAAAATTTGCTATTTTAGCAAATAATATAATTATAATAACAAACAAAATAATTTTAATAGCAGACGCTTTTGCTATAATTACGAACAATATTCTAAAGTTTGTTTTTAAAAATTATTTAAATCTGAATAGTTTGAAAAGCATTTAAAAATTATTTCCAATGTTTGAATTTTTTTTTTTCTGTATCAGCACATACTTCTACCCAACACAGACAGATATACAGATAGATACAGCAACACTTACCCACGACGTAAAGTTTAGAAACTAGAGCAGCAGTCGATGTAGTGAAAAAAAAGTTGAAGAAACGTAAAACGTTGAAAGGACGACGCTCGGTCTGCTCGTTAAACTGAAATGAGCAACGACGAGTTGAAAAACGACTGAAACTCAATACAGCGAAAGTATAAAATCCACTTTGTATATATCTGTCTATCTGTGTGTGATAGTGCCTGTGTGTGTTACTGGTTCTGTGTGGCACAGTAGTTTGGTCGTTCATCGTCGCAGAAGCGAGTGGTGGTGGAGGTAGGTAACAGCATGAAATATAAAGCGATAAAACGAAAACAATTGAGCTATTGTATGCTGGCAGCAGGAGCAGCAGCAGGAACGACTATAAAATAAGTTCCTAAAAAGTTGTGGCTGTTCGAAGTGCGAATGCGAGTCTTTTAAAATGCGATATTATTGATGAGTTTAAAGTTTATAGTTGGGAGAATTGTTGTAGGTTAGAATTGCAAACAACTTAGATAATTGTTGTAGTGTGAGACAATAGTAAACACAATAATAAAAAGAAATAGAAAAAAACTTATCAAATGAAGATAAGCGAAAAACAAAAAAATGTGTTTGAACAAATTTTCATCAAATCTAAACTTTTTATTAAGTTTTACTGTAAAATAGTTTTTGTATAACCCTTTTAATGTATACAATCTCAATGATAAAACAGTTTTTCTATATAATATTGTTTGTTTTTAAAACGTTACATTTGTTGTCCACAAATTTACTGTATAGCACTTTTACTATTCAACAGTTTTACTGTATAACAGGTTTAATGTATACCAACTTTATAATATATTTACTGTATAACACTGTTCCTATATAACAATTTTAATTTAAATATTAATTTAAATATTTTACTCTATTTTACGGTATTACAGTTTTACTGTATAACATTTTACTACATAAAAGTTTTACTGTATAATATACTTACTGTATAACAGTTTTACTAAATAATAGTTGTACTGAAAATCAGTTTTTAAGTATAACAGATTTACTTGATAATAGTTATAATATATACAATTTTACTGTGTAACAGTTTTACTGCATACCAGTTTTACTGCAGCCGCGGTAGCTCAGTGGTTAGTGCGTTGGACTGCGAGTCGAAAGGTCCCCGGTTCAAGCTTGGACTGGGGCTAACAACATCTTTTCATAGAAACATTTTTCTATACCGCGCTACGTCTCGTCAGTAAATGGCAAACCTACGAGAGTAAAACCATTGCCTATGAAAAAGCTCTCACCCGCCGTTCGGATTCGGCAATAAACTGTAGGTGCCACCACTTTGAGTACAAATATAACACGCACAGCACAAAATGGTGAGAGAGCTTGGTCGAAGTTCTGTACAGGACTGTAGCGCCAAACTATTATTATTATAGTGTTACTGCATAACAGATGTACTATATAACAGTTCTACTGTATAATAGTTTTACTGCACAACAATTTTACTGTATCACAGTTTTACTGTATAACAGTTTTACTGTATAACAGTTTTACTGTATAACAGTTTTACTGTATAACAGTTTTACTGTATAACAGATTTACTGTATAACAGTTTTACTGTGTAACAGTTTTAGTGTATAACAGTTTTACTGTATAACCGTTTTAATCTACAGCAGTTTTATATATATATATATATATATATATATATATATATATATATATATATATATATATATATATATATATATCTGAGTTGTTAAAGAATGCATTCTTTAATTCTTTTGTACTCAAATGAATGGGAATTCAAAATGAATGCATTCATTTTTGTCAAAAGAATGGGAATTCAAACGCTTGAATTCCCAATCAGATGGCCTTCAAAATGAATGCATTCATTAAAGAATGCATTCATTTCAGTCTGAATTATTTTTTGGAAAAAAAGAATTCAAAAAACAATGAATGCTTTCATTTTTTGGCATTCATTTGTTTTTGTAATTTGTCAGAAAAATAAGTCTTACAATATTAAAACCGTAAAATCCCGTATTTTCCGGAATTTTTGTTGTTATTGACATTTTAATGAAAATATATCATTGCTATTGGAAAATTATAAGAGTATATTTTATTAAAATCTGCGTTTTCACAAATATGTGAACAATTACAATGAATTGGACAACTTTGTGGCAAACATTTTCGGGAATTATGGGATCGTGGGACTAGAAGCTCTTATTTGTCAGCGACACACATCCGGCAAATTCCGTGAAACTCAAATTTTGTATTTTGAAGCAGCGCAGCGTCAACAGTGTTGCTGTTGCGCATTTTTGTTTAGTATCGAAGTACTAAAAATTGTTACTAACTACTAATTATGTATAAAGTAACATTTTGTTTTTGCGCAATTAATATATATACATATTGCTACTATCATGCTAAAGGGCATTACATTTTTTAATACAGTTTTTCCCCAAGTATACTGTGTCATTTTTGGATATTTCTAGCAACAAAAGACATAAAGAAAACGGCGAATGTGATTTGTTGCAGGAAAAAACTTTTCCGACTGAATCGACATTGTGTAAATTAACGATTATTTCAAAAATGTTAGGTCGCAACAATTCCACGAAATAAGTTCGTGGACTTCGCGCGCTGTACTTGAGCGCATAGCAATAGCCCGGCCGTGCGGTTGGCACGCGCCGAAAACATTGGTGACAATTCCAGGAAACTCAAAGATCAATTTGTTGCGAAGAACGTTGGGAAAACGTTAAGTTTGTACTTTTCGTTGCGCGTACCAATTAGTGATGTAAAATATCGCTATTTTCGCGTACTCGATACTTACCTTGTTTTCAAATGTTTAGTTCTTATGCTAAAATTAAACTATGTATGCAAATAAAATACACACACACATTTAGAAAAAAAAAAACATTTTTAAAAATGCCGGACAAACTGAAAGGGGCATAATCTGTAAAATAATATAAAAATAATCCAAACCGATGTCAGAAATCTTTTTTGTATGTAAATAATATCTGTATTTTAATAATTATTACATTTTTTTAATGTAATAAAATAGACACGGTGATGTGAAATGTTATCCAAAAACTAAAAAAAGAAAAACGTAGAAACGTAAGTTCGTACTTTTCGCCTTTTTGAACTACAAAGTACTATTTTTAAAACGCACATTTTTCATATTGAAAGTTCGACTACATTGCTGCTTAAACTAAATTGTACGGGTTTTAATTCGATCGCCATTCTGTAAGCGGTAATTGTTAAAGTCCCTAATAAAACGATTATCTCTTGTTTGCTCGAAATTTAGCTAAATTGAAAAGTAAACGCTGCATTACCGACAAAGTTTAGCTTAGTCAGCTATTTTTTCGAACTCACACACACCCTTAATAATTATTAAAATGTGTTAATTATTTGCCAATAAGAAATTAAAAAAAACAAGCCAGTTGACATGTAATTTAATTTGACAATATTGTATTATTTTTCAAAGCACTATACGTACGCACAATTTTAGATTAATAAATACAATAAATAAATTTATTTAAATTGTTTATTAAATGCCATTATATACATAATTAGTATTATTAAGTACTTTCTTTTTAGTACTTCGCTACGAAACAAAAATGCGCAATATCAACACTGTTGACGCTGCGCTGCTTCAAAATACGAAATTTGAGTTTCACGGAATTTGCCGGATGTGTGTCGCTGACAAATAAGAGCTTCTAGTCCCACGATCCCATAATTCCCGAAAATGTTTGCCACAAAGTTGTCCAATTCATTGTAATTGTTCACATATTTGTGAAAACGCAGATTTTAATAAAAAATACATTCCGGAAAATGCGGGATTTTACGGCTTTAATATTGTAAGCCTTATTTTTCTGACAAATTACAAAAACAAATGAATGCCAAAAAATGAATGCATTCATTGTTTTTTGAATTCTTTTTGCCAAAAAAGAATTCAGACTGAAATGAATGCATTCTTTGATGAATGCATTCATTTTGAATTCCCATTCTTTTCAATTTTTTAAATGAATGCATTCCCAAAAGAATGCATTCTTTAACAACTCTGATATATATATATATATATATATATATATATATATATATATATATATATATATATATATATATATATATATATAATCATTTATATATACAAAACAGTTTACTGTATAACAGTTTTAATTTATACCAGTTTAATGTTAAAGTTTAAAAAATCCAAAGGCTTTTTGTGCCAACAAATATTTTAATTAATTTTATAAAACATAAAAACTGCAACCACAGCAAACAGAGACACACACCAATAAATCCAACAGCCTGCAGTAAATGCGCAGAATATGTGTAACAAATATATAAAAAATAAATAAAATTTATTTCTTGCTGCAATAAATTTCATTAACTTAAGTCCACCGCGTGCATTGTAAGCCAGCAGCTGCAGTTATTCCCTTTTTTATGCACATTGCACACATTCTTTTTTTTTATAAATATTTTTTATTTAATTATTATTTTTTTGTTGTATGCATCTTACTATGTGTCAACTGACAGGCGTGTGAAATTACATGCGAATGTGTGACACAAATATATGGAGCATGTAAATTCCTTGAAAGCTGAACGAAACTGAAACTGGGACTACTCGACACACAAAAGCAATAATAAAGGACAAAATGTAAATTGAAAAGAAGCAAGAAGAAGAACAAGTAGCAAAAAAAAGAGTACAGCAACAAATGTTATACAACTGACAAGCAATGTCACTGTGTGTATATGTATCTGTTTGTGTTGAGAGTGTTATGTCAGTGTATTAGTTAGATACAGACTTTGCGGCTGCACATTTACTCTACACAGAAAATCTTAAATACGGAAAAAATTGTATCAATTCATATCCAAAACAATGAATTTTTGATTAAACCGATATCAAATTACTTTTTTGTAATGATAACCAACGTTTTTTGTTGTTTGAATAAATAATTATTGCTAATTTAATTAAATTTTTAGTTAAATTTAGTAAAAAATATTAAATATAGCACAAAAAAACGTAATTTCTTTAATTAATAATAAATTAAATATTAATCAAATTGTTTGCAAATCTTAAATATCGCATTTCAAACTCTGTTATTGAATAATAAAAATATTATTATTATTTTTAACAATATCGCATTTAAATAACCCTTTTTGTAAATATAGCATATATTATACAGAGATCGGAAATGCCCGTGTGCGTGCGCCCGCACATGCCCCTTTCTTCATACACTGACGAGCAAATTTGTTTTACGCAGACACTGCACTCGGGCATCACATTTTTTTTACAACACATCCCGTCGCAACGAGTGATGCTTTGCATTATTCTCGGTACCTGCCCTCGTGCGGGCTACGATACTAAAAACTGCAGCCCGCGCAGACGTGGAATGAGAAAATAGAGAAGCATATCGCTCAAGTGCTATGGTATTTATTTCGCGGGGCAACTCCGTGCAACAGCGAAAACAGACTGCCCCTGGCAGCACGCACATTTTTCACAGCCAGTAAATTTTATTGGCACTGTTTTACTAGACTGTGCATTGTTTTAATAATTTTTATATAAAACTATTGATAATACAGACAAGTTTGGCAATACTCAAATACACTTTTAATCGCAGTTTTATTTTGGTTTATAAAAAGTGTATCTTTTAATTGTTCGTTGAACAGAAAAATAAATTTAACATGAAACCTTAATCAACATTTTTATTCAAAAATTATTATGTGCAAAAATCTATTTTAGTAAAAAAGCTACATGATAGACTTCGAAAAATAATGTATATCCTCATTTGTAAAAATGTACACTAAGTTTAAACTTGCACTGAAAAACTAGTACTAAATTATACAATTTTTATAAACCAAATTAAAACTTCGATTAAAAGTGTATTTGAGTATTGCCAAACTTTTCTGTATTAACGATAGTTTTATTTAAAAATTATTACGCAGTATATTATAACAGTGCCGTACTCTTGCGCCACATAAGAATGTCATACAAGAAAAAATTAACTGGCTGTGAAGCACTGCCCGCGTGCTGCCCGGGGCAGTCGGTTTTCGCTGTTGCACGGAGTTGCCCCGCAAAATAAATACCATAGCACTTGCGCGATATGTTTCTCTATTTTCTCATTCCACGTCTGCGCGGGCTGCAGTTTTTAGTTTCGTAGCCCGCACGAGGGCAGGTACCGAGAATAGTGCAAAGCATCACTCGTTGCGACGGGATGTGTTGTAAAAAAAATGTGGTGCCCGAGTGCAGAGTATGCGTAAACAAATTTGCTTCTCGTTTACTTAAGGGCACGGGCGCGGGCGTGCGTGCAAATCCGAACTCTGTATTATATTAATTAAAAATGGATTGTTGCTAAAATAAATAAAATATTAGTTAAATTAATTGCACATCTTAAATATCGTATATCAAACTTTGTCAATGCATGAACTTTATTTTTTAAATAAAATCAAATTCTAATAACTTTTTTTGTAAATATAGCAAACGCCTGTTGTAATATCAATGAATGACTGTTGTTGATGTAAACAAATTAAATGTTTAATTTATTGCAATTCCTAAATAAAGCAAAAGAAATTGTAGCAATGCATATTAAATAAATGATATCATTGGATTAAAGCAAATTCAAAAAACTTCTTTGTATATATATCAAGCTCTTTTAATTGTTTCTATGAACGAATATGCTAATACAAATATATTATTTGTTAAAAATACAACTAATATTTTCGTTTAATCAACGAAAGAATTTGATAATAAAATTCTATTTATGGTTGTATTTTTAATAGAATTTTGGTGCACGGCTAATTTTGTAATTCATTTATTATGCTTAATTAAAAGTTTTTTGTTATTCATGCAAAAGGTGTTGTTACGTCAATAAACACCTTTGCTAAAAATACATAAGATGTCAGCATTTCATCAGCTTTTCAATAAAGTTAACATGAACTAAACAGCATTTTTTTCTGTACGCTCAACAACAAATATGGAATTTCAAATTCTATTTTCGATAGAATTTTTAGTGTACGCTAATATATATAATTTCAATTAAATTAATACATTTAACAAAACTATTCATTACATTTATTAAATTATTTGCTATTTATAAATGTATGTTAAATTTATGTTATTTGCTACATATTTCTATCGGTGTATTATACAATATGGTATTTTTTTGTTTATGTGTCATTGCCGCTTAGTTTCAAAAAACAACAGCAACATCTCTAACAACAACAACTACTGCAACTTTAACTAACAACAGTAGCTACAAAACTCCATCTGTTAGTTTTCTGCATAGTGTATCAATGTATGTCACAGATTGTTGTTTGGAAGGACATTAGTTCGGTGACTGGATACTTCCAAAGCTGACTGTCGTTATATGCATGTGTGAGCATCTGTGTTTGCACAGCCATCATCAACAACATCATCGTCACTATCGTGAACATGAACATCATTAACAACTTAATCATCATTGACAGTGTGTTGCCCTCAATGTTAACGAACATTGCTACACGTTATGCTCACATCACGTGCAATGCATTTAACTTTGTTCACAGTTTTTAACAACAAACACTTTAAAAATTAAAAATGGCGTCACTGTTCTACCCACAGTTACTGCCAACACTTGTACTTGCTTTAAACTAAAAGCTTACCGCTTTTATATACCCTACACCTATGAGGTACAGGGTATATTAACTTTGTGCATATATTGTCTTAGGAGGCGTGTCCGGTAAGGAAAAGTATATATATTCTTGATCAGCATCACTACCCGAGTCCGTTTAGCCATGTCCGCATGTCTGTCCGTCTTGCTGCCCGAATACAGAATAACTTGAAAAATACTGATCAGAATGCGATGAAATTTCGTCTCAATATATTTTAGCCAAAAGTAGTAACTGAGTTTGAAAATGAGCCAAATCAGTCAACGGACACGCCCACCTCCCATACAAGTCACTTTTATATAACTTTTCGGAACTAATAACTCGAAAAGTATTCAAGGTATAGTTATAAAATTTAAAACGTATTATTGGAATTCAGCTAAAAATATGTGGTCCAAAAATGGGCGTGATACGTTCTTTTTTTTCATTATTTCCCGGGTTTTCATAATGGAAATTTGATCCGTAAACTATTAAAATCAAATATTAGCCTTTCAAAATTTTTTAATATAGGCGTGGTCCGCCCAATTATATTTTTCAATTTTTTTTTTTTAGTTTTTTTATACTTTTATATAATTTTTTTAATTTATGGGGATATAAGACGTAAATTTCTGATATATGAATAATATTCTGAGGGTGGGGAGGTTGAGCATAATTAAAAACTTTAAAATTAAGGTATGCAATTAAATATCCCACATTAATATCCCCACCAAAGGTGTTGGGTATTCCATAGTTGGGCCCGACCGACTATAAAAATCCGCCCCATGTGACCGAACTTACCCATGTGACCTAACTTTCCCAACTCGTTTTTATTTAACTGTTGCAGTTATCGTTTTTGTAGGTCGTTCGATTTTTACACAAGAATTGGAACTTATTCGTAGTTTTATTTTTTAAGTTTAATATTTAGAATTGTTTGAGAATAAGTATTAATACATTTAGCAGTTGATAGTTTTAGTTAAATAAAAGATTAACTTTGCGCCTAATAGTATTACTGTAAATCTTTATGACAATTTTACAGTACATTCTAACTATTTTCTTATAGTCAGAACAGAAAACGATTTTGATCATATCGTTTAGAAACTGTTAGATATGAATAGATTGTGCACTTTCTGATTTTATAATTTGGTACCTTTCCTTAAACTTTATCTCGAAAACTAATTCAAATTTTTTCTCCAACCTTTTTTTATATTATGCTATTTCTCTTCTCCTTTACTTTCTTGAACACTTATCTAGCTCTTCAACTCTACTTTAACCTTAGCTTACAGATTTTCTCAAGCTGTACCTCAAACTATTCGCCTTTTCCCCATTTCTAAATTTTGGTTCAACAAACACATTTTCCATCTAATGGCAAAGCCTTTATACGTATATCTGTCAAATTTTCTCAAAGTAGATAAACATTTAAACTAAATTGTGTTTCCTACGCTGTCTCTTTGTTTGTGTGCTCAAATTCCTGTCGAGAAACTCGATCTTTTTCACAACTATTTTTCACTATTTCTGCGCTGCTCTACTCTACTAGATTCTGTTCTCTTCTACTCGTTACTCGGTTCTATTCTGCCATGACGTGCAAATTTAATATCGTATTTCTTGTGATGCTCCGTTGTTGTAACATGAAACGTTCACTTGTAGAGCGAGACATAAATGCAGTAAATGACACCAACTGAAACGAACGAACGAACTAACAATCCAACCAACACTTAGACATTGGCGCACAGACACTAATACATTAAATATGCTACTACACAACAGTGTCGGTGTCGGTCCTAGTTTCGGTGTCGGTGCGTATTAGAGTGGAGCAACAGCAGTCGCTGTCAGACCAGTACCATGCAATAAAATGAAATGAAATAAAATAAAATGTAAAAGCATGAAAATACATGAAAATGCATGAAAATGCTTCGAATTGAAGGCCTACATAGTAGCAGCAGCCTTGAAGCTTTTGCTGCAACTTTCTCTGTTGCATGAACGACATAAATTCTGACTCTAAATTACAATGCAAATTGATTAATTTAAATATAGATTAATCAGGAATGCGATAAATACAAATTTTGATTAATCAAAGATTGTGAACTGATCTGGAGCACTTCAAGCAACCCTCTTTATTATCAATTTCTCATTAATTGATTAGAGAAGTTTTTAATCAAATATTGTTAATTAATGAGACATTTGATTAATCAATATTAATGAGCTGTTCTTAAACACTTCCTTTTATAATTTCATTAATTTAAAAATTCATTTTCGAACAGTTTATTTTCTAGTTTAGTTGAATATTTTTTTCTTCATTACTTAAATGATTAGAATTTTGATTAATGAATATATGATTTATATATACTGATACTGATAAATCAAAAATTGAATTACTGATTAATCGCATAGCAATAAAATTATATATTACCAAACATATATGATATCCTTTATGATTTTTTGAAAGACATTACTCGACACATGTTCTATGCATGACATCGTAAATTATATGTCAAGCATAAAGTCATCAATACTTTTTGGCACAAAAATTATCCTCCCATAGTAAAATCATTGAGCAATGATTAATGACAATTCCCACTGGGTACTGTAGGTGCAAATGTGTCAGTGTAGGTTTCTATGTCAGTGGCTTTGTCAGTATCTCTGTCAGTATCTCTTTTTATGTGCGTCTTTAAAAATGTCTGTGTGTGTGTGCGAGTTATTGAAGCGTTGCTGTTGCTGCAATTTTCTTAATTATTTTATGAGACATAAAGATAAAGTAACTGCTATAAAATTTCATAAATTGAAATTTTTCACATATCTGGTTGAAAAAATATATCGTAAATGTCATGTTAAATGTCTAAAAGTGCGCAAGGTTATTTTTGCAAATTACAAGTTTTGTAGTCGCGGTAGCTCAGTGGTTAGTGCGTTGGACTGCGAGCCGAAAGGTCCCCGGTTCAAGCCTGGCCTGGGGCTAACAACATCTTTTCATATAAACATTTTTCTATACCGCGCTACCTCTGGGCAGTAAATAGCAAACCTACGAGAGTAAAACATTGCCTATGAAAAGCTCTCACCCGCCGTTCGGATTCGGCAATAAACTGTAGGTCCCATCACTTTGAGTACAAATAGAACACGCACAGCTCAAAATGGTGTGAGAGCTCGGCCTAAGTTCTCATAGGACTGTAGTGCCAAACTATTATTATTATTACAAGTTTTGTTTTCAAGTAATTTAAATATATATTTATTAGAAATTTGAAATAAAAAATAATAAAATTCAAAAGAAAATAGGTATGGCCCAAAACGCAGCCTATCACCTGATATTTATACGCATTTTTCAACATATATTGCTCCAAAAACATATGAAATCAAACACGTTTAATATTTTTTATAAATGTATCTAAAGGTACACTTTTGTGGTAAGATTTTCTAGGTATATACAAATTTTTGTATGCCTTTTTATTTAGGAGTTATGAAAGTTTAAAATTGTTTGCTACGTTTCATCAAATGAATACGTATAAATATCAGGTGATAGGCTGCGTTTTGGGCCATATAACTATTGACAAAATTAATTTTTTTATCATACATGAAAAAACGTAATTAAAACATAATAAATCATGAAAAAAAAATGTATTCTACATTGTATTTGAATGTAAACTAATTACAAAAATTGACTTCGTTTTTATGCAAAATCTTACATCATTTGTATTGAAATAACTACATTTTGTATTTATGTATATAAATTACCACATCTGCATTTATTTTGACTACATTTTGTATTCATCATTTATTTTCAAGAAAAATGTTAAAATATTACTACATATGCATTTAATATCACTACATTTAGAACTTATTTAAAACCAAAAATATTTTTCTCTCAAAAAAAAAAAGATTGTTGTAATTACTTGTAAAGGTGTAAACTAATATATTTTATTAATGATGAAAAGTGGAAGGTTACTAAAAATCATCAATTCTCAAACAGATCGCAAGCACTTTATTGTTGCTTTTCAATTGCACTACATATTAATGTATACATGCCAATTTCGAATACATTGTGTAGCAAAATTAAGTCAAACAAATACAAATGTATTTAAAAACTAATTCAAAAGCAACGAAAGCCAATTTCTAATACCTAGTGTAGCAAAACTAAATCAAATAAATACAAATGTATTTAAAAACTACCAAAATGTAATTTCTTTAAAACATATTAATATGTTTTTTTAATATAATTATCTATTTATTTTTTTTTATCCATTTTAATAAAAAAAAAACAACATTTAAAAAAAACGCAATTTTACACAAAAGTCTCACTGCAAATTTTATGAAATTATTTCCAAATATTAAAAACTTGTTATCACATTGAAAAAATCTTGTGTAACTCACATTTTTTTTGATTTTTCAAATTCTAAAATTGCTTTTTGTACAAATATTATGCGAAATATATACAACATTTTACAATCAGTGGCTGATTTATTAGCGGCTAAAAGTGTTAAATTGTTTAATAGATAAAAGCAACGTGTTTAATAAAAAAAACAAAAAATCTGTACAATTTATCGGCATATTGAAATTTGTTATTTTTATTATTTGGTATTTTTGCTGACACAATACGTACAAACCACACACAAAAAGACGGAAATAAATTGAAAATCATTTCTGGCAAAGAATAACATCCGAAAAATTGATATAGCGCCATAAATACTTGGTACGTGCAAAACAGTCACACAAACACTCACATTACATATGTGTGTATGTGAAAAAGCAAATACTAATGCAAAAAAGCACGTGCTAACAATGCAATCAACAGTCAATAATAAAATAAGCAATTTTCTTCTTGTTTTTTTATTATGATTTTGCGTCGCGCTTTTATTTTCTGGTGGTTTTTATTTTTATGACAGAAAAAACAGTCATCGTCGTCGGCAGGCAACAATACTGCGATTGTGTTCAAAGCAACACATTGCCGTTGAGCAGCAGCAATAACAGGAGCAGCAACACCACCACCAGCAACAATAAAAATAATTAATTTTTAAATGAGTTCACACCACAAGGAGAACATTTCGGTGTATATAGCAAAAAAAGTTTGTAAATATAACAAACAAGTTTAATAAATAAAATTAACCTTGTACTGAACTTTATTGGTTGAGATATTAGCAATTTTAGCGAAATCGGTTAATTATATATACGAAAAATTATTATATTCAAGCAATTATTTTTTTTATATAAAAAATAAGTTTGCAGTATAAATTACTGTTTTTGTTAAAGAAATTAAATATTTTAGTCAGCGCAATTTTAGCACATATAATTGTTGAAACTGCGCCGACTAATTAATTTGCTACATTGACGTACAATCATTAAATTAGTGAATTTCACTGCTGGATTGATTAATGAATGCAATTAATGTCGATTGCTATATCTACGTCAATTATTGCTTTCTGTGTAGGACATATTTTCAAATAACTAAAAATTATCCATTAAATAATGTATTACAAATAATTTTAAAAAGTTTTGTAGTTCAAATAAAACATATTTCATTATTTTTCATAATTTTTAAATTCAGTTAATATAAAGCCATTAATTTTTTGTATCTATAACAAGTAAGTTGCTGTCTAAATAACTTTCGTTTATTAAAATTATTTTAAAAAATGCTTTATTAGTTTTTATGTATTAAAAAAACTAAAATAGACAATTTTAAGAATTTATTAAAAAAAAAGAACAACTATATTAATTAACAAGTTATTGTAATTTTAACAAAACATAATAACAAAAAAAATACATTTGCTATTTACACTAATTGTTTTTTTTTTTCAATGTTGTTCAGGTGCGAGGCTCACTTCAGTTAATTACCTTGCTATATCACCTAACAATCTTGTTGTATCAATAAACTTATTTGTTGTTTTAGCAAAACTATTTGACATATAAAAAACTCAACAAAATATTAATATATTAAATCAATTACATATTTTTTTACCAAAATAAAACATAACTTCATAGTATAAATTGTTAAAATGATTAAAAAGTTTAATTGGTTCTGCAAAACCATTTTATTTTCATAGAGATATTCTCAAAATAACTCAAATTGTAGATTTATAATAATATTAACTAACAATTATTTTGTGTTTTTATTATTTTTATATTTGCAGAATATAGTAATTAATTTATTAAAAATAAGGAAATAAGTAAAAACAGTATCTTCTAATTCAATTATTTTGATCTTTCCAAAAGCAATTTATTTTATTAACAAATAATTTATATATATTAACAAAACTATTTGTTATAACAAAATTATTTATCAACATATTTTTTAATTGAATTAAGAAGGCTATTTGTTTGATTAAAAAAAAATTCGTTGTTGATCTAAATGATATAATTCAATTAATGATATTAATTAATTATATTAGCACAACAATTTGTTGTATTAAAAATATAATTTGTTATATTAAAAATATAATTTGTTATATTAAAAATATAATTTGTTATATTAAAAATATAATTTGTTATATTAAAAATATAATTTGTTATATTAAAAAAAATATTAACTAAAAATTTGGTTGGTATATCAATAAAACATTTATTATTAGATCAACTAATTAATTTATTATATTAACAAAACAATTTGTTATATAAAGAAATCTATTAACACATTTTTGTTATATCAACAAAACAATTTATATGATAAAAAATAATTTATTTTATTAACAAAACAATTTGTTATATAAACCAATCTATCAGCAAATTTCTGGTTATATCAACAATTCATGTTATATCAACAAACAATTTATGTGATAAACAAATTAATTAATTTTATTAACAAATCGATTTTGTATAACAACAAAACTATTAGCAACATCATAACAGTACTTTTTAATAGATTTATGAAAAATAATTCTTTTATTAATTAATTAGTCGTTATTATTAATCTTACAATTCAATTAAATTTGTTATAGTTATGTACTATTTTTTTTTACTGTGTTGTTTGTGAAAGTGTATATTGAATATGAATGAATTACTCTGTATCCTTGAATCATGTCGTGCGTGAAAAACGTTTTAATAACATTGCTGCATCCCTCACCGAAAAAAAAAGCGCGGTTGTGTGTGGCCAAATTATAACTCAGTCGATATGCAAACAGGGGGGAGAACGGTTCTCAAGTGCAAAGGTAGTCAGTGTGTCGCTCAGTAACACATGTCGAGGTCACAGCCAATTTTAACATTGCCTTTTGTGTGCTGCTACTTTTATCATTTTCGTCTTTTTGTCCATACATCAAAATCAAAAATTATTTTACAAAGAAATATTCTTCAACAGTTTCGCCAGGATTTTGCATGCGTATTTGAGTATGAGGTAGTTTCAATCGCAACTGCATCTGTTTTCAACCTCGGTGTTGTCGAATATATGGCCATCGCAATTTCTTTTGTTGCCAATGCCATTTCTTTTGTGGCACCAAAAGCACCCAACATCCTCAGATGCAAGTGCAACGCAAAAAAAAAAAAAAACTTTTTAAAAATCAAGCTTTTATAAAAATCTGTACTAAAAAATTAAAAATAAATTTACTAAAAATATAAAATATATTTATAGTAGGTATGTATATTTATAATGAATACATATTAATATATGAAATAAATTAAATTAAATCTTATTCAAATTATATTATTAAGAAATGCGTTTAGAAGAAATAAATTTTAAAATTTACTAAGAGGTTTCCAAATACAAAAATAAAAGCGTGCGGCAAAATTATTGAATATTACAGTCCAACTCTAGCACTAATAAACTTTGCAATTTAATTCAACTTTACAATAGTTTTCAATATAATTTTGGAGAAGGGGTAGATCTGAATGGAAATATCTATGAGTTTCGTAGGCAGTGTTGATATCGGAAGCCCAATGATATTCTTTTGGCATGTGTTATGTTTTGACCTCAGGATAATCTGGTAAAACTTAACTTTTAATTAGAAATATTTATTTATGTACTTAATTTAATTCATGGAATTTGGCTAAATGATGTAGATTAACGTTATATCGTCGGTGATACTGCAAAACCGTCTATCTACATTTTCGAATACCTCTTACAAAAAGAATTTTACAGAAGAAACAAAACTATTTTCAATCTCAATTTTGCACTTAATTCATACAAATTAAGTATGCCTAATTTCTAATTTATCCGATCAACATATCATTAAAAACCCGATTATAACACAAAATTAGGTAATTTCACAGAGGTTTGTGGCACCTGTCAAATAAGGAAACCTTTTAAAATGCTACAACTCTCGACTTATAAAAGTAGTACATAGTTTTGAAAATTGAAGTAAAAGCTCACATTTTACATTATAATCGCCATGTAGAATCTGGGTGTAACTGGACAAAGGGACGTTATATCTCCTATACAATCTGGGCTTATGCTGTGAAGGGTTATAGTGTTCTGAACGGTTGCGTGATTTAAAGTATAAAGAGTTGTAGGTTTGTGATGTATAAGGTATATATAAATATGATCATAATTGTATTCCTTTGATAGTTAAAATTCGTATTTAGGCTACACATTTACAAATGTAATATTGCTGGTAATTTTTAATATTTTCGCCGCACGCTTTTATTTTTGTATTTGGAAACCTCTTAGTAAATTTTAAAATTTATTTCTTCTAAACGCATTTCTTAATAATATAATTTGAATAAGATTTAATTTAATTTATTTCATATATTAATATGTATTCATTATAAATATACATTCCTACTATAAATATATTTTATATTTTTAGTAAATTTATTTTTAATTTTTTAGTACAGATTTTTATAAAAGCTTGATTTTTAAAAAGTTTTTTTTTTTATTAGTTTTTTTTATTTTTACTTTTTTAGTCGTTATATTGTCATTAGAATTATTATTTTGCATCGATCGGTTCAGTGGTTACCGAGTTATAATTTTTGCCCTTAACATCTTCTGTCGATATAATTTAAACTACTTTCTGGTCTTTGAACATTTCCACAACGATTTCCTGTACCAAGCATTGTCGAGATCAGTTAAGTTCAATAGTATACAGACGTAAAATTCTTCGCCATAGAACGCTTTCCCGTAGAATTCTTCACTGTAGAGTTATTCCCAGTAGAAGTTTTAATGTGGTGAGTTTTAATGTGGTGAGTTTCGGTGTGGTAAGTTTAGGTGTGATAAATTTTGGTGTGGTGAGTTTTAGTGTGGTGAGTTTTAGTGTGGTGAGTTTTAGTGTGGTCAGTTTGAGTGTGGTGAATTTTAGTGTGATGAATTTTAGTGTGGTGAGTTTTAGTGTTGTGAGTTTTAGTGTGATGAATTTTAGTGTGGTGAATTTTAGTGTGGTGAATTTTATTCTGGTGAATTTTATTGTGTTGAGTTTTAGTGTGGTGAGTTTTAGTGTAGTGAGTTTTAGTGTGGTGAGTTTTAGTGTGGTGAATTTTAGTGTGGTGAATTTTATTGTGGTGAGTTTTAGTATGGTGAGTTCGTTTTTCTTTCCTTTTTTGTTTTTCCTTTAGTTTGGATTTTAATTTTATGTTATTGCTTAATAATTAATGTAACCTCTAGCGGAGAAAATTCGAAGTTCTAAGTTTGCCAAATGTTGTCTCGTTGCCAATACTATACATGTTTTAAATTTCAATTTTCTAGGTGAAGAACGCACTTTAGAGGGTCCATTAATAGTAAATGCGCCCCCTAGCGGACAAAATTCAAAGTTCTGAGTTTGCCATATTTTTCCTCGTGTCTAAAGCTATACAAATTCTAAATTTCAACATTCTAGGTAAAGAACAGACCTCACACGGTCCAAAAATAGTTTTAGCGCCCCCTAGCGGCCAAAATTCGAATTTTAACATTTATTTTTATTTGTACCACATCGAATACTATATGTGTTCCAAGTTTCAACTCGATCGGATATAAGGAAGTGTGTTAAATTTGTTATTTTTGTGCCCGACATACTAACAAACGAACAAACGAACAAACGAACAAAGGTACAAACAAGTGAAGTGAAATAAAAGCTTGAAAAAAAAACAGAAAAAAATCAAAACCCCTTTTGTCGTTATGCAAATATGAGTCGAGTTCTGAATTGATGAGAACAACGTGTTATGTTCCAAAGAAATGTGGAACAATTGAAATTGTCTTTTGTCTGGCATTTAACACGTTGTTGTAGAATGCATTCGAAACAACAAAAAAAATGATATGCCAAATAAATGCCTTTTTTAGTTTGTTGGTTGGCGTAACAATAAAAATATTTGTAGTACAAGTTAATTCGGAATTTTTATGTTTTGTAGTCTGATCCAATGCCAAGCGAAAGAACGTTGCCAACACTATTCAAAAATTTAAAAAAAATGGTAGTTGGTAAAATTGTTGTATAGTAATACTGAAAAATGTTATACAGTAAAACTGCTATACAGTAAAACTGTTATACATTAAATCAGTTACACAGTAAAACTGTTATACAGTAAAACTGAATACAGTAAAACTGTTATACAGTAAAACTGTTATACAGTAAAACTGTTATACAGTAAAACTGTTATACAGTAAAACTGTTATACAGTAAAACTTTTTACAGTAAAACTGTTATACATTAAAACTTTTGTACATTAAAACTGTTATACATTAAATCTGTTACACATTAAAACTGTTACACAGTAAAACTGTTGTACAGTATAAATGTTGTACAGTAAAACTGTTGTACAGTAAAACTGTTATACATTAAAACTGTTATACAGTAAAATTGTTATACGTAAAACTGGTATACAGTATATCTGTTATACTGTAAAACTGTTATACAGTAAAACTGTTCTACAATAAAACTGTTATACAGCAAAACTGTTATACAGTAAAACTGTTATACAGTAAAACTTTTCTACAGTAAAACTATTATACAGTAAACTGTTATACAGTAAAACATTATACACAAAGATATTATTCGATTATACTGTTCTGCAATAATCCGTTTATACAGTAATACTGTTAATCAGTTGGATGAAAGTTTTTAATTTTAAGTGAAAATTTGAATATTAAGTGAAATTTGAATTTTGAGTAAAAAAGTTGAATTTTTAATGAAATTATGAATTTTGTTGAAAATCAATTTTTTTTTTGTGAAAGTTTGAATTTTGAGTAGAAATTTGTATTATGAGTAAAAATTTAAGTTTTGATTGAAAATTTGAATTTTGCAAATATAAATTTTGAGCGAATTTTGTATTTTGAGTGAAAACTTTTAAATGCGAGTAAAATTTTATATTATAATTCGGAGTGCAAACTGACATTTTATATTTTTTCTTAAAATTTCAGTTTTCACTCAGAATACAAATTTCGCCCAAAATTTATATTGTACTCAAAGCTTTTAAGAAAAATTTTAATTTTGAGTAAAACACTTAAATTTTTGTCTTATCTGTATTTTTTGATTGACTATTTAAAAAAATGATTTTTTTAAATTGAGGGACATTTGATTTTTTTTTTTTTTATTATAACTGAAATTTAGCAAAACTCAAAAATATTGTTTTTTGTTAGTCTATTTTTGGATTTGTTTTATTTTTAATCAATACTGGAAAAATAATTCTAAATTAATAATTTAAAAGTTTTCAAATTTAGATGCAACACACTCAAATATTTTTTTAAATATTCAAGACTTACTTAAGAGATTATATTATGTACCCCAATTATGTGTGGTAGGTGTTGCCAGCCACAGGCATATTTCATATGACAATTCAAGGCAAAATCGTGCCAAAGGAGTTGCCAAAGCAGTAACTGTTGTATGTAGTAATAATAAAAATAATATTCGACGACTAGGCATCCAATGTGTTTGGCAACATTTTGCTGAATTTTATATATTTTATGTTATATTATTTTCTACTTTTTTATTATTTTTTGTATTTTTTATCAATATCAAAAATACATTTCGTTGCTTGTTACTTTGATATTTGAGACAAATTTACGGATGTCGTGGCTGAAGCTATTGATGCGTTGCGCCTACTCAATGCCTCGAAGGAAGCCGCATCTACGGTGGGTTGTTTCGACAGCCGCCATAAACGTCCTGGGAATTGTAAATATATGATGACTTTATAAATTTTTCCAATTCCATTTGGTAAAATGTAATGGATTGTTATTTAGACACGCACACAGATAAACACACACGAAAAGACAGACAGACACACACGCAGTGGTGACATGTTGAGGGTGGTAGGCGTGCTGGTTTTATTCTTTTTTTTTGCTGTTTGGTGCTTGAAGCCAAGTATTATTTAACAATTTGTTGATGTGCACAAATCAGTTCTGACAGACTAATGTCAGCACACCGGCTCACTCTCTGTGGTGTGATACTTTAAAAAGGTTTTCTGAAGAAAGGTTTTCTGAAATTTAAAAAAAAAGAATTATAAAAATTTCATACAACGTCGTTTTAATACAAATTTCAAATTTACGTAAACAAAAAAATATTAAAATTCTTTTTTTATTTGAATTCACATTTTGACCTTGATAATAAAATTCAAAAAATTTTACTTTTCACTGAAAATTACAATTTTCATTTAAAATTTTTACCAAAATTCAAATTCTCACACAAAATTCAAATTATCCACCGAATTCCACTTAAACTAAAATGTTCACTCAACATTCAAAATTTTACTAAAATAATTCACATAATGTCCAACATCCACTCAAATATGTTCACTAAACATAAAAAAAAAGAATTTAAATTTCAAAAAAAAAAAAAATGTTCACAAAAAAAAATCAAATTTTCACTTAAATTAAAATATTTTACTCAAAATTAAATTTTTTACTTTAATTTCCAAATTTTTTCTTAAATTTCAAATTTGCATTAAAAATTCACATTTCAAAAAAAAAAAAAATAAGTTTTCAAACAAAATACAAAATTTCACCACCTTACACTCGACATTCTATTTTTCCCTTAAAATTGAAATTTTCACTCAATTAAAAATTCAAATTTTCGCAATAAAAATCAAGTTGTCAAACGAAATTCAAAATTTCACCACAACTTAAAATAATCACTCAAATTTCAATTGTTAACTCAAATTTCAAAAGTTTACCAAAATTCATATTTTCACTCAAAATTAAAATTTTACACTCAAAATTCTAATACTCACTTAAATTCAAATTATCCACCAAATTCCACTGAAAATATAATGTTTACTCAACACTAAAATTAAAATATTTTACTACAAAATTTTCATTCTCACTTGGAATTCAAATTTTCATTCAAAATACAAAATTTTCACTGAAAATTAAAATGTTCACTCAAAATTGAATTATTACTCTTAATTCCAAATTTCACTCAAAATTCAATTTTTTATTCTAAATTCCAAATTTCACTCAAAATTCAAACTTTTACTCTAAATTCCAAATTTCACTTAAAATTAAAATTTTACACTCAAATATCTAATTTTCACTCAAAATTCTAAATGTACACTAAAACAAAAACAATTTTTAAAGAAAATTAAAAAATTCACCACCCATCACTGATAATTCAAATTTGCACTTAAAATTGAAAATTTACATTTTCTCTACAAAATTCAAAATTTTACTAGAATACAAACTGTTCACTCAAGATTCAAACTCTCACTCAGTATTTAAATTTTCACTCAAATCCTAATTTCACTCAAAATTCAAAATTTACACTCAAAATTTAAAATTTTAATCAAAATTCAAAATTTTAATCAAAATTCAAAATTTTAATCGAAATTCAAATTTTAACTCAAAACTCAAATTTTCACTCATAATTGCAAATTACATTAAAAATGAATAATTTCCTCAAAATTTAACATTTCACTCAGAATTTCAATTTACACTAAAAAAACTCAAAATTTCACTAAAAGTTTAAATTGGATCATATAATTTAAAATATCACTAAAAATTTAAAAGCTCTCTAAAATTTGCAATTTTTAATTTAAAATTTCACTAGAACTTCAAATATCCACTCAGAGTTTCAATTCTCGCTAAAAATTTACAATTCATTCAAATATTTTAATTTAAATTCAAAATTTCAATTTTCACTCTAAATTGAATATTTGAATTTTCATACTTAAATCAAAATATAAAATTGTCTCTATAACAATTACACACTTTAAATTTACGATAATTTCTCAAAGTACATTAAAAATATTTTAAATTATTAAAAAATTAATAAAATTTTACTGAAATTCTTTTCATATATTTCTATTAAATTTTGTTTTCGATTGAATTGCATATTTCTGCATCATGTTTTCACATTGAATTCATTCAAATATGAACAAATCTAAAAAAAATCTGTTTTTCAATATGCCTCACTGCACGCTTGATACGACGTTGCGTATTTTGTGATACGAAAAATGGCAAAAATATGCAAATTAAAGTTAGAAAAATATTTGATTAGAAAAAGCAAGACTTGCATGAGTTGGCAGACACAAAAAATATGGCAAAATATGTGCACAAAAAAAAGAAATAATAAATAAAATCGAAATGTAAAATACAAAACCACAAAACTGACAAATCATTTTTTTTTTTTTTTTATATTAATATTATTTTTAGTTATTTCATTAATTTCAAAAATGAACAGCATAATAGCAAATTCATTTAACGTAATAATTTTGAAATTTCATAAAGAAATTCCACACTCATGGCCTTATTATCACCGCATAAATAACGTAATCATTTGGGAGTTTTGTATTTTGCAACGAACGAATTTCAACTCAAATCATGAACAATAAAAACAAAGTGCAAAAATATGCAAATAACTTGGTATCATCGTCTCCCTTGTAGTTGTAGCAAGTGCTTAAATAATTCACATGGCACATGTAAGGCACATCATTGGCCTGACATAACTCTGCCACCAAAAAAGTTCTAACATCTCAAAATCGATATGCATTTTGCGCTGTATATTTGAAGCTAGATTTATGCAAAAAAATAAAATAAAATTTCCACCCACATCATTGCGTAAAACTTCAATTTATAAACCTCTCAAAATGAATGGTATGGTATTTTTACACATGCAGAATTCAAGCAAATTGTATCGCATAATATAGAATTATTTGTGGTTCTTTTTTCTTTTCTGTTTCGTACACAAAAATTACGCTTTAATCTTAACTTTGATATATAATTTATGCTTTAATGAAACCAATTTATTGCGGCTTTACTTTTATGTTTTTCAACTTTTTGGTTAACAAATAAAAAATGTAAAATTTTGTTAAATCAAAAGTTTTTTAATTAATTTCTAAAATTCGAAATGTTTGGCTTTTTATGAAAAATATTAGTAATCTCTCTTTTGATGTTAAGTTAAGCACAGTAGCAGCAGGCATTAAGGATTTCTTTTATTAAAATTAATGGAAAAGAAAAAAATGGACTCAAAAAAACAAAGTTTTTCAATCATACTATTTTTGCGACTGTCCCACTGCGTAACATAACGTAATGTAACGCGACGTTGATGCCATTTCCGTGTATTTCTTATATTGCAATCGTTAAAAACTTTCAAGTTTTACTCTGTAATTCATTTTATTTACTTTATTTTCTGCAATGTTTTAATTTATGGCAAAAAGTTTTGCTGCCATTTTTCATTTTCATTTTCATTTTATTTTTATTATTTATACTTTTATTTCGATAAATTTCTCTACGATAATTTAAATCAAGTTCTTCTAGCTTCCTACTGCACATCCGCAATACTTCCAATTTGTTTCTAATTCTTCTTTCTTTTATTATTTGATTTGGTTCGTTTTTCTTTTTGGAGGTCCTTTTTTTGATATTTTTTTTGTTTCCGAACTTCGAATTTGTTGTACAATTTGCAATAATTGAGTCTCCTAAAAAATACGATCCCCAATTATTGAGAAAATATGAGGCAGGCTGCTGTTGCTACTCCTGCAGCAAGGATGAACATACAGTTTACTATATATGTAAAAATATTTATCTATATTAGTGTGACCAGCTTATTCTTATTTTTTTATTATATTTTTTACAATTTTATTAATTTAAATTCAATTATTGGCCACATAATACAAAATATTATTCTCTATTGTCTTCAATATTTTTTTATTCTTTTCTTATTATTCTTTCTTCTTATTTATTTTTTATTCATTTCAATCCTTCACTATTATTTTATAATATTTTCTTTAATTTTCTATTCTTAAAATTATCTATTTTAAAAAATTCTTTTTTATTTATTTCTATCTTTTTTAATTATTTTCTATTTCTTTCTATTATTTTTTTATTATTTTCTATTATTTTCTGCCAATTTTTCACTATTTTATACTATTTTAAATTAATGTTTTCTATTATTTTCTATCTTTTTCTATTATTTTCAATTATTTTCTATTATTTTCTATTCTTTCCTTATTTTTTTTTCTTTATTTTCTATTGTTTTCTATTTTTTTTTACTATTTTCTTTTATTTTATGTTGTTTTTTAATGTTATATTGTTTTCTATTCTTTTCTGTTATTTTGTTTTCTTTTCTATACTTTTGTATTCTTCTATTATTTTGTACTATTTCTTATTCTATTCTTTTTCATTTTTTGCCTTTTTTCTATTTTGGTTATTATTTTCTTTTCTTTCTATACTTTTTTATTATTTTCTATTAATTTTTATTTGTCTATTTGTTTGTCTGTTTTTGCTTTTGATTTTGTGTTTTTAATATTAAACACTGTTGTTTTTATTTTTTTTTCTTTTATTTTTGCTTGTGTTTTCCATTTTATTTACTTTTTGTTAATTTCTTTGTTTTTTAATTTTTGACTTTGCTTTCGTTTTCCTTTTTTATTGTTTTTATTTTGCTTTTGTTTTTTTGTGTGTGTTTTTTTTTTGTATTTTTGTTTTTAATTTTGAGTTGTTGCTTCAGTTTTTATGTTTTTACTTATATTGTATTTTTTTGTATTTGAGTTTTTTGTTTCATGTTCGTAGCTTCATGTTCGCGATTTACACATAATAGTAGAATTTATAGACAGACAAACAAACCGACAAACTTTCGGTATATTTTCTATTATTCCTTATTATATTATTAAAAATAAATTTAATAATTTTTATAATTGTAATAAAAAATTTTATATATTCATACTCGTATTTTAATTAAATATATTAAAATAGAGTCTATGTGAAAATTTTCTAAGAACAACTCTGTGCAGATTTTTATCTATATTTCATATCTTTTCGAGATTAAATTTTTGTTGACATTCAAAAAAAAAAAAACACAGCAAAGATATACATAATAATTATGCTGTACTCTAAGCAAAAATTGTTTATTAAAAAATCAATGCATAAATAAATATTTTCCTTAAGCATAAAATATATACATATCTTTGTGTATCTAGAGTATAGAAATAAAGTTGTTTGAATTATGAAGTTTTTAAGTAGCAACATTAAATCACAAAGTTTGTTCAAGAAATTATTTCGTAGAAGAAAAACTTGTTTATAAAGCACTCTGGCGGGTTGTATGTTTGCATACGTTTCCGTTCACTTAAACGCTTTGACTTGACTTGACTTGCGGCTTAGAAGAGTTTTTCCCGAAAATAAGCTGATTTAGCCAAATATTATGAAAATCACTTAATTCACAACTACGTATAAATATTTTTCGCCACAACGTCATACAATGAATGATATTAAACGGTTGATGTTTAATAAGTGTATACACTACAATAAAAAAAACAGTTGGGAAGGTTAGCTCACATGGGAAATTTTAAAGTAGGTGTAATTATGATAGTTAGGATTATCAAAATTATAGTCGGTCTAAGCCGACTATAAATACCCTACACATATGTGTGGTTACCATTCAAAGTGATATATAGGTCACCAGGGTATACAAATCCTGAAAATAACTACAAACATTCAATCGCTGAAGAATTTTCATTCATTTGATACCCATATTTACAAATGGGTAGGTGTACCGAATTTCGATTTTTTTTTGTGAACCACAATTCTTTTTGCCGGAAAACATTACTATAATGTATTTGAGCATGATATCAATATATATTTGACCAAAAAAGTTTACCTAAGCACGTATACATAAAAATTGATCTTTATATGTACATTTTATATGAGGTATTTGAACATAAGTGGTCGGATCATAGGTCACAATGGACCGATCTCGCCAATTACATACAGCGTAGGTATATAAGTAATCTAAGTTATAAGTTTCATTTATCCAGCTCTTCAATTTTAAAAGAAGTAGGGATTTCAACAGACAGACGGACAGACGGACATCGCTGAATCGACTCAGTCATGCTGATCAAGAATATATATACTTTTCCATACCGGAGATGCTTCCTCTGGGTGTTACAAATGGCGTACCAAACTGTATATACCCTTTCACTCTTAGTGTAGGGTATGAAAACGACAGCAATTTTAATAGAATTTTAATAGAATATATTTTTGATATTAAAATTTATTAATGTGATACATACTATTATTAGAATATCATAAAACTATTAATTTAAAACTGTTTTCAGTTAAACATTTCCAAGTTTAAAATATAAAAGTATGTCTTAAAATTATTGCAGAGTACATATTATTAATTTTATTTAATAGAAATGCATTATTTTTAAAATTACCCAATAGGATGCAGACTATTAATATAATAACATTTTATTTATTAACAGAGTAATGTGTTTTTATAACTAATTTAAAATGTCTACATTAAAAATATAATATAATCTACAATTTCTATTTAATAATACGTATTATTCATTGAATAGTATAGTCGTATTACATTTTCTACTAAATACCATATTTTTATTAATATTTTTCTAACCATAAGTAAAAATTAAAGAATATTCTTAACTTTTCATTTTTTTTTCTCCTAAAAGGCACATATTATGCTTTCATTTAATTTAATAAAACAATATTTTATACATCATTCATGAAATACTATAAATTTAATAGTATTTCTACAAATATTAACAGTATGCCTACAGATATTCAATATTATTCTAACAATTTAAATAATTAAGAATATTGAAATTCATTCAATTATTATTATTGATATTTCAAATACTATTAAATAGAAAACTTTTAAATAAATGTAAAAAATATACTATAAAATCAATAGTTTGTTTTACCATTAAATACAAAAAAAAAAAACAATTTCTGTCTATACGATAATTTTTCTATTTTGTGTTAAATTATATAAAACTTTCAGTTTTCCACGCATACTTACATCCGTGTATAAATAAGCAGCAATATATTTGTATAAGTATTTATTTTAACGCAAAGTAATGTTATTCTGCATAAATTCCGTTTCCGCAAACTTATACGTCATTTCCCCGAATCGGAACGGAACACACATACTTAGCTTTTGTTTGCAACTTTTCTAGTTAAATGTTTTTGCATCAGTGGTGGGGAGTGAAAGTGTGGTGAATCCCCCTAATAGCACGTACGTGTGTTTTACGTTGTTCCCATGAATTATTGTCTATGGCATAATTTATTAAATATTATGTTATCGAGTTAAGATTTCTTTCTTTCCGACTTACTTTGCGCAAACACTTTGCCTCATCTTGAAAGCACGCATTTCTCTGACTATTACCAACTATAGACTCATCGTAAATAGCGGAAAAATACGAAAATCAATGTAGTTATATTATTGATATATGCCAGATCAGATATGCTTGATTTATTTCGAGTTCACTTGGCATAAGATTTATTTTGATTGATTTTTTTTATCTGATAGCATTTTGAATTATGCTCGTGTTGTTGAAGTTAGTTTTCTTTAGAATTATATTATATCAAAATCATTGAAGCACACTCAGAAAATAATTCCTCAAATTAGACACAATATTAATAATACTTTTTTGTAACTATTAAATCAATAGGATGTATACTATTATTATAATAATAATAATAAAGATTTTATCATTAAAATATTCAGTTTCTGTCTCTCAAAAGAATTCACTTTGGAAAAATTGTTTCTGGGAATGAATTCTACGCGAATGAATTTTCCGGAAAAACGGTACTCACGGTACTTAAATAATTGTTTCTGATTAAATTGTCTTGGTAAATAATTATCCAAGGAAGATAAGTCTGAAAAGAAAATGTCTCTGAGAAGAAATGTCTCTGGGTAAAATTATATTGGGGAAAATTTATCTGTGATTATGTTGTCCAGGAAATTATTGTCTCGATTTTGGTTAAATTGTCTTGCGGCATAATAATTCGGGGATGTTGTTCGAAAAAGAATTGTCTCTAAGATAAAATATCTCGAAAATATTATAAAATATTATATTAAATATTCCAATTTATATACGAAATACAAATTTTAATAACAATTTAAATTTGACTGAAAATTCAAATTTTTACTAAATATTCAAATTTTACAAAAACTCAATTTGTTCGTTTTCTTTCTTTTCTTCGCCTTGCGGAATTCAAATTTTGAATAAAATAATATATAAAAAAATAAATAAATAAAACGAAATAAAATTCTAATTTTTACTAATAATTCGAAAATTTAAATATGTCAATTTTTTTCTAAAAAATCAAAATATAATTCTAATTTTTACTAAAAAAATCAAATTTTTACTAATAATTCGAAATTTTAAATATAAGTCCATTTTTTTCAAAAATTACAAATTTTCATCTTTTTTATTTTCTTCCTAGAAGAGGAAGAAGACCTCTTCTTCCTCTTATTCCTCTTCTTTCAATTTTTCCTCCTGTTCTTCCTGTTTTTCTTCCTCTTCTTTCTCTTCTTTTTCTTTTTTTCTTCTTTTTCTTCTTCCTCAATTTCCGCGTCGTCCACTTCTCCCTCTTCTTCCACTTCTTCCTGTTCTTCTCTTCTTCGTGTTCTTTCTCTTTTTTCGCTTTCTTCCTCTTCTTTCTCTTCTTTATCTTCTTTCTCTTCTTTCTCTTCTTCCTCTTCATCCTCTTCTTTCTCTTCTTAGTCTTCTTTCTCTTCTTCGACTTCTTCTTCTTTCTCTTCTTCCACTTCTTCATGTTCTTCTCTTCTTCCTGTTTTTTCTCTTCTTTCGCTTTCTTTCTCTTCTTCATGTTTTTTCTCTTCTTTCGCTTTCTTCCTCTTCTTCCCTTTTTGTATCTTCTTCCTCTTCTTCCTCTTCTTCCTCTTCTTCCTCTTCTTCCTCTTCTTCCTCTTCTTCCTCTTCTTCCTCTTCTTCCTCTTCTTCCTCTTCTTCCTCTTCTTCCTCTTCTTTCTCTTCTTCCTCTTCTTCCTCATATTTTTCTTCTTTCTTTTCTTCTTCATCTTCATCCTCTTCACCCTCTTCGTCACCTTCATCCTCTTCTTCCTCTTTTTCCTCCTTTTCCTCTTTTTCCTCTTTTTCCTCTTTTTCCTCTTCTTCCTCTTCTTATTATTCCTCTTCTTACTCTTCTTTGTCATATTCCTCTTCTCTACTAATGTTTTTACTAAAAATTTAAAATCAATATTTACGTTTAAAAAAAAATGAGTTCCGAAATTCGTGAAATGTTCACTGTAAATATAATTTTTACTAAAATCTAAAAAATTTACAAATAGTAAAATTCTTATTTAAAACCAAAATGTTTGAATATGAAAGCCATAATTATAATAAAATAATTAGGGCTGTGCGATTAATCGATTAATCAAATTATATGATTAATCAATTTCCTGGTTAATTGATTAATCAAGATTTTTAATTAATCAGAACATTGATTAATCAATTTATCAGGATTCTGATTAATCAAAATTGTGATAAATTGATTAATCAGCATTTTAATTAATCAGAATATCTGATTAATTAGCTTTTACGTCGCAAAGTATTAAAAAATACTTTACAACATGTTTCTTGAACATTAGAACACTTTCTTTTATTTTTAAATTTTTTTTTAAATAAATTTTTACTATGTTTAAGTTGACAAATTTTCAAATGCTATTGAATAAAATTAATTCATTTTCAATTAATTAAAATGCTGATTAATCAGATTAATCAGGGTTCTGATTAATCAGGGTTTCTGTTTAATCGATTAATCAATTAATCAGGATTCTGATTAATCAAGATTTTGATTAATCGCACAGCGCTAAAAATAATTGCAATATTAAATAATCTATTTACTAAAAAGTTCAATTTTAAGTTATACTTTTAAAAATACAAACATTAAATAAGAAGAAATATCTATTATATTAAATATCCACATTTTCCAAATGTATTTTCTAAAAAAAAGTCACAAATCAAAATTGAAAACACTAATTATTGCTAATTAACAATTCGCTGAGTTGACTTCAACTGATTAACAACAACTTGATTTATTTACGTTTGACAACTTATTCAGTAAATCAACTCAATGCAAATGAAGTCTATCGATCTCAAAAGTATTCAAAGTTTGTTTTTTAACCTTTTGCGCAACAATTACAACCATTGAATATTAATTAATAGTTGACAACTCTTGTAAATTTCGCTCCTTGACTGGACAGTAAAAAAATGAAAAATACAAGAAAAATACCCAACAATGTATTTGCAAATAATAAAGTTTTCTTCTATGCAATTAAATACTTAAAATCTTTGAAATCCGAGTCAACAATCAAAGCAAAAGTTATTATTATTACTGTTGGATGTTGCTACATTTTCTTTTTTTTTCTTCTTTTATTCTGTGTATTGCTCATTTTGTTGATATTGTTATTATTATTTATGTTTTTGTTGTTTTTGAACTATCCAGTCATGCTCATTGTTTTTACTATTTTCAAAATTATTATATTAATATTAAGTTTCTTCTTTATATATTTGTTGGACTTTTGCTGTCAGCAGCACAAAACTTGGTTGCAATGAGTGGCAGTAGCATCGGGAAAATACCAAAAAAAAAAGGAAATAAAACAACAAAGTACCAGAGTAGGAGAAATATTCATTTTGCGTGGCCTGTTATGACAAGTGTTTATTGCGCTGGCTGGCAACGCTGAAGTTGTTAAAGTTTTACTAGCTTTTTGGAAGCCAAAAAAAGGGCTCTCCCAAACATAATTTTGCAGGCATTACATATATCTTTGGAGCTTTTTGCAAACAAAAGTATTATTACATTTTCAAACATTATTATAATAACAGCCAAAAAATTTTTGTTTTCGTTCAAACATATTTATGTTCAGAATAAATAATTTTCGGCTTTATTGTAAACATATATATGTTTGAATGTGAAAAACATTTTATTTACATGTAAACATATTTATGTTTACATATAATATTAATGTAAAAATAGTAAATTTAGTGCCAATATCTTCTTTATACAATATTCGTTTTTTCCCTTTTTTAAATTACATTTTTTTTATTTCTATATTCTATATTTATAAACTTAAACTTTTATTTTTTTTTTATTACACTTATTTTATTTATACTTAATAATTTGATTTCCATCTATTGTTCCTATTTTGAGTTCAGTGATTTACGGATTAATTGGATATTTCACAAGCAGATACTATCTGGTATTAACAGTAATTGGTGGTATTAAACAAATTCTTCCACCAAAAATAATTTTTGAACTATATGAAAAGTATTAATGTGAGTGTTACTGAGTGCTAAAAGTATGCAGCGTTGTTATTTAATTGTGACTTCGTAATGCCAAACATACATATAATCAAAATAAGGCTATTATTTTTTAATTCGTTGTCACCCAGTAACAATCACGAATAACCAAATACATATAATTCAAAGAACATTTTATTGACGTTTGGTGTGTTAAATAGCAGAAATATCAAACTTACATATATTAATATCTGATGAAAAATATATATTTCTAAAGAAACATTAGTATAGTAAATTCATGTAAATCCGCGATTAAAACAATTTATGTTTAAATATCGTATAATAATATTTCAATCTGAACAAATAATAATACAATTCAATTATAATGTAATTAGATATTACTCCCAATATTTATATGGTGATTTCCAATTACATTATAATTACATTCGACCATATTCAAACAAATCCTTCCTATCCGTGTAGCTGGCTGCTTCTGCTGCTGTTTCTTTGAAAAGTAAAATTTAATTGAAGCTACTTAAAGTTTGGACATTGGTTCACGGTATAGGTCGCAGATTGCTGTATGTTTTATTGTCGCGCGCACAAAATGGCGCCAATGTAATGATACTGCTTTTAAATTTAAAAAGTTTCTTTTATGTGTGTGTTTTTTTATGATTTTTTCCATTATTTTTTAAGACACAATCTTGTTTTATTGTTGACACTTTTGTTTGGTGGCTACTACCTTTGGATGGTACTACTACAACTTAATACACCCATTAACATGAGGATTTTCCTTTTTATTTGACCCTGATGAGTCTTTGTGTAAAATTATTATAACTTTGTAACAATAATGCAATCAGTAAAATCTAATTGTTATGCTATCCCGTCTTTTTATTATTGGTAATCTTTATATAATAATATTATTTGTGTGGCCTATAGCCTTGAAGAACCTGGAACGATCACTTTTGTACTAGTTTAGCTGCATGTTATATATATCTACCAAATAGTGGCTACTTAATGACGAAAATGGAGTAAAAGGGGATTTTTACCCTAAGAGCGTACAGACAAAATAGTTTTTCTATTTTATGATGTTGGCTCTTCCCAGTTCAGATAATTTGTCTGTTGTATTTCAGGCCCATTTCCGCATCTTCTTCTCTTCCTCTCTTCCTCTCTTCCTCTCTTCCTCTCTTCCTCTCTTCCTCTCTTCATCTCTTCCTCTCTTCCTCTCTTCCTCTCTTCCTCTCTTCCTCTCTTCCTCTCTTCCTCTCTTCCTCTCTTCCTCTCTTCCTCTCTTCCTCTCTTCCTCTCTTCCTCTCTTCCTCTCTTCCTCTCTTCCTCTTTTCCTCTCTTCCTGTATTCCACTCTTCCTCTCTTCCTCCTTTCCTCTCTTCCCCTCTTCCTCCTTTCCTCTCTTCCCCACTTCCCCTCTTCCCCTCTTCATCTCTTCCCCTCTTCCCCTCTTCCCCTCTTCCCTCTTCCCTCTTCCCCTCTTCCCCTCTTCCCCTCTTCCTCTCTTCCTCTCTTCCTCTCTTCATCTCTTCCTCTCTTCCTCTCTTCCTCTCTTCCTCTCTTCCTCTCTTCCTCTCTTCCTCTCTTCCTCTCTTCCTCTCTTCCTCTCTTCCTCTCTTCCTCTCTTCCTCTCTTCCTCTCTTCCTCTTTTCCTCTCTTCCTGTATTCCACTCTTCCTCTCTTCCTCCTTTCCTCTCTTCCCCTCTTCCCCTCTTCCTCCTTTCCTCTCTTCCCCTCTTCCCCTCTTCCCCTCTTCCCCTCTTCCCCTCTTCCCCTCTTCCCCTCTTCCCCTCTTCCCCTCTTCCCTTTTCCTCTCTTCCGCTCTTCCTCTCTTTCGCTCTTCCTCTCTTCTTCTCTTCCTCTCTTCCTCTCTTCTTCTCTTCCTCTCTTCCTCTCTTCCTCTCTTCCTCTCTTCCTCTCTTCCTCTCTTCCTCTCTTCCTCTCTTCCTCTCTTCCTCTCTTCCTCTCTTCCTCTCTTCCTCTCTTCCTCTCTTCCTCTCTTCCTCTCTTCCTCTCTTCCTCTCTTCCTCTCTTCCTCTCTTCCTCTCTTCCTCTCTTCCTCTCTTCCTCTCTTCTTCTCTTCTTCTCTTCCTCTCTTCCTCTCTTCCTCTCTTCCTCTCTTCCTCTCTTCCTCTCTTCCTCTCTTCCTCTCTTCCTCTCTTCCTCTCTTCCTCTCTTCCTCTCTTCCTCTCTTCCTCTTTTCTTCTCTTACTCTCTTCCTCTCTTCATATATTCCTCTCTCCTCTCTTCCTCTCTTCCTCTCTTCCTCTCTTCCTCTCTTCCTCTCTTCCTCTCTTCCTCTCTTCCTCTCTTCCTCTCTTCCTCTCTTCCTCTCTTCCTCTCTTCCTCTCTTCCTCTCTTCCTCTCTTCCTCTCTTACTCTATTCCTCTCTTACTCTCTTACTCTCTTCCTCTCTTCCTCTCTTCCTCTCTTCCTCTCTTCCTCTCTTCCTCTCTTCCTCTCTTCCTCTCTTCCTCTCTTCCTCTCTTCCTCTCTTCCGCTCTTCCGCTCTTCCGCACTTCCTCTCTTCCCCTCTTCCTCTCTTCCCCTCTTCCCCTCTTCCTCTCTTCCTCTTTTCCTCTCTTCCTCTCTTCCTCTCTTCCTCTCTTCCTCTCTTCCTCTCTTCCTCTCTTCCTATCTTCCTATCTTCCTATCTTCCTATCTTCCTATCTTCCTATCTTCCTATCTTCCTATCTTCCTATCTTCCATCTTTCTATCTTCCTATCTTCCTATCTTCCTATCTTCCTATCTTCATATCTTCCTATCTTCCTATCTTCCTATCTTCCTATCTTCCTCTCTTCCTCTCTTCCTCTCTTCCGCACTTCCTCTCTTCCGCTCTTCCGCACTTCCTCTCTTCCGCTCTTCCGCTCTTCATATCTTCCTCTCTTCCTCTCTTCTTCTCTTCCTCTCTTCCTCTCTTCCTCTCTTCCTCTCTTCCTCTCTTCTCTTCTTCTCTTCTTCTCTTCTTCTCTTCTTCTCTTCTTCTCTTCTTCTCTTCTTCTCTTCTTCTCTTCTTCTCTTCTTCTCTTCTTCTCTTCTTTTCTTCTTCTCTTCTTCTCTTCTTCTCTTCTTCTCTTCTTCTCTTCTTCTCTTCTTCTCTTCTTCTCTTCTTCTCTTCTTCTCTTCTTCTCTTCTTCTCTTCTTCTCTTCTTCTCTTCTTCTCTTCTTCTCTTCTTCTCTTCTTCTCTTCTTCTCTTCTTCTCTTCTTCTCTTCTTCTCTTCTTCTCTTCTTCTCTTCTTCTCTTCCTCTCTTCATCTCTTCCGCTCTTTCTTTTCTCTTTCTCTTTCTCTTCCTCTTTTTTTTTCTCTTCCTTTTCCTCTTCCAATTACTCTTCTTCACTTCTTCCTCTTATTCCACTTATTCCACCTCATCCTCTCTTTCTTCTTTGTCTCTTTCTTCTTCTTTTTGTTCTTTTACTACATTTATTTCTTCTTCTTTCTTTTCTTCGTCGTTCTTTTTCGTTTACTTATACCTCTGCTTCCACTTTTTATACATTTTCATCGTTTTTCGTTTTTTCCAACTACGCCCTTTCCGCCTCTTTTTCGTATATTCATCATCTTCAGCATTTCATCTTCTTCATCTGCTTTTTTCCTCTATATTTTTCTCAATTATCTACTTTCTTTTTATCATCGTCTTCCCTTCATTCTCTTCTAATTTGTATACCACTTCTATTTTTCTTCAGAATTCTTATTCCTTTTTATATTAATCTCTCTGCTTCTTCTTTTCTTTCCTATTTTCTATATATACTTTTTATGATCTTCTTCTTAATGTTCATATTTTTATATTTCTGTGTTGTGCTGAAAATTTTTAATTTAAATTCTATTTATATACCTAAATCCCAATCAGAAGCCCCAATGCAAATAATGAATCTATTCACAACAACGTTAGACTTACAACGCATATGTCCCAATGTGACAATAATAATAATAATAAAAGAAACAAGCAAACCAACAACAAAATCCATACATCTATCTATATTTCAAAAATCAAATCAAAAATAACATTAAAAGTATATCTTTTTTAATGCGATATACAAACACACACGCAGTAATATCAACCCACAATTACATGGCATACAACATAACATCGATAACACTTTCGTTTTCACAAATCCGTGGAAACGAAAATCATACAGACACAGATACAGATCCAACGACAGCAACTACAACATCAAGAAAAATATAATAACATCACATACAAGATACAAATAAGACTCACAGACACACACGCACATGTATTCTCTAAAATATGAATAGATGTTAATAGGAAGAAATGAGTTTTGGCGGAAAATCATTTGATTTCGTTGCCATGCCATGGAGACAAATATTATAGTATTGTGGTGGTACTATAAAAAATAGTATCCTTATTTGAGCAGTATGTCCTCAAACTAGTTACTTTATAATAGTGAAATTAAAAATTTAAATTCAATTCATCTGATCTACATTATATTGAAATCTTTGGTAATTTTCTAATACTTCACATATAATATTTTTGGAAAATACTTTACCTTTCTATAAGTACATATTTGTGTAAAATTAATAAATTTTGATTTTCATATCAAAAATATATATTCAAATTAATATTCTGTATTTCGATTGTATTCTGTACGATATTCACATTTCTATTTAAATGATTTGAACATTTTTTTTGTTAATACGAACGATTTAATTCATTTGAAAAACATTATTCAGTCATGTCCCAACTTTCGATCGAAATCGAACGTATATTTATTTTTGCCTTTCCACAATTCGATTTTTCATAACAATCAAAATATATTTACCAAACTCAATTCATTCAAGTAAGTAATTAACGAACACTACTAGTTTATTGCTGTCAATCCGGCATTTTGTAACACTCGAATGAAACCATATTAATATTACAAAAAAACATTTTTTTTTTGGACTGCAACTAATTTGTCGTGGTTTTTAATGGTTTAGAGTCAGTGGTTTCTTATAGATCTGAATGTCGTCCCGATGACTGTCTAGATTAGGTATGCGCATTCGTGCGCCTCCATGGTTTAGATCGGGTTTTATGACAAATAATGTGATTTTTTTAACCGTGAAAAACACAAATAAAATTTTGAAAAATACATTTTATTTCAATAATTGTTATACGTATACGTATTTATGAATGACTGTATGATACATATTGGTTCATAAAACATAAAATCCAAAAAAACATTAAAATCTCAATAGTAAAAAAATTATGAAATAACTCTTTTTTATAACCTGTGATTTTTAGCTTCCACTAACAGAATGGTATTACCGAAAACCGAAATTGGGATTAAACTCGGTATCCCCAAAATCTATTAAATATGATATTAAAATCATTTTGGTCGCCTAAAGATCGAAATCTGGAACACTGTGCGTAGTAGGATAAAATAATCATAGTCAAAAAGAATAATTATAATTTAAATGTGTAGTATTTACATTTTAGACTACGGGCATTAGTATTTTTTTTTAATTGATTTTATAAATGGGGGCATATTTAAAAAAGTAGTTAATTTGAAAAACGTTAGAAATTTTGATAGTTAGTTTGGACTATGCTCTAGATAAACTATTAATCATTTTTTGTTAATTATTAAATCATACCCGATAAAAAATTCAAAATACTTAACATTTTTTGAGTTTAGATCCAATTGTCTGAAAAAAAAATAATAGAATATGAGCATTCATTAGTATATTAAAATTGGTTTGGACAATTAAAAGAAAAATTGTGTTTTTTGTTAAAATATTTTTTCGCTGTACTATATTTTTATACCCTACCCCTATGAAGTACAGGGTATATTAAGTTTGTGCAGATATAGTAACGCCCCTTAGTAGGCGTGTTCGGTATAGAAAAGTCAGAATGCGATGAAATTTGGTCACTATTGTTTCTGCCAAAAGTAGGAACTGAGTTTGAAAATGAGCCAAATCGGTCAACGGACACGCAAATCTCCCATACAAGTCTGGACCCGTGCACGACTTGTGTCAAGATTTTGTGAATTCAAAGATATGAAGCGATTTTATGGAACATTTTTATTATATATATCAGGGGCCCGTACTTCGCTGTGGAAGTTATTATTGTTTTTATAAATGTAGTAACCAAATAATAATTCTCTGCCAAAACAACTTTTCTGCAAGAAAATTCTTTCGCAGACTGCACTTTCCCGTAGAATTCTTGCCAGTAGAATATTTCGCCGTAGAATTCTTGCAAGTAGAAATTTTTGCCGTAAAATTCTTCACCATAGAACGCTTTACCGTAGAATTTTTCCTGGTAGTATTCTTCCCGGTAGAATTCTTCCCCGTAGAGTTTTTCCAAGTAGAAGTTTTAGTGTATTTAGTTTTAATGTAGTGAGTTTTAGTGTGGTCAGTTTTAGTGTGGTGAATTTTGGTGTGGTGAATTTTTAGTGTGGTGAGTTTTAGTGTGGTGAGTTTTAGTGTGGTGAGTTTTAGTGTGGTCAGTTTTATTGTGGTGAGTTTTAGTGTGGTCAGTTTTAGTGTGGTGAATTTAAGTGTGGTGAGTTTTAGTGTAATGCGTTTTAGTATGGTGAGTTTTAGTGTGGTGAATTTTAGTGTGGGGAATTTTACTGTGGGGAATTTTACTGTGGTGAATTTTAGTGTGGGAAATTTTATTTTGACATATTTTGGGGAAGATCGTTAAATAGAAGACTTTTGATAGAATTTCCGCCTTTCTCTGCTTTAAATAAATTAAATGTTCAAAAATTGCCTTGAGCATTTCTAAAATTTTTATTCGTAATCTCGAGACAAAATACTTTAGAAATATTTCGTGCATATTACCGGAAAATAATCTGATAAATGGAAGATTTTGGGATGTTCTTTAAAGTCAGATTCCCTGTATATTTGAGTAAAAAATGTAAAACAAATATACTGATTATATTTTATTCTACTATTTTTTTTACTTTATTTTACTTTGTACTCTCCATAGGGGCTCCGGCAAAACAGCACTGGCCTTTCGTCAACCAGGTGAGATAATAATTTAAATAAATAATTAAAGTCCTTGATAAGATAAGCAACAATGTGATATTTTATGGTTTTTGTTGTTTTCCAGCCGGCACCATAGTTCAAGGCGCCATTCTGATCAACGGCCGTCGGATCGGTTCATTCATGCACCGCATCAGCGGCTATGTTTACCAGGATGATTTGTTCATTGGTGCGCTGACGGTGTCGGAGCACTTGAACTTTATGGTCAGCAAATGATATGTCTACCTCAGACCTATGTTCTAATCCCTTCCGTATTAGGCTCACTTGCGTCTTGATCGTCTCGTCACACGCAGCGAACGTCGCCTCATCATCAGCGATCTGCTTGAGCGCACTGGGTTGCTCGCGTGCGAAAACACGCGTACGCGAGTGGCGACGACAAGAATGTGCTGTCGGGTGGGGAACGCAAGCGACTCGCATTCGCCGTTGAACTACTCAACAATCCGGTCATTTGTTTTCTGCGATGAACCTACCAACGGCCTCGATTCGTACAGCGCCCAGCAGCTGGTGCAGACGCTGTACGACTTGTCCAAGAAGGGCACCACCATTCTGCACCATTCATTAACCGTCCAGTCAACTGTTCGACATGTTCAATAATGTACTGTCGCGACGGACGTGTCGCCTTCACCGATTCGACTATCCGTTTGACACGGAACTCGATTCGGACTTTATGCCCACCGCCTCGTACAAAAGATTTCATGTGTTGTGGTATCGACTGACGTTGACTGTGTTGCGCGATCCGGCGCTGCAGGCTCTGCGTTTTCTACAGAAGATGGCGACGGCGCTGATCATTGGCGCCTGTATTGCAGGCACTAACGAGTTGACCCAACTCGGCGTGCAGGCGGTGCAGGAAGCACTGTTTGTAATGATACTCGGTGCTAAATGTTTTTCCGCAGCGATTTCCGCTTTTTATGCGTGAGACGCGCTCCGGCATGTACTCGACGGCGCAGTATTATGTGGCGAATATACTAGCTATCACCATAGGTGAGTAAACATAGAAATTCGTATTAAAAATGTCGAAAAGGTTACAGAAATAAAAAGATATTAATCGTTGAAGAAATAATAGAAGCTCATACTTGTTCAGAAAAAAAAGGCCAAAGTTGGGAAAGATATGTGTTTCAATTTAATTTCTTCAGATTTAAATATTTGTAACTCAGTATGTCATGTCCCCTTCGATAACTCGTAGACTTTTCTCAAATTCAATCAGAAAATCTCAATTTTATTTGAAATTTTCTCAATTTCAATTAGAAAATCTCAATTTTATTTGGAATTTTCTCAATATCAAATGGAATATCTCAATTTCATTTGGAATTTTCTCAATTTCAAATGGAATATCTCAATTTAATTTGGAATTTTCTCAATATAAAATGGAAAATCTCAATTTTATTTGGAATATTCTCAATATCAAATGGAATATCTCAATTTTATTTGGAATTTTTTCAATTTAAAATGGAATATCTCAATTTAAATTGGAATTTTCCCAATTTCAATTGGAAAATCTCAATTTCATTTGGAATTTTCCCAATTTCAAATGCAAAGCTCTCAATTTCAATTAGAAATAGTGTAGAAAGATTACTAACTCAAACTAAAATTGAAATAACGTAATGAGTACGAAAACTAAAAAGAAATTGAGCAGATTTATCATATGGGCATATTCTTGCATATTTTCCATATAAGACTATATTCTGGTTAACTATGAACCGTTTTATAAAATTTAAAAACCATCAAAATATTCCTAAAATTGTCATTTTTTTTTAAGTCGAAAATTTTAAAAACAAATTTGAATTGGCATTATTATTCAAGGTAAAATTAAAGGTAATGTATATACCCTATACTAAGAGTGAAAAATCATCCATACCGGCGATGCTTTCTAAGGGGATAAGACCTCGTAAGTATAGAAAAGTATATATGGATATATTTTTGATCAACGTCACCTTTAGCGATGTCTGTATGTTCAAATCTTGATTACAGGAAACAAAAATGAAACTCAGAAGCAAGATTACTTGAATACCTTCGTCGTCTGATATTAAACATAGGTTTTATTCTTACACTAGGAATAAAAATGTACTTTTAGTTTATTTAAAAAATTCTTAAAAAAGGTCTCAAATGTGTTCTTTTTGGTAAAAGAATTTGTTTAAGTACCGCAAATTACTGTTAATACCAGATAGTGGCTGTTTGTGAAATATTCGATTTATCCATAATTCACTGAACTCAAAATAGGAAATTTTTCCATCTTGTTGGAAGGTTGCCAATGTTTAGCCAGTTCCGAAAAAGGGCGAGGCCACGAACCCTGCCAATTACCGACCCATTGCAATATGCTCAGCGCTCTCCAAGGTAATGGAAAGCGATATTAACTTCCACTTTGTGAACTATCTAGAACGAAACGAATAACTTAGTGACTGACAATATGATTTCCGTAGGACCAGATCCACAGGTGACTTGATGACGGTCCTCTCCATAAAGTAGAATAATTGTGATCAATCCATTCCTTTGCTGATGACAGTAACATTTGTCATTCATATTCTTTCAACAAGCGCCCAAACTCTTTGGAGATTGAGAGTAAAAGGCGTTCAAAGAATGACACACTCAATAATGACCTGAAAACAATCTCCGAGTGGTGTCTTGCAAATAGAGTTAATTATAATGCAAGCAAGACCCAATGTTGTCTGTTATCTCACAAAAGAATGGATTCACCCTTCCCTCCCCTCAATATAGGTGCTGTGGATATTGCGCAGTCAACTTCTCTTGACGTTCTGGGCGTATCAATTCAATGTGACATCCTTTGGAATGATCACGTATTTGATGTTTTGAAAGAAGCGGCCAAGTGCCTCGGTTTACTGAAACGGTGTAAGACATACTTCATTCCTGCTGACTTACGCACTGTCTACACTACCTATATTCGGCCTAATTAAAACTTAATTAAAATAAATATTTTTTGCTAAACGAAAAAAATTGTAATATAGATTATTAACATAACAAATATTGACAAAAAAACTAGTTCGGAGTATGTAAAAGTACAAAGAAATAAAAAATCGCTGTTAAAAGTTATTTTTTTGTGAGTTTTAAAATCGATTAATGAAAGAAACTTTGTTTCAAACTAATTAGACAAACGGATTAAATATTTTCAGTAGAATAAACTGTGTCCTTTTTCAAACATGTGTCCATTTTGAAACTACTATAAAATTAGTAGTTCAAAATGTCCCTTTTTTATAAAATCAAAATGTTTTTACTGAAAATGCATAACAGATCTACATTTTTAGGTTTCGACATCGATCCCGAATGGACCATATTTGCATTAAAGTTGTTGACAAATGCATATTAAATTATACTGGTGTTTTGTATTAAATATAATAAAATTAGCCATTTTTAGCCATTTTTTGAAAAAATTTAGACATATTTGGCCGTTGGGTGATGGCAACACTGAACAGAACTTCAATTGTCCAACCGAGCTGAGCATGCAGCATCATACTCGCTGCTCGATCTTCTGTTAAATGAAGCGCTCGAAAGCGCTTCTACATTTCGAGCGGCTCGGAGTTGCTCGTTTTTAAATTATTTCGATTGCAACAGTTTGTTTGTTTGTTGTTTTTGCATTTATTCTTGTTAATTTTTTAATTTTATGCATGTATTTCTAAATATAGAACATTAAATATGCATTTAAAGCAAATTCACCAAAAGAGCGAGCCAACCGAGCGTTGGAAATGTTGTGGTGCTCTGAGTAGAACGCTAGCGTAACAGCTCGACACTCTGTAGACAGAGCCGTTGTGTTCGTTTGCGGCTAAACATAAATTGAGTTCGGCGAAAAACAACAGCGCTCGAACCCCAAGCAAGACCCAATGCTTTCGTTTATCTCACAAAAGAATGGATTCACCCCTCCCACCCCTCAATATGGGTGCTGTGGATATTGCGCAGTCAGCTGCTCTTGACGTTCTGGGCATATCAATTCAGTGTGAGCTCCGATGGATTGATCACATATTTGATGTATCGAAAGAAGCGGCCAAGTGCCTCGGTTTTTTAAAACGGTGTAAAACACACTTCACTCCTGCTGACTTACGCACTGTCTACACTACCTATATTCGGCCTAAGATGGAATACAACTCGCACATATGGGCAGGGGCTTCTAAATCTTCTTTGGAGTTCCTGGACCGAATCCAATAACGTGCAATATATTTAATAGGAGATATAAATATTTCATCCTCTATTGGCTCTCTTGAGCACCGAAGGACCTTTGAGTGTGTAAGCCACTTCGTAGTCCTCTCGGCTCTCCACAGAACCACGCAATATAGAGAGAATTCGTTGTTCAGTCGCACGATTCGTTTGTGGAACAATCTCCCTGCGTCTGTTTTTCCTGACATTTTTAATATTGGCAAATTTAAAACAAATATTCAGCGACACTACCTCATCTTTCCCCCCTTCCTCTAACCCTAATTATTTCCTACGACCAACACTGTGCTTTGCATAAATAGAAGCATCCCCTGAGTGATGGAAATAAAATTATTAAGTATAAATAAAAGTTATGTAATAAAAAAAGTGTATGTTTATATTTAAATAATATAAATAAAAAAAATGTAATGTAAAAAGGGAAAAATTAATATTGTGTAAAGAATATATTCGCAGCACTAAATTTTCTTTTTTTACATTCAAATTTAATTTAAACATAAATATGTTTACATGTAAGTAAAATGTTTTTCACATTTAAACATATATATGTTTGCAAGAATGCCGAAAATTATTAATTCTGAACATAAATATATTTAACGAAAACAAAAATATGTTTGGCTGTTATTATAATAATGTTTTGCAATGAAATAATAATTTTGTTTGTATAAAGCTCCAAAGATATATGTAATGCCTGCAAAATTATGTTTGGGAGAGCCCTTTTTTTTTTGAATAAATCTTAAAAAGAAAAACCAAAACCTTTATTTTTTTCCCTATAGGCACAGTTACATCTGCTACTGGATATCGGGTCTACGTTCTACATTCGACGCCTTCGCCATCACCGCCATCTGTGTGGTGTTGGTCATGAATGTGGTCATCGCCTGCGGTTGCTTCTTCTCGACGGCAGTTAACTCGGTGCCGCTGGCCATGGCCTACTTGGCCTAAGGTAGGACTTAATTAAATAATGTAGCGCTCTTGCTGTTGACGATGATGCTAATGATGAGTGTTTCCCTTAGCCTTCGATTGGACGCAATTTCTCTCCTGGATGATCTATGCAAATGAAGCCATGACGATTGCCCAGTGGTCCGGAATGCAGAATATTAGTGAGTTTTTGTGAAGGGGTGGTCATGACGCGGATTAACGTCGCCTGTGTTTTAAATAATATTTTCACTGACCTTTTCTTTCTACACTCTTTATTTAAAATTTTTACATTTTGTTATGAATTTTTAATCTTTCTATGCGCAGCCTGTTTCGAGGAAAACGAGAATCTGCCCTGCTTTCACACCGGCAAAGATGTCCTGGACAAGTACAGCTTCAACGAAGCCAATCTGTACAGAAATTTGTTTGCCATAGTTGGCATCTACATTGGCATCCACCTCATGGGCTACTATTGCCTGTGGCGACGCGCAAAAAAAGTCTGATCTGAATATAAATGGTTTCTACTTTCTAATGGATCATCGTTTATTTGATGAACTTCATGGAGCGCAACTTAGTTTCCTACACATAAAAATTTTAAATGCTTCATAATTAAAAAGAAATTAAGTAAAATACCTTTAAATAACAGACATTTTCCTACTAACATTTCCTAAATAAATTTCCTTTATTTGCTATTTTTCTTACATTTTAACATTTATTTTATAACATTTAAAATTTTTTTCTATGTTAGTTTTTCGACTCAAATTAAAAATAGTTTATTCTGTTTGTTTTTTATATATTTAGTTCAAAAGTTGTAGAAAAAGAAAAATTATAAATTTCGTTTGTTTTTTTTCCATGCTTTCATTTTTTCAGCAATAATATATAAGATCAACCAAGGACAAGATCAACCTTTCGATGCAAGAACAAGACCTACCATGCAAGAACATTGCAAACAATTTGAAAAACATAAAATGCAAGAACCTTGCAGCATGAACAAGGTCGAGCTGTTAATGCAAGAACAAGAACGACACTGTAAGAACAAAACTAACCTGGCAAGAAATGCGCTAGAATAATATCAAGAAACTTGAATTCGATTTGAATTGATATTATTACAATGGCAAAAGACTTTTGCAGCAATTACAAGACTGAACCTGTAATACTCGATGCTACAATAAGAACTACCCTGTAAGAACAAGTTTAATCTTGAAAAAAAAATGCGCTAGAACTATTTGAAGAAACTTGAATTCGTCTTGAATTTAAAATTGACAGAAATGTGAGTCTGGCAGCAAGAACAAGACAAAATCTGCATAGATACCATCGACTTTCCGATACAAGACATTTCTAGAATGTCTGGTTCTTGTTCTTGCATTTGTATATCACTACACTCAGAAATAGTCAATACGATAAACTATTAATTCTGTTGGTATTCATAACATTATTTTTGGGTTTGTATGAAAATATTACTTTTTTGTATACTATTAAATCAATAACTGTCCTATGGACAAATTTTAATGGGATTTTATGAGATTTTTTTTCTGAGTGTAAGACCCAATATTGGCATCATCGATTATAAATCGTCGTATATTTTTTTTCATTTCATTTATTTTCACATATGGGATTCCATTTACATATTACATTTAATTCAATATAAGAAAAAAATAATAAATTTATTTAAAACTATCCTGTTCAACTGCGGAATAGCATGATGTGAACACCAAAAAGTTGTTAATCTGCTACTGTACCCCAAAATTCAATTTTACCCGAAAAGTTTACAATGTCGTTGTCTATTCCAAAAAAAATGAAGAATATCTCGTGTATAAGAATTACCTGGGATTTGCAAAAGCACCAAGTTTCTATTAAAAATTACGAATTTCCGATATTTTTTTATAACGCGGTTATTTTTCAATTCACAGTGTTTTTTTTTCAGGTTTTTAATTTTTTGTAATTTTCAAATTATTTGGAATTTTCAATTAATTTATTATTATCAATTCATTTGTAATATTCAATTATTTCTCTCAATCTCATTTACTTCAATTATTTTTCAATTCATAAGTTTTTTTTTCATGTTTTTAAATTTTTTTTTTGTAATTTTTTGTAATTTTCAAATTATTTGGAATTTTCAATTAATTTATTATTATCAATTCATTTGTAATATTCAATTATTTCTCTCGATCTCAATTATTTATCTGTTTTTAATTCTTCATCTAAAAGATTTGTAATATTTATAAATTGTTATGAGTTTTAAAATCTCATTGAAAAAAAGTGGGATTTTCATCATGTAAAATATATAGTTGTCAACCCTGACAACATTAGAGCAAATCAAAAGGGAGTTAAAGAACAAAACATTCAACAGTTAATTTTCTTGCTAGTTAGTTACTTACTCTCCATCCATCGCTTTCTTCACTCTTTATCTCTCACTGTTGCAAAATCACATGTGCAATCACATCAACAATTTCAGCAACACGGCGAATTCTCGTCGTTTTTGCGATCATCCCTTTCATGCACACCTGCGTTGTACTAAGTGACAGGGTAAACAAAGAATAGAAGAGAAGTACAAAAATGTGTTTGCTTTCTGAAATCTATGGGCGCCTAATACTTTTCGATTATTTTGTATGCAATTTGAATTTTGTAATTATTATTGAGATCGTCGTCGTCATTTTGTCAAGAACAAATAAAATAAATGTAAAATGAAAAAAGGTTTTTATTGTTTATGTTTTGTGTACTATTTGATTATTTTTTTTAGGCTATCGTCTTTTTGAAGCGATCCTTTTCATACATGGTAAAAAAAGAAAGAATGCAAAAAGTACAAAAAATAGTTTCTTGCTGGATGGCCTAATACTTTTTGAACATTTTACGTATAATTTCAACAAATTGCATGGTAAATAAAAACTGTAATGACATTTCATTTACTTCAATTATTTATCTGTTTTTAATTTTTCCTCTAAAAGATTTGTAATATTTATAAATTGTTATGAGTCTTAAAATCTCTGAAAAAAAGGGATTTTTCATCATGTAATTTTTTTGTTCATTAAAATATATAGTTGGCAACCCTGACCACACTAGAGCAAAGCAAAAGGGAGTTGAAGAACAAAACATTCAAAAGTTAATTTCTCTTACTCTCAATCCATCGCTTGGTAATTTCAAATATGAAAAGCAAGATCAGCCACAAGCATAGATTTTATTGTGTTTCTCCGCTTTTTACCCCTCACTGTTGCAAAGGCACATGTGTAATGACGTCACCAATTTCACCGACACGGTGAATTCTCGTCGTTTTCGCGATCATCCCTTTCATGCACACCTACGTTGTACTAAGGTAAACAAAGAATACAAGAGAAGTACAAAAATGTGTTTGCTTTCTAAAATCTATGGGCGCCTAATACTTTTCGATTATTTTGTATGCAATTTGAATTTTGTAACCCTTATTGATATCGTCGTCGTCATTTTGTCAAGAACAAATAAAATAAATGTAAAATGAAAAAAGGTTTTTATTGTTTATGTTTTGTGTACTATTTGATTATTTTTAGGTTATCGTCTTTTTGCAGCGATCCTTTTCATACATGGTAAAAAAAACAAAGAATGCAAAAAGTACAAAAAAAAATAGTTTCTTGCTGGACTTTTTGATCGCCTAATACTTTTAGAACATTTTACGTATAATTTCAACAAATTGCGTACGTAGTAAATAAAAACTGTAATGACATTTCATTTACATCAATTATTTATCTGTTTTTAGTTTTTCCTCTAAAAGATTGGTAATATTTATAAAATGTTATGAGTTTTAAAATCTCTTTGAAAAAGAGTGGGATTATTCATCATGTAGTTTTTTTTGTTCATTCAAATATATAGTTGGCAACACTGACGACAGTAGAGCAAAGCAAAAGGGAGTTAAAGAACAAAACATTCAACAGTTAATTTCTCTTGCTAGTTAGTTACTTACTCTCCATCCATTGCTTGGTAATTTCAAATATGAAATGCAAGATCTGTCACAAGCGCTCAAAGACTTTGCAAAGAGAACCAAGGCAAACAATATTGTGCTTCTTCGCTCTTTACCCCTCACTGTTACAAAAGCACATGTGGAATGACGTCACCAATTTCAGCGACACGGTGAATTCTCATCGTTTTCGCGATCATCCCTTTCATGCACACCTACGTTGTACTACGTGACAGGGTAAACAAAGAATAGGAGAGGAGTACAAAAATGTGTTTGCTTGCTAAAATCTATGGGCGCCTAATACTTTTCGATTATTTTGTATGTAATTTGAATTTTGTAACCCTTATTGAGATCGTCGTCGTCATTTTGTCAAGAATAAAATAAAAAATAAAATAAAATAAAAAGTAAAATGAAAAATGTTTTTTTATTGTTTATGTTTTCTGTATGTACTATTTGATATTTTTTTAGGTTATCGTCTTTTTGCAGCGCTACTTTTCATACATGGTAAAAAAAATAAAGAATACAAAAAGAACAAAAAATAGTTTCTTGCGTGATTTATAAAAAAAGTATGTCTAGATATGACGTCATTTTTTTCAACATTTTTTCAACATCTTGCTTATTCTAGGCGCCTAATACTAATCGATCAATTTATATGCAAGGCGATAGTTATTTTTTTGTTTCCAGGGAGACAAAAAAAAGCCAAATTAACAAAAAAAATATATATTTTTATTTATTGTTTATTATTATTTTTGACATTATTTAATTAAACTTTTTTAAAATATGATGTCATTAATTTTTTATCGATCATATTACATTTTTATCGATCATCTTTTTCGCAGCGATCCTTTTCATACAACATAAAAAAATGAAATAATTAGAAAAATACACAGAAAAATTACTTGTTAGTTTTGCTGGGCGCCTAATCTGGTATTTGACATAAAATATCAACATTTAGTAAAAAATAAAATTATTTCTATGTATGACGTCACTATTCTCAAGCATTCTCCACACCTTGCTAATATTTATGGGCGCCTAATACTAATCGATCAATTTATATGTAATGGCGAGGCGATAGTTATTTTTTTGTTCCCAGGGAGACAAAAAAGGCCAAATTAACAAAAAAATATATATTTTTTGTATATTATTTTTTATTTTATATTTTAATTAAACTTTTTGAAAATATGATGTCATTAATTTTTTATTTGTCGATCATCTTTTCGAAGCGATCCTTTTCATACAACGTAGAAAAACGAAATAATTAGAAAAATACACAGAAAAATTACTTGTTAGTTTTGCTGGGCGCCTAATCTGGTATTTTACATAAAATATCAACATTTAGTAAAAAATAAAATTATTTCTATGTATGACGTCACTATTCTCAAGCATTCTCCACACCTTGCTAATATTTATGGGCGCCTAATACTAATCGACCGATGATGGATGCTAAACTTTCGGCGTGCCTTGACTAACCGCAAAATTTATCAGTTAAAATAAACCCGAAAATTAAAGAGCAGTATCGAAAACATTTTATTATGTTCTCTGACTAGAATTTCTGAGCGCCGAACATCTTCTGCACTTTTTCAACGCCGCGTATCAGTATTCCAAACACCTCCAAAAATAGACGAAAAAACAAATGACGTCACTAATTTCTTGCTTTCGCATTTGCGCATTAATTTCGCGACGATCAGTTTCACGAGTCGTGCAGTAACAAAAACCGAAAATTAAAGAGCAGTACCGAAAACATTTTATTTTGTTCTCTGACTAGAATTTCTGAGTGCCTGTTACTTATCCGAGCATCTACTACATGTTTTCAACGCCGCGTATCAGTATTCTAAACACCTCCAAAATATAAACGAAAAAAACAAATGACGTCACTAATTACTTGCTTTCGCATTTGCGCATCAATTTCGCGACGATCAGTTTCACGAGTTGTGCAGTAACAAAAAACCGAAAATATTTTTAAGCATCGTCTTGTTATAATTTCTGGGCGCCTGTTAATAAATGAAGATTTGATGAAATTACTATTTCATGTGTAAAATATCCGCAACTCCATTTGTGAAATTGGTTGATAGGATATGTTGTTCAAGGACCATATATGATTTTTGTTGGGGAACATTTTTGAAGTCCAGTTCTTTGATAGGGCAACGCCATGTAAAAGTTGCCGGCCGTTTGGTTTCATATAAAATGGCAAAACTAGGACAGGTTCACTATGTCCGAAGAACCAGTCACGTACCTAGTCTCTAATACAGTTCGTTTCACAGTCGGGATTTTTTTAAATCGGTTATCCACTAAGATTGAATGTATTTAAATTTAATTAGAGATATATTAATCGCCGATCTTGTATAATATACAAAGTTTTATCTGTTATGCCCTTTAAAATAAAATGCATTTTTATTCATGTCGACATAATTCATAAACACTTTTTTTATTTCATAGCTACTTAACTAATATAAATTCAATTTATACACATACATATATTATTTTTCCATTGAAAAATTTTTTACATTAACAAAATTTGCGAATTAAGTAATACAGACAACCACTTTATTTAAATAATAATTACACAATTGTATATTCAACCAGATACCAGATTAAAAATATACTTGGAATTTTATATTATAACTATATTTGACTGAACATATTTCTGCAATTTGGGGTCAACAAATTTTAACACTCAGCATCTTAAGACTAACAACGAATTGAAACACTTGGGTCTGAGTTTATTTAAGGTTATGGTTTCACAATGATCAAGTACTTATTTTTTTATCTTTATACAATTTTTTTTCTTTCATAATACAGTTTATGGTATACATTTTTTTAGTGACATCGACATCTATATCAACATCAACGCCATTTTGTTGTTGTATCTCGAAGCGCATTGTTGTTGTAATCGTCGTCACCGATTTCCGTTTCAATGTTGACACCATCTCCGACTTAAAACTGACGATCGTTTCCTTTTTGAGCAGACTTCGAGTCGACTCAGTGGGTCGCATACTCAACTGTTGTTTGTTGCTCAGATATATTGTTATATTGTTCTTGAGCAGTATTCCGAGATTCACAATGGAATCCTTGAGCGCAGACTTTTCGCCCGCCAACTCGTCCTTTAGCTCATTGAGCTACGTGCGTGCGTGCCGTCGGCAATCTGCGCGTCGCCGCAGGACTTTCCAACGAAGTGTCCGCCGACGAAGATTTTAACTTTGGCAACGGCGTCGTCTGCATAATGTTGATGGTGTTGACGCTGGAACTGTTTGAGTGAATTGGTGTAATGGCAGAGCCGCTGCAGGTGGTTCCAAATGACGAGGAAATGTTGTGCTGGCAGCACAAAGATTTGCGGCGATGCGCCGTCAGGTTTTGCATTAAGGAGTCGTGTTCGGTGTCGGACGACAGATCCTCGGAGTTCGCTTTGATTATTTCGGCGACAGGTTTTGATTATGTTTGTTGTTGTTGCTGCTGCAGATGTTGTTGCGGTTGCTGCTGAGGTAACTGGCAGACTGTTTGGCACGCTGTGACTCGTGGTTGTGTGTGGTGCTGTTGACAGCATTCTCAAGAACTGGCTTTGGTAGCACCACGGGTTGTTTACCCTTGAGAAAGTAGGTAATCATCGAACCTTTGACGTTGACGCTGCCGCGACAGTCCAACTGGTAGCCGCGATGTTCGAGAATTTGAAAGGTTTCATGTGTCACCTAAACGAAAAGAGATGAAGAAAGAGAAAAGAGTCAATAGGTTATATTTAGAAGTAATAAAAACTATTAAGGTAGAAGATGAGGACCTGACCACACGCTGCAAAAAAAAATGGCTCTCCTAAACATAATTTTGTAGGCATTACATATATCTTTGGAGCTTTATGCAAACAAAAGTATTATTTCATTTTCAAACATTACTATAGTAACAGCCAAACATATTTTTGTTTTCGTTCAAACATATTTATGTTCATAATGAATAATTTTCGGCGTTCTTGCAAACATATATATGTTTGAATGTGAAAAACATTTTATTTACATGTAAACATAATTATGTTTACATTTAATTTTAATGTAAAAATAGTAAATTTAGTGATAATATCTTCTTTACACAATATTCGTTTTTTCCCTTTTTTTTAATTAAATTTTTTTGTATTTATATATTCTCTATTTATAAACTTAAACTTTTTTTTTTTTTTACACTTATTTTATTTATACTTAATAATTTGATTTCCATCTATAGTTCCTATTTTGAGTTCAGTGATTTACGGATAAATTGGATATTTCACGAGTAGCTACTATCTGGTATTAACAGTAATTGGCGGTACTTAAACAAATTTTTCCACCAAAAAGAATTTTTGAATTATATGAAAAGTGTGAGTGTTAAAAGTATGCAGCGTTGTTATTTAATTGTGACTTCGTAATGACAAACATACATATAATCAAAATAATGTTATTATTTTTAATATCGTTGTCACAAAAAGAACATTTTATTGACGTTGGGTGTGTTAAATAGCAGAAATATCAAACACAATAATTATAATAGTTTGGCGCTACAGTCCTACAAGAACTTAGGCCGAGCTCTCGCACCATTTGAGCTGTGCGTGTTATATTTGTTCTCAAAGTAGTGGGACCTACAGTTTATTGCCGAATCCGAACGGCGGGGTGAGAGCTTTTTCATGGGCGGTGTTTACTCTCGGAGGTTTGCCATTGTCAGCCGAGAGGTAGCGCCGGATAGAAAAATGTTTTTCTATGAAAAGATGTTGCCATTTATATATTATTTGATTTATTTATATATTTTATACATAATTCATAAGCAATATTTGTATATATTTAAATGATTTAATAATAATAATAATAGTTTGGCGCTACAGTCCTGTATAGAACTTCGGCCGAGCTCTCTCACCATTTTGAGGTGTGCGTGTTATATTTGTACTCAAAGTGGTGGGACCTACAGTTTATTGCCGAATCCGAACGGCGGGTGAGAGCTTTTCATAGGCAATGTTTTACTCTCGTAGGTTTGCCATTTACTGACGAGAGGTAGCGCGGTATAGAAAAATGTTTCTATGAAAAGATGTTGTTAGCCCCAGTCCAGGCTTGAACCGGGGACCTTTCGGCTCGCAGTCCAACGCACTAACCACTGAGCTACCGCGGCTACATTTAAATGATTTATAGTTCCTAAAACTGAATAAAAGTTATTTCAAAACCAGAAATTCAATTTGAATATTCGACATTATTAATCTTCAAGTTATATTTGCTACAATTATGATATACTGATAGTTTTAGTCTGCCAAGAACACTTCTCTAATAAACAGAAACCTATAATTATCCAACTATTTATTAGATTTAATTTCATGAATAAATAAATTACCACCTACTAACATTAATACTATTACTACATATTGCTCTGCCAATTTTGAATTTAGTTGTTTTATACAAACATTAATTATTTAAATCGTAAAATTCACTATATCCAAAATGTTTGATACGTAAATCAAAATCATTGTAAAAATAAAAAAATAGTATGACGATCCATTAAAATATTTAATATGATATTAACAATTCTAAAATGTTAATATATTTGCCACACTCATTATATAATTATATTTTGTAAACAAGAATATACAAACATCGATTTATACATATACTAATTCAGCTATTAATTTATTTGGTTAGAACAGAGATTTGTGCTAAATGTATTATTTTGAATAAATATATTTTAAAGAAATAACATAAAGTTTTCATATATTTGCCACAATCATGCCAAAATCATATTTTACATTTGCAAAAAAAAAAAAAAAAAAATATTTACACCAACTATTCAACTTTTTCAACTATTTATTCGTTTGTAGAATTCTAATATTTAACATATTTAAACATATTAATGAATATTGAATTTTGAATATTTTGAATATGAATATAGAATTTAAATATGAATTGTAAATAATTTCTACAAATATTTTACAGATTAATATTTATTTTTTACAAGTCCGTGAAGATAAATTCGTCGCAAACTTAGCGGACACACAAACCACAAAATTTTAACAGAGGTACGTTCACTGTCTGTTAAGCGTAATGTACCTTTCATTAATCATTTTAATAAATTATTAAATATGTTTATCGAATATACCTAAAAAAAACGGTCATCGTTTTGAAAACTCCAATGTACTACCTTTTAAATATATTAGGACCTGTTAGTAAATGTCATCCACGACTCGACAGTAACCACTTCAATATGATGACCTTTTCACTTGGGATAATCAATTTTCAAAAAATGTCAGGCGTATCGATCCGGTATTGGCGGTTATATTTTTGAAAAGTCCTATGCATTACCTAATCAACGTATTAGGTTAAGTAATTGCACAAGACTCCCGGATTGGCCATTGGCCACTTCATCATGATGGCTTTTTCATTTTTTTTCATCAAATTTGACAAATTTCCAAAAAATAATTAAAAATTTAAGGCGTGTCGATCCGGTATTGGCTAACTTAACCTAATACGTTGCTTAGGTACTTAATAGGGATTTTCAAAAATATGACCGCTAATACCGGATCGATACGCCTGACATTTTTAAATATTTTTTGAAAATTGATTATCCCAAGTGAAAAGGTCATCATGTTGAAGTGGTTACTGTCGAGTCGTGGATGACTATTTACTAACAGGATAATATATTTAAAAGGTAGTACATTGGAGTTTTCAAAACGGTATATTCGATAAACATATTTAATAATTTTTTAAAATGATTAATGAAAGGTACATTACGCTTAGCAGTCGGTTAACATACCTCTGTTAAAATTTTGTGGATTGTGTCTCCATTAAGTTCGCGACGAATTTAACATCACGGACTTATTTTTTACAACCTCTAGAGGTTAACAAAAAATTTAATTAAATTTTAAAATTATTAAAAACGTCATCTTCCAAAAAAAAAAAAAACAAAAGACAAAACATTTTTCACATTCTACTACCATCATCAGTTATAAAACGGTATGCCTGGTATTTAAATACCCAAGGGTCGCCTCAGTGTTTCGTAGGGTGTCAAGTAAACTAAACGAAAAACAAATGAAATCAAATGTGTACAAGTGACATAGTGAATGTGTAAGTAAGCGTGTGCGTATTGCTTTCGGGAAGTATTATGTGTGAGCATGTCTGTGTGACAAAGACAGCATGCGAATCAAAATCCGAAGCATCCACATTCCAATTTTATTCGAATATAAATCCCGTTAGGCTAAAGCATAAATTGGAACAGCTCACACCTATCGCTCGCTCGGTGTCGTGACTTGTGACGTGACGTAAGGTGTTATCGGATATAATATTCCATATATATATATTTACATATGTATATATGTGTCATACAGTTTTGTTTTGTTGCGTCATGATATTGCCAAAGGTATTGAGGAAAAGCTCTGTGATTTTATTTCACTTATGCATAAAATGCATAACTGTCACAATTTAAATAAAGAGTTATTATTGTATGATGTTGATTTAATATAATTGGAATTGTTTGTAGTAGGGTTTAACAATGAGTGGATGTAAAATATTTATAAGTTTAAGATTCATTTGAATTTCAAATAACACACAAACATACACTATATTCTTATTTTATTATTGATTTTTGTTTTGCTTTGTTATATTTTTTTTTTAATTCAAAGTTAGAAATTTTAGATTGTTTACACAAAGTTATTATTTGTCATTGTGGCCTCAAAAAGGTTTTTGGTATAATTACAAATTTAGTCAATCCATTTATATATTCAGTTTTCTTTTTAGAAAGTTTAGATTTTATTTGAACAGTCAAATTACTTAAGTCCGTGAAGATAAATACGTATTTAACTAGCAGAGACTCAAACCATAATTTTTAATAGAGCATTTACAGACCGTTTACAGAGGCGGTCAATGAGAATAATTCATCAATCGGTGCATCTAAATGGCCACCGTCCAGTCGGGGATGATTGTGTACTAACCGAACCTAATACGTTAGATAGTTAATGGATAGGCTTTCCAAAAATATATACCAATAGTTTGGGTCGATCTTCCTAATATTTTAATTTTTTTTTGAAAATGGGTCATATTTGGTAGAAAAAGTGGCCACTATCCAGGTGGGAATAACTCTGTATTAATCGAACCTAGTACGTTGGATATGTAATGTATAAGGCTTTCGAAAGACCTATACATTATCTATCCAATTAGGTTCGGTTGGTACACAGTCATCGATTTTAAAGGCAGATTTCCGACATATTTTATGTATGGGTTGAAAATAAATTGGTTTTAATCGAAACTCCGCCTTTGTTTCAAAATAAGTAATACTTTTCAACTGCTTTTAATGCTGCTATAATGTAAGACATATGGTCTGGTTTTTTTTTCCAAAATATTACAGAAATATTAACACTCAGAGAAATGGGGCTTTATTGGATGTATATCAATCACGTTTTTTCGTAAATAACACTTTTGGCATGGTCGAAGCTGTTTAGTTTTTCGGATGATTTTAAGTAGTTTGTTTCAGTATCTAAATTCCACTGGAAATCTGTTTTTCAAACTTCATCAAATCTGACAACCTATGATACATGCTCAAAAATATATGGTTTTGCGGTAAATCCGACCGAAATCTTCCTGAATAATGCTAAAAATTATATTGCGGGAGATAATAAATTTTCTGGAATTGTTTGTAAAATCAAACAATTTTGCTACAAATGATAACTGTGTCTGCTTCACATCATCTGAAAACCTGGTTTTAAACTGCCTCAGCATTGCCAATTATATTATATAGCCGAAAAAAATGTCTAGATTTTTTCTGGATCATTTAGCGCATATTTTCGGTAATTGGAAAATTTTGAAAAACGTATGGCGTGTTATAGAATTTTGTAAAAATGTACAGACAGATATCTGGCATATTTTTGGTATGTTCAGAAAATAGATAGTTTTTGATACAATCCAAAACAAATGTCTGGAATGTTTGTGGAATACTTGAGGCATATTTCCGGCAAACACAGATAAATGGAAAATTTTGGGAAGTGTATAGCTGTTTGGACTAGCCGCGGTTGCTCAGTGGTTAGTGCGTTGGACTGCGAGCCGAACGGTCCCCGGTTCAGCCTGGACTGGGGCTAACAACATATTTTCAAAGAAACATTTTTCTATACCTCTACCTCTTGCCATTTACTGCGCTACCTATCAGCAGTAAATGGCAAACCTACGAGAGTAAAACCATTGCCTATGAAAAGCTCTCACCCGCCGTTCGCATTCGGCAATAAAGTGTAGGTCCCGCTACTTTGAGTACAAATATAACACGCACAACTCAAAATAGTGAGAGAGCTTATAGGAATGTAGTGCCAAACTATTATATTATATATTATAGCTGCTTGTAAGATTTTGTGGAATTTTAATAGAAAATTCATATCATATTTTGGAAACAGCAGAAAACAGACAGCTTGAGATACAAAATTTCGCATTTGTCTGTGTGAAATATGTCGAAAAAATGTTTTTTAACTGTTTCGACTCTGGGGATTCATTTGTATTCAAACCGAACAGTTCCCAAAAACTTCCATTTATTTGTGTATTTAACGACTAGAAAGAAAAATAGTTGCATACGTTTAGATATGAGAAAAAAAATATTAAAAAATAAAATTAACCTTAGCTATAATATAAATTAAAATACTTAATACTTTACAATGTCCTCAAGCAATTTATGTATGTCAGTTTTAAATTATTTAAATTGGTACTCTTTCTACAGCGATTATTTTAAAATGCACAGAACATGAGTTCAACACAATAATTGTTGCATATTTAGTGAGCGAACGTGCATCAATCACCCCATTTTTTAGTCCTAAATACTAAATAATAATAAACTCTATAAAATAATGAACCCTAACGCGGCGCTCAGTACAAGAGCAGCATACTAATTGTTGCATATTTTTAGGCATTAAGCATTAAAAAACGCTTCACTGCGCCATAACCTTTCTCTGTATGTATTATGTATTTATGTAGATAATTTCGTTGTTGTTGCTGTTGTGCTCATCAAATCTAAATTATTATGCTCGTATTTTTTTAATGCTTTAATACACTTTTATTTATGTATTTTAAATTGCAACCTACTGCTACTTTTATCTTTAATACACCACTTACACCCTTTGGATGCCCCCAACTTACCTTACGTAAATAGCGTGAAATTTTATCACCATGTTCCCAAGGGTTGACCCAACCCTTCGATGTGTTGCAGTCGAGTGTACGCGTCGCACCACCGCCAGCATTGCTGCCACCACCATTATTGTTGTTGCCACCCATACCACCACCACCGCCGAGTCCACCTGATGACACAACGGTACCATTAGGTGAGGTCGAGGCAGCTGCCATCAAAGTTTGACCTCTCCGTTGTACATTATTGCGAAATTGATCGGGTTTCTTGCGGAGTATTTTGTTAAAAGCCTCCACGAGCACAAAGACGGCATCGTACATGAGAGCAGCCTGTGCCTGTTGTTAGACGATGATGATGTTGTTGGTTGTAGGTTGTACGATGTTTTTGTTGGCATAATGATGAAAATGATGATGTTGTAGTTGAGTTGAGTCGAGTGGAGTGTGTTGTTCGGGCAGCCGGAAAAGAAGTAAAACTTGGGCATTAAATGGGTACTTGTTTGACTAAATTAATATGTAAACAAGGATATATATAAACTGAGCGAAAAACGTGTTTGAAATTACTATAAACGTATTTAAATTAAATATTTAAATTTGTATATATATAGAACTGAAATAATAATATATTGAAATAAAGTAATTTTTCTGTATATATAAGAAAAATATTAAAATTTAGTATATACATAGTTAAATTTAAAATAAACGAGTTGGGAAAATTAGGTCAAATGGGTGAGTTCGGTCACATGGGGCGGATTTTTATAGTCGGTCGGGCCCGACCCTACACCTTTGGTGGGGATATTAATGTGGGATATTTAATTGCATACCTTAATTTTAAATTTTTAATTATGCTGAATCTCCCCACCCTCAGAATATTATTCATATATCAGAAATTTACGTCTTATATCCCCATAAATTAAAAAAATTATATAAAGTATAAAAAACTAAAAAAAAAAATTGAAAAATGTAATTGGGCGGACCACGCCTATATTTAAAATTTTGAAAGGCTAATATTTCATAGATTTGATTTTAATAATTTATGGATGAAATTTCCACTATGAAAACACGGGAAATACTGAAAAAAAAAGTGGGCGGATCACGCCCATTTTTGGACCACATATTTTTAGGTGAATTCTAACAATACCTTTTAAATTTTATAACTATACCTTGAATACTTTTCGAGTTATTAGTTCCTAAAGAGTTATATAAAAGTGACTTGTATGGGAGGTGGGCGTGTCCGTGACCGATTTGGCTCATTTTCAAACTCAGTTCCTACTTTTGGCTAAAATATAATAATACGAAATTTTATCGCATTCTGATCAGTATTTCTCAAGTTATTTTGTATTCGGACAGCAAGACAGCAAGACGGACAGACAGACAGACAGACGGACATGGCTAAACGGACTCGGGTAGTGATGCTGATCCAGAATATATATACTTTTCCATACCGGACACGCCTCCTAAGGGGCGTTACAATATATGCACAAAGTTAATATACCATGTACCTCATAGGTGTAGGGTATAAAAACACTAAAATTTAATATATACACAATAAAATGTAATAAATCAATAATATGTTAGTACAAAATTTATCAAAAACTTAATAAAACCTATTTAATTTGAATAATATAACTATTTTTGTACTATTTTTCTTGTTATTGTAGTAGTTAAGATAATATAAACGTATTTAAATTAAATATAAAGAATTTCTAAATTTTAAATATATCAAATCAAAGTTAAATAGAGTGGTATTTTAATTTTAGTACGATTTAAATTTAGTACTTTAATTTAATATATTTAATATTTTGTTTAATCGTTTATAAATTTAGAATTTTTTTAAATTAAATATTAAAATCAAGAAGAATTTTTTAAGTCAAATGCATAAAAGCAAAATTATTTGTAAATGTCTTTAATTCAAATTATTTCGACACATTTATAACAAACAACAAAATTATCAGTTTTTCAATTAATTTATTACAAAACCGAAGAATATTAGTTTTCAAATATTTTTAAAAATGTCTTCCAACAAAAGTGTACTACGTTCGGCTGCTCAGCGACAAGTCCCAGTCGTCGATTTAAAGTTGCGTATACGCATTTCACAACAGGTTACTTTTATTTTATTTTTATATTATGCTGGAGTTGTCATCGTAACACATTGAAGTTTGTGTTTAAGTTAAACACTTTTTATTGAACAATTACAATTAATATTTAAAATAATTTATATACAAACATTTCAACAAATATCGAAACCGCATTAAACCAAAAAATTGTAAAACGTTTTGAAATACAATAAATTGAATTTTATGTTATTTATAAAAATGTAATTTTATGTAATTTATATAAAATACTGTTAATTTGAGTTAAAACGTATTTAAATCAAGATTATATACAGTTGTGTTTCTGTTATTCAATTTTTATACAATTGAATTCAATCTAAATACGTACGCAGAAAAAACAAAATACTGTATTTAAGTATGAAAAAGACTTAGAATAGTACCATCCCAAATTGGACTTATATTAAGTCCGCACAGACTTATATTAAGTACGTACGGCCTTAATATAAGTCTGTGCGGACTTAATATAAGTCCAGTTTGGGACGTTGCTATTCTAAGTCTTTTTCATACTTAAATCCAGTATTTTTTTTCTCTGCGTATAAAAATTACTATTGATTATATTTTTATAATAACTATAAGAAAAAACAAATAAATAAGTGCGGGCGTAGTAAAATGTAATACATTTGTATCAAACTTTAAATACAATAATAGTAAAATTAAGTTTATTTTTTATTAGAATTCAAATTAAATACGTGCAAAATATAGTTCTTTTAAATTGAAATATACCACGGAATATTAATAGTAAAATTTAAATAAAATATATTTTTTTTTTTTTTTGAAATCTCAGTGTATATATTGGTCATGTATATATATATATAAATCTCTTTATATCTATGTATTTGTGTTTGTTGATATTTGTTTGTGTACGTTGGAAACGTTATGCCATGGCAAAGATGTTGTTTCGCAAGTGTGCCGCCTTTTTCAAAATATTGTTAAACATGTCGAATATCAACATAAATGTTGTGCAAATAGCGTTGTGCCAAAAAAAAAAAAATATTATACGCCATGTTCTTGTTGCTGCTGTCGTTGCCTTATATCATTTTTATTTTCATTTTATTTTCGGTTTATACTGTTGTTGTTTTTTATGTTATTTTAGTTGTATTGTTTTCGCCGGATGTTGCTTAATTTATGTACGTACCATATACGCTGTTGCTCAACATATAGAGTTCGTTTTGGGCACATTAAGAATATAAATTGTTTATATTACTGAGATGGAGAGACAGTGGCACAAATTATATTTTTAAACTGCAGAATAACTTTGAAATATAAAAAATAAATAACAACGCAATTAATAAAAAAACATTGAAAAATTGTCAGTCATCTAATTAAAATAGTTTAAAAGTTATAGCAATTTTTAAAATGTTGCTCATACGTCAAATATTAAAAAAAATGCTAATTTAATGCAAACACTAAATAAAATTAGTACTTTACATAAAACATTAAGTGATTAAAAAAAATAGACTTAAAAATAAACAGCTGTGATATTTTTTATTGCCATTTATTATGCAATTTGTGCCACTTATGCTGATTTTTAGTCTTTTTCACAACCGACAATAACGGCACAATTTTAAAGTGTGGTTATTAAATATCAACTACTACTATCAACTATTTTGTGAATTTTTGCGAGTTTTAAGTAAAACTCTAAGAAATTTAACATTTTTATTGTAATTTTTTTGTTAAATTTGTGCCACTGTGCACAATATAACTTATTCTGCTTTGATAAGCGAAATACTAATATAAGTTACTCTCTCCAGCAAGTCAAGCATCAACGCCTTATGCAAGGACAAGGACTAAATTTCATACCAACTGCTAAATGTGACTGTGTGTGTTAAGGTGCGTATGTGTGTGTGTATTAGTGTGCATTTATATTAGCTTTTTGTGCTAAATGTTTATACATTACCGAAATGGATTATCTGCCAGCGCCGACGGATGTTAACGGATCCTAACGTTTCCAGCTGTCGTAGAACTCACGTACAAGACGCCGATTAGTGTCAACAATACGAAACCCGTTTATATTAATGGCACCAAATTCGATGACTTCACTTTCCCAACGGTCGTCCATAACCTATTGAATGAAAAAAAGTAAACCACATGGAATGAAACATGAAACAATGCGAAAAAAGGAATAAAAAAGAAAAAAATTAAATAATTAAAATTCTATGTTAATTTTCTGACAACCTGAACAACTGTTTCACATTGGAAATGGATACGTCAATTGATTAATTGCATATTAATGATCACTTTAACAAATAGCACGAATGAAGACGAACGGTTATATTTATGTGGGTGGCATCATGTGTCTGTCCTGCCAGAAAATTATGTACATACTAAGTAAAGGAAATTTGCTGTTTATTTATTTTTTGATACTTGAATAAGCAGCTATATGCTGATCTTTTTTTAATAAATATTTAGGAAAGCAAAAATAATTAGTTGCTTTCTTTGATTTAAAATATATACTACATACTATCGAATGATATCAGAAATTTATGAAAAAGTGAAATTTTTATATAAAATTGGAGTTTACAAAAATGATGGACGACCATTTTAATATAGAACAAAAATGTAAGATTTAATAAAAATCGTAATAATTCTCTTGTTAAAAAAAAAAAAAAAAAATTTAAATAATGACTGCAAAAGGATTATTACAAGAATATGTTTTAAGTTGAAATATTGTCGAAGATTTATATATTTTTATAGAGATTTTCAATTTTAGAAATTTATAGAAAATTAAATTTATAGAGATTATTTAAATTTTACAGAAATTTTCAATTTTTAGAGACATTTTCAATGTTTAGAGAAATATTCAATGTTTAGAGACAAATTGAATTTTTCGGAGACTATTTAAATTTTAAGAGATTATTTAAATTTTAGAGATTTTAAATTTTAATTTTTAGACAATACTTAAGTTTTTAGAGAAAAATTAAATTTTCAAAGAAAATGTTCAATTTTTAGAGAAAATGTTAAATTTTTAGAGAAAACTAAAATTTTTAGAGAAAACTAAAATTTTTAGAGAAAATTTAAATTTAATGAGTTATATTATTTTTTTAGTGAACATTTTAAATTATTAAAGTATAATTAATTTTTTAGAGATAATTTAAATTTTTGGCTATAATTAAGATTTTTTTTTAATATTTAAATTTTTAGAGAAATTTAAAATTTTTAGAAACTACTTGATTTTTTTTTTGTTTTTTGAAGAATTTTTAAATTTTTAGAGAATATTTGAATTTGAGAGATTATTTTAAATTTCAATTGATAGACGAAATTTATGTTTTTAGAGAAAAATGAAATTTTTAAGAAAATTTAAATTTTTAAAGAAAATTTAAATTTTTAAGAAAATTTAAATTTTTATAGAATTTTAAAATTTTTAGAGATAATTTTAATTTCATAGAAAATTTATTTTTGCATAAAATTTTAATATTTAAAGAAAATTTAAATTTTATGATAAAATTTCAAATTTTATAATAAAATTTCGAATTTTAAATTTTTAGAAAAAAAATAAAGTGTTTAGAGATAATTTAATTTTTAGCAAAAATATATAAAATTTTTTGCAATAATGAATTAAACGTTTTGAAAAACATTTACATTTTTGATATGTGGTTTTGAATATTAAAACAAAATTTAAGTGTTTCGGACTTTTCTAATTCTTTTTGGGAGCAATAAAAAGTTGTATGCACATTTTAAGATTTTCTTGGAATTTGAGTTTTAATGAAAAGTTTAATTAATGTTATATATTAAAAAAAATAAAACTTAAAATTATTTAGTTTATTTGAAGAAAAAAAACAAATAAAGAAAAAACAGGATAAATAAAATCATTAGTCTCAATAAAAGTACCGCTCAACTGTAATCCATACCTATAAAAGTAAAACTTTTAAATGCCATACTTGGTATTTAAAGCAAGTAACAGCTTTATTTGTTCATGTCATGCGAATGACTATCGCACATTTGTGAAAGAAACAAATAATGAATGGTACACTACGTAGTATTTGCAACGTTTAACATTTTGTTGTCTGCTCGACAACGTCGACAATTCGCCGAACGACGACAACAATAAGTACTACAACATATGCAAAGTAAGCCGCTTATGCGAACGTCAAAGTTGAACAACATTCGGTCAGGCGGTCGGTCGGTCGATCGGCCGGTTGGACGCATTGTGCAAAACAAACTGGTATTTTCAAACTTACCAAACCACTCAATAAATAGTGATACGTCCTGCGGCCCAGAGTCACATATCTCGTACATGCGTAATAAGTATCTCTTTGGCCATTTCCGTTGGGCAGTCCAACAGAATGTGTTTATTGGTAAATCGTCCCAAATGCTCCAAAGTGTGCAGAAAATCAATGGCAATGGTTACGTTTGCAATGAGCTTTACCATCTCCACTTGAAAGGATTCGTTGCTGGGACGCAGACCTTGATAGATTTGCTGCAGTCGTAGCAGACCTGATAAAGAGAATAAATTCGAAAATGGAAGTTAATAAAGATAATGTACACGTTGGGAAAATGCAATTTATAGAGATATTTTTGAGAATTATATAATAAAATAATTCAAATTAATAAAATAATTATTTATTATTGTTGAAGTTTATTAAAATTTTACACGAAATTTTAAAACCAAAAATTATTTTTTGATATGATGAAATAATATTTTGTAAACTTATTTATTTCAATAAATTATTTTAGTTGAATCAAGAAAATTACTTCTTAAATGTCTAATTAGAATCAAGTACAATATTTCTTATTATTTAAATTATTAATTTCTTGATTTATAAAATTAAATTTGTTGATTTTTTATTGAAAATGCTAAAATTCCATAAATTATATTTCTTCTATTTAACTAGTACTTAGAAAATCCAATCTAATTTAGAATTTTTTATAAATTTTAATTAAAAATTGAGTTTTTTTACTTTTTACTTTTTTTAATTAATTTTTTAATAAAGATATATATTTCTTAAATTTAAGAATATCTATAATCTATAAAGTAACATATTTCTTGAAAAAAATAAATTATGTACTTTTATTGGTAAAACCTGTTTATTTATTTATTAAAAAAACATATTTTTTGTTAAGTTTTAAGCAGATTTTGGGTTTTAGTAAAAAAAAAAATATTTCTTGATTTTAGATTATCTTTCTTGAATCAGGTAGAAAGTTTCTTAAATCGAGAATATATTTTTTTATTTGTGTTTTGATTTATAAAACTCTACTCTGTTACCAGCAATAAATTTATATTTTGTTATTACATCAAATATTTCTTGATTGATGACTTTTATTTTATTTTGATAGTGTAACAAGAGTTGTTAGGAAGCATAAGAGATGCTAAATCATTGGAAAATTTAGCCCTAAGAAGGCTATTAATAGATAGAAAATTGACAGCAGCTCAAATAACTCAGCATCAACATCACCGACAACATGAGTAGTAGCCTCACAGCAACATTGTGCTCATTGTACTGATTGACAGCAACGTAAACGACGACATCATCGTCAGGTTCAAATCAAATACAGCAGAAGAATAATCAGACCACTAGCAACAGCAATGATTGCTACTGATTATGTAGTTACTGTTGTGCTAGTCCCACTGCTGCAATATATCGTTGCTGTCTCTACAGCATACAAATATCACAAATTTTCTATTGTAAAACACATGCAAACAACTTGTAGTAACTTGAATAAGAATCGTACAACCAAATCCGAAAAAAATAGAAATATAAACTAAAAATCAAATGAAAATTTTCCAATTTCAAATTTGCATGAGTCTGTTGCTGCTCCGACTACCAAAAATATAGAGTTCTGCTTGTTCTTTACTATCAAGTTTTAGTTTTTTTTGTTGCCTTTATTTTCCTGCTTTATATTGGTCCTTTTATACTACTACTATTGGTGATTTTTGCTCTTGCTGCTGTCATGACGGCACAAGTGCCATTGTGACTCTCCAGTCTGTCTTCTATAAATCAGTTCTCTGTTTTCCCCCAATGTTGCTGACTTTGCAGCAGCAACATTATCCTGGTGACTCTACTATGTTCGAGTTCGAGCAGTGTCTGTGTTGAATTGGGATGCACATTTTTCTTATTGAGTTGTATCTGTCATTGCGTTGTGGGAAATGCCAAATATATATTCAAAGTATTCTTTATATATCTACTTCACACAAAATCACAAAATATATATCGTATCTATGATTGTGAAATGGTTGGTTGTTCCTGCTGTTTGAATTGCAGTTACCAGCTACATTAAATTTTTAATCATTGGTTTACACTGTGCTCTGTATGCGAATTATTGAATTTTAAGGAAGGAAAACGAAGTTAATGTTGGACAATTTTGTAAAAATAAAATTCCATTATATTTATATGCATATTTTTGCATATTTTCGTCATATTGCTTACTTTTGGTATAATTTCAGCAAAGTTATAGACATTTTTGTCGTTATTCGTTGTTTGTAATATAATTTTCCAAAATCTATATTAACTACAAAGCCAGAAATGATTGAAACATGTTTTTGCATAATTTAAAAAAAGCATGTTTGAGCATATATGTATTTCTATAAATGCATAATTTAATATTTTTATTTTAATTAAGATCTTGGAATAATAGAAAAGTGGGTATCCTTTTTATATTTACTTTCATTATAGAAACGACATAAACGTTATGTATAAATAAAAATCCATTATATTTATTTGCATATTTTCGTGACATTGCATATTTTTGCATATTTTGGGTAAATTTATTATCACTTTGTCGTTATTCTTTATTTGGTATATGTTCATAAAATCTATATTAATTAAAATGCCAGAAATTATTGAAACATATTTTTGCATATATTTCTATAAATGCATAATTTAATATATTTATTATAATTTAGATCTTGAAATAGTAGAAAAATGAGTATCCTTTTATATTTACTTTCATTATAGAAATGAAATAAACGTTGCACCGTTTTTTATAAATGAAAATCCATTATATTTATACGCATATTTTTGCATATTTTGTGATATTGCAAATTTTTGCATATTTTCGGTAAAATTATTATCATTTTATCGTTATTCTTTATTTGTTAAATGCTTTTTTAAAATCTATATTAAATACAATGTTAGAAATTATTGAAACATATTTTTACATATTCTTTAAAAAATGCATATTTTGGTATATATTTCTATAAATTAGCATTATCGACGTTAAAATATCTTTTGGTTTACTGGGTACTAATTGAAAATGTGACTTGATTTATTAAATTGAAATTATATACATGATGTATTAAAATGAAATTATGTAATTTATGTCTGTATGATAAATACGTATTTAACTAGCAGAGACTCAAACCAAAATTTTTAACAGAGCATTTACAGAAGCGGGTCAATGGGAATAATTCATTAATCGGTGCGTCTAAATGGCCACGGTCCAGGCGATGTTGATTGTGTAGTAACTGAACCTAATACGTTAGATAGGTAATCGATAGGGCTTTCCAAAAGTATATACCAATAGTTTGGATCGATCTTCTAAACATTTTTAATTTATTTTGTAAAAAGGGTCATATTTTGTACAAAAAGTGGTCATGATGAAGTGGTCATTGTCCAGGTGGGGATGACTGTGTACTAACCGAACCTAATATTTAACGTTCTAGGTTCGGTTAGTACACAGCATCCCCACCTGGACAGTGACCACTTCGTCATGACCACTTTTTCTACAAAATATGACCCATTTTTAAAAAAAAAAGATCGATTTAAACTATTGATATATATTTTTGGAAAGCCCTATCGATTACCTATCCAATTATTAGGTTCAGTTAGTATACAATCATCCCCGACTGGACCTTGGTCATTTAGATGCACCGATTGATTAATTATTCCCATAGACACGCCTCTGTAAACGGTCTGTAAATACTCTGTTAAATATTTTTGTTGGAGTCTCTGCTAGTTAAATACGTACGTATTTATCTTTACTGACTTTCGAATATCGGTCTCGAGCGCGACAAAAGTATTTAGCATGTTAATGTAGACTAAAGACTTGATATAACCCATTAACAGATTAAGCTGTATGATAAATTACTAATATTTTCTGTGCTGTCCACACTATAATAATATTAATAATTCTAATAATATTAATACAAATAATACTTTGGCACCACGATTCTGTATAATACAGACCTCATTAAAAACTTGAAATATTTAAAACCATTAAACAGCCACTATACAGCTGCACCGCAATTCTCAAAGACCATTATTACATATATATTTCTCATTCCGTTTTTTTTATACTACACCACAGGTCAAAATCGAGGGTCTCACGGGTGATATCAAATTCAACGATGATGGCCGCCGTCAGAACTACACGCTACACATTGTCGAGATGACCGTGAACAGCGCCATGGTCAAAGTGGCCGAATGGAGAGACTGGGCTGCAGCCGCTCACCGCCAAATATGTGCGGTTGCGACCACCCATCGGGATTGAGAAATATCGCACGTACATTGTGACCACACTGCTCAAGGAGCCCTACATAATGCTGCAGCGCACTGGGCTGGGCGAACAGTTGGAGGGCAATGAACGTTTCAAAGGATATTGCAAAGGATTTGGCAGATTTGTTGGCCAAAAAATTTGACATAAATTGTAAGTAGCTGCATAGTGAGTTGGTGTTGTTTAGTTTATTAGGCAGGTTCTATATACTGTAGTCATGGTGTGTGTGTTTGTGCGTTTTTGATTTAAGTGTTTATATGTTTTTGTGTGTCCGTCCGTCTGACTGACTGTCTATGAAAAACATGGAAGCGAATTAGAGCGGTGCATAAAAGGCTTCTGCGGCGAGGCATTACTTCAACAAGAACATGTAAAATATTACACTAACCTCACTTATTATTATTTTATTTACTTAGATGAAATACGTCTGGTCAAAGATGGCGGCTATGGTGCAGAAAATCCAAACGTACGTGGTGGCTGGGATGGTATGGTGGGCGAACTCGTTCGTCGGGTAAGTTTTTTCTTTTAATTTTTATTTGTACCAACTGTTGGACTGTCCAACATGGTAGCAGTTTATGATGTTGACGATGGTGATGGCAATGACGATGTCGACGTTGATGAATAGATTGTTGGTAATCGGCTCTGAAGAGCCATCAACCTTTTTACGTAAAGTGGCCCGACCTACCCAACAGACTTTAAGTGTAATAAATGAGTCATAAAATGTGCTCAAATTACTTAATATGTGCCATATTTTGTAGAGTGCATAGTACGTCTATTATCGGTTGCATGAAAGGTGATATGGTAACAGTTTTAAAACGGTTTTTTGGTATAACACTTAAAGTCTATTAATTTAACCATCCATTTCCTGGTAATTTGAATTTTAAATTTATATATTTGACATCTCAGCAATATTGAATTAGAAAATGAAGTCATTACATCAATAAACGAAAAATGACAGTTCAAGTTTTCTTCTTTTTACCAATTTTATATTTTTCCAAATTTCAATTCGATCGATATTGTGTTTCCCTATTCCAGGATTTAAGATTTCTCTTAAAATAAACTTATTTTACTAGAATTTAGTCTTTTAAAGTTCTTTGAAAAAAATTCTATTTATTATTTGATGTCAATTATTTCAGTTAGCTGTCATAAGTCAATTTTAATTTAGGTTTTTTTTTATTTTTTGTTTTTCCTTTTTGATTCAATTAGGGATCTGGTTAATCAATAACTAGGCGTATATGGGTTAAGCTGTTAAATACTAGTAGTGGAAATCTCTTCAGGATTGCCTTGGAAATACAAAATCCGTCCATAATTTCCAAAAATATAAAAAAAAAACAAAATGTTATTGTACACTGAGAAAAAAAAACATTCTTTAAAATTAACAACAAATGTTTGAAACTGAAATTTATGTTTTAAAATCTTACGAAATTGATTTAAAATTAAACGAAATTGTTTTCAATTCAAATTGGTGTTAAAATCGAGATTTCGTGACATGCCTCTAAAAGTATGCAGCATTTACGTAGTGAAATGCAATGTGAAATGCATACAACATACGTCTAGGGGCAGGATTTACGTGTAAAAATGAAATTTTGTGTTCGATGTCACCGTGTCATATTATCCATAGGACCAATTTTTTTAAAAGCGGGATAGCAAACAGTAGTTAGTAAACTACGTTATTGCCTTAGCAAGTGAACATACCATTCCAAACGAGAACAGAAGAAAATTAAAATATTAAAAAAATTAGAAGAAATAAAAATAATAAAATATAAAATAAATATAAATAAAAAATTTTTAATTTTTTTACTAAAATAAAAATAAAAAAAAAATTTAATAACAATTGTTTTAAATTTTAACATTTTTTTTTTAAATTAGGTATTAAAAATAATTGTTTTTAATTTAAATGAAATTATTGTAAGTTGTTTTTCATTGCCGTGTGTGTTTAAATTTAACACAATTTAATTTAATTTTAACACATTTTTTCTCAGTGTATGGATAAGTTTTTCTCAAAGAGCTTTTGTTAAAAGTGACCTGCATTTTTTAAATCCATTAAGGATATATTAAGGATAAACAAAAACATTGCAAAAAAGGAATTGTAATGCAAGAAAAAATAAGAGTATGTATTCTTTTTGCTCTTGTTAAAGTTTTGCTTTTCGGCTTTCTTCTGTAAATTAGATTTTATCTCAAGTGAAGTCAAAATTTTTATTTTCATTGGCTTGTGGCCAAGAGTTTTTCTAGGCTAACCGACCAAAGGCTAAAAACCAAAAATTTAAATAACACAATACTTTACTAAAAATACAACAAACATTGCTTAAATTTTGTTTCCCACTTTACCCCAGAAATTGCTTCCCACTTTACTCCAATATCATAATTCGAACATAACTTAGCACCATTTAAGCAATAAAAAATTATTTTTAATACCCTTTTGTATGTCAAAAGATATACATCCGAAGAAAAGATAAACATCCGATAAGATACCTTCCTAATTAAAAACGACAAAAATTCAGAATTTTTGATAGCAAACAAACAGCACTCTTAAAAAACGTTCAAAATATATTTTTTTTTAATTGTTAAGATTTTCACTTGTTCTTGAAATGCAATATAATGGTATTAAATTGATTTTATCCATGGATGAAAAAGTTGATGCCATATTAAGATGCACTTGACAAACATTACCCATGTCTCAGTTTACCCCAGTTTCCTCTATCCACAAAGCGCGAGATCAACTTGCGTTCGGAACATGCTAAATATAAAAGGAATGCCAAAGATAATAATAAAATCCAAATGAAATGTGGCGTTTTAACTTGCAATATCACCCTATTTTAGCTACTTGGTTCTACGCTGAATTTATTGCATGTGTACGATAGGAAAACATACTTAATTTGTTTGCCGTGTTCTTTAAAAAAAAAAAACAGTCTTAAAACCACTTCAAATGGTTTTTTCAATAACTTGAATTTTAAACATGTCACAAATTGAAGTCTGTCGATTTTGTGTTTTTTTTTTATATTGGTCGACATTGTCGAAATTTCGTCAACTGTCGTCACATTTAATTGTTTACATTAAATCTTGACAGATTCACGCAGTATATCGCAATATCTTTTTTTTTTGTACACCATTTATAAGTCTCGCTCGCTCTCTGTCCCTCTCACGATTTCTAAGCAAGGCTTTTTTTGATGTGGCCGCCACAGGAAGCGGATGCAATTGCAGCCATGACGATTACCGCCGAACGCGAACGCGTCATCGATTTCAGCAAGCCGTTCATGTCGCTTGGCATTTCGATCATGATTAAGAAACCAGTGAAGCAAACACCAGGCTTTTCAGTTTTATGAATCCTTTATCGCTGGAAATTTGGGTGAGTAGCCTTTTATTTTTTCGATGTGTTTTTTGGGTTTTTGCATTTTATTTGATTTTACTTCAAAAAAAAAAAACGATTTTTTTTTTGCATTTACATTTTTATTATTTTTTGCATTTTTTTTTTTGCTTTTGCTGCGCCATTGCAAGTCGTAGCTGCTTCGATAAACTTTGAGAGTTTCTCCGCGCGCGCCAATTTCTGCGCCAAGAGTTCGGAGCCAATTGTGCTGACTTCGCCGCCGTTACCGTCCACGCGTCACGTCCGCATGGTGTATTTGTTTAAAGTTTTAAATTGTTTTCAGTTCGCGTAGGCAATTTCTGAAGAAGCACAACAACAACAACAGCTACTGTTGCCGTTACAGGAAAGTGCGCCAAACAACAACTACAACAATAAACTCTACTCAATGTTGCAAAATTGTGCTGAATATATATGAGAAAACTTTGAAATTTGCTTTGCAATTTTAAGGTTTTTTTTTATTTTTTTATTTTTTTTATTTTTTTTATTTTTTTTTTCATTTTCCTTCGGTAACAAGTTTTGCATGGTATGAGCAGAAAATCGCACACGCACCACGGTTAACTAGCTCAATAATCGCAAAGTTTGTAGCTAGAGTTTGCTAACAATTCGAAGGATCGGTTATAAACGGTTATTTATAATAAATAACAAAAGGTTTTGTGTAAAACACCAACAAAAAATATTGTTTTTTTAAGGTTAAGGCAAAATTTTATGTAACTTTCAATAGATTTTGAAAAAAAAAAAATGATTTAACGTTTTCTCGAATGAAATCCGGCTATTTTCAAAATACCAATACTTTTTTTATTAGTTGATGCTATTCGCGGTGTTTAAACATTATTCAAATGGATTTTTTTTAACTACATGAGGAACTTAATCCTTTAATAGCGGCCATTCCACGTAAAACCGGGTACTGTTGGGATTTACTATTTTTTGATTCCGTTGAAACTTTGCAGTCTTGTTCTATGTCGAAAAATATTTGAAACGTGTTTTATAAAAAAACATTTTTTTTAGTAGTTCTACCCCTTAACAATTTTGTTGAAATTCAACATTTTCCATTCAGTTAAATGACTGACTGTAGCTCGTGAACCATAAGTTTAATATTGAATAATTTGATTTCACTTGAAAGATAATAAATTGTTCTTTCTAATGGTTTACTCATTTTTGAAACATCTAATACAAACATAATAAGAAATAATCGTCCTTTTTTCCCGTTTTCAAATACTAAACATTGGCGTCCCACTCTATATTTTTCAGTGTTGGTGCATTATTGATGCAGTTTTGTGATGGTGTAAAATACAAACAAAATTGTGTACTGACAACCAAACTCGGTTTTAAAACTTTCGGACCAACATTTCTTTTTATGTTTGTATTACACTTTTTAAAAACGAGTAAATCATTAGAAAAAGCAATGTATTCTCTTTAAAATGAGACCAAATTGTTTAATATTGAACGTATGGTTCACGTGCTACAGTAACTTAACTGAATGCAAAATGTTGAATATCGACGAAATTATTGAATTTATTAAGGGGTAGAACTGCCAGAAAAAAATAATATAATATAATAGTTTGGCGCTACAGTCCTGTATAGCACTTCGGCCGAGCTCTCTCACCATTTTGAGCTGTGCGTGTTATATTTGTACTCAAAGTGGTAGGACCTACAGTTTATTGCCGAATCCGAACGGCGGGTGAGAGCTTTTTCATAGGCAATAGTTTTACTCTCGTAGGTTTGCCATTTACTGACGAGAGGTAGCGCGGTATAGAAAAATGTTTCTATGAAAAGATGTTGTGTGCCCCAGTCCAGGCTTGAACCGGGGACCTTTCGGCTCGCAGTCCAACGCACTAACCACTGAGCTACCGCGGCTAAAAAACACTATTTTTATAAAAAAAAAATACGTGTGAAATGTTTTGGGTTCTATGCCATGTCTGTAAAATTTCAAAAAGATCGGAGCTCATAAAGTCATTGTTTTTGAAAAGCGCACTGTTTCCCGTGGAATGGCCGATAGGTAAGAGGTCTTCACTCTAACTAATAACACTACCCAACACGATTTTTGCCATGGCCATCCCATATATCAATCCTATATAATTTGATGGTGCTGATTATGACTGCATACTCAGTTTTTTCTTATCACGTAACATTTTTGAGAAAATTGCAATCGTAATTTTAAGACGTTTTCACTCACTCTTTCGAAATTCAAAAAAATATATTACTATTGCAAAATAGTTTTACAAAAATTCTAAAACGCTGTTTTTCTTTTAATTGTGCAGACTAATTTTAATATACTAATGAATGCTTATATCCTCATACTTTTTAGGAAAATTACATTTAAACTCGGACAATTTTGATTTTTTTAGACACTTTGTTATTGTATATTTAGCATATTAGCATTTATGTTGTAATGATAAACAAGAAAATTATTTATGGGTATCCTATTAGATTTTTATTTAATTGATATACTTTTTAAAATATGCCCTGTGAACATACATTTTTTATAATCTTTTATAGAATCAAATGTCAATAGAAATAATTATGCCTGAACTTAAAAAATATTATTACTTATTACTTCAAAATAATGACTGCGTCGCATAAAATTGTCCGCTACAAAAATGAAAAAATCTAGAAATCTAGTAATCGAATTTTTATAGAATAAAATATTTTATTTTGCAAATTATTTTTAGATTTAAAAAAATATATAAAAAACCAGAAATTAATATTTTTTAATGAAAAGTTTTAATTTTTCCGGAACCCCTTCCATTAATGTTGTAATGGTAGTGTCCGACACCCTCACAGCTGCTGAAGACCACTTTCTTTTAAAGTCTTGAAAGCCTTTGGCCATTTTTTTTGTTGTCTTCATCTCCCTTTTTACTTAAGCCCAGTATCTCTCAATCGGCCTGAGTTCTAGAGAGTTTGGTGGATTGGCTTCTCTAGGCATCAAAATCACTGCATTTTGTTGGATCCACTCTAAGTCCGTTTTGCTGTAGTGACATGAAGCGAGGTCAGGCCAAAAAAATGTGGACACTTCATGTTGGCGTAAAAATGGAAGCAATCTCTTTTGCAAGCATTCCTTCACATATATTTCGCTATTAATTGTACCCGATATCACGAATAAGCTGCTCCTTTTTCCACAACTGCAAATTGCCTGCCAAACAAGGAATTTCTTTGGGAATTTTGTCATTTTTTTTTATTTGAATTTTTCAGCGACATTTCCTCGAGAATCGGCTGTATAAAATTCCTGCCCAGGTAGCTGAGAAAAGTCCGCTAAAACATAAGTTTCGCCGTCCATTATGCAGCAATCGATTTTTTTAAAAAAATCTTGGTTCAGCTTTTTAGCTCGTTGTTTTGCGGTTTCATTCTTGACGGCATTTCTATCCGGAACTTTTTGGAAATTGTACGTCTTCAGCCCAGTTTCTTTCTTAGTCCTGCGCACGAAAGATTCTGAGCAATCCGCCTTTCTCGCCAATTTCCTTCCGGATATACTTGGATCTTTCTTTAAAATATTCACAACCTTCTTCGACTTTTCACGATCATGTGGGCCTTTTATTTACCAGAACCTTTCTTCCGATCAATACTCAGGTCTTCCTTAAAGCGGTTGATAACGCGAGAAATGGTCTTAGGGTTAGCCCCTACCTCCTTGGCAATTTTTTTAAAAGACCAACTAAATTTTAATTATATTTTCTCGCACTTCCACTTCGTTTGCCATTTTCGCGTTAAATAAATTTTGTATTGGCTATAACTGACTCAAATTATTTTCTGCCATTTAATTCAGAGCTACTATGATCAATATTATTATTGTATACTCTGTTTATCAGGTAGCCGTTTTGTGAAATATTCGGGTAAAAATTGCTATTTTTCAGTAATTTAGTGTATAATTGTATAGAAGTATTTTTAATTTTTATAAAGGGTATATTTTAAAAATAAGAACAAATGAATAAAAGTTAGTAATTTTGATCGTTAGTTAGAACTATGCTCTGCATAATCATAAATAATTTTCTTATTTGCAATGAGAACAGGAATGCTAAAAAATCATGCAAAAATAGTCAAAATAGTTAGATTCAAATATCTTAAATATATATCCGTATATTAGTATATGTTGATATTTTCTAATTATACTTAACAGTTTAAAGAAAAATTGCGTTTACAGTTATTTGGAAAACTAGTCTTGCAAGGAATTGTATTTTTTATTCTAAAAGTGGCTGAATAGAGCATAAATTATCGATACTATTTTTCTGAAAAACGTTATTTAATAGAATAAAACAGAGTATTCAGTCAAAATCAGCAACCAAGAATTATATAGAATTGATGTATGGAATATACAAAAAATATTGAAACAAAAATATGTTCGCGTGCTGTTCTATAGGGCTATTATTAAAACTTTTATTTTTTATGATTTATCTTTTATCTCATTTGTATATATAATTTTATAAACTATTTAATATCTCATACTTATTTACAAAATATATATTTTTTTAATTTTTAATATGAGCCATTTTTATAATTCTCAAACTTAATAACTAGTTATAAAAATAACATAAAACAGTCAACTCGATAACATTCGACTAAAAAACTTGTACCTCATGTACAAAATTTCAACTCCCTAAATATTTATGCTGTCTTCTAGAGAGAAAGAGTAGAACGTACAACTTTTGACAGCACATTAAATAAATCAGCCCTATTCAAAATGTGTATTAAAATTTGACTTGTTAACAAATTTTATTTATATGACATTAAAAATACACACGAAAACACACAATCGCATGCAATGTTTTTCAAGGATTATAATAAATCTCGCTAACAGGCTAATAAAAGACAGGATACGAAAGTTGTAGAAAGGCGACAAATCATAATAAATTAAATGTTACATTTTTTACACGGATTGACATGGATTGGGGAGAAGGTGAGGTATATGTGGGACCAGGTAATGCAGTAGAAATGCCAACGCAATTAAGTCAACTGACTTTACTTTTGTATCGTTCTAAAAATGGGGAAGAGGATGAAGAGAAGGCTGTAAAAAAGGCATCATCTATAACTTATGCTTATTAGATGCTTGTGTGGCTCACGAAGTAAGTCTTCAATTACCTGAACGCACTTTCTCTCACACACGGTGGGTTGACAAGAACAATCGACGAAAAATATTTTCAAAATATTTTAATGAAAATAAATTTCAGTTTTTAGAAATAATTTTTGGAAATCATTTATTGATCATTCAAAATTTCCAAATCGATTAAAAACTAAAAATTTCATTGGTGAAGTTTTTCATCTGAAGTTTTTTAAATAAATTTAAATAAAGAAATCCTTTAATTTTATTTTATGAGCTTCAGTGTAAAAAAATATATTTCTATAATTCATTCTATTTAGTTAAAAATCGTTTTTCACAAAAATAATTTTTTCAATAAATATATTGATTACATTTTAAAAAATTTTAATGCATCTTTTAACAGTTTTCATTTCTATCTCATTTGGGTTTGAATATTATGGTAGTTATCTCAGCCAAATCTTTTTGGCCTGATCAAGGAAGTTTAGAAACATTTTATCGAAAGATTTCAAGCAGACAAAGTTTGTTGCTGTATGCTTTCTGCTCGTTCCCAAAATATGCCTTAAATCTGCCATAAATATTCCACAAAATTTGACTACTTGCTACACTTCCTAAAATATTTAATTTACTTATCTGTGCGTTTGACGGAAATTTGCCCAAAATATTCCTTAAAAATGCCTGATATTTTGTCCCGGGTAACCATCAAATGTATATCGTGCTGAGTTGTGCTCGTTTTGTGCTATTCATTATTTCTTTTTAAATAGTGTACAATTTTTTAGTGAAAGCTGTCATATTCATTTCTGGAAATTTTAAAATTTATACTGTGTTGTGCTCAATTTGTGCTCAACTTGTGCTTAAAACGAAAAAAAAAATTGTTTACATTCTTGGTGAAATTCAGGTTCAAATTCATGGTAGCCATTTTGAGTGTTTTACAATGATCCAATTTAGAGTGAAAGTTGAAATATTTTTTATGAATGTTGTGCTCAATTTGTGCTCATCTTGTGCTAAAACGATTTTTTAAAAAAATTAAATATTCACCATATTTCAACTGAAATTTGGAACAGTCATTTTGATATTTTTTTAAATCGGTTAAATCAACATTTTATAGATTTTTACTTATGTTCTCTGTTGTGCTCTATTGTTGTGCTCAATTTGTGCTATAAACTAAATTTAAAAAAAAAATAAATATTCAAAACAAAAACTTAGAGCAACCATTTGGAAAAAAAACATTAATTGTCCTTTGCATTGAATAACTTGTGCTAAACATCTGCTGATTCTGCTACTTAAAGAAAATTAAAAATAATTAATATTTATCGAATTTAAAATGAAAAAGTATGTGAAAAGTTATCACACCTGCATTAGAATATATTTTCAACATTTCCTACGAAAAATTAATTTTAATCATAAAATATTCTTAGCACAAGCAGCCTAGTTAAGTACAAGGCAGCACAAATTTGATAAATTGTTTTCGAAAATAACTGTGCTCATATTTTTTTAAATTACTTTTTATACCCTACACTAAGAGTGAAAGGGTATATTCAGTTTGGTACGCCGTTTTTAACACCCTGAAAAAAGCATCTCCGGTATGGAAAAGTATATATATTCTTGATCAGCATGACCTCCTGAGTCGATTTAGCGATGTCCGTCTGTCTGTCCGTCTGTCTGTCCGTCTGTCTGTCCGTCTGTCTGTCCGTCTGTCTGTTGAAATCCATACTACTTTTAAAATTGAAAAGCTAGATAAATGAAACTTATAACTTAGATTAATAATATACCTACGCTGTATGTGCGAAAAAATTGGCGAGATCGGTCCATTGTGACCTATGATCCGACCACTTATGTTCAAATACCTCATATAAAATGTACATATAAAGATCAATTTTTATGTATACGTGCTTAGGTAAACTTTGTTGGTCAAATATATATTGACATCATGCTCAAATACATGATAATAAAGTTTTCCGGAGAAAAGACTTGTGGTTCACAAAAAAAAAATTGAAATTCGGTACCCATTTGTAAATATGTGTATCAAATGAATGGACATTCTTCAGGGATGGAAAGTTTGTAGTTACTTTCAGGATTCGTATACCATGGTGACCTATATACCACTTTGAATGGTAACCACACATCTGTGTAGGGTATTTATAGTCGGCTTAGACCGACTATAATTTTGATAATCCTAACTATCATAAAACACCAAATTTAAAATTTCCCATGTCATCAAACCTTCCCAACTGGTTTCTATTTTGTTTTCAAAAAAAATATATTTTTTTAAAATTTGGTTTATAGCACAAATATCACAAGCCAAATATAACATATTTTTTATACACTAACTTTGATTATATAATTATTATTTTTTCAATATTTAGTATTTTAATATTTTATAGCACGATCAGCAAAAAAGAGCACAAGTTGAGCACAATACAGCACAAAATTAAATAATAAAAATTATCATAAAAATTTATCTTATATTGAATTATAACAATATTTCAACATAATTGAACCATTTATTTGGTGCACAAATAGCACAAATAGCACAAATCGAGCACAATCTAAAGCTAAATTATTATTTTCTTTTATTTATCTGAAATTTGCACTAAATTTTCATGTCAAATACCTCAAATACTTTTGTCCAACTGTCGCAACATTTTTGTTGCTGGTGTGACAGCAACAGTCATAGTATATGTGAGCAACTCCATTCGTCGGCACCCATTGTCCTGTTGTGTGTATGTGTTTGTGTGTATTGTGCCTGTCATCTTCTTACAAATCACAAAAGAACTAAAGGCACTCGGAGTGAACACAGAGTGAGGTAAGGCCACCAGCCAAACACCGGAAACCCATATCTTAGGCGCGTACTACTCTCTTCATTTTACATTGTCTGTGGACATCAGCTTCGCAGCGCTTTGCTGCAAAGCTCTGTAGCTCTGCAGCTCTATTGCGCTGTACTGCCTATGTCTGTTTTTTCACAAGTTACCGTTATATGTGGCGTCAATTTAAGACATGGCTTAAGTAGACCCAACACCAGCAACTACCGCCTACCGCTGTCACCTCCTGCGGAGAATAATGTTGCCTGTGTCGCGTTCCATATCATGTTACTTGTTTCACATGTCGACAGTCATTTGCTTGGCTGCCATTTCAAATTTGTTTTTTGCTTTTTGTTTTTTTTGTACTTCACACTCCATAGACTTTGAATTTTCTTTTAAAGAAAATAGAAATCTTTTTTTTGTAGTTCATATTTATCTTTTTTTTATAATTTGTGTAGATATCTTTTATAAATACACCCATAGAAATTATTCAACTATTTGTCTTCTTCTTCATCTTTTACTCATTTCCTGCACCTTTTTGTATTAAAATTGAGAACTTACCATTTAAAATTACAAAATTTACAAATAAAACTAAGATTTTTCTTTTCCAATTGAGAAATTACCAAATGAAATTTATAAAATTTATTTAAAATTGTAAAAACTCCAAAAAAAAAAAGAATTAGAAAATTTCAAATAAAATTGAAGTTTTCCATTTTAAATTGCGACATTTCCAAACTAATTTTAAAATGAAAAATATCTAATAGTAATTTGAATTTTTTAATTGATATTGATAAAATTTATCATTTTGTATTTGAATTTAATTCACATTTTTATTGGTATCTTTTTGCTATATTTTATAATTTTTATTATTTTTTGTCGCTACTAATGATAATTTGGATTACGGGTAATTTTTTTTTTATATTTCCCCAATAAATTTTCACCCGACCATTATTCCCCGGACAATTCTTCGCCAAGATAATTATTCCCCGAGAAATTATTTTCTAGAGAATTGTACTCCTATAGATTTTTTCCTATACATATTTTTTCCAACAATTCTTACTCAAGACAATTCATTTCCGAATTTATTCTTACCTGATCAATATTTCCCCAGACTCGCCATCCCTACAATTCTTTCTCAAGCCAATTCTTCCTGGCAATTCTTTCCGTGATAAATCTTTCCCAAGACAATTCATGCCCGGTCGTTTCTTCCCCGTATAATTCTTCACAAGAACACAATTCTTCCCCCCGTCAAGTTCTTCCCGAACGAAACTTCCTCGGACATTGTTTGCTTACAATACTTTCTCAAATCAATTCTTCCTCGCACAGTTTTTCTTCAAGATAATTCTGTTCAGAAACAATTCTTCATTGAAACAATTATTACCATGATAACATTTACCCGGCCAATTCTTCTCCATACAATTGTTTCCCCACCAATTATTTTCTGTACAATTATTGTCAGCTCAATTTTTCCCCTATATATCTTTTGTGAGAATTTTTCTCCATTCAAATTCTGCTGGAAGACAATTCTTCATAGGGATAATTCTTTACGATATAACCCCACTATAAATTATCCACTTCTGCTTTCATGACTTTCTTTCATTTCCGAAATTATTCTAACCTGGTCAATATTTGCCCAGGTACATCTTCCCGAAAATTCTTTCTAAAGCCAATTCTTCCCTGGCAATTCTTTACGTGACAAATCTTTACCAAGGCAATTCATTCTGCCCCCTGTCAATTTTTTTTCCCGGACAATGCTTTTTCGGACATATATTTCCTAAAATTCTTTCTCAAATAAATTATTTCTCTCACAATTCTTCTTTTGCTCTGAAACAGGTCCCTAAGATTTTTCTATCACGACATTTCTTCCTCAGGACAATTCTTTCTCGAAACCATTTTTTCCTATCATACCTTCCCGACATTTCATTCTAAAAACCCTGTCGATTCTTGCCCAGATTATCTTCTTTGAATATTCTCTCCCCGCACAATTCTAAGCCAAACAATTCGTCAACGTAAAAATTCTCCCCGTGTAATTTTTCCTTAGATTTCTATCTCCGAAATAATTCTAATTTAATTTAATTCATCTTAAAAAAATATTTTGAAATTATTATTTTATTCAATTATATTATTATAAATTATTGGTAAGTATTGTACGTAGAAAAATTGTCTGCATTGGGCAAGAATTATCGCGGATAAGAATTGGCTAGGTGAAAAAAACAACAATCAACGTGGGAAAAATTTACTTAGAGAAGAATATCGGAAAATTATATTTAAATTATGAGAAATGTTTGTAAAAATAAATCGGAGGTGAAAATTGTACATCGAAGTATGGTTCCCATTTGGGAAACGAACTAGTATATAATATGTACGTGACTGGTTACTCGGAGATAGTGAACCGATTCTAAATCTGTATTTTTTATATGAAATAAATCGTCAAATTTGTATTAGGAACACGTGAATTGTGATAGGTAATTTTAGACACCTATTTCTCGTAGCGTTCGGAACGATATGTCCGTCGTATTCTGATATTTTAAATTCAATGTTTGTATTTATGTTTTACATTATAGAGATATTTTTCATTTGATAATAGATATTTGCAACATTTAAATCGTTTATTTTATTAATTTAGTTATTCATTATTTTTGATATATATATCAAATATATACATATTTTATTAATAAATAATAGTTTGGCGCTATAGTCCTGAAGAACTTAGGCCGAGCTGTCTCACCATTTTAAGCTGTGCGTGTTATATTTGTACTCAAAGTGGTGGTACCTACAGTTTATTGCCGAATCCGAACGGCGGGTGAGAGCTTTTCATAGTCAATGTTTTACTCTCGTAGGTTTGCCATTTACTGCCGAGAGGTAGCGCGGTATAGAAACATGTCTATTAAATTATGTTGTTTACCCCAGTTCGGACTTGATTATGGGACCTTTCGGCTCGTAGTCCAAACCATGAACCACTGAGCTACCGATGCTACTTTTTATACAAATTTTACTCATTATTTTTTTCAGAAGGTGACAATTATATCTGTCCATGTTTGTCTTATTTTTAGGTATATATATATATTTTTTTCCTACACTTTTTTTTATTATTTTAGTATTTTTCCTTTTGTTTTACTTTTAATTGTCGTATATTTTATTTTTATGTCTTGATATTAAATTCTTTTTGGATCCATTTTGTTGTCTTTAAAACTAAAATTAATCTTTGTATCATATTTTTGCATTCTTCTTATATTATTTTTGTTTGTTTTTTATTTTTAATTATCATTTATGTCATATTTATTATTTTGTTTTGTCATTTCTAATCTATGTGCTGAATTTTCACACTCTGTTTTTGTCCTCTTTTCTAACTTGATTTTTTTTTAACTTTTTGTATTTTATTTCTGCCCCTCAAACCTTTTTCTTGAATTTCTGATTTCTTTTGTCTTTTATACCTTTACCTTTTTATACCTTTTGTCCTTCTATACCTCCTTTTATTCGTTTTTTTTTTTCGCCTTTTTCTCTCAGTGACTCTTATAATATACTTTTTTTTCTTACTTTTTTTTCAGGTAAGCGTCATCTTCAGTTACATTGGCGTTAGTATTGTGCTGTTCTTCGTCTCCCGATTCTCTTCGTACGAGTGGCGCATTATTCGATATCAACGAGGTAAGTGCTGCTACGTGTCCTGGCTCTTAGCTCTGCCGCCACGTAATTCTTTTTCTCACACAAGCGAACGGATGTAAAATTAAAATTTAAGAATGCTTTTCGTATCGTCGTTTCACATGACACTTGCACAGTACGGGAATGGGACGGAACGAAACGGGACAGTAGTGGTGGTTGGGTGGTTTGGGGTTTTTGTAACACTACCGTCTTTTTTCGTATAGCACAATAAACATTATGGCAACTTATGGATTTGAGTATGATTGCGAAAAGTGGGCTACTACTTTTGTTACTACTAGTTTTGCTGCTACAACAAAAACTCCTAAGTTTTTCCTGTGAAGATCCTCTGAATGTGTGTCAAATGCTATTTCAATGATTGTGATTGGTATCAACTAGTAAATATTTTTTACTATACTATGAAGCTAAGTGCCTGGTTTTAAACGTTAGTCTGACTTCTTGCTTCTTCTTCTATTTCAATCATTGAAACGTTTTTCGTTCTATAGGCCCTATCATATATCAAACATAAATTAGCAATATTAAACCTATTAAAGACTTTTAAATGGAATAATTAGTTTATTTTTAAAAAACCTTTAAAACCTCTTACACACTAAAGGCGTGACAAAATTTTTAAAATATATTTCTCAAAATGCTTTGTCAAAACCAGCAAAAAGTTGAAAATATTAAACCAAAAAAAAAGGGAAAACCAACAATAACAGCTACAGCAGAAGGAATAACATTCTTTTAATGTGGCCCTCTGCACAGTGGTGCCAGCGGTACTAATTCAACTGGCGTGACTTTTAGAACCAGGTTCAAACAAAAACGAAAACGTTGCTAAATGCAGCATTGCTTTTAGGCAATGTGTAAAACATTTTGTGCACGCGTTTAATTTAATTTCTGTGCCGCTCGGCGCAAATTTGTATTCCATTCATGACGCAAAATGCTCATCAAAGGGAGCTGCCTGGCTGGATGCAGCAGATGAGGATGTAGTAGACGAAGTACCAGCATCAGGAACAGCACAAGCACCAGCAACACATCAGCAGTGGTAACATGGCATTGCCACACCCAAAAAGCATGCTCATGTTGCCAGCACACATTCATATCCGTTACACATATGGACACAGGGTCACATGCACATATACTCGGGTGCCAGGGGTTTCTCAATGGGGAAACAAAAATCCCAAGATATCATTATTAATTAGAACGAATATCTGTAACAAAATATTTTCAAATTTATAATAAAATATTCAAAAAAATGTTGTATTCTATATTTTAAACGGGGACTCGAAAAATTATACCACACCAATTCTTTCCGCAATCCAAATTTTGATTTGATAACGATTTAAGGCTAAAGCAATGTCGTTGATATATAATCTAAAGTCCGTTTTACTCCAGCTACTTTCGAGTTTTAATTATTATTTTTTACCCAGGCGTAAAAAAATCAGTCCTAAGATTCGAGATTAGTGACTCCCTATTATTCTAAAACTGGTTTTAAATCAAAATATTGAAACAATTATATATTTATTCCACTCTATTAAAGATGAATTGTCTCCTGAAAAATGTTATAATGAAAGAATTAACTTTAGTTAAGAATAGTCTTGGAAAATTGTATGGGGAAACTTATCTCGTGGAAGAAGAGTTTGACAAGAATTATATTCGGGATTATAAAAGAACTAGAGAAAGAATTATCTATGAGAAAACTTGTGGCAGAAAGAACTGTCCGGAAAAATGGTCGGTGTTATTGAAATCAAGTAGAAGAATAGAATAATTATCTCGGACTGGAATTGTTTACGAATGAATTGTCTTGTGGAAGAATTGTTTGAAATAAATTGTCTTGAGGATTACGAAACATCTTAAGAAAGATTGTCGAAAGAATTGTCGAAATAATTGTCCCCGAATAATAGTCCGGGAAAATGGTCCAATAATATAAATCCAGAAGAAGCATTGTATAATTATATGGGGATATCTGGAGAAGTATGGTCTGGGATAGAATTATATTGGGAATTGCAAGATATTTCGGAAAAAAATAAAAATAATTGTTGCCGAAAGAACTTTACGGAAGGAATGGTCGAAGAACTTAAATCCAGTAGAAGTAAGACTTTTCTCGGGAAGGAATTGTTTCGTGATGAATTGATTAATTTAAAAAAAAAAAAATATGTTGGGAATTACAAAACATATCGGGCAGATATCAATGTTATTAATTGTTTCCAGAAGATGAGTACGACAATAATGGTTGAATAATTTAAATCCAGTAAAAGGAAATATAATGGATTAGGTTTGAATTAACTTTGGGAAAGATTATCTGATAAAGAATTATATTCAGAAATATATAACATCTCGGAATTGATATAAATTAAATTATAGCAAAAACTATGTGGTAAAAATATAGGGCAGCGAGCCTTGGGTAAAGTGGGACACGTTTTGATTCTCCTCCAAAAAAGTACATTTGAATTATTTTTGTAAATTCTTTTGAAGGGACAATTCCATATACTCGTTCATGATCTAACCATTTGCATTAAGAGTATAAAATGTATATGGGCAAAAACAGAAATTTTTTAAAATCATTAAAACTGACTTTAATTTATCAATAACTTCCGTAGTTTTTCGACTTAATGATAATGATTAATAGATTTGGATCAAGTATACCTAAAATTATAAGAATGCAAAATTTTAGGGCCAGAAGTCTTTATCTCTATTTTTATAGTCATTTAAAGTTGAAAAATTGAAAAAAATGCACTGAAATACTTTAGGTTTTTTTGCTTCGTCTCCGTTTTTGTTCCAAGATCTTCACTTTAGGATCACACTTGCTGAGAAAGAGGTGCTCGGTACACATGGGAGATCATTTTGGTATATGTTTAATTTAAAGAGCATAATTTTATAGATGTATATATGGTGGTGCAAAATTGAAACCTTTTTCCCGATTTTCAAAATGTCAGTGTTTTTTTGGTCAGGGCACGTACGCCCCTCTATGAAATTTTAATTTGAAAATATTAGTTGAAAGCTGTTATAAATTTTCACCGTATGACCTATATCTTGTAAATGTGCCATCAAGATCAAAATAATACGATCACTACAAATGACGAAAAAAATGAGCGTGAATTTGTTCAAAACAGCAGTTTTTCGCGTTGCACATTCCCATTATTATTTGAAATAGTCAAGTATATTGCGTGAACTGAGTTTTTTTTTATTAATTGCTATCACAAAATCAGTGGCGCATATAAAAATATTGAAATGCATAAATATATTGGACTTTTTGAAAATTGTGCAAAATTTTGATATTTTGTTTTTGAGAATTTTTATGGTAAATAATGTTTTTAAAGGGTTTTAAGCATCTACGTAGAATGGTTTCGCTTCAAATAAGTGATTGGAATCAGAAATGTCTATCTCAAGTCCTTTTATTGTGAAATCGCGACATTTTTGTCAATACATATTTTATTGAGTCACATCCACAGTACTGAACGAAAAAGGTCAAAATATTCAACAATCGTATGTTTGGTCAATGTTTTACCAACATTTTTTAATTGATGTCAGTTCACTAAATTGTTGAAATTTCGGCTTTCTTCTTTTCAATTCAGATCTTTTCTCAGGTGAGGTCAAAATATTAAGATGAACTTGACAATTGTTTTTATTTTTCTAAATACAAAATTGCAATTTCCCATATTACCCCATGTCTCACTTTACCCCAGGTTCTCCTACATATAGGAGAAAAATTTTGGGCAACACATTTTGGAAAAGGAATTAATTTGGGGAAATAATTTGTCCGAAAGAACATTCCGAGAAGAATGATTAGATAATTTACATCCAGTAGAAGCATAAAAGAAATATAGTTGAATTGAATTATGGATAGTTCCCAATTATTACCCTACAATTTTTAATAGAGTAAAAAATATAAATGTGTATGAACATTCAAATTTAGATATGCCCCAAGGGCATGGAACTCTTAAGACAAACCCACATATGTAGTTAACCGTACCGACAAAAGCGCATTTGTTTCACGCCGCTGCGACTTGATACTTGTCATTTCTATCCAACATTATTTTGTATATTTTGTACTCATTTCGTACTTCCTGCATGTTCTCATCTATTTTTCCAACATCTTTTCCTTATTCAACTTTTTTTCTTCTTATTCTTCTCTTGTTTGTTCTCTTCCTCTACGTTTTGTTTCCGGTTGATTATGTCTGTTAAAAACACAGATGCGATTTCACATTCGCATCACGATCAAATGTCTAATCAACAGCCACCCGGCATTATTGGCAGCGCTTCAAGCAGCCCAATGCCAGGTGGTGGCGGTTGTGCTGGCACTGCAGGCGGTAGTGGCTAGTATCGGGCTGACCGCAGCTGTCAATGACTTTAGCATGATGAATTCTTTTTGGTTCTCGTTGGCCGCCTTCATGCAACAGGGCAGCAAAATATCACTGCGCTCCATATCGGGTCGCATAGTGGGCGCCGTCTGGTGGTTCTTCACGCTCATCTTGATCTCGTCGTATACCGCCAATTTGGCGGCATTCCTCACGGTGGAACGCATGGTGACGCCTATCAATTCGCCGAAGGACTTGGTGACGCAGATGGAGGTGCAGTACGGGACGCTTCTGCATGGCTCGACGTGGGATTTTTTCAGGGTTAGTATATCAGATAAAATAGCAGCAGAAAAGTAGTAAAAAAGGTTTTTAAAAAGTAGTAAACAATTATAATCATACATAATAGTAAAGATTAGTAGTTAAATATAGTACTAAATAGTAAAAATATTTTTCAAACAAGAAAAGAAGTAAAACAATATGAAAAAGTAGTAAAAAGTAACATACAAATGAAATAAAAATGATTCAATGTAGAAAATTTTCAATTTTTCACTAAAAATTAATTTATTTCACTAAATATTAAAATTTTCACTAAAAATTAAATTTCAATTTTTCTCTGCAAGTTCTATATTGCGCTATAAATTCAATTTATTAAAAAAAAAACAATTTTTACAACAAAAAAAAAATCACAAAAAATTGATTTGTATGACAATATTTAGAATTTTATTATTCAATTTTTTTATATATTAAAAATTTAATTTTATACTAAAGATTATAATTTATACCAAAAATTCCATTTTATACCAAAAATTCTATTTTATACCAAAAATTCAATATTATACTAAATTTTCCATTTTAAAACAAAAGTTCACTTCAATACCGAAAATTCAATTTTATACCAAAAATTCAATTTTATAGCAAAAATTTAATTTCATACCAAAAATTAAATTTTTAAAAAAATTAAATTTTATACTAAAAATTACATTTTATACCAAAAATTCCATTTTATACCAAAAATTCAATTTTATACAAAAAATTCAATTTTATACTAAAAATTAAATTTTAAAACAAAATTTCACTATTATACCAATAATTCAATTTTATACCAAAAATTCAATTTTACACCAAAAATTCAATTTTACACCAAAAATTCAATTTTATACCAAAAATTCAATTTTATACCAAAAATTCAATTTTATACCAAAAATTCAATTTTATACCAAGAATTATATTTTATACTAAAAATTCAATTTTATACCAAAAATTCAATTTTATACCAAAAATTCAATTTTATACCAAAAATTCAATTTTATACCAAAAATTTAATTTTATACCAAAAATTCAATTTTATACCAAAAATTCAATTTTATACCAAAAATTCATATTTAAAACAAAAGTTCACTTTTATACCAAAAGTTCAATTTTATACAAAAAATTTTATTTTATACCATTTTCTCAATTTTTCTCAACTAAAAAATCATTTTTATAACAAAAACTCAACCTTTTTATACCAATTGCGAATTTTATACCTTAAATTCAATTTATATAAAATTTGCACAAACACGCCATGTCGTGATTGCATAAAATGATTTTGTGTGAGTCGAAAAAATTGATGTAGTTTTTGCTGCATGCCAATGCAATCAATGAGTGTCAACGAAGACACGTACACATATGCGCAATCATAAACACACACAGGCATACAAAATATTTATGTGTGTGTGTGTATCGATGTATTGCATGTGTTGACATTTGAATGATGCGCTTGCAATTAATTTTGACAGTCAACTTGAAATATTCTCTGGCAATAAACAAAAAAAAAATGCAGCTGCTGCTTCAAATAAGAGCAGCTTTTCAACGTTTATCATTTATATTGATTTCACTCAACAGCTGCAATATTTTCCATTTATTATAAATTAATGCAAAGTACTACTGTGTCCTGTATATGCAATTTACTTAAAAGCGCAAACATTTGTTGTTAAAACAATAAAAATGCTTTGCTAATTGCTACAGCTACTCACTGTGTGTGTGTCATTGTTATGCGGGGAGAGCGAGAGTGTCACTCTCTCCCTCTTTGTCTCCCTGTCTTTCCACATGCAGTCTCGTTTGGTTGAAAGGCAAACATATGTCATGTACCGCATATAATTCGCATGCAGTGCAAAATTGTTATAAAATGCTAAATACCACAAATTTGTAATTTCTACAACACAAAATCATAATTAAAACTCTGTCAAGTTATTAATTGCGTTGCTCTGTTTATTACAGCAAATGTTGTACTGCATAGTTTTTGGCGCGCACAACAATTGGCTTACTTGACGGACAGTTTTAGTCATGCATAAAATATCAAAGGCTTATTTTATATTTTATTGTAGTTCGACAAAAGTTTTATACAGTCAAATGCTGCATTTTAAGTATTCATATTTCAATGTTAATTAGTACTCTTATTTCTAACAGATACAGTCTATATTTTTCATTGAAATTTTGTCTATGAATTAAAGTTTCAGTGAACTATTAAAAACAATTGAGAAGTTATATAATTCATTATGCCCACAAAGGATTACATTTACAGAATTCAATTGTTTATTTATTCACGTAAAATTCAATTCTTTCCAAACTATAAATTTTTATACTAAATATTAAATTTTACACCAAAATTCATTTTTTAGACAATAAATGCATTCTATACCATTTTTATTATACATTTTTAATCCAAACATTTATTTTGAAACCAAAAATTCAATTTTACACCCGAAATTTAATTTGATACCAAAAATACAAATTTCTAACAATTTTCACAAAAAAATTATTTGTACGCCAAAAAATTCCATTTCACACAAAATTTTTAATCTCACACTAATTATTAAATTTTACTTCAGGAATCCAATTTTATACCAAAAATTCAATTTTATACTAAAAATTCCAGTTTATACCAAAAATTCAATTTTATACCAAAACATTAAATTTTTTAACAAATAATAAATTTTTCACTAAAATTTAATTTTATACATATAATTTAATATTGTACCAAAAATTCATTTTATACCAAACATTTAATATTATAACAAAAATTCAATTTTATTCCAAAAATTTAATATTATACCAAAAATTCAATTTTATACCAAATATTAAATTTTATACCTAATATTTAATATTTCACTAAAATTAATTTTTATACCAAAAACTCAGTTTTTCATTATAATTAAAATGTTCACCAAAAATTCAATTTTGCACTAAAAATTTAATTTTTCATTAAAAAATTAAAGTTTTCACTAAATATTAAAACTTTCACAAAAATTCAATTTTTAAGTAAAAATTCAACTTTTTACTAAAAATTTAATTTTTCACTAAAAATTCAATTTTGCATTAAATTTTTCACTAAAAATTCAATTTTGCATTAAATTTTTCACAAAAAAAAAAAAAAATTATACCAAATATTCAAAAATTCTTTTATATCAAAATTGCATTTTTAGGTACCAAAAATACAAACGTCCACCAATTTTATTCCAAAAATAAAATTAACCACTATAAATTCAATTTTATACTAATATTAAATACAAACAACTTTTGGCAAGATTTTGTACCAAGTAATTTTTTACCACCCAACGAGCAAAGAATTTTCCATGTACTCAATTACATTATTTTTCACACACACACACTGCCACTATGGCACATACACATATAAACACTTTGCACCCACTCACAGAAGACTCATATAAACCCTTTTAAAAGCTGCCGAAAAATCTTGAGGACCCTTTATTGCATTTTTGAACCAATTTAACACATATCAAATTAATTTGTCTGCCAAACAGGCTCCTCCAACGTCCGTCTTTTTAATTCACTACACCCGTTCGTTGCTCGAGCACTACAACGTTTCTGAATCGAAAAAATTTCTTTATTAAAATGCTACCCGATTTTCGTATCGTAGAGAATCGCCCAATCATTCGCCCACCAAACCAAGCAACCAACCAACGAACCAACTCAACCCAGCCACTTGAGAAAAAGCCTTTTTATTATGGCAGGCTTTTGCTGCCACTGCTGCCATTTAAAGTTTAATTTCATTCAAATTGCAAATTTTGCAGCAACCAGCCAAGCGTAGTGCCAAAGACTACTGCTTGAACCTGATTTTTTGAATTTTCTTTGGATTCAGCCATGGCATTTGGTACTACTACCATTAGCACTACTGCCACTGGTTTTAGTCTGTTTTTTTTTTTGGTGTTAAACTTAAACTTTTTCACTTTTGTGTGTTCTCTTGAGTTTGAGGTTAAATTTCTTCTAGTTGTTGTTGTGCCTAATTTCCTTTTTGCATTTTCATTTTTTAATTTTTTGTGTGTTTTTTACTTTCTTCACAGAGATCCCAAATCGGCTTACATAACAGGATGTGGGAGTACATGAACTCACGACAAGGGCATCCGACGCGTTCGTACGTCCAAAGGCAAATATACCCAGCTGGTGGAGTCGCCCAAGAATGAGTATGTAAATGCACGCAAACCCTGCGACACGATGAAAGTCGGCAGAAATTTGGATACGAAAGGATTTGACATTGCGACGCCGCTCGGTTCGCCACTCAAGTAAGTAGAACGACGTTCTCTAGATAGATGGATGGTATATAGTAAGTCTTTTTGTTTGTGGATGTGTGTTGGTGACTGTGAACACAGTGCGAAATTTTTTTTTTCCTAAATCAAGAATTATATTTCCTTGCTTTAAGAAAATAATATTCAGGAAATCATTTTCAATCAAGAAAATTATTTCTTCGCTTTAATAAATTGTTAATCAGAAACATTTTTAAATCAAGACTTTTATTTTTATGTTATCAAGAAATATATTTCTTTTCTCTAAGAAATATAATACTTAAATTCAGAAATATAATTCTTTGCTATAAGAAAATAAACAGAAATTACTTCACATATCCATGCTAAAGGTAAACACGAAGCAAAATAATAATTTTTTAATTAAAGAATATCGTTTCATTGCAATATAATAATCAAAAAGTTTTTTATATACAGATTATACAATTATTTCGATTATTAAACTACTTATTTTGAAATCACTGTGGTAAAGTAAAATGATGAACAACAAAACTACAGTATTGAAAATATAAAATTATATATCTATATCAAGAAACATATTTCTTGCTTTGAGAAAATAATAATCAAGAAATATTCTACATTTCGAATATATATGTTTTTTTTAAACCATTTAAACATGTAATGCTTTTTGTTTTTAATTAATTAATTGAAGGCTTTCAGAAAAAAAATCAAAAATATACTCGATTTGGAAAATAATTTTAAATCTCAATCAAAAAATATTAATATATTTCTTACTATTTAATTGAATCCCTAAACTTCTTATTAATTAAAGTAATTAATTTCTTGCCTATCCAATTAATAGTTTTTATATCAGCAGAATGAAATTAATTTCTTAACCAATACGACGAAATATGTCATAGATTAAACATTCCTCTTAAATAAAATTTGATAATTTGAAAAAATATATATTTATTTTTAAGAGAGAGAGTTCCAGAAAATACATCCGCACATACACAGAAAAAACAAAGTACTGTATTTAAGTATGAAAAAGACTTAGAATAGCACCATCCCAAAATCGACTAACATTAAGTCCGTACAGACTTATATTAAGTACGTACGGACTTAATATAAGTCTGTGCGGACTTAACTTAAGTCTGTGCGGACTTAATATTAGTCGAATTTGGGATGGTGCTATTCTAGGTCTTTTTCATACTTAAATACAGTATTTTTTTTTTCTGTGTACAAATTAATTATTTTTCATTTTTATTCATTCGGATTATACATTTTCAAATCATAAATACATAACATAAAATGACGTCAGTTTCATCAAATTGTCTCTATATATTGAGGTATATACCATTTTTCGAAAATCGTAAAAAATATTTCCCAAAATCAATATCTCAAAAACTAGATTGATACGATAAAACTGACGCTATTTTAGAAATCAAAGTAATATATATATATATATATATATATATATATATATATATATATATATATATATATATATATATATATATATATATATATATATATATATATATATTCAGGAATTATTACAACTTTTACTGCAGAAAAAAAAAACATTTTTTTCTATACAAAAAATAAATAAAAATTTAAAAAATTATTTTTTAAAATATAATGCCATCAAAATACCATCTTTTTGACGAAAACTAAGTATTTTTTCAGAATTGTAAAAAGGCCCATTTTTAAGGACTTCAATTAAGAAATGCAAGGATAATGACCACGGGCCACATGTTTACGTTTAGAAGTTACAACTTAATTGTTCTGAAAGCTTGTTCTATTAGCTTTAAAACGAGCCATCAGCGGCATTTCTAGTTTAAGAGATATTTTTTAATATATACAACTATACAAAAGAGATTTTTCGCCCATTTTTTGTAACTTTGCGCCACTGCATCTCTGGAAGTAGTGGGCGAAAAAAATAAAAAAAAAATGGTCAGTACATATCTGGACACCCTTTATCAGTTTCCCATATTTTATTGAAATCGAAAAGGTAAAATCTGGAATGGCCCATATATTAGAAATTTATGTCGAGATTTACAATTTTATGTTATATCCCTAAAAACATAATTTAAAAAATGTCCAATGATAGTTAGACAATTCACAAAGGAAGGAATCAGATATATAAGATGCAAGATAATGTATGGAATTATTATATTAAAGAATATTTGGTTAGTTTTTTAAATCGAATTTTATCAATAAGAACTTTGAACCTAATTTTTATAATTAAGGATAGAGCATTTATTACTTCCAAACTATACATTAATTAGGTTAAACATATAATTTTTAGACCAGCATTAAAATAATAATTCTTCTATATTTAAGAAAATATTTTCATGACAATCACAAAGTCAACAAGAAATATTGTTCTTGGATGAGAAAATCAAATATGTTTGTTTTTAAATAAATTGCAATACATGAAATATTATTTATTGTTTATTAAGGCAAATTATTTTTAAAACTAAACAATCTGAAGGCTCGAATTCACGATAGAGAAATTAGCTAGAGATAGAAAAAATAATCTACCGTAGAGCTCCTTACCTTGGAGCTCTACGTCCGGGATTGACATCCCTAATTCATACCTCGTTACCTCAAACCTCAGCAGTCAAATCTCTTTTACTCAAACCTCATTCAATTAAATCTCACTCATTCAAACTTCATACATTCAAACAGTATTCACTCCAACCAGATCCATCAAAGCTCATTCCTTCAGACTTCATTCTGTCCAATTTCATTCAGTCCAACCTCATTTATTCTAACCTTATTCCCTCAAACCTCACGAAGTCAAACATCATTCAGTCAAACCTCATTCCCTCAAACCTCATTCATTCAAACCTCATTCACTCAAACCTCATTCACTCAAACCTCATTCAGTCCAGCCTCATTCACTCAAACCTCATTCACTCAAACCTCATTTACTCGAATCCCATTCACTCCAACTTCACTCAAGCAAACCTCATTTAATCAAATATAATTTGCATGATGGAAAGTGTAAAAATAATCGGCATTTCTCACATAATCATCACTCAATTATCGATCAATTATCATTACTCACATTATTCAGTTTTCAGTACTATTTGACTCACTCACATTTCGCTCGTTTCAAATTTATATCTTCTACTTTTTCTTCACCGCCTCCATATTAACAGCTGTCCTATACACCCAACTCTCACGCCATCACTCACTCCCTCAACACAGACGTAGCTCACCTTTCTCTACCTCATCTCATTGCAATTGTGCAGCGCACACTTAATAACTCATTCATTCAATCATTGCTTCATTTAAGCAATCAATAACTCAATACGTCTCTTTTTTTCTTGCTCTCCCACACACTCTCTCTCTCTTTGTTGCCCCCCAACCTCGCGCCCGACACCTTAGAGATAAAATTAATTTGGCCGTGATGCTGCTGAAAAAAAATGGCGAACTAATAAAATTGCGCAATAAATGGTGGTACGACAAAACGGAGTACAAACTGAACAATCAGGAACAGGAGCGCTCACACAATGAGTTGTCGCTGAGTAATGTCGCTGGTATTTTGTACATATTGATCTGTGGCCTCCTCGAGGCGGTCCTTGTGGCCATCCTTGAATTCTGCTTCGGATGCCATGCTTTCCAAAGCGAAATTGACTATTCAAGCGAGCAGAGAATACGATAATGGACGTGTTCCTGGGGTAAGTTGAAAAAACAAACAAAAAAAAACAAACGGCAACGGAAACGAAAGCGGTTGGTAAATGGAAAACCTTTGAGCGTTCTAAACGTATTTAGTAAAAACATATTTTGAATTTATTTTGTTTAAATTTTATTCTTATTTTTTTATTATTCTCTTCTTAACGGAAACACTAAACACAGTCGAGCACTTTTTAAAAATGTATTTCAGAAAATACATCATTTTTAAAGGCTTTTAATATGATAGGGTCGCAATCATTAAGAGTCACTATTAATAGCATACAGATTTTCCTCAAAGTCATATCGTTACTATCATGCCAAAGGAGTGAATGTGCAATTTTTGACATTTGCGTTTTGTTACATTTTTGAATGTAGTTTATCCTCAAGTATGCTGTGCCAAAATCGCGTGTCATTTTTTTTGGATATTTGTAGCCACAAAAGACAAAACTAAAAGGGCGAATCTTTTCGTTTTTTCGCCATAATATTTTATTGAGGCATTTATTGGTTTTTTTTCAAATCACCTATCGATCTGCATCGTTAATAAAAAATATTTTGCCAAACATTAATTTGCCATTTGTTATTTGCAGGAAAACAATTTTGGCACTTTTTTTTTTAAATAATGATGACAATCGATAGGTGCTTTGAAAACAAACAATAATTGCCTTAACATCACTATTTTATCTTGTACCATTAAAGAGTTATAGCAAAAAACGATAAGATTCGCCCTTTTGGAATGACAAGATTTTCAAATTGTCCAATTTCTTCGTTTTTTTGTGATAATTTTTTATTGGTTCAAGATAAAATATTAGTGTAAAGGTATTAATTGTTTGTTTTTAAAGCACCTATCTACGGCATCATTATTTAAAAAAGATTTTGCCAAAATTGTTTTACTGCAAATAACAAATGGCAAATTAATGTTTGGCAAAATATTTTCTATTAATGATGCCAATAGATAGGTGCTTTAAAAGCCAACAATTAATGCCTTTACATTATTATTTTATCTTGCGCTAATAAAAAGTTATAGCATTAAAAACAAAAATATTTGCGTTTTAATCAGGATATAGCCTCACAAAATCCGTATTTATAATTCAGTAGGTTTTCCAAATCTAATGTTATTTTATATACGATATAATAATTGACGAATAAACCAATATAATAGAAAAAATTTAAAAAAAATATATATTTTGCTAATTTTTAAAGCACTTCAAACTTTAAAATTTGATTTCCCAAAATTTTTAAAAAATCACATTCGCCCCTTTGGCATGACAGTGACGATATGTTCTAGACAAGGTTCCTTGGTATAAGTTTTTACTCTTATCTTTTAGCAACATTATTTTGAAATCACAATTTTGTAAGTTTATCGCCTTTCGAATAATTTTTAAGTTTATCAAATTAATCATGAGAAAAAATAGTCACTGTCATGCCAAAGGGTCGAATATCTGCATTTTTTTTTTTGAATTTTTGAATGTAGTTTTTCATCAAGTATACTGTGCCAAAATCATGTATGGATTTGGTGGACATTTCTAGAAAAGCAAAATCAAAACCAGAACAGCGAATGTGATTTGTTACTAATTTCAATCATGCCAAAAGGGCGAATCTTTTCGTTTTTTTTGGTATAACTAATGAATTTCTGTGGTATGTAACTGATTAATGTTTTTTTTGTGAGAAAATTTACTTCAATACAACTTTCTTAGAATCCAACTGCGCATTCGATTTTTTAAAATATATAATTTTACCAGAATCCAACTGCATCATTGAACATTGTTCTCGACAAATTGATTATGTTAGAATTTTCCGAGCACCCTACTGTAAAACGCTCCAATGAGAAATTTGTTTTACAAATTAATCAACGCTCAGAGAATGCCCGCTAATCAAGTAATGCACAGTGTTGATCGAAAAAAGGATGTTAGATTAAAGGGGAAAGGAAGGGAAAATGGAGTAGTGTCGGTGGATGTTTGTTTCGCCCCTTAAGTACAAAAATGGGCGTTGCAAACCTGATACTTTTATTGCAAATATTTGTGTAAATAAAATAGCCACATTCATGAAATTTGGCAAAATGATGTATATTGTGTTTTTTTATCATTCTGCTAAATGTGGACGGGATTTGTCAAAGGGACGTGGCACCTCAATAAGAAAAACTTTTAAATGCTATAACTCCTGACTTACTAAGAGTAGAGTTATAAAAATCGAAACAAAGGTCCAAATTTCAAATTCCAAACGTCACGTCAAATATGGGCGGGATTAGGCAAATAGGCCAAAACTTTAAACTTCAAACTTTACGTAGAATGTGCGCGGGATTTGGAAAAAAGCGTGGCACTACGTTCAATGTGGGCGAGAAAATGGCGATGTAGGCATGCACTAAAAAAGGAAAAACTATGTTAGACGAACGAACATGGCTAAACGGACTCGGGTAATAATGCTTATCAACTATATATGTAATTTTCTATACCGGCCACGCCTTCTTAGGGGCATACAATATCTGCACAAATTAATATACTACATATCTCTTAGGTGTAGGATTATAAATACTAAAACAAACATAATTCATATTATAGCACGCCACAAATGATCCTTATTTAATTTTAATCAAACTAAAATCCATGAAATACTTAAAATTACTTGTGAAATTTGCTGAAATTCTGCTTTCCTAAAGAATGAGACTACATTATGCAGCACTGTCAAAATTAACAATAATTATCACTCATACGTCATGAAGGCATTATATTAGGCCAAAAAATGGCATTATTAGACGGACAGACGGACGTACGAACGAACGGCAGCCAACACTCAGTGCACCCATAAAACTCATTGTTTGGGAAGAAAAAAATTTACCAATAATTAAGTCATATTTTATATACTTAATTGTCTTATTACATTATCGCGTTTATTTTAAGCAGACGCACAAAGTATTTTAATTCATTAAATGATGATGTTGATTACTATAATTTGTATTCAAGGTTTTCTCAATGTACGAGCGAGAATAGAAAGCGAAATTCGACAGCATTGTACGACAATAATAAAAAGAATTCAAAGTGAGACGTACTATTTAATGCAAACAAATAACTAGGAATGTGTTAAATGTGAAAGTGCGCATTGTTAATTCTATGCTTAATGTGAATTCATGCACGAATTTCGCGATGACATCATTTGTAAACGACAAGCGCCAAGTGTGGTTGTTTTTATTTAAAATTTAATTATTTGTTTATGTGGTTAATTTGATTTTTAATCTAGAAAATTTGGGCAAAAGTGCGCTAATGGATGACGTGTCTAACAGTATACGTACTGATATTGTAAAATGACTGTGTTTGTTTGTTTATATATTACATAAAATACAGTAAATGTGTATTGTGCGAATGCACAATTATTTTGCTTAGTAACGCGTGCATTATTACTCACTTTGCATATAAATTACGTGCGTTTTCTAAAATGCATAATTAATGTTGCAAATCGTTTGACACACATTGTAATGTGATTTAGTAGGTATTAAAAATGTTACCTAAATACAGGCAGGTATTTTATTATACCACCCAAAAGTTTTATTTTACACGGCAAAGAATTAAATAGTAGATTTTCATTTTTAATAAAAAACCAGTTGGGAAGGTTAGATCACATGGGAAATTTTAAAGTAGGTGTTATTATGATAGTTAGGATTATCAAAAGTATAGTCGGTCTAAGCCGACTATAAATACCCTACACATATGTGTGGTTACCGTTCAATGTGGTATATAGGTCACCAGGGTATACGAATCCTGAAAATAACTACAAACTTTCCATCTCTGAAGATTTTTCTTTCATTTGATACCCATATTTTCAAATAGGTAGGTGTACCGAATTTCGATTTTTTTTTGGGAACTACAAGTCGTTTCGTTGGAAAACATTATTTTCATGTATTTGATCAAAATGTCAATATATATTTGACCAAAAAAGTTTACCTAAACACGTATACAGTAAAATTGATTTGTAGATGTAAATTTTATATGAGGTATTTGAACATAAGTTATCGGTTCTCAGGTCACAATAGCCCGATCATGCCAATTTTCTTGTTCAGACAGCTTAGATATATAAGTAATCTAAATCTAAAGTTTCATTGCTAAATCGACTCAGGAGGTCATGCTGATCAAGAATATATATACTTTTCCATACCGGAGATGCTTTTTTCAGGGTGTTAAAAACGGCGTACCAAACTGAATATACCCTTTCACTCTTAGTGTAGGGTATAAAAATGTATTTAATTTATTTTCATTCTCAAATGAACAAAATGATGTAATAAATTTAAATGATTTTAGCGTTACATGTTTTTGCTGTAAATAAGAACCATTTAATCTTGTTTCTTGCAAAATAAAATATTTTTTAAGAAATTAAGAAATTTATTCCATGCGTTAAGTTAAGCAAGAAACCAATTTCTTGGAATAAAAAGAATTTAATCATTATTTTATTGATCTTAGTAGAATTAATTGATAATATTATTACTTGATTTCTAGCTAATAGTTCTACTTCCAGAATTAATAAACACATAACTTTTATAATCAAGAAACAAATATCTTAGAATTAAGAATAACATAAGAAGTTTATTTTAATTGTTGGAAATTATGTAATAAATTTATTACATTAAAGATATATTTAATTAATTTAATGAAGTAACGTAAATGAAGCAAACAGTTTTCTTATTAATTTCACAAATTAAATCAGGAGGAAACCCTTGTGTTTTAAGAAACCATGTTCCGAAATTAATTTTTATAAAGTAATTGTATGAAAAAAAAAAATTTTTTTTACAAATACTTCATAAATTTAGATTTTTTTTTATTTCCTTCACGTAATCAGCTGCTTAAAGCTTTGTGTGTGCTATTAAAAAATAATTAGCACGCAAACGCATAGAATTGTTGTCAGTTTTCGCATCATCAACATTATCAATCGGCAACATCAGTAACGAACAAACCAACCAACCAAACAACCAGTCTACCATTGAATGAGCGACAACCTCAACAAAGCATGATGCAATGCAGGCTTATAAGACCACAAAAAAAAAACAAGAACAAAAACAAAAAATCCATTAACAACAATAGTAATTACAACAATACACAGTCAGAAATCTCCCTCGAACAAACTGCAAAGCCTCAAAATAGACGGCAGAGCTTATAGTTGGTGCCACTATCATGGTTGTCAATGGAGATGATGTTGATGATGAGGATCAGTATCCGCAATAGTAACAGCAACATGGGAAGCAGTAGTTGTTTTGGAACACTTTGTTTGGAACACAATTAGAATAAATATATTATCATATTGATGAATTGTTCATAATTTTAATTGTTTATAAAATTAATGAATCGCAAACACTTTTGATGAACCAATTATTATATCCATGATTGTTAATAATATTTATGTATTGTTCATTATTTGTAAGTATTCTTAATAATATTGATGAATTCTTCATTATACTGATTAATTTTTAATAATATTGTTGAATTATTAATAATATTTATGAATTGTGAATAATATTAATGAATTATTCATTATATTGATGAATCCTTAATATTAAGGAATCGTTTATTATTTCTATAAAGATCATTTTCGGAATCAGTTATGAAGAGTTAAAAAAATAGACCTCTGCTTTCTTTTCATATTGCCACAGATACTATCAAAAAGGCAATAAAACCCAGGTGGAACCAAAAATTGATTCTGTGGTCAACATCATATTAATTAATATGCCTCTGAGGCAAATAATTTAATGAAAAAACTGGAAGTAGTTAGTCGTCGAATCTTTAGGTTTACTTCAAGCCAATTATTCTTAATTTTCCAAAGATATTTGATTAAATCTATTAGTTTCTGCAGAGTTCTCCTATTATAGAGAAGACATTTAAAATAAAATATTTTAGTTTTAAATTAACTGTCCCACATTTATCAAGAGTTAGTGCACTTAAATATTTATGCCATGCCAAAAAATTTGCAAGAACAACATTTATATAGTTAACAATTTTTAATCAAAAATAAAATTATCACGATAATAGGGCACTATTATATATAGAATTAATTAAAACAAAAATAATATAAATGAAACTTACCGACAACAAATTCCAGATAGTGTTACATGGAGAGTTGAATCTGCAAGAAAAAAAAATACAATTTAATTGATTATAATGAAAAATAAAAAATTGTTTTTAAATAAGAAATATACTTGAAATAAACATATATATGTTTTAGGTTAAATTAGGATAGCGACAGATTCCTCACATAAATAAATTCTGACATACACACCGGGAAAAAATATATTTTGCAGTAAGAATTTTATGTTATATGTTACCTACATGAATTTCCATATTTATAAAATACCAAAAAATATATAAACATAAGAATTTATATTGAAAATAAGATACCAACATTATTTGAACAATTTGAATATAAATGTAAATGCAAGTTATAGTTAATGATTGCAATACAATTATGTTTGCTGCAAAAATATTATATAATGCGTTTTATTATAATTTAAAATAAAATTTGCATAAATATTATATTATCAAATTATTATATGATTCAAATACATTATGTTTACATGGCACATATCACATTTTTATGACACAACATAAGAAAATATATAATAAAATATTGTTTTGTAAATGTTTGCTTTATTTTAATAAAAACTAGGTTTGAGTCCAACATGTTGTGTTTACAAGACACATATTATATTTCCATGAACCAATATAGCCCAAAATATAGTATAATTATTTTAAGGAGGTTTTCGAAAAGTTTTAAAATTATGTATAACTGTAGCAAACATATATAAAAGGCTATATATTTAATAATATGTTTGTTTGAGTCAAATACATTATAATAATATAATAGTTTGGCGCTACAGTCCTGTATAGAACTTCGGCCGAGCTCTCTCACCATTTTGAGCTGTGCGTGTTATATATGTACTCAAAGTGGTGGGACCTACAGTTTATTGCCGAATCCGAACGGCGGGTGAGAGCTTTTCATAGGCAATGGTTTTACTCTCGTAGGTTTGCCATTTACTGACGAGAGGTAGCGCGGTATAGAAAAATGTTTCTATGAAAAGATGTTGTTAGCCCCAGTCCAGGCTTGAACCGGGGACCTTTCGGCTCGCAGTCCAACGCACTAACCACTGAGCTACCGCGGCTATATTATATTTATTTATACAAAATAAGAAAAGATATAATTAAATTATAGTAATTTTTTTTGTTTTTCTTTTTATTTTTTTTTAGTTGTAGCAAACACTTAAGCACCATTTTAATTATGTAATATAATATAATAAAATTTGAAATAAAAATAATAATATTTAGTTGCATAGTTTAATGTTTTGGTTTGGTACGTTGCGTGTTAGGCGTTGCTGCACTCTTTTCTTTTCGTGCATGCCCAGCTTTATATATGGGACGGGCTCTCTTCTACAAGCAATTTATGACCTTAGGAAAAATTAGGTAAAATTCTATGAGTATATAGAATGAGTATATAGAAGACCCCTGTCAAGACAGTAGGTACTACGTGTGCTTTAGTTGCTTTTGCTTTTCGTGTTTGTGTTGCTGTTGCTATCGCAGTTTTTGCTACTGCGATTATTAGCTGGGTAGCAGTGTAGGGCATTATTGAATAAATTTTTATTCAAATAAATAATAACAAATACTTTTTTTATTTGTATTTTTTACTTTTCGTTCAAATATCAAATTTTTATCTTTCATCTTTTTATTTGACGAGACAAATAAATTATTTGTTATTTGTTATTTGTTAATTAAAATAAATTTATTTGAAATGTAAAATGAAGCAATAAATAAAAACAAAATTTGAAAATTATGTTCCAAATGAACTCCATGAGAATTTGTGCCATCATTATTGAAGTTAAATATACCAACAATAATAATAATAGTTCACGCTCGGCTTAGAGCTTTTCGTGGGCAGTGTGGTTTGCCATTGTCTGCCGAGAGGTAGAGCGGTATACAAAATGATTTTTATGAAAAGATTATAGCTGCAAATATCCTTAAAAAGTGCGTGGTTTTTAATTCACATTTTAATAAAATCTTTGAAAACAAAATCATTTGTATTTTTATTTGAACTTTTCAAATAACGAATAAAAAGATAACAAATAAATTTAATTTATTTGTTATTTGAAATACAAATAAATCAAAAATTATTTGTCACTCAAATTATTTGTCACTTTTTATTTTTTATTTGAAATAATTTTTGCCCTACACTGCTGGGTAGTTAGTGCGTATGTTGCGAAAGCTTCGCTCCGTTGGTGTTATTTGCATGAAAGCTTTCAGTCAGGCTAATGGCGCCCAAATGACAAATACGCCAACTAATTATGAACCCAAAAAAGAATGAGCAATACAATGGCTTACAAAGCTTTTAAAAAATAAAATAATAACTAAATCTTGGCATTAATTTTGTGGTGGAAAATAATTAAAAATTAAATAATGTAAAAAGGGTAAAAAAAAAGATGCTTTCTTCAGGATGTTACAAATGGCGTACCAAACTGAATATACCCTTTCACTCTTAGTGTAGGGTATACAAGATTATATGTGTCCCGATTTTGGTTGCGGTTTCACACATTTTTTAATAACGATTCCGATTCCGGTTTCCTTTTCTTTAACAACCGTTCCGATACCGGTTCAAAAATCTAAACGGTTCAGATTCCATTTCTTTGCAGTCCCTGAGATCTTAAAATCCAATAAAAGGTATCAAAAAATAAACTAAAAATCCAAAATTTTCGAATCAAGATCAATATATCTTTAAAATTTCTTGCAACGTTGACATTTAATTCTATACTAAAATTTTCCCAGACAATTTAAAGAAAAATTGCGTTTAATGTGAGTATACTTTTAAATCAGCAACCGCGGATTTTATAAAATGATGTATGGGATGCGCATTGGAAAAAGTCGCGTTGAGTGTGTTTGAATAAAAAATAAACATCGCGTAGGTCAACGTGGGTTAAAGTCAACAGCGGTTAGTTCATTTTAATTTGCAATAATTTAATTTTTGCATTTTCATTACTTTTTGTTATTCGCTTTTTGTTTCAAAGTATATGAAGAAATTCAGTCCCAGAGGAATTTTCATATTTGTGCATTTTACTTTTCATATCATGAAGAAAAACCCATTAAACGATATCGTTTATAGTAATAAACTGACAAATCTGTATCGAATGAAATGGATTTACACTTTAAATACAAACAAAAATTGAGAATTTCATTACTCTGATTATTTTTGAATACACAAAAATAACATTTTTGCATCAAACAATTATTTTTGCATCAAACAATTATTTTGAATTTATTATTTTAGTTTGACAATTATATTTGTTTTAGCAGTTATTTGTATTCAATTACTATAACAATCAATAGAATTTCAACTCACACAATTGAATTAATTTTTTAAACGTTACAAATTCGGTTTATTTTGTTGTTTATGTGAAATGCATAAATTATAATTAACAATTGAACTTTGTTGACAACAAAAAATGAAAAAAAAAATGAAATTGATGCTTAAAATCAAAAAACACAAATGATTACCCTCCTGACCTTGTGTGAGGTCAAGTCATTATCTGTTTTTTTCTATACAAACCAAAAAAATAACATAAAAAAAAGAAAAAAAATGTTGCCATATTAAAACGAGTTGGGAAAGTTAGGTCACTTTGGTAAGTTCGGTCACATGGGACGGACTTTTATAGTCGGTCGGGCCGACTATGGAATACCCTACACTCTTGTTGGATATATTAGTGGTATAATTTGGTGGGCACATTTTTAATAATTTACGACTAATATTTCCATTACATAAAAAAAACGAATTGGGAAAGTTAGGTCACATGGGGCGGACGTTTATAGTCGGTCGGGCCCGACTATCGAATACCCTACACCTTTGGTGGGATATTAATATGGGATATTTAATTGCATACCTTAATTTTATTTAAAATTTTGAAAGGTTAATATTTCATAGATTTGATTTTAATAATTTACGGATCAAATTTTCACTATGAAATCCCGGGAAATAATGAAAAAAAAAAGTGGGCAGAACACGCCCATTTTTGAACCACATATTTTTAGGTGAATTATAACAATACGTTTTAAATTTTATACCTATATCTTGAATACTTTTCGAGTTATTAGTTCCTAAAGAGTTATATAAAACTGACTTGTATGGGAGGTGGGCGTGTCCGTTGACCGATTTGGCTCATTTTCAAACTCAGTTCCTACTTTTGACTAAAATATAATAATACGAAATTTTATTGCATTCTGATCAGTATTTCTCAAGTTATTCTGTATTCGGGCAGCAAGACAGCAAGACAGCAAGACGGACAGACAGACAGACAGACGGACATGTCTAAACGGACTCGGGTAGTGATGCTGATCAAGAATATATATACTTTTCCATACCGGACACGCCTCCTAAGGTGCGTTACAATATATGCACAAAGTTAATATACCCTGTACCTCATAGGTGTAGGGTATAAAAATTTCCATTTGGAACATATACTTTTAGGCGAATTCTAACAATATGTTTTAAATTTTACAAATATATCTCTAATACTTTTCGAGTTAATGGTTCCCAAAACGTTATATACAGGGCAAGTTTTTTTTTGCTCAAAATATAGTTAAAAATGGCAGGCAAAATGGCACAAAAATAGGTAAAAAAGGCAAAAAAAAAGGCACAAAAATAGTTAAAAAATGGAACAAAAATAGTCAAAAATGGGGAAACAAATTTTATAAAATTTTTCAATGAACTATTTTTGTTGACATCATAGATTTCTCTTTTACATAGTCTAATATTTATTTCGTTAATTTCATTCACAAAATTAAGAACACACAAAAATAAGTACACAAGAAAAAGACGTCATATATTTTAAAAAAAAGGGTGTAAAAAATGCATTTTTAGGCAAAGTATATCAAAATTGGCAAATTTAGAAAAATAATTGATAAAATGGCAAAAATGGCATTTTTTGGCAAAAGCGAAAAAAAACTTGCCCTGGTTATATATAGGTAACTTGTATGGTAGGTGGGCGTGTCCGTTTATCGATTTAGTTCATTTTCAAACTCAGAACCATTTTTTTGGCTAAAAGATATTGAAACGAAATTTCATCGCATTCTGACAAGTATTTTTCATGTTATTCTGTATCCGGTCAGACAGCAAGACAGACAGACGGACAGACAGACGGACAGGCAGACGGACAGACAGACGGACATGGCTAAACGGACTCGGGTAGTGATGCTGATCAAGAATATTTCCATACCGGACACGCCTCCTAAGGGGCGTTACAATATCTGCACAAACTTAATATACCCTGTACCTCAAAGGTGTAGGGTATAAAAATAACACATTTAATGCGGTACATTTACAAATGTCGGTACTATGTAAATAAGTTACAGGCAAAAATGATTCAATGAAGTCATACACCGACTACTTGGAGGGCGGCCTAGGTGCTTCGTGACAACAGCAGCCTTACCATATGTGGAACCTGCAGACAGGTTCTTTTTTTTGTGGCTGTTGTTAAGTGAATGATTTACGAAGTTGCTTTCTGAATGAGAAATAAAACATGTTCTTATCCGTTGTGCAACCAGACTGAGAGACAGATAGACGGACAGACAGATAGATATACAGGCAGACAGACAGTGATAAAGAATTTTGAAAATATTGAGTTAGATGACGAGCATTGAAAAGACAAGTTTGTCGAGACAGAAAGAAGCCAGTTTTATTTTTTTACTCAATTTAAACTTGATGAATTCATCAGCTTCATTTGGTGACTGCCTCTGTTGCTTGATGTTGTCATGCGGAGTTCGGTGCTGTTTCTTCAATCGCAACAATGTTGATTATAAAACTGATGAAAATGATGATAATGCTGATGATGTGAAGGAGTTGTAGTTAGCTTTGTTGTTGTGAGTGTCAAGGCTGCTGTTAAATATCTGTAGAAGTTTGTTGATATTAATTGCATTGAATTTTAAGTAATTGCAGCATAACAAGGGTTTTTTTAAAGGTTTCAGCATAACAAATTTTTATTTAAAAAAAAATTATAAATACTTTTAAAAAGATATACTTTTCAAATGTCAATGTTTTTGAACGATTTAGATTTGAATATAAAAGGTTCTGTTTACATTATGTTTGTGAAAAGCAATCAATGTTTACGGAAATTATGTATTGTTTTCAAAAATGATTGGTATTTAACACAAGAAATTAAAATTTCTTGTAAGAACAATAATTAACAAGTTTTTAAATACATTTAAATTTGATTATTGGTAATATTTTTGTGAGGAAAAATATTTACAGCGAATTACAACAACATTGGAAATAATATTATAAATGTTTAATAGCAATAACTTAAAACTGTTGTCTGTAAAAATAAATAATGTCATGAGCCTTTTTATCCCCTACACTAAGAGTGAAAGGGTATATTCAGTTTGGTACGCCGTTTGTAACACCCAGAAGGAAGCATCTCCGGTATGGAAAAGTATATATATTCTGGATCAGCATGACCTCCTGAGACGATTTAGCGATGTCCGTCTGTCCGTCTGTCTGTCCGTCTGTCTGTCTGTCTGTCTGTCTGTCTGTCTGTCTGTTGAAATCCCTACTACTTTTAAAATTGAAGAGCTAGATAAATGAAACTTATAACTTAGATTACTAATATACCTACGCTGTATGTGCGAAAAAATTGGCGAGATCGATCCATTGTGACCTATGATCCGACCACTTATGTTCAAATACCTCATATAAAATGTACATATAAAGATCAATTTTTATGTATACGTGCTTAGGTAAACTTTTTTGGTCAAATATATATTGACATCATGCTCAAATACATGATAATAATGTTTTCCGGCGAATAGACTTGTGGTTCACAAAAAAAGAAATCGAAATTCGGTACACCTACCCATTTGTTAATATGGGTATCAAATGAATGGAAATTCTTCAGAGATTGAATGTTTGTAGTTCTTTTCAGGATTCGTATACCCTGGTGACCTATATATCACTTTGAATGGTAAACACACATATGTGTAGGGTATTTATAGTCGGCTTAGACCGACTATAATTTTGATAATCCTAGCTATCATAATTACACCTACTTTAAAATTTCCCATGTGATCTAACCTTCCCAACTGGTTAGTATTGGTAAATATTAAATTACTTATTACAAATCTCCTACTGTTTTCACTAAACAGTCAATACTTGTGCACAATAATTCATTTTTTGCACTAAACAATAAACTGCATAACATATTTGCATAAATCATATATTCAAACAATATGTTTGTCGGAATAAATTACTTTTAAAAAAGAATTTGCAACAAAGTAAAGAAGATGATTATACACTGAGACAGATTGCAATAGTCGTAAATATTTAAATATTAAATCTATATAAATGTTACATTATTTTTATACCCTACACTAAGAGTGAAATGGTATATTCAGTTTGGTACACCGTTTGTAACACACAGAAGGAAGCATCCGCGATATGGCAAAGTATATATGTTCTTGATCAGCATGACCTCCGGAGTCGATTTAGCGATGTCCGTCCGTCTGTCTGTCTTTCTGTCTCTCTGTTGAAATCACGATTACAGAAAAAGTAGAAGAGATAGATCAATGAAACTTCTAACTTAGATTACTAGGTACTAACAAGAAATTCATGATCGGACCTTTTTGACCTGCGAACCGACTGAAATACCTCATAAAATTTACATATAGGGATGAATTTTACTTTAAATGAACTTTTTTTGTCAAATATATATTGCCTTTATGCTCAAATTTATGAAAATAATGTTTTCTCGTGAACTGACGTGTGGTTCTCGAAAAAAAAAATCGAAATTCGGTATACCTACCCATTTTTACATATGGGTATCAAATGAAAGGAAATCCTTCAGCGATTTCAAGTTTGTAGATATTTTCAAGATTTGTAAACCCTGGTGACCTATGCACATTTTGGAGTGGTCACCGCACACATTATCACATATGTGTAGGGTATTTATCAGCTTAGAGCGACTATAACTTACATAATTCTTACTAACTTAATCACACCAACTATCAGAATATCCCTACCTCAAAATGTGATCCCACCTTCCCTACTGGTTTCATGTGTGTGCTTTGACTTGCCTAGCTGCTTTTTCTGTGTGATCTGAAAAGTGATTTTTTCAATCGCGAATAACTTCGGTCTTTGCGTTTTGAGTTCAACTAAAATTTTCAGCCATCTGATTGGCTGCGTAGTTGTGTGGTCTAAAGGGTGGAAATATTTCAAACGTTAATAACATAGGTATTTCTGGAGATTAACTATTATAAAGTGCATTTCTGTGATCCTTTAAAGCTAGAAAATGTCGACAAATTTTTTAAACTATAAATACAAAAACATTTTTTTATAGGATCAAAAAAAGTCGAAAATTAAAATGCCAAAATATCAAGATGTTGAAATACACATTAATAATTTTTTCACATCGGGTCTAATTTTTAAAATATGCACTGTCAACGGAGCATAGGTAAAAAAAAAAATTGAACCGAATTTGTCTCAAGAGGAAACATAATAGAACAAAATGATAACCATAAAAAATGTTCTTGTTAATCATTAATAATATAATAAAACAAATTGTTTAAAAAAAAATAATTAAGTTTTTCCAAGTTTAGATTATAATTATTATCTTCATTCTTAATATTATTATCTTTAAATTGATAATACTGCCCGACAAAATTCAAATTTTGGCATAATACAGTAAAAGTTGTTATAATTGATTACATATGTAGCTCTGGTTTCGAAAATAGCATCAGTTTTGTCAAATTGATCCTAGTTTTTGAGATATAGCCCATTTTTTCAATTTCGCATTATTTTGCATTTCTTTTATTTTTAATATTTTAACAGAAGAATAGATGTTGTTTTCGAAGGAAACCTTGTGTTTAAAAAAAAATATATATTTTAAGGTGTAAAAAAATAGATTGTGAGATATAAGGAAAAGATATTCAAATTTTTTAGAAAAATATAATTTGTATGAATAAATTTTTTATTTATTTAATAAAAAAAAAAAAACTGTATAGCGTCACGTTTCCAGCTATGTTGCAGTGCGTTAATTTGTGATTTATTTAAATTAAATTCTCATTTTGCACACATCGTTGACATGCATTAATTATTAACGCTGCATACAAAATAACTCTACTTATTTTGTGATTTATTGGCACCCATTCTACGCAAACAAACAACCGTCAAACCAAACAATCATCCAACCAGCCAACCATCCAAGTGGCATCATCCACACACAACACAACAACCATAATTGAGCCATTACACCGCATCAATGCATTCCGAAACGCCCCTAATTAAACATTTATTATCACGCTTTACATTTACAAATATCTGTGTATTTTCATATTTTTCTTATAGTGAAACAGCAGCCGCCCATTCAGTTCAATGCTTAAATATAGCGCTAATATATGTAAACAATTTTATGAATATTCAATTAAATTGACACCGACACCCAGTTCGTTTCACTATTAATGATGATTCCCACAGTCTGCATGCTTTGCCACCATGCTGACAACAGCTGTCAGTGGATACAGTATAAATATATAAAAATATAAAAATAATCAGCAATCCTTTTCAAAAATTTGTGAAATACATTTTGTAAATTCGCCATTTAGTTTGTTTGTAAATTGTGAATTTTCATTATCAATATTAAATATATTTACATTCAATTTAATACAAGTTTTGTAAATAAATAAATAGAATTGTTCAAGTTTTATTTAAAAAATTACAGAAGTATTTCAGGAAGACACATTTCGAATAAATTATTTGAATTTATTGATTACAAATTGTTTTTAGAAAATGACAGACATCAATAAGTCATTTTCTAAAATCGATTTGAAATCAACAAATTCAAATAGTAGGGAATAATAGGGAATATTTCATATAACACAATATTTTCACTAAATTTACAACAAACATTGCCTAAAATACGTTTCCCACTTTACTCCAGGAAATGTTTCCCACTTTACCTTAATATCGCAGTTTGAACTTAACTTAAGCGCCTTTTCTGCAATGTTAAATTATTTGAAAAACCCGTTTGAAGTTCAAAAGATATAAAATATGCGACCATTTTAAATATACCGTCTTAATTAGAAGCACTAAAGGTTCTCACTTTTTATACCAAACATCAGCACTCTAAAAATAACAATTTATTTTCACTTCTTCTCTAAATGCAATAACATGGTATTAGTTTGGATATAACCATTGCCATTTTAAGAAACACTTGACAATTGTTTTTATTTTTCTAAGTAAAAAATATGCCCAAAAATTGCCATTTCCAACATTACCCCATGTCCCACTTTACCCCAGGCTCCCATATTCCGAGTATTTATAAAATAGAAATATTCGAATTCACAAATGGTAAAATGAAAAGAAGACTAGTTGTAGTTAGCTTTGATATGCGGTGTTTACTTCCCGACGTTTTCCATTGTCGGCCAAGAGGTGGCGTCATATAGTAAATTATTTTTTATTTTTCATGTGAAACAATGGAACCACCGAAAGTACACAGAAGAAATAATCGACGTAAATATAGCAACCGACATTTCACAGAAAAAAATAATCGAAGTTAATATAGCAACCGATATTAATTGCATTCATTAATCAATCCAGCAATGAAATTCACTAATTTAATGGAAACATTTGCTTTATTCGTTAACTCAGCAATTCCGTTTGCTAATATGAATATATGCAATTATATTTGCTAAATTTGCGACGACTACGAACGCAATTGCAAACACAATTGCTTATAAAACGAACAATAGCAAATGTTTTCATCAAATTAGTGAATTTCATTGCTGGATTGATTAATTAATGTAATTAATATCGGTTGCTATATTTACGTCGATTATTTTTTTCTGTGTTATTGAATTCATTAATCAATCAAATTATTTGCTGCATTTACGTACAAAATATTCATATTAGCAAACGCAATTGCTTATATAACGAAGAATAGCAAATGTTTTCATTTAATTAGTGAATTTAATTGCTGAATTGATTAATGAATGCAATTAATATCGATTGCTATATTTGCGTCGATTATTTTTTTCTGTGTATACAGTATTATTACATTGATTTCTAAATACTAAACTAAAATTTAGAAATCATATTAAAACCAAAATTCTTACATTGAGGCATAAAATAAAATGGATATATATTAAAAACGTAGATTAAAGGGAATAAATTCAATTTATGAAATGGTAAAAAAAAATTGGAATTGTTTATGTTTATTCGGAAAAGAGTATTTTGTGGAAGAGTTTAGTCGGGGGGCAAGTCAGTAAAAAAAGTGAAATTGAATTCACTGAAGAATAAATCAAATTGATAATTTCTAAATTACACCTTTTTATTCAACATTAAATGGTAAAAAATTCTCTAAACCCATTACGTTATTCGTTTCGATATTGTTATGAGACACAGTAGAATTCACACGATATCGAACATTTTCTCTGACTGTTATCGAGAGTCAAATTGCATCTACATTTTAGGTAGATGTCAATCCGTTCTCTTAGTTTTCTTGCAACAATATATTTTACGAAATCGATATCGAAAAGTAAAATAATATTTGTTTGAAAAATATTGCGTAATCGATGTGATAAATCTTTATATATCGTATTTTACCATAAAATATGAATGACCGAGAAATTTTACAAATTTAGAAGCGATAAACCTACGAGATGGAATTTTTATTTTATCGAAGTTAGTTCGAAAGAGCTTCAAGACATCGAAGGTCGTTGAGATCTGGCAAAGTGGGAAAGTAATAAAACATCTCAATACACTTATACAAATTAAAATGAAATGATTAAATCATGGAATCATGGAAACGTCAAAATTTTACATTTTAAACGCCTTAACTATTGCTAAATTGTGCCATTAGATACGATTGTCAAAGGTCTAATTAAATTGAAAGATCCGGAATTTATTTCTTAATAACTTTGAAAAATGTTTGACCTGTTCTGACACTGAAATGGATAATACAAATATGTACAGTGTAGCCCTGCTCAGTGTTATCACATTCAATAGCTGTTTATTGAAATAATATTTGTTATTATTATTATTACTGATACTTTTCACACTGTGTGCAAGATTCATTTATTGTTGTACCATTTTTGAAATGTTTTGTTTTTTTTACCTATTAAATAAATAGACAGCTGATCAACGAGTCAATCAGTTATTAGTCAGACTTTAAAGTAGGTATTTCGTTATTATTGTTGTACAGTGAAAAGTATTACATTATGAACTGTTCTGTATAAAACACATAGGATTGATCTACAAATATTTTGAGGAGTTCATATATAAAACAAAATGTATTCATTTCTGCCTAATAGCCCTATTCTGGCACGAGTCACAAATTCAAATCGGTCGCAATAGTGCGCTTTGCCACAACTACGTATTCTGTCAATTTTATTTTCTATGTTTCTTCACGTAATAGTCTGAATAATATCAATTGTAAAAATTGATATTGATAACAATTGTCATTGCTCGCTAGAATAGATCTGTTAGTGTAATATTATTATCGATTACATTACTTGATTTAAAATGTTTATATTATTTTAAATTAATATATATGACTAACGGTAAGAAAAGTTATTTCCTCGTACAGTTTTCTCCGAAACATTTATTTTATTTTTTACAAATGTAAAATGTATTCATTGAATTCGATTTATGTTTAAGTACAAGGTTTCCGGAAATTACACTTTTCTAAAGTTTAAGTTATAATATATAATATTTTAAAGTAATACCTTAAATTTCTCAAAAACTCACAAAAAATTTATCAAATTAATAATTAATAATTTTTACTTTTTCTTTACAGAGTTTGTTGATCCAAAATTAACTACATATTTGTATGATGTACGTGTAGATACTTTAAATATACCCACACTCGAATTGAAATTGACTCGAATACTAATAAAAACGAATCCGGCCAGAACAAGTACTCAAATCATTAAATTTAAGTATTTCCCAACGATTAAAAATATTAAGCCACATTCAAAATGAAAGACCCCGGCAAGAAATCGTGTTTTAACATGAGCCTTATATCGCTGAAAGTTGTCATCTTTTTTGTCATTAGCGGTGAGTAAAACTACAAAATATTTGTATACATAAATGTAAAATAAAATTCTTCGTTTTTGTTGCAGGCATCACTGCCTTACATCTTTTACATGCCACCAAACCATTGCTGCTCGGTCAGAATTTTGAGGAATACCGCAAAATCAGCATCATTACACTTTTGTCTCAGTACTAGGACCACTGTTTTCTTGTCCACTGGCTGGTCCACTGGCTGACCGTCTCACCGCCAAGAATTCGAATAATTATGGACGCGCCATTTTCTCTCACCGCCATTTTCCTTATTGTTTCGGCTGTTATTTATGCCTTCCTGTTTGCCATACCGGAAGTACATCGCGAGGAGGCACGTCGTCCGCTAGTGAGTTTCGGTTGCGATGACAATGGCGCCATTGTCTTCCAGGAACGTTGCTCCGCCAAATCGGCATGTCATCACTGGAAGGGCAAAGTCGGCAGCGTCAATTTGACACGTTGCACTTACACCACACCTGTCAGAATACCACCCAGTATGAGAATCTTTATACACCCTGGTTGGAGAATGTGCCGACACCATCACCATCTACCGAATATAGTTTGATTATGAGGAGAAATCTGCAGCGGTAACAGAAAGTTTGCGTTCGAAACGTGCAGCAACCAAAGCCGCATCATCATCATCGGTCGTAGAGCAACTGTCTGCCGAGTATGGTGGCGGTGAGTTATTGAGTGCCGAGGACCATCAGACGCTTAAACGTGCTACTCGCGTTCAACGTGAATTTAAGCGCAAAGTGTACGTGGAACCGCCGCATTTGTGTCTCACCGAGAAGAACGAAAATGGTGAGAACATCGTTAAAAACTGTCACGTGTACACGGCTGATACCAGTAATATTGTGGTACACTCGGTGTTAAGAGCGGCGACCAATATTGAGAATGATACGTACAGTGCCGAGTGGTGAAGTTATCCTTTGGTTAAGTTGTATAAAGAGGTGGCAATTGTTATATTCGGGTTTTTAAATATAATCTTTTGTTTGATGGTATCATTTCAGTTTAATTCTAAACTATTCTCATAGAGTCTATAATGACCCTAGTCGCATTATAATAGTCTTTTTTGAGAGTTCTATAATGTTTCATGTTTTAGTTTGCTAAATGTTCCCGTAGTCCAGTCTCAATTACACAAAAATTAAATTCATCAATATGATGAATTTATTCATAAAAATTATGAATTTTTTCACCAACCACCAGATTCATCATATTGATTGCACCGTTCATTAAATGACATATTGATGAATACATTCATTATATATATGAAATTATATATGAATTATCCATAGCGAAGAACGAAATATTCAATACAATGAATTGGAATCGTCAGATTAATGAATATGTTCATAATATTTATGAATATGAATAATATTTTTTTATGAATTTTTCAAATAATTTTTATTTGGAAATAATTAAAAAAGTGTTGTTGTAAAAATTGAATTAAAAAATAAAAGAAAAAAAAATGTTTGAACAAAAAAATTTGTTTCGAAAATTATATGGAATTATTTCGAACATTTTTTCGTCAGTTACGAAGCGTTTATCATATTTATGATCGCATTCATAACTTTGGTGTCGTTAGTCATTAATATTATGGACGGTTCTTCAATGCAATGAGTCATGGTTTGAAGAACGGAATTCATCAATATAATGTAAATTATTTTTTCTGTGTATGTTCACGGTTTACTTAAGCATTATTTATCCTCTCATCATAATCTTAGGAATTGTATCTCGCACTTTTTTGCAAATAAGCTCTATTGTTCGAAGAAGAACTAGAATTAGACGTAATCACTTTTTAATTCCCACATTGATTTGCATACGATATAAAATCGTTTTCATTTTCAGATGGTTTCCAATGCCGTATACCTCTCGAACAGGTGAACTACATGGTGCAGCTGAAGAACGGTAGCGTCTGTAAACCAATGATTGAATGTCAAGTGATTGATCCGTATGACAGCAAGGCAGTGTGCTGGCCGACAGCCAATGCATTAGAGTAAGTAGAAATCATTGAAGGAGTGACAGAATGAACGATAGATCAACAGACAGACGCTCTGACCGTACGAGCAACCTACTTACTGTGTCGACAATTCCATATGGATGGTGTTTGCTACCTTTTACATTCTTCCCCACACATTTAAATACATCTCTCTCTCTACTTATAGACTACCGGTGACCTGGAAACCACAATCGTTGACTACACCATCATACGACTACTTGGCGATATCTTCCCAATGGCGGTGCTTACACTGCTCAACACTGCCATCATCATTGCCGTGCGTGAGACCTCCGAAGGACGTGGCGAGGTCTGTCGTCAGTATGTCTAGGGTGCCATCGGCTATGTACTGCTTTTTAAACATTGGATTTATTCGATAAGGGCATCGAACAAGATGCCTCAATTGCGGTACTTGTCGTGGTTATCGTCTGCTTTGTCGTGGGCGCACTCATTCTACTACTGGCCACCCAGATGCCATTAAGTCCACCCGAATGGTGGTGGCACACCAAAACTGGTATGTTGGTCTATCCGATGTCGGCTATTCGTCGCTACAGCTCTGAGATTATTGTGCTGACGCTGGTGTCGATATTGTTTGGCACATTCTGGGGTAGCATTCACAGTTTCCTGAAGTGGACCATCGTCGATGAGTATGCCGTGACATATTCCGGCCTCCTTCTCGTGTTGCTGCTCATCTTCAATGTGGACAAGTTCATTGAGTACTGCGGACATTCGAACATCTTTATTGCAGGTTTTGCCATGTTCATTATTCGTTTTACGGCGAAGACGAGTGCTCAGATGAAATGGTGCATAGAATTAAGTTGATAGTCGGTCGTACTATGTATGTGTGTAAGGGTCATTGCAGGATGTTGTATGTCTAACCACATGTGGTAACTTGATTGAGACGAGACGATGGTGGGAGATAATATTTTTGTGATGTTTGCAAAACTGTCCGACATCCTTGCCAAGCTGGCTCTGGCCAATTGTGGTAAATTAAAATTGAAACATTTAAAATTTAATTGACTGAATAATGTAATTTTTGGCACAATCAAATGAATCAGGCATTAATGTGATTCTTTGTAAACCATTTCAATCGTTTATATATTAAATGGGGATAGAAATGGAAGTTGAAAAGCAGAAAATTAATGCATTTTCTTTAATAAGGTTCACTTAAAGATATATTTCTCATATATTAGTAGAAAGTGAAAGGTTTTTACACTACCGAACTAAGGAAATTTAGTTCGAGAACCAACCTATAGTTAGTAGAGCTATTTAGTACACCTAATCATCGGAATATACCACGACTCGGCGTCTCCAGATGTCTCGAAGTTATTTCGAGATAATATTCGATCTGAATCGTATATTAAATAATTTTTTTAAAATCAAGTCTTGATCTAGTTATACAAGAGATATTAATTTTTCAAAATTTTGGATTTAGAATTTATTTATAGAGTTCAAGGTTGCACGCGTTTCAGTATAACTTCGATTTCTCTGCCGTTCTTTTTGACGAGAATTTTTTTGTGACCTCAGGATCATTTTAGCGAATAATTTAAATGTTACGGCCAATTCGTCCCTGGATAATGCTTCGTCGAAAATTTTTAATCGACAATTCTTCCAAGACAGTTTTTCCCCTCTGATATCAGGATCAACAAAGACTCGGTTACGACCAATTCTTGCCTGGATAATTCATCCTCGCATATTCTTCATTGACTGTTGTTCTTGGATTGTTTTGCACTTGTGACTTCAGGATCATTTTAAACAAAGATTTAAATGTTTGTACGGGTTACGCTCAATTCTTCTTTGGACATTTCTTCCTTAGGCAATCCTTCCCTGGTAAAATTTTTGTTTAACAATTCTTCGTCGAATATTTATCCTCGACCATAAGTCTATGTTCAATTTTATTATTATTTTCCAATCACCTATATTTCGACGGCAGAAAACTTCAACAGAGGATTTAGATATCTACCTACCATCTAGGTCTAATTTGACGCTCGATATCGTTACGAGTACGTGTCCGATATCGTTTGATTTCTCCATCTACTCGCAATGATCACGTAACGATATCGATACGAATGGCATACTGAGTATATATAACATAATATAATAGATGGAGAAATCAACGATATTGGTCCCGTTCTTATAACGATGTCGAGCGTCAAATTGGACCTACATGGTAGGTAGATATCGGAACGTTCTGTAGGAGTATTCTCGATACGAGAAATTTTTCGAAATCGGAACGATATCGAAGAAAAAAATGATCAAACTTCGAGATTTCTTCGAAAATATTGCGATATCGATTTGATACATGTTTAAATATCGTATTAAGTCAAAGAATTTAAATGTACGAAAATTTTTAAAAATTAGAATCGAGAAAGCAACGAGATCGAACTTTTTTATCGAAGTTATATGAGAAAGCTTGAGGTATCGAAGGTCTCCGAAACATGACAGACTGGGCAGTCTGCCATGTCTCGGATACATTTGATGCCTCGAAGCTTTCTCGAATAACTTTGATACTAAATTTCGGTATTTTTCTTTCTCGATACTAATTAAAATTCTTTGACAAGATATGATATTGAAACATTAATCGCATCGATACAGCAATATTTTTCGAAGCTATCTCGAATATTGATTATTCTTTTAGTCGATATCGTTCCGATTTCGAAAAAATTTCTCGTACGGAGAAGACTCCGATAGACCGCATCGATATATAGCTACCATATAGGTCCAAATTTCACGTTCGATATCATTACGATAATTGGTCCGGTATAATGTGGTATCTCCATATACTCGTATTGATCTCGTTACGATATTGAAAGGAGTTATAACACTTATTTCATTCATATTTGTTTTGGAAATTTGTTAATTAAGAGTATAGTTTACTGCAATCAACAATTATGATTGCTGTCATCATATCTCATTTGTAGCAAACATGTTAAACAGTCAATAAAAATAAAAATTCAGTCAGTTTTCGATCAATTGAGAACTAAATTTTACAACTACATTATTGTGGCTCAAATTTAGATGAGTTCAGTTTCGATAATGAGATTTCGTATCACAAAATTTGCTAATTTTGAATACAGAATACTCTGTACCAGAGACGGGACTTTGTAATTGAGAATTGATTTTGAATTGAATTGAGCAAAACAAATTCTATTTCAAAAATAAAAAATTAGAATTGAAGCAAAGTAATTCACTTCAAAAAAAATATAAATAAATTTGAAATTTTATTTCAATTCAAATTTGTTTTAAAATAAATTGAACAAAGTATTTCAAATTAAAAAAATTTGAATTATAAATACTCAATTCAACTTATTGCTTAGAAATACTCAATGCCATCAAAAAATTTATGAATTGAATTGATTTGAATTGAATTGGATTTATTTGAATTAATTTGAGTTTTAGCAGAGCTCCCTGCAGTAAAAGTTCAAGTGGTGATAATTTCCATGTGAAATTCGCACTCCGATGCATCATTGGACATTTTTGGTTGAAATTGTTCCAATGTACACAGTTTCACATCCTGATGCGTCATTGGAAGTTTTTGGGTGCATCTGTTCAAATGGACAGAGATTACATTCAAGTGCGTCATTGGAATTTTATGTGCGTCTGTTCCAATGGGCATAGATTCACAGCCAAGTGCGTCATTGAAACATTTGTGGATGAATCTGTTCCAGTGGGATTACAGAAGCACACAAGTGCGTCATTGGAACTTTTTTGGATGGATCTGTTCCAGTGAGATTACAGAAGCACACAAGTGCGTAATTGGAACTTTTTTGGACAAATAGGTTCCATTGGGATTTGGCCAGAACCCAAGTGCGTCATTGGGCATTTTTTTGGACAAATTAGTTCCATTGGGAATTGGCCAGAACCCATCTGCGTCATTGGGAATTTTTTTGGACAAATTAGTTCCATTGGGATTTGGGCAGAACCCAACTGCGTCCAATTGTTCCAAAAAAATGTCCAATAACGCAAGCGGATTCTGGCCAAATCCGAATGGAACCTATTTGTCCAAAAAAATGTCCAATGACGCAGTTGGGTTCTGGCCAATTCCCAATGGAACTAATTTGTCCAAAAAAATGCCCAATGACGCACTTGGGTTCTGGCCAAATCCCAATGGAACCTATTTGTCCAAAAAAATTCCCAATGACGCAGTTGGGTTCTGGCCAAATCCCAATGGAACCTATTTGTCCAAAAAAATTCCCAATGACGCAGTTGGGTTCTGGCCAATTCCCAATGGAACTAATTTGTCCAAAAAAATTCCCAATGACGCAGATGGGTTCTGGCCAATTCCCAATGGAACTAATTTGTCCAAAAAAATGCCCAATGACGCATTTGGTTTCTGGCCAAATCCCAATGGAACCTATTTGTCCAAAAAAATTCCCAATGACGCAGTTGGGTTCTGGCCAATTCCCAATGGAACTAATTTGTCCACAAAAATTCTCAATGACGCAGTTGGGTTCTGGCCAATTCCCAATGGAACTAATTTGTCCAAAAAAATGCCCAATGACGCACTTGGGTTCTGGCCAATTCCCAATGGAACTAATTTGTCCAAAAAAAATGCCCAATGACGCACTTAGGTTCTGGCCAAATCCCAATGGAACCTATTTGTCCAAAAAAATTCCCAATGACGCAGTTGGGTTCTGGCCAAATCCCAATGGAACCTATTTGTCCAAAAAAATTCCCAATGACGCAGTTGGGTTCTGGCCAATTCCCAATGGAACTAATTTGTCCAAAAAAATTCCCAATGACGCAGATGGGTTCTGGCCAATTCCCAATGGAACTAATTTGTCCAAAAAAAATGCCCAATGACGCACTTAGGTTCTGGCCAAATCCCAATGGAACCTATTTGTCCAAAAAAATTCCCAATGACGCAGTTGGGTTCTGGCCAAATCCCAATGGAACCTATTTGTCCAAAAAAATGTCCAATGACGCAGTTGGGTTCTGGCCAATTCCCAATGGAACGAATTTGTCCAAAAAAAATGCCCAATGACGCAAGCGGGTTCTGGCCAAATCCCAATGGAACCATTTTATAAAAAAAAAAATCCGATGACGCAGTTGGGTTCTGGCCAAATCCCAATGGAACCAATTTGTCTAAAAAAATTTCCAATGACGCACTTGGGTTCTGGCCAAATCCCAATGGAACCAATGTTCCAAAAAAAAGTGCAATGACGCAGTGGGTTTTGGCCAAAAGAATTTGTGCTAATTGGTATATATTCAACCAAAAACTTCGAATGATCCACCTAGATGCGTAGCTATGCCTCTTAAAACAGATTCAAATATGCTGGCCCCGGGTGCAACAGATTTACCGAAAAATATCCCATGATGCATCTGGCTGCAATTCTGTGCCATTGAAATACATTCAAGCTAAAATGTGGTGCGTGCCACTTCAATATCAATGCTTTTGTATTTTAAATAGAATTGATCAATTCCAATTCATGTTTGTTGAATTGAAATTGATCAATGCCAATTTCAAAAATTTAAATTGAATTGAATAAAAGTATTTCATTTCAAATTTTTTTGAATTGGAATTTGTTTACTCAATTCAAATGAAATATTTTTCGAATTGAAATACTTTTTTCAAATGCCATTTAAATAAATAGAAATGAAATTATTTGAAAGCAATTTCAATTCATGAACAAATTTAATTTGAAAAATAATGAATTAGTCCCGTCTCTGCTCTGTACTAATATAATTGATTTTAATTAAATTTCTCATTCCTCTTTGACTTTCATTTCAGGTAAGTGTTCCGGTGCATTAATCGGTTTGGCGCGTGACGAAAAGATGCCTGAATTGGAGGCAGAGACCATACACCAGTGGCTCGCGGTGGCGGCCTGCATTATTGCGCTGATCTACTTCATCATCTACAATTTAATATTGGAGCCACGCTGTGCGACTAAACCCCAACACGTGGACGAAATGTTCGCCGGTTCGGCGTAACAAACGTTCAACGGTGGCGCAGCGGACAGCAGCACCAGAGGTGGTGGTGGTGGCAACAGTAATGGCGCCGCTCTCAATGGCAATGGCAGTAGTTATTGACCGCTGCGTGTGAAAATCTAAATACAAATATAAAAAAAAACCCGAACAAAAGCTTATAAAAATAAAACAAGCAAAAAAATGTTATGAGATATTAAATTGTTATTTTTAAAATCAAATACAAACATGTTTAATTAAAAAATCTGTGTATGTAAATTCAATATTTATTTGTTTTATTGGGTTGGGTATGGAATCCAAAATTCAGCAGTACAAAATCCAATGATCCACACGATGTTATTAAAATAATGAATAAATGTTCTAAGAGAGAAAATTTCAAATGAAATTAAGATTTTTCTTCTGAAATTGAGCAAAATCCAAAATGTAATTGAGATTTTCCAACTGAAATTGAGAAAATTAAAATGATATTGGAGTTTTCCAATTAAAATTGTGAGAATTTAAAATGAAATTGCGATTTTTTAGTTGAAATTGATTTTTATTTTTCCATTTCAAATTGTGAAAATACCAAATAAAATTTACATTTTTCCATTTGAAATTGATTAAATTTCATAAATTGATATTGTGAAAATTTCATATGAAATTTCAGATTTTTCCATTTCAAATTGAAATTGAGAACACTCTAAATGAAAATGAGATTTATAATTAAGAACTATCAAAAGATATTTAATTTTTTTTTTTTTTTTGAAACTGTGAATAAAGCATCAATCACACAATTTGACGAAATGCCCAACCATTAACGTCAATTCCAATTTTCTATACAAATCTCAATTTCATTTGAAATATTTTAAACTTCAGATGTAAAAGTCCCAATTATATTTGAATTTTTTCCATTTTAAATGGAAAATCTCAATTTGATTTGAAATGTGTTCAATTTCAAATGAAAGTTATCAGTTTCAACTGGAAACCCGAGAAAAAATATTTGTCATTTTTCAGGAATATTTCGGGCATATTTCCGACAAACGCACAGATAAATAGAATATTTTGGGAAGTGCATTTGGGAAGTTGTAAATTTTTGTTTAATTTTTATGGCAGATTCACGCCATATTTAGGGAACGGGCAGAACATGTTTGCTATTTTAGCAAACATTTTTGCTATCTTAGCAACCTTTTTTGCAACTGCTACAGACTTTTTATTTTAAGTGCACGATCGGAACTATTTTTTGTCTTTCTTTAATTAAATTCCGGAATGCCGTGGCAAACATGTCATGTCGATCCAGTTCCAGTGTATCGATCCAGTTAATAATTTCAAGCATTTAAAATACAATTTTTTTTTATTTGTAAATTAAATTAATTCGGTAAATGATTAAATTACCATAATTAAAATTATTAATTTAAAAAATTCCAAGAACATTGAACAAAAACTCTAATGAAGCTTATTCTAAAAAATACGAATCATTTAATTTGCCATTATTCAAATAGCATTATATTTTTTTGTGGAATTTTATGGAAATTTAAAATAGAAATTAAAAAAAAAATGTGCTAAGTAGTATCAGAGTAATTTTCTTAGAGTTCCTATGTAAATATTAATAATTTAATTAATATTTTTGGAAGTGTTAATAATAATGATTAGTTCCAGATTGTATTAGTTTTTTGTTCATTAATTAATTAAGTCATTAATAAATATTTTGTAATATATAGAATATGTTATTTTTTCATTTTAATATCTATAATCTATGCAAATATATGTAAAATAGCTATATTTACCCTATTCAAATTTATAGCTTGTAATACATCTATTTGGTATTTGTGTGCAATTTGATTTTAAAAACATAAAATAATAAAAAAAACAAACCCGATCAAATATTCACCATCTGTACAGAAATAAATTTCATATTTGCGCTATTTATTAATGCAATTAAAATGCGTAAAATCAATTAGGCGTATAATTAAAACAATATTTTATGAAATATGCTTTATGTATATTTAAGTGCAAAGAGAAATATTTATATATCGAAATGTTTGATTATAATGAAATATAAATTAAAATTATGTCTATGCAATAAATAATGTGCGGCTATACCAACAAAGTAGCCGCAGTAGCTCAGTGGTTAGTGCGTTGGACTGCGAGCCGAAAGGTCCCCGGTTCAAGTCTGGACTGGGGCTAACAACATCTTTTCATAGAAACATTTTTCTATACCGCGCTACCTCTCGGCAGTAAATGGCAAACCTCCGAGAGTAAAAACATTGCCTATGAAAAGCTCTCACCCGCCGTTCGGATTCGGCAATAAACTGTAGGTCCCACCACTTTGAGTACAAATATAACACGCACAGCTCAAAATGGTGAGAGAGCTCGGCCTAAGTTCTTATAGAACTGTAGTGCCAAACTATTATTATTGATATATTACCAACAAATTATAATTAAATTAAATAGTTTCTTTGTTAACAAGTCAGCATTTAGAATGTAAAGTTGTTCTATATAAGCACTATAGAGTGGCGCCATCTCGGAGGCAATAGCAGCACTTTGTGCAAGTTCTTTGTCTGGCCGATGTTGTGTGTGTGTTGTCGTTGTTCTTGCTCTTTTCCGTTATTAGATCTTCATTTTTGCTTTTCGTGTTTAAAAAAAAAACACAAGCACTATAGCGCATAAGCAGCTTTTTTTCAAATAATGCCATGAGCAGCTTATGTTGGAGAATGAGAAATATTTTACTGAGTAAAAAAATTAGGGACTAAATTGGGTTTAAATTTTTATGAGAAGACAAATTTTTCTATAAAACATAATTTTAAATGATAGAGAATTAAGTCAATATTTTATTAGTACATCAAAAAATTCAGAGATCAGTAAATATAAATAATTATAAATTTAAAAAAATCGAACAATTAATAAATATATGAATAACGAGTTGGGAAAGTTAGGTCATATGGGGCGGATTTTATAGTCGGTCGGGCCCGACTATGGAATACCCTACACCTTTGGTGGGGATATTAAGGCGGGATATTTAATTGCATACTCTAATTTTAAAGTTTTTAATTAAACTGAACCTCCACACCCTCTGAATATTATTCACATATCAGAAATTTACGCCTTATATCCCCATAAATTAAAAAAAATGATATAAAAGTATAAAAAACTAACTTTAAAAAATATAATTGGGCGGACCACGGCTATATTTAAAATTTTGTAAAGCTAATATTTCATAGATTTGATTTTAGTAATTTACGGATATCTTGAATACTTTTCGAATTATTGGTTCCTAAAGTGCTATATATAAGTGACTTGTATGGGAGGTGGGCGTGTCCGTTGACCGATTTGGGTCATTTTCATTGACAGAACTAACTTTTGGCTAAAAAGTATTGAAGCGAATTTTCAATTCATGGGTCAATCTATGATATATATATATATATTATATATATATATATATATATATATATATATATATATATATATATATATATATATATATATATATATATATATATATAATATATATATATATATATAAATATATATATAGTTTTGAATGAAAGCGAGAATTTATATAATATAAATTACCAAAGTACTTCCTCAGTTTTGAAATGTGTGTGTGATGATGCTTAACATTCATGAAGGTCATGACTATATTGGAAAATGATAATTGTTTTCAATAAAAAAAAAATATTATTGTTGCAAATTCTGGTTATACATACATATGATTTTTCCAGAGAATGGCATCTCTCAAGGAAAATCTTATGTCACAAGTTGCAGAGGAGCTTCCTTCATCTGGCAATAAAATCACGATTGTCGGTATTGGTCAGGTTGGCATGGCTTGTGCCTTTAGCATTCTTGCCCAGAATATCTCAAACGAAATTTGACTAATGGATGTGTGGCATGACAAGCTAATGGGAGAAATGATGGATCTGCAGCATGGTTCAAATTTCCTTAAGAATCCGAAAATAACAGCCAGCACAGACTATGCCGAATCGGCTGGTTCCCGCCTGTGCATAGTCACAGCTGGAGTACGTCAAAAGGAAGGTGAATCACGCCTGTCCCTGGTTCAACGCAACACCGACATTCTCAAGCATATCAATTGATTGAATATTCTCCTGATACCATGTTGCTTATGGTCTCCAACCCCGTCAATATTATGACTTACGTAGCATGGAAGTTGTCTGGCTTGCAGAAATACCGAGTCATTGGTAGTGGCACCAATTTGGATTCATCACGTTTTCGGTTTTTGATGTCCCAACGTTTGAATGTAGCGCCCACCTACTGCCACGGTTGGATAATCGGAGAACACGGTGACAGCTCGGTACCTGTATGGTCAGGAGTCAATATTGCCGGTGTTCGTCTGCGTGAACTAAACCCAACTATTGGCACTGGAGAAGATCCAGAAAAGTGGAATCAGCTACACAAACAAGTTGTTGATTCCGCATACGAGGTTATCAAACTAAAGGGTTATACATCCTGGGCCATTGGATTGAGTGTGGCTGACCTGTCCTCTTCTATTTTGCGTAATACAAGCAATGTGGTCGCCGTTTCGACATCAGTAATTCTAAGTAAAAAATGTGAATATCTACATAAGTATTGTAAGCTACCTTATTTTTTTCTTATAATATAGGGAGAACATGGCATCGACAAAGATTTATTTTTGTCTCTACCTTGCGTGATTAATGCTAATGGCGTCACATCCGTCATCAAGCAAATTGTGACACCTGTCGAGATTGACCAGTTGCAGAAGTCAGCCAATCTCATGTCCCAGGTGCAAGCTGGACTTAGGTTTTAAGTAGTGAACATCCTATCTCAATAATAAATTAAATACCACAGAAATTGATATTGAAATTAGCAAAATAAGTATGATAACTTACAACATATCGTCACTATCATGCCAAAGGTGTGAATGTGCAATTTTTGACATTTGCGTTCTTTTTACATTTTTGAATGTAGTTTATCCTCAAATATGCTGTGCCAAAATCGCGTGTCATTTTGTTGGATATTTCTAGCCACAAAAGACAAAACCAAACGGACGAATTTGAAAATCTTGTCATGCCAAAAGGGCGTATCTTTTCATTTTTTCGCTATAACTTTTTATTGGTATAAGATAAAATAGTGGTGTAAAGGTATTAACTGTGTGTTTTCACCTATCGATCTGCATCATTAATATGCCTTTTGGCATGACAAAATTTAAAATGTTTCCAATTTATTCCTTTTTTAGCTATAATTTATTTTTGGTGCAAGATAAAATAGTGGTGTAAAGGTATTAATTATTTGTTTTTAAAACACCTATCGATTGGCATCACTATTTAAAAATATTTTTCCAAACATTTTTTCCTGCAAATAACAAATGGCAAATTAATTTTTGACAAAATATTTTTAATCAATGATGCTAATAGATAGGTACTTTAAAATCAAACAATTAATGCATTTACATTACTATTTTATCTCGCGCTAATAAAATGTTATAGCATAAAAAACAAAAATATTTGCGTTTTGATCAGGATATAGTCTCACAAAATCCGTATTTATAATTCAGTAGGTTGTCCAAATCTAAAGATATTTAACATACGTTATAATAATTGACAAATAAACCAAAATAACAGAAAAATTGAAAAATATATAAATTTTTCTAATTTTTAAAGCAGGTAAAACTTAAAAATTTGATTTCCCAACATTTTTAAAAATGCACATTCGCCCCTTTGGCATGACAGTGATGATATGTATTCATTGGTTTTATTAATTTATTGGTTTATTTTTTTTATTTGTTTTTAGTTAAAGTAAAGATATTTTTCTTTTTAACATCATAAATTTTCTGTGTTTATTTGCGAATATACTTAAGTGAAAGTCCAAAAGTACAAATTTAATTAAAATAATGAATGCAAAAGTACGCATGTATTGCCGGAATGCATCTTCGTAATGCTATAGATCAACCGTAACTACCTCTATAGTATACTATGTATATGTGTGGATTTTGGTCAGCTAGCGAATTTTTCAATTAAATATAGTATATTCTCAAATAAGGTAATGTAAACTATATATTTGTATGTATCTAGTTTAAATATAGTACAATTAGCACAATATAAAACCCTATCGAACACCGTAATATTCCATTTTGAATTTATTTGAATAATACCTTTTTTTCTATTTTATTAGGACTGTATCTGCCATTATCTACGAAAAGCTTTCTATCTTAATTTAAAATAACTTTAAATTATTAGAAAATGTTTATTTTAATTATTTATACCTACTACACGTAAAATAATAATGTTATTAATAACAATGTAATTAATAACAACAGCCTGGACAAGCCTGGGAGCATTTTATAGATATGAATTATGAAATTATTTCCTGAGAAAATCATCTAAATGACCCAAGTGATTTCCGAGAAATCTGCCGATTTGTCAACGATTTCTTCTAACGCTCATATCTTTTGAACGGAACTTCCTAGAGGGGTCAAAGTGGGCGCATTTTATAGATAGGAATTATAGAATTATTTCCTGGGAAATAATTAAATGACCCCAGTGATGTCCGAGAAATCTGCCGATTTGTCAACGATTTCTTCTAACGCTCATATCTTTTGAACGGAGCGTCCTAGAGGGGCCAAAGTGGGCGCATTTTATAGATATGAATTATAGAATTATTTACTGATTTCTTTAAACGCTCATATCTTTTGGTCGGTGCGTCCTAGAGGGGTCAAGGTGGGCGCATTTTGTAGATATGAATTATAGAATTATTTCTTGGGAAAATCATCTAAATGACCCCAGTGATGTCCGAGAAATCTGCCGATTTGTCAACGATTTCTTTAAACACCCATATCTTTTGAACGGAGCGTCCTAGAGGGGTCAAAGTGGGCGCATTTTATAGATATGAATTATAAAATTATTATCTGGGAAAATCATCTAAATGACCTCAGTGATGTCCGAGAAATCTGCCGATTTGTCAACGATTGCTTTAAACGCTCATATCTTTTGATCGGAGTGTCCTAGAGGGGTCAAAGTGGGCGCATTTTATATATATGATTTATAGAATTATTTACTAAGAAAATCATTTAATTGGTCCCTGTGGTTTCCAAGAAATCTGCCGATTTGTCAACGATTTCTTTAAACGCTCATATCTTTTGAACGGAGCGTCCTAGAGGGGTCAAAGTGGGCGCATTTTATAGATATGAATTATAGAATTATTTCCTGGGAAAATCATCTAAATGACCCCAGTGATGTCCGAGAAATCTGCCGATTTGTCAACGATTGCTTTAAACGCTCATATCTTTTGAACGGAGCGTCCTAGAGGGGTCAAAGTGGGCGCATTTATAGATATGAATTATAGAATTATTTACTGAGAAAATCATCTAAATGACCGCATTGATTTACGAGAAATCTGCCGATTTGTCAACGATTTCTTTAAACGCTCATATCTTTTGAACGGAGCGTCCTATAGGGGTCAAGGTGGGCGCATTTTGTAGATATGAATTATAGAATTATTTACAGAGAAAATCATTTAATTAGCCTCAGTGGTTTCCGAGAAATCTGCCGATTTGTTAACGATTTCTTTAAACGCTCATATCTTTTGAACGGAGCGTCCTAGAGGGGTCAAAGTGGGCACATTTTATAGATTTGAATTATGGAATTATTTTCTGGAACAATCATCTAAATTACCCCAGTGATTTCCGAGAAATCTGCCGATTTGTCAACGATTTCTTTAAACGCTCATATCTTTTGAACGAAGCGTCCTAGAGTGGTCAAATTGGGAGCATTTTATAGATGTGAATTATAGAATTATTTTCTGAGAAAATCATTTAATTGGCCCCGAGAAATCTGCGAATTTGTCAAAGATTTCTTTAAACGCTCATATCTTTTGAACGGAGCGTCCTACAGTGGTCAAATTGGGAGCATTTTATAGATGTGAATTATAGAATTATTTTCTGAGAAAATCATTTAATTGGTCCCTGTGGTTTCCGAGAAATCTGAACATTTGTCAACAAATGCTTTAAACGCTCATATCTTTTGAACGGAGCGTCCTAGAGGGGTCAAAGTGGGCGCATTTTATAGATATGAATTATAGAATTATTTCCTGGGAAAATTATCTAAATGACCCCAGTGATGTCCGAGAAATCTGCCGATTTGTCATATCTTTTGAACGGAGCGTCTTAGAGGGGTCAAAGTGGGCGCATTTTATAGATATGAATTATAGAATTATTTCCTGGGAAAATCATCTAAATTACCCCAGTGATTTTCGAGAAATCTGCCGATTTGTCAACGATTTCTTTAAACGCTCATATCTTTTGAACGGAACGTCCTAGAGGGGTCAAAGAGGGCGCATTTTATAGATATGAATTATAGAATTATTTTCTGGGGAAATCATCTAAATGACCCCTGAGGTTTCCGAGAAATCTGCCGATTTGTCAACGATTTCTTTAAACGCTCATATCTTTTGAACGGAGCGTCCTAGAGGGGTCAAAGTGGGCGCATTTTATAGATATGAATTATAGAATTATTTCCTGGGAAAATCATCTAAATGACCCCAGTGATGTCCGAGAAATCTGCCGATTTGTCATATCTTTTGAACGGAGTGTCCTAGAGGGGTCAAAGAATTATTTCCTGGGAAAATCATCTAAATTACCCGAGTGATTTTCAAAAAAATCTGCCGATTTGTCAACGATTGCTTTAAACGCTCATATCTTTTGAACGGAACGTCCTAGAGGGGTCAAAGTGGGCGCATTTTATAGATATGAATTATAGAACTATTTCCTGGGAAATAATTAAATGACCCCGAAAAATCTGCCGATTTGTCAACGATTGCTTTAAACGCTCATATCTTTTGAAGGGAGCGTCCTAGAGGGGTCAAAGTGGGCGCATTTTATAGATATGAATTATAGAATTATTTCCTGGGAAAATCATTTAATTGGCCTCTGTGGTTTCCGAGAAATCTGCGGATTTGTCAAAGATTTCTTTAAACGCTCATATCTTTTGAACGGAGCGTCCTAGAGGGGTCAAAGTGGGCGCATTTTGTAGATATGAATTATAGAATTATTTACAGAGAAAATCATTTAATTGGCAACGATTTCTTTAAACGCTCATATCTTTTGAACAGAGCGTCCTAGAGGGGTCAAAGTGGGCGCATTTTATAGATATGAATTATAGAATTATTTCTTGGGAAAATCATCTAAATGACCCCAGTGATGTCCGAGATATCTGCCGATTTGTCAACGATTTCTTTAAACACCCATATCTTTTGAACGGAGCGTCCTAGAGGGGTCAAAGTGGGCGCATTTTATAGATATGAATTATAAAATTATTATCTGGGAAAATCATCTAAATGACCTCAGTGATGTCCGAGAAATCTGCCGATTTGTCAACGATTGCTTTAAACGCTCATATCTTTTGATCGGAGTGTCCTAGAGGGGTCAAAGTGGGCGCATTTTATATATATGATTTATAGAATTATTTACTAAGAAAATCATCTAAATGACCCCAGTGATTTCCGATAAATCTGCCGATTTGTTAAAGATTTCTTTAAACGCTCATATCTTTTGAAAGGAGCGTCCTAGAGGGGTCAAAGTGGGCGCATTTTTTAGATGTAAATTATAGAATTATTTACTGAGAAAAGCATTTAATTGAACCCTGTGGTATCCGAGAAATCTGCCGATTTGTCAACGATTTCTTTAAACGCTCATATCTTTTTTAACGGAGCGTGCTAGAGGGGTCAAAGTGGGCGCATTTTATAGATATGAATTATAGAATTATTTACTGAGAAAATCATCTAAATGACCCCAGTGATTTCCGATAAATCTGCCGATTTGTTAAAGATTTCTTTAAACGCTCATATCTTTTGAAAGGAGCGTCCTAGAGGGGTCAAAGTGGGCGCATTTTATAGATATGAATTATAGAATTATTTCCTGGGAAAATCATTTAATTGGCCCCTGTGGTTTCCGAAAAATCTGCGGATTTGTCAAAGATTTCTTTAAACGCTCATATCTTTTGAATGGAGCGTTCTGTAGTGGTCAAAGTGGGAGCATTTTATTGATGTGAATTATAGAATTATTTTCTGAGAAAATCATTTAATTGGGCCCTGTGGTTTCCGAGAAATCTGCCCATTTGTCAACGAATCTTTTAAACGCACATATCTTTTGAACGGAGCGTCCTAGAGGGGTCAAAGTGGGCGCATTTTATAGATATGAATTATAGAATTATTTCCTGAGAAAATCATCTAAATGACCCTAGTGATTTCCGAGAAATCTGCCGATTTGTCAACGATTTCTTTAAACGCTCATATCTTTTGAAAGGTGCGCTCATATCTTTTGAAAGGAGCGTCCTAGAGGGGTAGGAATATGAAATGCTTTTTGAATGTTAAAAAATACAGACTTACGTACAACTGACGAAATTACGTACATTTCATGATTTTGGAAATTGTCGATTAATCCACTTTGTCCTGCAAAAAAAAAAAAACAATTAGTGCTCAAAATTATAAAAGAAGGGAAGACAAAATAATTATAATATATTATTTTTCTTATTTTTTTGGTTCAAAAATGAGCATTCCTTAGTGGGACGGAATTCGATATTTATATAATTACCAAAAGGCTAAATGCTATCCAAAAATATGTGGAGACTTATTAATCATCGATAACTACTAAAATTATATTGAAAATATTAAAAAAATTATAAAATATTGACCATTAAATGAATGCAATTATTATCTATATTTTGATTCCAGTCATTCTCGATGATCTCTATGATTATAATGATAACGAATGGATAATTACTTTTTATTATGTAATAAAAATTGAGAAACAATTGCGCTTAAGAACATAACAGTCAAATTGCAAAGTGCAGATGAATATAGTAATGGGGTCACATACAAATATCGCAGTTATCGACACACACTATAGAGAAGTGGATATGAATGTCCCTGCAGTGGAGTTTGGTTATGGTTGGAACGCAAGAAAACTTAATTGTAACCAACATCAATACAGCGCTTGACATGGCAAGCGGTTCAGAAATAAATAATAAACTCGGGCAAAGCATCAAAAACAGCAACTACTAACTGTAGCAACGACACACAGACTTTGCCAAAGCCAAACAAGTTGGAATCAAAAAATGCGCCACTAACCAGCGAAAGTAGTCAGGGATCTTGTTGACTGACTGAGGGACAAGAGTAAAACCGACCGCCCGACTGCCTGCCTGAAAGACTGAAGGACCCGCTCTTCGCAAATACATGCTTGAGAAAGCAAAGTGCGCTTAGAATTACAATTACAAACCCGCACGAGTAAATAAAAATTAAGGAGCGAATGTCCTTTTGCGCTTTAGGCAACTTGTAGTATGTGGTAGTGCTGGTGGTCTGGGAATGCGACTAAGTAGTTAGCGAGATGCTGCAGCTAATGACAATGATGATGGTTGTTGGCTCTTTATCCACTTAAGGTTGTATTGGCTGTTGATTGGCTTAAGGATTCTCTTCAATTTGAAATTAATTGCAAAGTTATAGAAGAAATTCTTTTAAAAAGCTCATAGGTTAAAGATTGATTAATTTATTCAATATTTTGGCGGTATAGAAGGTTGTAAATTTGTGTGGTACTTTAATGCAGATCCACGCCATATATGGGAAACAGGCAGAAAACAGATAGCTTTTGATACAAACTCCACCTTTGTTTGTTTGAAATATGTCGAGGAAATTTTTCTGAACTGCCTCCACCCTGCCAAAAATTTTGTGTTGGCTTGACTTTGTTTCTTCTTCTATGTCGAAGATACATTTTCGAACTCAGACACTTAAAAAGGTCCTAACAAACCTCAACATCAAGAAAAACTCCGGACCTCATGGCATATCAGCCATGTTTTGAATAAGATTGTGTCAACGCTGTCTTGTCCATTGCGTAATAATAATAATAATAGTTTGGCACTACAGTCCTATAAGAACTTAGGCTGAGCTCTCTCACCATTTTGAGCTGTGCGTGTTATATTTGTACTCAAAGTGGTGGGACCTACAGTTTATTGCCGAATCCGAACGGCTGGTGAGAGCTTTTCATAGGCAATGTTTTACTCTCGTTGGTTTGCCATTTACTGCCGAGAGGTAACGCGGTATAGAAAAATGTTTCTATGAAAAGATGTTGTTAGCCCCAGTCCAGGCTTGAACCGGGGACCTTTCGACTCGCAGTCCAACGCACTAACAACTGAGCTACCGCGGCTACACATATGTATTATAAATATGACTAAAAATCATTAAATTTATGAACTATTTTTCGTATATACGAATCGCAATTTGGCACTGTTTAGGTTTGCCATTTACTGCCGAGAGGTAGCGTGAAAATATGTTCTTAGCCCCAGTCTAGGCTGGAACCGGGGACCTTTTGACTCGCAGTCCAACGCACTAACCACTGAGCTACCGCAGCTACTCCATTGCGTAACCTTTTCAAAATCTTTTACACGACAGCACATTTCCATCTTGTTGTAAGGTACAAAAATATACAGCCAGTTCCGAAAAAGATCAAAGCTATGAATCCTGCTAATTACCGACCCATTGTTGTATGTTCTGCGCTCTCTAAGGTAATGGAGAGCGTGATAAACTTCCTGGAGCACAACGAATTACTTAGTATCAAACAATATGGTTTCCGTAGAACCAGATCCACGGGTGACTTAATGGCGGTCCTCTCCGTAAAGTGAAATAATTGTATTCAACTTTTTGAGGTGAGTAAAGTCACAACGGGCATAACTTATGGCCTAGGTGCACTATGTGCTATGCACAGAGGGGTTTTCCCCCCTTTTTCAATTAATCAATCAATCAAGATTGTTACTCTGGATATTTCTAAGGCTTTTGACTGAGTGTGACATGAAGCCGTCGTCTCAAAACTAATTGCATATGGTGTCGATGTTCTTTTACTCGATGGATATCGAGTTTTTTCCAAGGTCTTTCAATACGAGTTGCGAAGAACGGTCTTCTTTCAGATCAACATTCAACTAATTATGGAGTTCCGCAGTGTTCCATCCTATCTCCGTCCTTATTTCTCGTATTTATCAATGACCATGTCATTGGCTCAGAACCCAATTCATTCCTCTGCAGATGACAAACGAATATTTCATTCATATTCGTTCAACAATCTCCGAAACCTTTGGAGATTGAGAGTAAAAGACGCACTATGAATGACATACTTAATAATGACCTTAAATCAATTTTCGAGTGGGGTAATGCAAATAGAGTTGAGTTGAATGCAAGCAAGACCCAATGTTGTCTGCTATCTTACAATATAATGAATTCACTTCTCCTTTACCTTATGGGTGGGTGTTGTGAATATTGCGAAATCAGCTGCCCTTGACATATTATTTCTGGGTATATCAATTCAATTTGAAAGAAACACCCAAGTCCCTCAGTCTACACTACCTATATTCGGCCTTAGATCTCAAAATTATCCCATAATACCAGTATTGCTATACATGAAAAAAATGTGTTTTAAAAGATGAAATTAAAGACATTTGTAATATAAAGAACAAGTCTCAGTCTTTTCCGACTAATCTCTGATCTAAATATCATCATCTCAAAGAAACTGTATGAAGGTCGTTTGAAAATCGCTATAAATAAGATACAACCCGTTAAAGTATCCACCCTTTTGTTGTTAATTAATTTAATAGATATTATTTATAGCAAATTTATGAAAATAATTACAAAATAAACAAAATATAGAATAAATGTAAAAAGAAAGAAATACTAAAATAAGCTGATTACAATTTTTGTTGCTTTTTAACTCACTGCAATTCAATCTATTTACATAGCTAGTCAGAAATTAAACCAAAGAATTTATATTGCAGAGAACAGCAACGCACTAATGAGTTTCAATTTTACTGTGCACGAATTATGTACCAATTTCCGTTTGCCTTTTTCTCGATATGCTCTGTATAGTCCTAGAGACTGACTGTTTGTTCTTTTCTAAGGATAAAAAATAATTCTTGTCTACATAAAAATTTTTCCTTAAAGTAATGAGTTTTACTTTATTTTATGGTTGGTGAAAGAAGAGGAAAGACTGAAAAAACCCAGAAAATAGCAACGATTGATGACCATCATATCATCGAAGGTTTACGAGTTCGTTGAGTTTATCTTTAATCTAAGGCGGAGCAATTTGAACTGATAGACGTTTGTTAGGAACAGTATCAACATTTTATAGCTACTTTGCAATCAATTGATGTTAAATTTCTTGAATTTTTTTTAGATAAATTATACAAGGCGACTTTGTAAATTTTAATTAAATATATCGATATTTATCTATATAAACAATAAGCTATTTAGGAGCATCTTTTTAAAAATGAAACTTTGTGTCTGATCGGATTATGATGATCTAAAATAATATCTTATATGGAAAATTATAATAAATTTATTTTATTTAGTGAGAGTGTTTTGGTATGATTCAAATTCTTGCGATTTTTCCACATTATTTTATTTTGCAAAAGTTGACATTACTAAATATTGAATGAACTCCCAGTGAGAAATATCATTAATGATTTCTCAATGATTCAGGTCAGAACCTTCGATGATGACTTTTTTATACAAATGTCCAATACTTATGCTGTAGCATTGACGATGTCATGCACTCCATTCATATGTCCATCAAGGGAGGCACAAATGTTTGTCATACATAATTTCATAGCTGATTGTCATGTTTAATGTTGAAAATTGGATGGGTTATTTTTGCATTATTTTATAACTATTCATTAATGATATTTTTACAAAAAAAGGTAAATTTGCTACACTGTGCAAGGGTAAAAGAGACAAGCAAGACAATTCAGCGCACTGAATCAATGAGTTAGAAAGGGACTATCATTCAGAGCACTGCGGCAGTGATAAAAGATCAGCGCATTAAAACACATAAGTGCGAACGAGATGCAAATAGCTTGCGGCATTCACGAAAAGTGTACAACATCTCGTAACCAGTCGAATTGGTTTATGCAGTATATATGGCGCGGACTTAGGAGCAGCATTTCGGTAGTGATTGGAAAGTAGTCGAGTGCATCTCGTATGTGATCAATGTGAAATTGTGGACATGTAGCAATTATTAGAATTTATAATTACTAAAGTTGTTAGTTAAATTGAATTAAGTAATTTAAACCAAATATAAGGTTTTGTACACAAACCTGAGATACGAACTTGTAGAACAGTTTTCCGAAGACATGGCATCATTGACAAATTTTTATAATTTCTTTGTTATATCTATGATGTTGTATGCCATCTTTATTAAAATGTCCTTTATAAAATTGTTGCAGACATGTGCCTGAATAACACGATTGAATAAACAATCAACTTTTGAATAAATTTTCAAAACAATTTAAATATCAATCGTGTGATTGTCTAATTTTCCATACAAAAATTGGGCAATCACACGATAGATATTAAAACTATTTGAAAATTGATTCAAAAGTTGATTGTTTATTCAATCGTGTGATTCAGGCTATAGTCATCAATGACGAAATTCTATAATATCGTCGATTCTTCATGGATGCTCTTGTCGTTAACGATGTAATTTCGTGCTGGGATGATGGACGCACATCTCTTATATTAAAATAAATAAAAAAATACAATCGAAAACGATTATATTATACTAAATTCTTAACATGAGTAAATATTGCTTTCATGTATAATATTTCTATGTACATAGAGTATTGAAATGATAAATAGCAACTTCGCTTAAAAACCCCACACATTCACAACTTGCTTATGTAATGGATATGTATTTAAGTTTTTTATTTATTTTTTTATTTTTTTTTAGTAATTGCACAAGAGACATTCATTTTTCATATGAGCTCAAGCAGTACCAACAGCACCAAGTTGCAGCAGCAAGTGACACAAGTATGGCTTGTGGTTTGACGTTCGCAACATTAAGAATACAAAAATACAGACAGACACACACATCCATACATATTTGCACATACTTATATAGTCCTACTAAAACTTATTAGTGCAACCAGTGGGATTCAGCGTAGGGTTAGCAAAGTGTGATGTTTCGAAAATGATGTTCATTTTTTACTTTTCTTCTTAATTACCGAGGGCGTTTGTGTGGTGGCAAAATTAAATGGCAAACAGTTGTTAGTAACACCAACATCACTGGCACCAACAGCACCAACCAACAGCAATTACTTTTGTTTGTCGAGAGTTGGCAAGCATGTTGCTTGTTGATTTATGATATTGTGTGCAACATCATTACGAGAAGAAATTTGAATAGGGCTGAGATTTGGCACGGTTTTTTTTCCTTCCTTATTGTTTCTTCCTAGATATGGCGCAGAAGTTGCTGCGCGTTGTATAAGTACTTTTAATTAGGTATAATTTCAAAAAAATAGCCTGTTTCAATAAACGGCTGTTAGGAGAAAGTGTTTGGATCTAATTTGAGTTTGAAATTTGGCATTTTGAAAATTTGAAATTGAATTTTTTGTGATAAATTGAATTTTCAGTGAAGAATTTTATTTTTAGTGAAAAATTTAATTTTTAGTGAAGAATTTTATTTTAAGTGAAAATTTTATTTTTAGTGACAAATTTAATTTTTAGTGAAAAATATAATTTTTAGTGAAAATTTGAATTTTGAATGAAAAATTTAATAATTAGTGAACAATATAATTTTTAGTGAAAATTTGAATTTTTAGTGAAAAATTTAACTTTTATTGAAAAATAAAAATTCTATCTTTAATAAGTGTGTACGTAGGATAGACAGCTTTATAGTTGTTTAATCCGATTATCTTTTCGAACAATTACATATATATTGTGCATTAGAGCCTCTACACCCAAAGAACGAATTTGTTGGGGCAACCGTCTTTTTTTGCCAATCGATTTAATTAGTTCTGTCAACATTCGACTGATTCAGTTGTTGCAACACCGCGTATCAGTTCACACAGCTAATGAATACAACTGACACAACCAATTTGTTAAGTTGTGGTATGCAATTTAATTATAAGAAATCGGCCAATTTTACCAAGCTCTAGCGCTCCAACGTGTTGCAAACACGAAGTCAGCGTCACAACAGCGTTCCCGAGATCGAACACTGCCGACGTTTCGTTGTGCTACTGACTTCGTGTTTGCAACACGTTGGAGCGTTAGGACTGCATATAATAGAAACACAACAGATAGAAAGAAAATAACAAGAACTCTGTACAATAGTATGCCCGTTGTTGAAGAAAGTATATTTAGGCACGAAAAAACCGAACAATAACAACGAAGAAGCTTTAAATCAAATCCAAATTTTGTTTTACACGTGGCACGCGCTGTCCGCAGTACAAAAACAACGAGTGAAAAATCTGAAGCTTATACGGCTGATGTTATCCTGCTTTGGCATCGCAAAACAGCTGATTCCGCAGTTGAATCAAATAGATATTGGTTGCTACAACCTAATGTTATATCATTTAGTCAATATAACCAAATATCTATTAAGTCAACTAAATATCGGTTATGTCTCATTTTGAATTTAGTTGCCGTAGCAATGGAAATAAAAAAATTGAAAATGGATAAAAAGTTTGTTTCCCCAATCAATGTTGCAGTTGCTTCAACTAATAGTTGGTTACACTTCATACTATTGTTTACTGCAAATGAATATCAGTTAAGGCTGACTACATTTGGAAGATGCAAATGAATGTTCGTTGAAACAACTGTACGCCAAGCTATTATTTTTTTGTGTGTAGATTAAAAATCCTCAAAGGGTTTGAATCAAGTCTACTGCTGCTTTTAGTTGAAATTAAATAAACAACTTTATCGTATTAGAACAGAAAATATATATATGTGTTGTATGTATATTTAGTAAATAGCTCTTTGATGTACACTTTTTTTTAATAATTGCATTAAGTATTCAAACCATTTCTTACTCATACGACCAGTTGCACCGCAATTGAATTTTTTTCTTCAGAATTAAGCAGTACACTGTGGAATGAAATTCAGTTCTATGTGGACAAACGGTTGAAATTTTGTACAGTCTTTTATTTTAAAAGTACACATGCGACAAAAAATAGGCGTAATTTTACAACTGCCACGCCCATCTCCACATAACCGTTATTTTAAAACAGATGTTTGATTGCTGTTATATGAATGATGACACTAACCAAATTAACAAATACCTCGTGAATGTACGTGCGTAAAGGCGAGTAATATTTGACGTCAAAATTGTGACAAAATACGATTTAATAGCTTTACTAAGTATCTGTCAACTGCTGAAAAACACAAAAAATACAAAATTTTAGTGCTGATATGTCACCAGATAATTTGTTACCACGGCAACGTACGGAATAATTTTTAAAAAGTTGTTATGGATCCTAATAAAGAAACGAAGATGATGAAAGGTAACTGTCCCACGATTACAAATATGCAATTATTTTTAAGATCGGTCAACTATAGCGCACTTTAGACCATTTTTTGTTCGTAATATTTACACATTTGTAGGTTTTTTATAGAGGGCGCTATAGTTGACCGACCTTAAAAATAATTATATACTTCTATATATTACACATTTCATTTGAGTACTCACATGACCTTGAAAAATCAAAAACTGGTACACCTACTTACGTACCGGTTTTTGATTTTTCAAGATTACCAGGGATCCGAGCGACTTTTTTTTAATGTTGGTATTTTTTTTTTGCGAAAATAAAGCGCGTGACATTTTTTTTTTAATTTCACTTCGGCCGGTAAAGGTAATTCAGCCAAATTTCCAAACTTCCAAACTTTTGGAGCATTAAAAATCTTATTAATCAGTAATTTATTTTATGATATTTATGATAGTTATTATTTCTACAGAATTATTTATAATCGCATTTTTTATCTAATTTAAATTATTAAAAACAAAATTATTTTTTTATAATAGTATAAAAAATTATGAAGAATTTATTAATTTAAATAATAAAATAATTCTAAATTATTTTGAAATGTACACAGAGAAAGATTCGTCTGTAAAAATGTAATAAGAAAAATTATTACACTTACTTGATGTACTTTTTATTTGATTGTATTCCGAAAAATTGTTCAATGTAAATATTTTTCGCGAATAAATTCATACTTTTTTTCACACACTAAAACAACACATCGTTGCTAACGGTACATTTTTTTCACTTGCACTTTTGTACATACTTTTTTCACACCATTTTTGCGCAATATTTTTTTATAAAAATATTTAAATAATTTTTAATACACCTTTAAACATAATCACTTAACTATTTCACTCGATCAATACGCGTTTAACACAAAAACTGTGGATTTATTAATTAATATCAATTTACTGCCTGACTTACAACATTGACATGCCACGACCAACACTTCAACTGATCGAGAATTTGTTTTTGCACAATCACGGCACAATCTGCGCTTCGCCTCTCTCTCTCTCAAGAGCAGAAGAGCACTCACTTCCATTTGACTGCAGTGTATGTGGCAAATGAGAGAAGGAGAGGAGAAAAACAGAGTGCAAATGTTTGTGTGCTATGTTTAGGCATCAATTAAAAAGAATCAAAGCAAATCAATTAAAGCAACATTAGAACAACAGTTATAATATTTTATGTAGGAAAACTACAAAAACTCCAAAATTAAGTGATACAATTATTAAATATTTAAGCAGTATTCGATATAAAATGAAAATATCAATTCTAAATAAATATTCTACAAGTTAGATAAAAGAACATATTTTGTATTTAAATTTCATATTTATTCACAAAGATAATTGTTGAAATATTTATTTAGAATTAGAATTGGTCTGATTTAGAAAGTTCTGAGAAACGTAAAACCAGATTATTATACATATAAATTCATTTTTGGTTTTTTCAATTTAAATTTCAATTCAAATTGTTAAATTAATCAATATTTTAAATCTGAGGTCAGAGATAAAGGTTAACCTTTTCATGATCTCTGAATAACTCTCACTTAATAATATTTATTAAATAAAATAGTGATAAACCAAACATTAAAGAGAAAAAAAAGGTTTTGGTCTTTATTTTTGAAAATTTTCGAAAATCATTTTTAATTTTTTCAATTTTGATAAACCAAACATTAAAGAAAAAAAAAGGTTTTGGTCTTTATTTTTGAAATTTTTCGATTTCGGTCTGTGAGAAACCTTTATTTTTGAAAAATTTCGGTTGAGGTTGAACAGCGAGAGATATAAAGTTCAACAAAATATATCTCTCATTAGAAGCTGAGAATCGTTGATACACAATTCTCTTTTCAGATTACTCCCAATATTTCTGGACCAAAGATTGATTGTACGTTCTAATTAAAAAATTTGGGTATATACATATTTAAATAAAATCCTAAAAGCTAAAATTAAAATTTTTGTTTTCTATATAATTGTTTGGTCGACAAAAAGAACAATGTTCAAAATCATCATTTTCCAAAAAAAATCGATATAAACAACAACGTTCGAAAAAAATTGTTAAACAATTTTTGGACCACAAATACAACGCAATGGTCGAAATCACCATTTTCACAAAAGAAAGTTTAACAAAAACAACAGTTTCGAAAATATTCGAAAAAAAAATAGTTTGTTACAAAAAATTATGGACAGAAACAATGCAATGGTCGAAATCACCATTTTCAAAACATTAATGTTCGAAAAATGATGAAAAAAACATTGTTAAAAAAAAAATTTGGGACGCAATGGTCAAAATTTTTCAAAAGAAAAATATTCTACAAAAACATCAATGTTCGAAAATTTTCCAAAAAAAAAAAATTTAAAAATGTTTTCAATGACAAAACCAACGCTATGGTTGAAAAACGCCTATTTTTCAAATATATGTTGAGATCCGCAAGGATAATATTTCATAGAATTATTTTCAATAATTTACGACATAATGACAAAGAAAAACAGAAAAAATTAAAAAAAAAATTATAAGCTGTTATATAAAAGTGACATTTATGGGAGGTGGGCGTGTCCGTTGATCGATTTATATTTTTTTCTAAAAAATGGGTCATCTATGGAGTAAATTCATACTTTTTAAATTGTCAATATATTCTATGCAATTGTGAATTTTGTAATACTTATTTTTTTTTATTGGTAAATAAATTAACTATTTTGTACAATATTCCCAAACTAACAACCATAACATTTCGATATTTTGTAATTTACTTCCATGAATCATCTAATATTCCCATGTAACATTTAAGCTTAAAATACATTTAAACAAAAACCTTGCACGCGTTCGCAACGCAATCTCTATCGCCATCGCTGCGATAAAATAGCACAGCAATGCGCTAGTGACCTCAACCCATCATAAATTTGGTCATTATATGGTACGGCTTTGCTGCAATAGGAAGACCGGAAGGAAGTTTGGTGGGTAGGCACCGAGGCGGCTTGGCAGTATACGAAACTGCTTTTATAAAATATTGCTGACCACACATAGTGTGTGTTTGTTATATGCCGCAAATTCTAGCTGAGTCAGGCCGAATTTATTTGAAAAGCGTTAAATGAAATCTGAAAACACTTCAGATGTGACATGGTCAAAAATGTGAAGCGGTGTTTTTTTTTCAGTGGGGTTCAATAATATAAAGGTACAAACAAAAAAATAGAATAAAACATTTGGGAAAATAATATTTGAACTTTGAACGTATGTGAAGTCGGCTTAAATATTTGATTTAATACATATAAATTGATATTATTGGTTGGCACTGCAATCTCAATGTAATTGCATCGCACTATTGCCCGGCAATCGCATTTTGCAATTGCAAACAGTTGCGATAATCAAAGGATGTCGCTGCATGTATTCCCTACAAATAACCTATAAATAAATCAGATCGCATTAAAATGACAAAAACTTTGGAGCAGATCGCATATATATTGATGAAATATGCATGAGTAATTTGTCCATTCGAGCAGCAAAGTACAAACAATACGGTGGCATCAGCAATTACAACTAGTAGATGTCACAGTGCCAGTAGGAATGGCTATTAGTATTTAAAATGACTTCAAGGTTGGGAAAAAATTTAACATCTTAGAATTTCTATGGAACACGGAGGGAAATAAACTTCTGAAACTCGAGAAGAATTCGGTTAGAATGAAAAATAGTATCATTTGACTAATATCATTAAATACTACTAATTTTCTTAAAATTATTCTCTGAATATTAAGAAAATTAAAAAAATTAAATTACTTACTTATCAAAAAAGTAAACAAGGTTTATTTTACTGGATTTTAAGAACTTAATTTATTGATTATTAAAAAAATCAAAAATAACACGCAAAATTGTTGCTGTATTTTTTTTGCAAAAGAACACGTGTCCACTTTTGCTATGTATGCTTTGTTTAGCGAGAGAGCCATCTGTTTGTTAGTGTGTCTTTCTGTCTGTTGATAGTAACTAAGCCACATTTTTCTAGATATTAAGACATTATGTTCTAAGCTATCAAAAAAGTAATTAAGTACAACTTGTCTTGATATGCAGAAGTTTTTTTCTTTGGTATCAAAAAACGGCATGATATATTGTATGTCTGTGTGTGTTTTCACGAATAGAACCACAAAGCACAGCCAGGCAAGGAGGCGTCTGCGTATGTATGAATGTTCAATTTATAAATATAGAAAAACACGACTTTTCATACGAATATAGGTATGGTTTCAGTTCCTAAACCTTATGCATAACGTGCGGAAGGTTTATACATTAACCAACTGTAGAGACAGCAGAAGAAAAGATAGTGTATAAGGTAAGTAAACGGTTACAGAATAAATAAATAGAATAAATTAAGTAATAATACTAATAATAATAAAAATAAAATAAACAATTCAATTAAATTAAATATTCAAACAAGTCATTAAATATAAAAAAATACATACACGCATAGAAATATATTGTTAGATTTCACAATCTGAGATTGTCATTTAAAAACAGTATAAAATAATGTGGGAGCTCTGTTTTGTTATGCCAAAATTAATCTTTGGCATTTGTTTGTTTTTAAAATATTCAAATGATGTTCAACATATTTCTTCAAATAATGTAAGTTACATATAAAATTAATATATATAATCAATCAATAATATTTAAATTTGTATTGTTTATTTCAGCTATGCTACAGAAACGCATTGAATCCATCGAGGACAAACACCACAGATGCATGCATTTCTTGCAATACCAAGACGCCATAGCTGCGATCTACAATTGATTTAAATGCTCCGAACAAGAAATTTTACCCACATTAACTTGATCTGAAAAACGTGATGCAAGGGTTCTAAATATCACGCCGTTCCTATCAATAATAAATCATTTTCCTGCGCACAAAGCAGACGCTATCATGATATCATGTATCATGCCAACTTTGTTTTGTCCAAGCCTTCACTCATGTATATAGAATGCAATTATATTTATGTTAATAATATATTAAAAATATAAAAACAAGTTTTGATTTATTTTTATTTGACAACCAAATATTTTAAATGACAATTTAATTATATTAAAAAATAACAATATGCAATGTTACCAGTCACAATTTAAAAAATTTAAAATTTAACAATCGAATTTTCAAAACCGACAATGAAATAACAATAATATAATGGGATCTATTTTGAACATGCTCATTGTTAAAATATTGTCGGATCTAACAATTTATTTCTATGCGTGTATATGTAAAAAATTCTAAATAAAAAATAATAACCTCAAATATTTTTTTTGTATGTAAGCTTCGAAATAATTACTTTTAGTTTTTTTGAACATATGCAGACTGATACACGAATAAACAAAAAAATGACTATGCAAAATAATGCACAGTATCGAATATTACAGACAAAGCAAGATCAAAAAAACAACAGCTTTACGAACACGTTATTTTTTCAAATCTATGAAATTAATATCTGCATATCTAGATAAATCCACTTAGTTATTTTTTGATATCTAAGAATTAAGTTTCTGCATAATAAGAATAATTCCACATAGTTACTTTTATTGACAACTTAAAATTAAGAATTTTCCGTTAAGCTGTATATAATTCCGTATACTTATTGATTCCTTCCGGATTTTAGCTTTTTTTTTTCTCTCCGTGTAGGTGTTACAAAGGTATAACCAAAGCGAATACCACCTTTTTACTTTTAGTATACAACAAATCAAATAAATATATTGGTTGTACTACTTGCAAGTAATAATGCAGTAAATTTCCTCATTGAGTTTGAATACCCCCATAAGCCCTAAAGCACTGCAGTCTACTGCATTCTCTTTGTTGTGAAACTTTCGCATATAAAAGACAAAACAACAATACTATCAGGAGAAGCAGCAGCACGAGCATCGTCCGAACTCCGAAAACAATATAACGAATTGCTTACTTCATGGTTTCAAAATTTCAATAGCCCAACAGAAATACATTCAGGTGAAGTTTAAAGAATGTTTAAATGAATTATAAATGAGTTTATGAAGTAATTATGTTCAGTAGCAGGACACTTTAGAATTTTGTACTTCTAAGATTAACATTATCAATATAAATTATTTAAAAAACTATGTACAAAAGTTAGATGTAAAACCGAAAGTCCAAATAGATATGATGCGAATTTAAGTATTACAAAAATGTATAGAGTTAATAAAAGGTACTTGTTGTGTACTTTAAAATTATACTTAAAAATTAATGATTTGTAATAAATTTTTTTTTTTTTTTTTTAATATTCATTTACATTTGGATCCATTGTACACTATTTACAAATGTAATTCAAAAAGATCAACTGACATTCATAAATTCCATTTCAACTCCAAAAGACATCAATCGAAATTCAGAACATCCATTTCAAATTCAAAAAAAATCAATTGAAATCAGGGAAATTTATTTGAAATTCAGACATTACCATTTGAAATTCAGAAATGTTTATTTGATATTCCGAAATTTTCATTTGAAATTCAGAATATTTCATTTGATATTCCGAACTTTTCTATTCAAAACAAACTGAAATTTTCTGCATTTTAATGAAAATTTTTGAATATCATATGAAATTTTTTGAATTTCAAATGGAAAGTACTGAACATCAAGTGAAATTTACTGAATTTAAAATGTCTGAATTTCAAAAGGAAAAATTTGTAAATTTCTAATGGAAATTTCTGAATATCAACTGAAATTTTCTTAATTTCAACTGAAATTTTCTAAATTTCAACTGAATTTTTCTAAACTTCAAATGGAAATTTCTGAATTTCAAATAGAAATTTCTAAATATCCAATAAACATTTCTTAATTTCAAATTATAATTTCTGAATATAAAACGAAAATTTCTGAATTTTATTATTTAAATATCTCTTTTGAATTTCAAATGGAATTTCTGAATATCAATTGATTTATTTTGAATTTCAATCAGAATTTCTGAATTTCAATTGATGTCTTTTGAACTTCTAATGGAATTTCTGAATTTCAACTGATGTCCGTAAATGGTGAAGCAAGAATAAATAGATCGAGAATTCTTGTAAAGCATCTTCACAATTTTCAACTGGGACATTTTATGAAAGACTAACACACACACAGCCAAACAGTCAGTGTAAATATATACGTGGACATGTAACTCTATGTGTGAGTGTGTGTGTGTGTGTGTGCGTGTAAAGTTGACAACATGGTGTTACATTATGCAGAGTGAAATTGCCGTAGGAAGCGTCGCATAATAACGCAAGTGAGAGCACAAATACAATGGAAGGCACCGCGTAGCGTAGATCGAAATTGATAGAAGTTCAACTCATAGAATGCAGTTCACCGGGATGTCACCCGCAGGCAATGCTCCAAAAACAGATACATTTTAAGAGTGCATTACGAGATAAAAATCAAATTAAAAAGAGCTTCAAATAAATTGAAGGAAAGGAATTTAATTCAATACATATTATGTTTTATATATAAATAATATATGGCAGAGTATGGCTCGGAACATAATATCAAATAATGGAATTTTGTAGTAGAAAACCAAATTATAATTTTTGAAAATAAAGATTTTTGGCTGAGAGATACTTTTTATTCAAAAAAAATAAAGATCTTTGTTTGGGAGTTATATGAAAACCTTTATTTTATATGTCTTTTACTAATAGTTGATCTCATTTATAGGGAATTTTTTGTTGTTGCAGAAATTGATTGGAGAAACATAAACATTTGTTGATGGAAAATGGTGATTTCAACTTTTGCGTTTTTTTTTGAAGCCCAAATTTTTTTTCGAATAATTATTTTTATACCCTACACTAAGAGTGAAAGGGTATATTCAGTTTGGTACGCCGTTTGTAACACCCAGAAGGAAGCATCTCCGGTATGGAAAAGTATATATATTCTTGATCAGCATGACCTCCTGAGTCGATTTAGCGATGTCCGTCTGTCCGTCTGTCTGTCTGTTGAACTCCCTACTACTTTTAAAATTGAAGAGCTAGATAAATGAAACTTATAACTTAGATTACTAATATACCTACGCTGTATGTGCGAAAATTGGCGAGATCGGTACATTGTGACCTATGATCCGACCACTTATGTTCAAATACCTCATATAAAATGTACATATAAAGATCAATTTTTATGTATACGTGCTTAGGTAAACTTTTTTGGTCAAAAATATATTGAAACCATGCTCAAATACATGATAATAATGTTTTCCGGCGAAAAGACTTGTGGTTCACAAAAAAAAAAATCGAAATTCGGTACACCCACCCATTTGTAACCATGGGTATGAAATGAATGAAAATTCTTCAGCGATTGAATGTTTGTAGTTATTTTCAGGATTCGTATACCCTGGAGACCTATATATCACTTTGAATGGTAACCACACATATGTGTAGGGTATTTATAATCGGCTTAGACCGACTATAATTTTAATAATCCTAACTATCATAATAACACCTACTTTAAAATTTTCCATGTGATCTAACCTTTCCAACTGGTTTAATATTTGTTTACATTTCGATGCTTTCTACACGATGCTTTTTTAAAATAAAGATTTTTGGCTGAGAGATACTTTTTATTTTCAAAAAAATAAAGATCTTTGTTTGGGAGTTATATGAAACCCTTTATTTTATAGGTCTTTTAATAATAGTTGGTCTCATTTATAGGGAATTTTTTGTTGTTGCAGAAATTAATTGGAGAAACATAAAAATTTGTTGTTGGAAAATGGTGATTTCAACCATTGCGTTTTTTTTTCGCCCAAATTTTTTTTCGAATAATTATTTTTTTTTGGAAAATGGTGTGGTCTAAATTTTTTTATAACATCATTTTTTTCTAAATTTTTCGAACATGTTTTTTTGAATATTTTTTTTTTGGAGATTCGGACGCATTGTTTTCGTCCAACCTTTTTTTTAAATACTTTTTCGACATTTTTCGAACATTGTTATTTTATTTCGAATATATATATATTTTTTTGGAAAATTGTGATTTCGATTGTTTTTGTCGACCAACATTTTTTTTCGAATATTTTTGATTTTTTTTTTAATAATTGATTTCGAATCTCGATTTATCACCTGAATTTTTTTTTACAAATTTTGGATCGACATTTTTTGAACATTGTTTTTTTTAATACTTTTTTTTGGAAAATGGTGATTTCGGACATTGCATTGTTTTCGCCCAACAATTTTTTTTAAATATTTTTTTCGACTTTTTTCGAAGATTTTTTTATTTCGAATATATATAATAATTTTTTAATTGTAATTTCGAGCAGTGCACTGTTTTTGTAGAGCGAAATTTTTTTACAATTTTTTTTTGGAACATTTTTTTTTTTAAATTGATTTCTAACATTTCGTTTTTTATCACCTACATTTTTATTACAAATTTTTGTTTCGAAATTTTGTTTTGTTGTTTTTGTTGAATAATTTTTCTTTAATGGAATATGTTGTTTTCGTGGACCCAACATTTTTTTTTTCGATAAAATTTTTTATTAAACATATTTAATGAAATTACTTTTGAGCAGAATTTGCATATTAAAATTGATTTTAAATTACGTTATAAAAAATACCTGAAATGATTGTTCCAATCAACTGTTATGATTGCGCCAACCATTCAAAACATTGCTAATATACAACACAGAAAACATACAAATAATACTAAATATTTCAGTAATGAGGCATAGATTTCATCAGATTCAATCATCGTTTTATGAATAACGCAATTAAATATTTTAGCACATTTTTCATTTTCATATTTCATAATAAAGTTGTATAATGACGCTCATCATTTTGTATGAGTGCTACAATCATTTAAAATTATTGAACCATTATAAAACTCAATATATTAATTATGCTCCAAAAATAATGTTTGTCTAAATCATAATTTTCATTGCATGCAAACAACACACTTCAAAAGACTGGCGGCGCTTGATTTTTACTCATTACTTTTATGTTTATTTTTTACACTTGCTCCAAACATTACTACATTGTAAATCTAATAAACCTAAATGTATTTTCTTCACTTTAGCGCAGCCACTTTAGCGAATCCTCAGAAAAATGTTTTTTTTTCACAAACGCCGCCATATACGACATATATTCTCCCACATAATTGTGCGCTGAGTAAATATGCCAACGAAAAACAAACAACGACCGACCTACACGTTGGCAAAGCCAAGTAGTGCCACCGTGCCGCTGATGCCACTGGTTACGCTATGCAAATGCAAATGACGTTCGTGTGGCGGTTACTCTTGAGCCAAGTGAGCTGCTTTCCATTAATGATGTGGTTGTTGGCGTTGATGATGGTTGGCTGAGTGCGAATATGTCGAGGTGGTTGGTGACGTTACCTGTTGGCAAGAAAATTATACGACAAGAAAATAGAAAATAACAAAAAGTGTGAGTGCGATTATACAGAGACATCACTAAGGAGTATGTAATAAAACTGGAGAATCTACTATCAAGTTTGTTTTTTTGTTGTTGTAAAAAAATTAAAAATCCCAAGATTGGAAAACAACTAAATTTTGTTTTTAAATGAAAATTTAAAAAATTGGTTCCTATTTTTCCAATGTAGGTAACTACCAGGAATTCTTTAAACTCACCACACCGAGACTCACCATACAGAAGTTCACCACACAGAAATTCACCACTCAAAGACTCACCACACCAAAATTTACGATACAGACATTCACCACACAGAAATTTACCACACAGAAAATCACAACATTAAAATGCACCACTGCGGTTCAAAAAAAAAATTGAAAGCGGAATTATTTGAACTCACCAACCAAAATTACGATACAGACATTCACCACATAGAAATTCACCACACAGAAAATCACCACTCAAAAATTCACAAATTAAAAAGTACCACTGCGGTTCAAAAAAATTAAAAGGTGAAATGTGCTGCTCAAATAAAATGGTACAAATTGTCTCGAGAAATTATTATCCGGGAAAGAATTATCCGGGCAAGAATTGTCCAGAATAAAAATACTCCAGGTGAAGAATTCTATGCGAAAAAAATTTTCTGGAATGAATTTTACGGGGAAGAACTCTCGTAAGAGAAGAATTATTTTTCAGAAAAGTTTCTTTATACCCTACACTAAGAGTGAAAGGGTATATTCAGTTTGGTACGCCGTTTGTAACACCCAGAAGGAAGCATCTCCGGTATGGAAAAGTATATATATTCTTGATCAGCATGACCTCCTGAGTCGATTTAGCGATGTCCGTCTGTCCGTCTGTCTGTCCGTCTGTCTGTCCGTCTGTCTGTCTGTCTGTCTGTTGAAATCCCTAAGACTTTTAAAATTGAAGAGCTAGATAAATGAAACTTATAACTTAGATTACTAATATACCTACGCTGTATGTGCGAAAAAATTGGCGAGATCGGTCCATTGTGACCTATGATCCGACCACTTATGTTCAAATACCTCATATAAAATGTACATATAAAGATCAATTTTTATGTATACGTGCTTAGGTAAACTTTTTTGGTCAAATATATATTGACATCATGCTCAAATACATGATAATAATGTTTTCCGGCGAAAAGACTTGTGGTTCACAAAAAAAAAATCGAAATTCGGTACACCTACCCATTTGTAAATATGGGTATCAAATGAATGGAAATTCTTCAGCGATTGAATGTTTGTAAATATTTTCAGGATTCGTATACTCTGGTGACCTATATATCACTTTGAATGGTAACCACACATATGTGTAGGGTATTTATAGTCGGCTTAGACCGACTATAATTTTGATAATCCTAACTATCATAATTACACCTACTTATAAATTTCCCATGTGATCTAACCTTCCCAACTGGTTTTTATTTAGATAATCGTAAGGATCCATAAATTTAAAAACATTTTTATTATGGACACTTTAAGTTATTTTTTATAATTTTTCCATGGTTTTTTTAGTTTTGAGATTTGGAATTTCGAATTTCCGTGTAAAATATATAAACATTTATATAAATACATGATTTTTGGCATACTTGTTTTTATATCAACTTTTTGTTTAATTTGTACACTTTAAGATAATTGCACTGCACAACATTTTGGTGCAATAAAATTCTGCCTAAACCTCTGAAATGCCATTATGCAAATTAGCGTTGCCTTTGCCAAATGCCGTTGACACCTCAACTCAGTATGTAATTTCAATTCCATCGCAGCTACTACTGACACCAACAACTACCGGCACAAAACATTAGCAACGGAAGCAAGTGAAAAGAATCGGGTGCCATTATTTACAGCAACCGACGAACACGTGCAACTCGACACCACACCGCAGCGAAAGAAACGCATGTAAGTGAAACGTGCAAAAAATAAAATGGCATTGCGCGCAAATTGGTTGCAGGTATTGTACGCACGAATTGTTTGGGCCACACAAAGTCCTGACACACTCGAAAAGTGGTAGCAGCCAACTATGTTGAGCAAAATATGTGAAATTGCATTTTATTTTGCTCTGCAGTTGTTTTACTTATTTGGATTTTTTTTATGGTAAACAAATTTCTTTATGAAATTTTGATGAAAAATTCTATTATAAAATAAAAATTCATTTTTTTTCAACGTTCTTTTTCGTAAGGCAAGTAATAAGAAAACTTATAAACAGATGTTTGATCTAATAACATATTAAAATCTCAAACACATGTGAGTTGTAGTGGTCGTAAAGGCATATATCGAATAGACTTCGTTGAAATTGTTTTTGGGGTGATCGCGAACTGATCATTGGAAATATTACTTGTCATAACCCGTCCATCATAGAAGAAATTTACAATTGAAGTGATGCGCCTCAGATGAGGTGATCTTAAACAGACGTATTCTAGAAGTTTCCACAAACTTCTGCATCTTTTACACTTGTGTGCAGTTCATAGTTGGATTCTAGAAGTTTCCATGAACTTCTACACTGCACGAGAATCTCTAACTATTTTACAGTAACTTGCTGAATTCTAGAAGTATTGAAAAACTTCAGAGGAATGAAAAACTTTGAGAGGAATACGTGATTCACTTTATTTGCAACCTCCTTTTGCACACATCTTCCATCTCTTATTTGCTCACTGCGCTTTCTCACGCACTGTTAGCTGAATTACGTTGCTTCTCGTTCACTCTTACTTAATACGGTCTACAGTAGAACTAATTACATCTCTTTCCAAAAATATTATTAAGTTATAGAGCCATAAACTAAGTGATTATTTTTGATTTCACATTCGTTTTTAATCAGATTTCTGAAGAGGGCTTTGCTGGAAATCAAACGAAATTCTCGAAATATCATTTTTATCTTTATGAAAATTAATTTAGTATATTTTTACGGCACTCAACTCAAAATAGTTTATGACATTGCAAATTCACTTTGCGGAGATCTGTCTTTTCCACACAATTGCAATAAATAGAAAGCAACAGTAAAACTATTACGTTGCCACCTTATATTTCTTTTGAATTGTGCAAGAATAGGAAACTAAGTTTCCTTTTGTAGTGAGTGCTAGCTGTATTCTTTTGTGCTGATTTCTTATCTACAACATATTTATCAAAATAGTATTTTATATGATTTTTCATTGTTGTGGATAAAAGAAAAAACTTAATAATTCTTCACACTTAAAAATAAGTTTTTAAATGTTTTGATGCACATTTCATAAAATATACCATCAATTTATTAAAATAAACAATCATTTATACCACATATGCTTTCATATAACATTTTACATATAATTGCAGCGTTTAGTTATTTTTACCCACAAAAACTTTAAGCTATTTGAAAATGGCAGGAAAAGTGCAATTGCAAAAACTCTAAGTGCTGCAGTGGTTTTATTTGTACAAGTTATGTAAGCTACACATAATTCGAATTGTTGCATCCATAAATATGCTGACCATAATTAATGTGAAATGTACGCAAGCTGTACTGAAAACTAGAAGTTTAGCTTCGTTGCAGTTATAAGAAAAGTTTAGCACATTTATTTAATAATCATCATAAACATAATAAGTATAAATAAAATACAATATAATGTACATGATTACGTTACCAAACGATATAATTTAATATAACGCAATACGAACTAATAGGATACAATTATATCGTACAAGACAATAATATACAAAACGAAACCGTGCGATACAATATAATACGAAACAATATGATACAATACTATACAATATGATACAATACGATACAATACAATACGATACGACACGATACAATACGATACAATACAATACGATACAATACGATACAATACGATACAATACGATACAATACGATACAATACGATACAATACGATACAATACGATACAATACGATACAATACGGTACAATGCCATACAATACGATACAATACAATACTATACAATACAATACAATACAATACAATACGATACAATACTATACAATACGATACAATACGATACAATACTATACAATACGATACAATACGATACAATAAGATACAATACGAAACAGTACAACACAATGCGATACAGTACGATACAGTACTATACAGTACGATACGATACGATACAATACAATACAATACAATACAATACAATACAATACAATACAATACAATACAATACAATACAATTCTATACAATTCGATACAATACGAAACAATATGATACAATAGGAAACAATACCATATAATACGATATGGATTATATTGTTGCACAAATCTAAACTATAATTACTTCATAATCTCAATGTTGTTTGAGTAATTGATTTTGTTCAACAAAAGAACTTAATATAACATATACGTCTGCGCATTTTTCCTTTGTTGCTAAAGACAAAATTTCGACCTCATCACCCAAAATTTATTTCGAAATTTGTAAGTGAAAATGTGTAGGAGATAAAAAATAAAATTTAAATCTCACATGAGTCTCAGCTGCTAGTAAGTATAAAAGTAGCAAAACGAAAAAGGAAGAAAAAAACTTGTACAGCAGCAAATTTCATGCGACGATAATAGTTTATTTTGCCACTGGGTCTAATTAGAACTTTGCAATGGAATTATAGAAAAAAACTGTATTGAAGTGAAAAAAATACAAGTAAAAAGATTTGTATGCAAATTGTAGGTCATTTGGAGCTTGTCACAACTTGACTGTACTTATTAAAATTTTGCACAGAAAAAATTGTGTAAAAAATCTTCTATGATTTGAGGTGACTTTCAGTTTTGCAAGTGCTCCCAATGGCAATAAGTACGAATTCATCAAAGAAAATATATTACAAAATTTCGTAATATATTTTGAAGACAATAACTTGAAAATAAAATTATTTTTTTTCATATATCCAATGAATCCTTAAATAAAAAAATGTTAGTAAGTATAAAATTTAGTTTTGAGTTGTAGATAAATAGCTACTTTATAATTGGATTATAATGCGTTTCTTTCTGTTACACCTAAATACCCACGACAAATATTTTCTAAACTCACAGACATTATGTGTCTTGTGTAACAAAAAAATATTACTAGGCGGTAATCCGATAAAACTACTTTGTACCAATTAAGCACACTCACTCACATAAATTCATACACAAAATATACACCAGGAAAAAAACCGCACACGTCGACATCGGCTACTACGGAAACGAAAAGAGGCTGTATCCGTTTTCCAATCAAGAGTTATGGGAACCGTTCGTGTGCAAGTCTGCGCCTGTGTCTTGTCAGATGGGTGTAAATATGTAAATCTGTATCAGAAGAGATGTATCTAGGGATATACAGGTATGTATATAGTTTGTAAAGTATAAACCGATTAGGGTTCTGTCTGAGGTGTTAACATGTTGTTGAACTTTTTTGCAACTTTGTAGTAATTTGATGCTAGAAAAATTGTAAAAACGGTAAAAAATGACACTGAAATTGAACATATGGGAGAGTTGAATAAGACATAATTTGATTTCCTATAAAATATAACAATATTAGATATAATAAACCTAATAATTCGATTAAACAATTCAGTTTAAAATAAATATGAACAAGAAACACTTTTCAAATTGCATGTCTACTTGGATGGAAAATATTTGTTTGAATGTAATTAAAGCGCTTTATTAAGAATAATATTTAATTAAATTATAATTATAATTGAAATGTATAACAACCTTGATCAGATTGTAATATAATTAAACTCATCCAATTTTAATAAAGGTGCTGTGAACTATATGTATTTTGTGACTGTAACTGGGAGATAAAGAATTAAAAAAAAAATAATAAAATTAGTATGACAACGCTGCCTAATTTTAGGGGCACTCATAAAATTTAATTATGTACGAAAATTAAATAATAATATGAGAACAATATTGCCTACTTTTAGCGGCACTCAGTAACACTCACATTAATGTTTTTTTTTATTTCTTATAATTCATAAGGTTTTTTTTTTAAGGATGAATGTGTGACAATCAGCACTTAACTGTACTAAAAACACTTTAATATTTTAAATTTAATTTTTTAAGTATTCTGTTTTTAGAAATTTTGTTTTGTCAAAATTTCTAAAATTATTTTTCATTCGCTTTAGTTTCTTGACAAATAAAAGTTTAGTCGTTTTCTAGAAATTATATTTTATTTAAATTCGATAAAGCGATAAATGTGTTAAGTACCAGCAATCATGTTAATACCAGATCGTAGCTATTTGTGAAATATTCAATTATTTCCCAATTCACTGAACTTTCATATTCTCTTCAGTATAACATAGGCATCAAAATATGAACAATGGAATTGATTGTACTTTATTTATTTTAAATATAAGCTGACATACAATAACTGCTTTGTATAATTACGTATTATGGGCTTTTAAATAATCAAATATTATCACATCAATAAATAAATATAAGAAATCAGCAGCAGAAACACTATCGTTGTCTTCAAAGAAGTAAATTACTGGACACAGAAAGTTCTATGAAAGTAGTTTTGCTTTGAGATTTGTAAACGAAAGTATATATTCTAGTTAAATAAAAAATACAAAAACGACTGAGAGTAAAACAGATCTTATTTCAAATATTTCTTAAAAGTTTTAACAAATTGAAAAAGTTTTCTTCATTTAAATAGTTTTTTATGTGTAAATGCTTCAAATGATAGAATTGCTTACAGGCCAATGTTTAAAAGACAAACAGATGACATAAAATGAAAATGACTTTAAAATTTGAATTATTTGGCTAAAACGGAAGTAGTATTTTGAGCTGGCGCAGAGGGAAGTTTGGACAGTTGAAAATTTGTATTTCAACTATTGATGGAATATGATAAATGCGATAATGATTTATTTAGGCAAAGTATGAGAAATTGTATAATGCATGATGATGTATATGATGACTATAAGGGAAATGCTGAATGTAAAGAATACGAAGAATATGAAGATTATGAAGAATATAAAGAATATGATGAATATGATTTACTATGATGAATATAATAAATATGATGAATATGATGAATATGATGAATATGATGAATATTATGAAAATGATGAATATGATGAATATGATGAATATGATGAGTGTGATGAATAGGATGAATATGATAAATATGATGAATATGATAAATATGATAAATATGATGAATATGATGAATATGATGAATATGATGAATATGATGAATATGATGAATATGATGAATGTGATGAATATGACGAATATGATGAATATGATGAATATGATGAATATAATAAATAAGATGAATATGATGAATATGATGAATATGAAGAATATGAAGAATACGAAGACTATGAAGAATATGATGAATATGATGAATATGATAAATATGTTGAACATGATGAATATGATAAATATGATGCATATGACGAATATAATGAATATGATGAATATGATGAATATGATGAATATGATGCATATGATGAATATGATGAATATGATGAATATGATGTATATGATGAATATGATAAATATGATGAATTTGATGAATATGATGAATATGATGAATATGATGAATATGATGAATATGATGAATATGATGAATATGATGAATATGATGAATATGATGAATATGATGAATATGATGAATATGATGAATATGATGAATATGATGAATATGATGAATATGATGAATATGATGAATATGATGAATATGATGAATATGATGAATATGCTGAATATGATGAATATGATGAATATGATGAATATGATGAATATGATGAATATGAAGAATATGATGAATATCATGAGATGGAGATGATGGTTTTTTCAGACAACTGAAAAAAACAGTAGTAAGTAAAATGATAGCTGGCTCTTCAAAGACATTACTAATTAAATTAATACACAAAACTTTGTTGCATCTGAAAATTGCATGAAAAGAAAACTCGAAACATGCAAATTTAATTTCTATTACTTTCTTTGCTTTCAAGAAAAACGAAATACGTTGAACGATTTAATTTCTTAAGCAAAACAGAATTTTAAAAAGTTAGGAATTTATAACAGACCGACAACTTTAGTAACAGACTGCTTAAAAAGAATCAAATTGATCTTTAAAAACCAAGTTCAATTTACAGAAAAAAAGAGTTACTTCTGATGTGATTTCAATGTGCAAAGAGTATAGCTTAATAGCTTTGTATGCTGGCACTGAAGTAATTTTATTTCAACTGATATGAATCAAAGGATAATTACACGTCAACTAAACGAGAAAACGACGACAACGACAAAGTCGACTACGATGACTTGTTCGTTTGTTGTTATGTTCAACATTTTTGCTTCCTTAATTACTATTCTGTCTTCTGTCTGCTTCTATTTTCAGCTTTTGTGTATTTTATCTAGTCTATGTCACTATATTTGTATTCCCTGGATTGCATTTTGTACTCTCATTCTTTAAAATATTCGTTGGCATTTAATTGCTTCTTTTGATATTGAGTAATTTTGTCTCCGACTGTCAGAAAGGCAACCAACCAGTCGGGACGAACTGATTACAAAGATGCGAGTTAAATGTTTGCCCTTCCGACAGTTCTTTCGGCAACATGATATAGATAAAATAATTCAATATTGATGTTGCTACTTTCTAAGAAAACTGAATTTAGGAATAATAGTGTTTAAATTTTGGCACATGATGTAAAATGGATTCGCTTTCACCAAGATTCTTTTATAAAATAAAACATGTCCTTTTTCTATATAATTGGTCCCTTAATTTCTTCATTGAATAATTGTAATGAATAATAGTATGAATATTATGAATGTCGACTAGAATGAAGATGATGAATATTATGAATATGATGAATATGATTAATATGATGAATATAATGACTATGATGAATATGATGAATATGATGAATATGATGAATATGATGAATATGATGAATATGATGAATATGATGAATATGATGAATATGATGAATATGATGAATATGATGAATATGGTGTATTTTACGTATATTATGTATATGATGTATATGATGTATATGATGTTTATGATGTATATGATGTATATGATCTATATGATGTATATGATATATATGATGTATATGATGTATATGATGTATATGATGTATATGATGTATATGATGTATATGATGTATATGATGTATATGATGTATATGATGTATATGATGTATATGATGTATATGATGTATATGATGTATATGATGTATATGATGTATATGATGTATATGATGTATATGATGTATATGATGTATATGATGTATATGATGTATATGATGTATATGATGTATATGATGTATATGATGTATATGATGTATATGATGTATATGATGTATATGATGTATATGATGTATATGATGTATATGATGTATATGATGTATATGATGTATATGATGTATATGATGAATATGATGTATATGATGTATATGATGTATATGATGTATATGATGTATATGATGTATATGATGTATATGATGTATATGATGTATATGATGTATATGATATATATGATATATATGATGAATATGATGTATATGTTGTATATGATGTATGTTATGTATATGATGTATATCGTGTATATGATATATATGATGTATATAGTGAATATAACGAAAGATAAAGATGATGGATATGATAAATAAGATAAATATAATAAATATGATGAATACAATGAATATGATGAATATGACAGATATGATGAATATGACATATATGATAAATATTATGGATATTATGAATATGATGAATATTATGAATATTATGAATATTATGAATATGATGAATATTATGTATATGATTTATATGATGTATATTACGTATATGATGTACATGATATATACGGTTGAATATGATGAATACAATGAATATGATGAATATACTGAATATGATGAATACAATGAATATGATGAAAATGAACGTGATCAAAATGATGAATCTGATGAAACTGAATATGATAAATAAGATAAAAATGATTGTGCAAATACGACGAATATGAATAATTTAATAGGATAGATATAGACTATGTCAATCTTGTAACTGTCGGGTTATGACAAAGTAACAAAACTATGATCCGTTCCGGGTCTTGTATAATATATTACGAGAATAATATATACTAGTGAAGCATTATACGAAAAAGTGTTTGCAGACTACCATGTAAATAGACTTTTGTTTGTTTTACGATGATTTCCAAATAATAAGGCTCCACGGATAACCAGTCGTGATTCGAACCGATTTCAATACTCTTGGAATCTTTTCGTATTACAAAGAACTTATAAAATTAACAAAATTTTTGGATTACCAATACAATTTTTGGACAATTTTCCTATAGGAACGATATGAATGTCATTTTAGAGACGATCTATTTTGTAAATTATTATAGAACAACCCACCTTCAATTGAGTAGGTAAAATTTCTACAAGAGATATAGATAAAAAATATATTTAAATATAAAAAAATTGTATTAATATTCCTCCTTGAAAAGAGATTTGCAAACAAAACTGAAATCAACCCAAACTAGCACAAAAGCACAATAATTGTTGGCAGCCATTGCAACAATAATAAACTAAAATTTTGTTATTTATGAGCAGAGTTTTCTTGGCATAGATTGTAAATTACGTAGGAAGAACTGAAAAGTTACCCCATATGACCTTTTGTAACTTTTGTGTCAAAATGAAAAAACTTTTTCTGTGCTATTGAAGCGCAAAGTAGAAATGTAAATATAAACATATTAAATGCTGTATATTGTTGCATGAATTCTGCATCTTTGCCACAACGAATAATTTTATTACAAATAAATTTCAAATTAAAATTGTCTTAAATTATTGCTACATACTGACAGAGGCAACTTTAAACTACGCTGCATAAATCTTCATTCTTTTATATTTCTATTTCAGTAATATATCCTGTTTTAGAAGCAGCAGTACCTACATTTTATGTGTTATTCATATTTATAGCTATAATTCGGTTTAAGAGCTACTTTAATATTCTAGTAGAATACAGAATCGCAACCAAATAATATTTTATCTTCGCAATTCAAAAAAATAGACTCACGCGCGGTAGAAACACCTTTTTACAAAAACACAGGTGCAAGTCAGAAAGGTGCTTTGCATTAATGTATATTTCTAGCCTCATGGCTTGTTTGTTTTGGCATTTTATGACATACGAAATAAACGATGAGCATACCAAATAATTTTAATATGGCTTTAGATTCTTCAGTTTTCTGAGTTATTTGAGGCTGTTTTCAGCCAATTTACTTTTATAAAGTTAAATTGTTTTCAAAGGTTTTGTCAAATTTTGCAAACTCGTAATTATGTCTATAAATAATCTTTATATAATTACTATAGCAGACGCATGTGTCTACTTCTTTGTCTGCAGTTATTTTCAAGGACGTTCTGTCTCTATACTTTGCTGATACGTGACCTTTGTTAATAAATATTAATATCATCATGCACACTAAAACAAATTGAAGAAATTTGAAAGTAGCTTTTATAGGATCATGACATAAAAAAGCAATGCTAAAGTGGAGTTGTAAAACCAGAAAAAAATCTTACACTATGTAAAACATTCAAACAAAATTCTTCCCCGAACAAAATCTTTTCAAGGAATTTAATTAATATTCCAAAGACATTTTTTAATATATAGTAATATAAAGACAATAGTTGTTCTGGTTAGAATTGTCTCGGGGGTGAATTATCTCTGGAATGTATTCCAACGGGATAATTATTTTAACTGTCCCTGTTTTCCCACTTTTCAATGAAACCTGATCGGTTCCGGTTCTGGTTTGAAGATTTCTTAATGGAATTAATTTCTTTATAAGAATTTTAAAACTATCGGTTATGATTCCGGTTCCACACATTCTTTAATAAAGATTCCGGTTACAAAATCCGAAACGGTTTCGTTTCCGGTACCAATTCTATGCGGTTCCTGGTTTCAATGAAAACTTTGGTTTTATACATGAGCAAGAAAATTTTATATAATTACCCGTGAAGATTGTATCGGACAAGATAGGTCTCGGAAATGTTCCTAAAAATATACTCTCTAGAAAGAATAGTTCGGGAATGAATTATTCGGTGAAGAAAGAAATAATTGTCTCGAGAAAGAATAGTCCGGAAATTAATTATCCTCGGAAGTATTATTCGAGGAAAAATTTTCTCGGAAAATAATTATTTTGGGAAATAATGATCCACGAAATATTATCCGGAAAATCTAAACGAGATAATATTGTCCCAGAAAAATTTCTTGAAATGAATTTTCTCTGGGAAGTAATTTTTCAAGGAAGAAATGTCTCGAGGATGAATAATATCAAAAAATAATAATATCTGCAAAGTATTTTCACGGGACAAAAATAAATAGTGTTTGAAGAATTCTTCGGTGTATAATTTGCCGAGGATGATTTGCTCGGACATTTTTTTTCTCGGGGAAGAATGTTTTCGAAAAAAAATCCCTGGGTACGTATTGCTCCGGTGAAGAATTGTAACGGTGAAAAAATGTTTTGTAAAAATAATTTGGGGTAGAATTGTCTCTGCAAGAAATTGTTTCCGAAATGAATTATTCGAGGAAGAACTTCCCGGGAGATATCTACAGAGGATGAATTTCCGCTGAAAAGTATTATCTTGAAGAAATGTCTCGAGAAGGACTGGTAATAATTATCACTGCCCAACTAGGCAAATTATTTCTGAAAGATGTCTTTAAGTTATCTTTTAAATGTTATCGATATGCGAAATTTGTGCGAAATGTTAAGGAAAAGATGTGTTTTTGTAATACAAATGATTGACCGGAAGATCCCTTTTGATTCGTCTGTATGATGTCCTTATGGTATACACAAAAATGTCTTAAAATTATTGTCATATAGTTGTCTTTTTAGTAAATAAAAGGCAACCGGATTAAGTCATCGTAAAGTATACAAAATAGATATGTCTGAAAGCTGACGACAAAACTGTTCTTTTGACAAATATCTTGTATTTGATTTTTGGATTTTGGGTCGGTTCAACATAAATTAAAACAAATTGAAATATTTCATTACTAATTTTATTATTTTTTACCGACGACATCTACGCTAATCTGTACCCATCTTATGAATGAGCACGTAACCATAGTATGTCATGCTACGGAACGGTGCCCACCAAAATATACTTGGTCTGTTTTGAAGACAAGGGCAGTCACATTATCTCAGAAACTCAACTGGCTTTATTTGGCTAAACGTCCTTGCGCGTTAGTTCAATAATTTCCGAGGTGCTGTTGAAAGTGTGGATCAGGAACTGATATTTGGAACTTAATTTAAAAATAAATTAATTTTTGATTTTTATTTTTACTTTTTTTGGCATCGTTTTTTGACTACAAAACGATACAAAAGGGACTTATTAAACAGTAATCTTTTTGAAAACTTTTTTAGTATGCAAGTAAGTTTACGGAATACTGGCATCGTTTTGCTTACTGAAAAAAGATGCAAATAGGACTTGTTAGAAATTCACCTTTTGGATAGACTTTTGAGAATGCAAATAAGTTCAATTTGGAAAGACGTTCTTTTAGATATCGTTTCGTATAATGTTCTACATGGGTGGGAAGTATTTACTCCGCAAAAAATTGTCTCATGAAATAATAGTCCAGGAAAGAATTATCAGGGGTGTGCGATGAAGAATTACGGCGAAGAATGTACCGAGAAGGACTGTTGCTCTGAAGATTCTGAAAAAAAAATGTCTCGGGATAGACTGGTCTATGGGAATAATTATAAGTTTAAGTATTTTCTTGGAAATAACCTTTCTCATGAAAGAATAGTCTGGGGTAGAATTATCAGGGGAAGAAATACTTGAAGACAATTTGCCAGGCGAAAAAATGTTCGAAGAATATTCTCTGGAGATAATTGCCCAGGAATGTGTTATATCGGTGAAGAATTGTATCGGTATGAAATATTTCGTGAAAGAATTGATCGGGTACAAAATGTGTCGACAAAAATTCACTCTGGAAATAATACTCAGAATTTGGGATGAACTGAGAGAAATATTGTCACAAAGAAGAATTAGCATTGTATAAACTGTCTTAGGAAAGTATGATTTGGAAAATATTTATATGAGAAAGAATCGTTTTTTGTTTGAGAATGAATTGTTCGGATTCCACTGAACTCTGATGATTTATTCATATTATAATTTTAAAAATATTGTAAGTTTTTTTTGTCATCATTCAAATAATTTAACTATTGTAATAAAATAATTCCCATAATCTGAATTCAGAATTCATTGCACAAAACATTGTGGTGTAAGATTGTTGGACTTCAAATTGCAAATCGCAAAAACACCTACGGATTCATTAAAACTAGTACTAAAACTTATGATAATTGTGCAGCATTTAAGACCGAAACTATTTTTCAAATTGTTTGCTAATTAACATGTACTTAAGTAATAAACTTGAACAATCAGAACAGTCGAAAAAACTAGACAAAAGTTAAATCTGCAAAATAATTGAAAATGTCAAAGTCACGTTTTAACAAAATACACAGCAACTTATATACGGTTGATTTAAAAAGAGCGGTGGGAAGAGTAGGAGCAGACACTACAAGGACATGTGTGGCTTCTGTGGATGAAGATACTTTAGAGAGGGGGCTCTGCAAATACACACTGTGAAAATAGTTCACGAACCAAACCACAGAAACTAAAATAAGTAATTTTATTGCTTGTGGAACACGTGGTCTTCATCGTCATTCTCAACGGTGTGCCATCGAAGGTGTTGGATGAAAATACGCAGTATCCAGCAAAGTTTGAGAAACACACGATTATACAGTATACAGTATAGTATTGTTATGGTATTCTTATTACTTTGGCATTTGAAAGCAATGGCGGATGTGCGGATTTCATCCACATCATTATACCCTACACCTATGAGGTACAGGGTATATTAACTTTGTGCATAAATTGTAACGCCCCTTAGGAGGCGTGTCCGGTATGGAAAAGTATATATATTCTTGATCAGCATCACTACCCGAGTCCGTTTAGCCATGTCCGTCTGTCTGTCTGTCTGTCTGTCCGTCTTGCTGTCTTGCTGTCTTGCTGTCCGAATACAGAATAACTTGAGAAATACTGATCAGAATGCGATGAAATTTCGTCTTAATATATTTTAGCCAAAAGTAGGAACTGAGTTTGAAAATGAGCCAAATCGATCAACGGACACGCCCACCTCCCATACAAGTCACTTTTATATAACTCTTTCGGAACTAATAACTCGAAAAGTATTCAAGGTATAGTTATAAAATTTAAAAGGTATTGTTAGAATTCACCTAAAAATATGTGGTCCAAAAATGGGCGTGATCCGCCCACTTTTTTTTTCATTATTTCCCGGGTTTTCATAGTGGAAATTTGATCCGTAAATTATTAAAATCAAATCTATGAAATATTAGCCTTTCAAAATTTTAAATACAGGCGTGGTCCGCCCAATTATGTTTTTCAATTATTTTTTTTAGTTGTTTATACTTTTATATAATTTTTTTAATTTATGGGGATATAAGACGTAAATTTCTAATATATGAATGATATTCTGAGGGTTAATATCCCCACCAAAGGTGTAGGGTATTCCATAAAAATCCGCCCCATGTGACCGAACTTACCCATGTGACCTAACTTTCCCAACTCGTTCTATTTATATTTGAAACTTTCCGAACGTGGTACTTGCTTTGAAATGTAAATTTTGTTAGAATTTGATTTAAATTTCAAGAGCATATTTTACAATGTGCTGAACTTTGAAGTGTTTTAGTTTATGTACTATAATTTTGACTATCATTTGAGTGGTCGTGGTTGAGGATGGTAGATGTTGGAAATGGCGAATTGAATATAAATACAAATTATAATTTGATAAACCAATTAAAATATATTTGCGATTGGTTAATATAGCTCTACTTTTATATATTGTAGTTAGGGTAATTAGTTAGTAATTGTAGCACTTAAAAAAAATAATGGAATATCCTAAATGGATTTTTAAAATTTTATAGCGCCTTACTTACTTACTTACTTAAATGGCCCTTACAACCGTGGATCGGTTTTGGCCGCTGAGATGAAGCCGCGCCAGTCGGATCTGCTTTGCGCGCGCTGACGCCAGTTAGAAATACCAAGCGTTGCCAGGTTGTCCTCAACTTGGTCTTTCCAACGCAGATTTGGACGCCCTCTTCTACGTTGTCCACCTTCGAGTTTCGATTCAAGCACCTTCTTGGCTGGAGTGTTTTCATCCATTCGTTCGACATGACCTAGCCAGCGAAGCCGCTGGATCTTGATGCGCTTGACTATGTCAATGTCGTCGAATAGCTCATACAGCTCGTGGTTCATCCTGATTCGATACTCGTTAGCAAAGCAGATAGGGCCAAAGATTTTACGGAGAATCTTTCTCTCGAACGCTCCCAGTACTCTCTCATCGGTGGTGGCCAGCGTCCATGTTTCTGCACCATAAAGTAGGACGGGCATGATGAGTGACTTGTAGAGCGTTATTTTTGTCCGGCGAGAGAGGGCTCTGCTTCTCAATTGCCTACTGAGCCCAAAGTAGCACCTGTTGGCAAGAGTTATTCTCCGTTTGATCTCCAGGCTGACGTCGTTGTTGCTGTTTACGCTGGATCCCAGATAGACGAAGTCCTTTACAATGTCGAACTTGTGGGTGTCAAAATCAGCTTTTTGTCCAAGACGCACGGACTCTTTTTTGCTTGTTGACACAAGGAACTTCGTCTTGTCCTCGTTCACCGCTAGACCCATTCGACGCGACTCTTTCTCCAATCTGGAGAATGCTGCGCTGACTGCTCGTGTGCTCCTGCCAATGATATCAATATCGTCGGCATATGCGAGCAGCATGACACTTTTGTTGAGGATAGTGCCGCTTTGACGGAGTTCGGCAGCTCGAACTATTTTCTCCATCAATAAGTTAAAAAAGTCGCACGATAGGGAGTCACCCTGTCTGAAACCTCGTTCGGTATGAAATGGCTCGGAGAGGTCTTTTCCTATTCTCACTGAGCAACGTGTGTTGCTCAGGGTCATCCTGCAAAGCCTTATAAGTTTCGCAGGTATACCGAACTCAGACATTGCGGCGTATAATCGTTCCCTTATCGGAGTGTCGAAGGCGGCTTTATAGTCGACTAATAGGTGGTAGGTGTCGATCTGTTTTTCTAGGGTCTTTTCCTGGATTAGGCGCAATGTGAAAATCTGGTCTATGGTGGACTTTCCAGGTCTGAAGCCGCACTGATAAGGTCCAATCAGTCTGTTGACGATGGGCTTCAGTCTTTCACATAATACGCTCGATAGAACCTTGTATGCGATATTGAGTAGGCTGATCCCACGGTAGTTGGCGCAGATAGTGGGATCCCCTTTCTTAAGGATTGGGCAGAGTACACTGAGGTTCCAGTCACTTGGCATGCTTTCATCCGACCATATTCTGCTTACGAGCTCGTGCATGCTCTCTATTAGCTCTTCGCCTCCGGTCTTAAACAATTCAGCAGGCAGGCCATCAGCACCTGCGGCTTTGTTGTTTTTCAGCCGAGCAATGGCTGTTCTGACCTCGTCATGGTCGGGTGGCGGAATCTCAACGTCGTCATCAAGTACTGGGGTTGCCGGGTTTGCTTCTCTATCGGTGGAATTGAGGTCATCATCACCGGTCAGCAGTTTAGAGAAGTGATCCCTCCATATTTTCAGTGTGCTCTGGATATCTGTCACTAGATTTCCGTTCTCATCTTTACAGGAAGAGGCTCCGGATTTTGAACCTCCGGCTAGGCGTCTTATTTTCTCGAAGAATTTTCGAGCCTCATTCCTGTCCCCATGCATCTCAATCTCCTCACACTCACGTCTTTCTGCCTCGCTTTTTTTACGCCTGAAAAGACGTCTCTCTTCCCTCCTCTTCTCTTTGTATCGCTCCTTCGCAGCTCGCGTAGCTACTGACTGCAGGGTGGATTTGTACGCAGCGTCTTTCTCTGCAGTGGCCGCGCGACACTCTTGGTCATACCACTGATTCCTCAGGGGGCGTTGGAATCCAAGCACCTCTTCGGCAGCCGTACGCATAGAGCAGGAGATATGATTCCACTGCGCGCTTATATCATCGAGAGGAGGAGTGCTTTGTCTAAGCAGGTGTGAGAGTCGAGTGGAAAAGGCTTGCGTTGTCTGTTGTGATTGCAGCTTTCCGACGTCTAGCTTTCTCTGCGTTTGGTTCCGTACGTTCTTCGCAGCGCTTAAGCGTGTGCGGACCTTGGCTGCTACAAGGTAATGATCCGAGTCCATATTGGCACCTCGGATAGTGCGTACGTCCATCACGCTTGAAGCGTGCCTTCCGTCAATCACAACGTGATCAATTTGATTTCGAGTTTTTTGATCGGGCGACAACCATGTGGCCTTGTGGATATCGAAATGTTCGAATCTAGTGCTACTAACTACCATGTTTCGTGCTGCGGCGAAGTCGATTAGCCTCGTTCCGTTATCGGAAGTGTTGGCATGGAGGCTAAATTTTCCGATTGTGGGACAATAGATGGCTTCTCTGCCCACCTTGGCGTTAAAATCGCCTAGCACGATTTTGATATCGTGGCGGGGGCAGCGCTCGTATGCGTTGTCTAGGCGCTCGTAGAAGCGCTCTTTTGTCTCGTCATCTTTCTCGTTCGTCGGAGCGTGTGCACAAATTAGGCTGATATGGAAATATTTAGCCTTGATGCGGATTGTTGCCAGCCTTTCGTCCACGGGCGTGAACCTAGAGACAAGGTGGCGGAGTCTCTTGCCGACCACAAATCCACATCCAAATTCGTGTCTCTCCGCATGGCAGCTGTAGTAGATATCACAGGACGCTTGTTTCGAACAGCCCTGTCCCGTCCATCGCATCTCCTGGATAGCGGTGATGTCAGCCTTATATTTTTCGAGGACATCTGCCAGCTGGATAGAGGCACCTTCCCTATAAAGGGTCCGGACATTCCAGGTGCATATCCGTAAATCATGGTCCTTAAAACGTTTGCGTGGGTCGTCATCGTTGTAATCGGTCGTTATCCGAGGCTTCTTTTTTGTTTTCATTGGGCGCATAGGTTTTTTCCGTGGTGGGACCCAAACCCAACGCACGAACCCTCACTCTGAGGGAGATGCTCGCCACTCACTTTAGCCGACTTCTACACCGGGTGGTGTAGAGCGCCGTTTCCAGGGACTTCCACGAGGAGGACTTCCACCGAAGTGGAGGTGTCACCATTTGACAATTTGTCAATTCTGGTGACCAGTGAGTTGACTGGAGACGACACCGACAAGGATTGCGCTGGCTTCGCCATGTTGAAGCACTCAGACACGTTGCCTTGTGATAATCGCCCCCATAGTCCCCATAGCGCCTTATAAAGCGTAATTACAGTTATACTTACCAATAATATAATACTTTTTATATTTGGCACTATTGAAAACATTTATATTTTACACCTTAGAACCCTTTTATATTTATATTAACACTTTTATATTTAAGACTTTAGAACATTTTTTATATTTGACACTTTCTTGCATAACACTTTCATATTTAACACTTTTAAACACTTTTTATATTTTACAATTTTCTTATTTAACACTTTTGAACCGTTTTTATATTTGAATTTTTTATTTAAAACTTTTTCTTCACAATTTATTGACACTTATGAAACCTTATTATAAAATAAAAAAAAATTAAAGTTAAATATAAAACTTAAATTTTTTTTTATTTAAAACACACTGAAGTTTTTACACAGTCTCTAAATAATATTTGTATTTTTCAAGTCAAACGAAATATGGTTTAGAAAATCCATTTGAAATCAAAAAATCATTAAAATTAATAATTATCCACGTGATATTGCGTTTTAAGAATGTTTTGCAAATTATCTGCAACGCAATTAACACTTCGTTGACGTAGCCGAACTGTGCTTGCTTCGTCTCGTGCGAACACCAAGCACGAGCATGCTACTCTTGTTGTTGTTGTTTTTCTTAATATTTTAGACGGAGCCCCATCGCGGAGGTGCTCCGCTGTCCATTTTCAATTCGACTCTTGTGGTGTTTGTATTAAATTATTGATAAAGTTTCTTTAAAACACTAAAAATTCCACATAGTTTGTTGCAAATAATATTATTTTGCATTAAGATTTTGAAATGTAGGCAAAAATTAAGAGTTTTATCAAAACAATTGCAAAATAACAAAAAATGCGCCTTCAAATATTGTCTTTACTACTAAAACACTTAACATTTGTTGCATATCTGCTTAACACGTTGACGGACAGTTGCGTCTATAGCCGTCAAGTTCAAGTTCACTATGTGACATGACGGCAATAGCCGTCCAATACGAAACTATCGTTTTTAGACACTGCGGTTTTTAGACTCCCAAAAATACTTTGTTGCTCACAAAAAATTGCTTATTTCAGTCATTAAACCTGTCATTTACGTTTTTAAATTTTTGCTGTTATAGCCGCCATCGTCCCATTACATAGTGTCTAGAGTCCGCTGGCGCCATGACGGTTGTAGCCGCAACCTAATTAAAGGTGCTGAATTAATCAAAATTAAGTGTATTTAAGCAGAAAGAGTAAAACTATACTTCTAATATTCTAAAAATTACAAAAACATATAGTGTCAATTTTCGAATTTCACTTGTTTCTACTGTCCGTCAACGTGTTAATTTAATATTTTTTAGCAATTGAAATTATTAAAATTAACTTTGTAGCAAAATATTTATAATTTGAACTAAAATTAATGCACAACACGGCAACTGCACAAACGCGGCGAATTCGGCAACAGGCGAGAACTGTCAAACAGATTAAGGGGTATTCACGCATGCGTTTTGTGTGGGGTACTCATTTTTTGTTGATGTTTAATTTGCAAACACAATTTTTGTTCGTAGAGAATTTAAAATTATTATACATTCGAAATAAAATATATATATATAAATAGTTAAGCAATATTTCACTGTAGATCATTTTATTATAAAATAATTTACCGTATGAAAATTCGAAAATTTGACGTCCAACTAACAATCGTAAAAAAAAACTTTTTTTTTGTTTTTTAAATTAAAAAAATTATCATAAACAACTAAAATTTTAATCTATTGTAACAAAATATTAAGGGTGTGTGCGAGTTCGACTAAATTACAGACTAAACTAAATTGTACGGGTTTTCATTCGATCACTATTCGGTAACCGGTAATTGTTAAAGTCCACAATAAATCGATTATCATATGTTTGTTTGCTGTCTTCCAATTTAGTTCAATTTAGTTTGCTCGAAAATTTGCTAAATTGAAAAGTAAACGCTGCATTACCGACAAACTTTAGTTAAGTCAGCAATTTAGTCGAACTCGCACACACCCTAAATATTTCATTTTACAGAAAGTATAAAGTTATCATAAGAACAATAAAAAAATCGTTCTGATTCAAATATTTGTAAATTCATGTACAATATTTTACAGATATAAATATTTCAATTTCGTTACGGCAATTTGAAAATTTTCCGTATTACTATTAATCGTTAGGAAATTAATTCAGTATGAAAGTATTTTCATATCCAATCCTATTATCCTATTAATTTAATAAATCTCTTTGTTGGTTTGTTTGTTTGTTCCGCTTCTCCGTCTAAACAACTGATCCGATTTGCTTGAAATTTTTACTGCAGATACGGTATGTTCTGGCAGAAATGATAGGCTATAATGAGTGGGATTGGACAAAGGGGCGTGGCACCTCCTTAAACTTTCAAAACGATATAACTTGGCACTTACAACAGCTACAAACATGAAACAAAAGACTTAAATACAAAAATTCACCACACTAAAATGGACCACACTAAAACTCACCACACTGAAATTCACCACACTAAAACTCACCACAATAAAACTCACCGCACTAAAACTCACCACACTAAAACTCACCACACTAAAATCCACCACACTAAAACTCACCACACAAAAACTCACCACAATAAAATTCACCACACAAAAACTCACCACACCAAAAATTCACCACATCTAAATTCACCACACTAAAACTTCTACTTGGAAAAACTCTACGAGGAAGAATTCTACGGGAAAGAAGTGTATGGGGAAGAATTCTACATGAAAGTATTCTATGGGGAAGAATTGTACGGGGAAGATATCTACTAGGAAGATATCTACTGGGAAGTATTGTACGGGGACGCACATTCTGAGAAAGAATTGTCTATGAGAAAAGTTGTTTTGGCGCAGAATTATTTTTGGTTTGGTTTTTTATAAATCCAATATAAAACGTTCACAGCGAAGCAATGGTCCCTGATATAAATATTAAAAATGTTTTTATATTAATAGAATTGCTCCATATCCTTACATTACAAAATCTATGCACGAGTCGTGCACGGGTCCAGCTAGTTGTAAATAAAATCAAAAATTTATAAACTTATTTAAATTGTCACAAATGACTAAATTTTTTATAAAAAATGCGTATATTCAAAAAAAAAAAAATATTAGGAAATTTTGATTTTCAATAAAAATTAAAACAATAAAAAAATAAATTTTAAAAAAATGCAGAAATATCAAAAATTTATATTATATACTATATAAAAATTTACCGTTTATTGTGCATTAATTCATAGTATTTCAATTCGGAATTGTGCCGTGTAACTATTAATTGTTAAGAAATTCAAATTTATATACTATGTTGTGTTGTTATTTATTTGTAATAAATTTATTATGTAATTTCAACGAGTAACAGTTTATTGTAAAATAATTTCTTTTTGGATTCTCACAATTCGTCGTAAATTTGAAATAAGAAAAAAATATATTTATAACGATTCTAAGAATTTAATGAAAAACTATTTTCTTCACCAAAAAAATATACAAAAAAATCAAATTATCACAAAAAAAAATCACAAAAACTACAATTTAGAAAAATAAAATATCAGATGTTTACAATGAATACAAATTGAAATTAAAAAATATTAAAATAATCGGGACTATACAATACATTAGTAATAAATTGTACGTACAATATTTCGCCATAAAGAAATTCAACGGATACAAATTTATCGTAAACAAATTTATCTTGTTAAAATTTCCCACTGAACAAGTTGGATTTCAAAATATTCATCGTATAACAATTTATAAATTTAAAAATGTCAAAAAAATATATAAAAAATTTCAGCAGAAATTGGTATTTTCATTAAATTATCAAAAAAAAGAAATATATAAATGTTGACATAAATTTGAATTTTAGTAAAACAAAAAACTATACAAATAATTTAAATTTATACAAAAGTTTTAACTGTTGTAAAAACTAAAATTTGTATACTTTATTTAAATTTATTACGACTTTTATTTAGGTAAAGGTTTGCATAAAATTTAAAACCCGTATTTACAATTGTATACAAAAATAAATATCTATATTCAAAAATTTTAATAACGAATAAATAAGTTTGCAAATTCTACTTTACTGCTACGTTACATTATTTGACTCGAATTCTAACTATCTAAACGCATAGTGAAAAATGGATATTTATCATTTGTAATATCACTCTTGTGGTACTCATCATTTGGCATTTTCTATTAAATATTATTTATGTGCATGTGCAGATAACTTATTTTCCCAAATTGTAAATTATTTGCTGCATAGACAGTACTAGAGTATTGCATCGAATAGCAAATAAAAGAGCACACATGAAAACACAGTAAAGATACCAACTACCATTACGAACCAGAGACCATACCATTTCGTACATTGAAATTTAATAAATACTTGCAAAAGTTCGATAAATTTTGCCTTTAGAAAAGTGCAAGAGCAAAACCAACTATGTCGTCGAGAAATGAAGACCAAGAATTGTAATTTATTATGAAAATAACTAACAAATAAAATACATCAATATAAGTACGTTTCGAAACTATAGAAAATATACAAATTTTAAAGCAATAAATATACAAAAAAAGAAATGAAAAATAAAATAAAATAAAATAAAAACAAATTAACGATCGTGTGGGAATGTGAAAAGAAAGTATTTTGCAATTTGTTGAAATGTCCGTACATTTTTCTACTCTGCGTCAAAAGTTAAGCAACAAATTTACATTTAACTTCGTTTGAGCAATTTGTGTTATTGTATTTTGTCCTATTACTGTTGCTACTACTACCACTTCTACTACTTTTATATGGTACATTGAGGTGCCTGCAGTCTTTTGCGGAAATTTATTCAATTTGTTACATGTTCGAGAACAAAAAAAAACATACCATCCTCAAAGTTATTTTGTTTTGCTGCAAGCAAATGAGGCATGCTTTTTAAAGAGACAAATTCTCGTAGGTAAAATACATAATAAATGTTTGTATATTAATAACATTTTGGTCCTTACGACAAATTTAGTTTAAGCATAACCAAACCAATAAAAAAAATATAAATTTGATTATATTAATGTTTGGTTTACATTGTGCGCTTGTCTTAAAGTTTTTACAGAATTCTGTACTACATCAATGTTTTTCTAAAATTAAAAATATAAAAAATAAAAAAAGGAAAACAAGATGTAAACCATATAACATGATATATAAAATGTGATTTCTAGCAACCACTGCCGATTGTACATTTTATTACCAAAAGCTGATTTTCCACACCATTCAAAATATATAACAAAAGAAGAAGATTACAAACAGACAGTTTCTAAAACGCCTATAAAGAAAAACAAACGAAAACACCTGGGGACAAATAAAAAGAAATGACGTAAAAAAAATTAAATGGTCACTGATAAGTGTTGACTCGAAAATGAAGACAGTTAGGGGTCGCTATCGAATGGTAGTACTTGGCACAAATCAAGGTAATGCGTAACTTTAGACAATGCCTTTGATAGCACAAAGTAAAATATTTCGTCAAGGATGAAAGCTAATTAACAAATAGAACATTTTATTTTTAATATAATAGAAAAGATGAGATCAAAGTTTTTTTTTTTCAACACAATCCTCGAAAAGATAAAAGTGACTTTTAGAGTGTATTCTTTTGATTTTTCGATAATGTTCTATAAATGCACAAAAAAGCATTATACATTTACTTATTTCTGCAACGTGAAATATTTTATAATCCCTTACTGATTTTCCCTTATTGGCCATTACAACCCGTGATGGATTTCGACCGCAGAAATTATGCCATCCCAGTCGTTTTTATGTTGTGTCAGTTGTGCACTTTAAACGCCGTCAAGTTGTCTTTCGCTTTGTCGCTCCACCGAAAATTCGGACGCTCTATATTCTTACATTGACCACCACCGATACAGAATTGTACACCTCTTTTGCTAAAGCGCTTTGATACATATGCTCGACATGTCCAAGTCATCGAAGGCTCTGAATCTTAATGCGCCCGACTTTGTCAATATCGAAGAAGAGCTTATCGTACTCGTTTGAACTCATATCGGGCCATAGATTTCTGAAGAATCTTTCTCTCGTACACTCCTAAATCTCTCTCATCGTTGTTGGCAAGTGTCCATGTCTCAGCGCCGTAGAGGAGAACTGGCATGATGACTGACTTACTGAGCCCAAAGTAACGCCAATTGGCAAGAGTTATTCTTCGGCTAATTTCAAGATTGACGTTGTTATCTTTGGTAAATCTAGTTCCAAAGTATTCAAAGTTCTTCACGGCCTCGAAATTGAGGGTGTAAATAGTGACATAATATCCAAGAAGACTTCATGATTATTGACACCAGGTACTTCGTCTTGACCTCATTCATCGTAAGACTCATTCGACGCGATTCCTTCTCTAAACTGGAGAATGATACACTGATTTCTTGTGTGCTCTGCCCAATGATGTCGACATAATTGATATACCCCAACAATATGACTCTTTTGTTGAAGATAATGCCATTGTGGTGGAGCTCTTATAATCTTCTCCATTATCAGGTTGAAGAAGCCACACGGGAGGGAGTCGTCTTGTCTGAAACTTGGTTCGGTATTAAACGTTTCGGAGAGGTTCTGCCAAATTCTCAATGTGAAATGAGTTTTGCTCAGGTTCGTCCTGCAAAGCCCTATAAATTTCGCATAGTGGCATATATGTGACTCCTTAACGGACTGTCGGACTGTAGTCGACGAAAAGTGTGTGTCGATCTGCTTCTTTTGGTCTTTTCAATGATTTGGCGTAAAGTGAAATTCTGGAATATGATGGACTTGCCAAATCTGAAGCCGTACTGATAAAATCGAATCGTCTGTTGTCGATGAGCTTCAGTCTTTCACATAAAACGCTCGAAAAACCTTATATACGATATTGAGGAGGTTTATCCCACGTAGTTAGAGTATGTTGTAGGATCTCCCTTCTTAAGGATTTGGTAGAGGTTCCAGTTATTCTTTCATCCGACCACATTCTGCTTACAAACTGGTGCATGCTGTCTATTATCTCTTCGACTCCGGTCTTAAACAATTCAGCAAGCATGCCGTCTGTATCCTCGTCCTTGTTATTCTTCATCAGGCAATGCTTGTTTTGACCTCGATACGGCAGGGTGACGGAATCTCAACGTCGTCATCAAGTACTGGGTTTGCCGGGTTTACTTCCTTAACATAACTGGTCAGCAGTTTAGAGGATATATTTTCAGTGTGCTCTAGATATTAGTCACTAGATCCCATTATCATCTTTACATGAAGAGAGCTTGAATCTACTTCTCGAAGAACATCTCAATCTCCTTTCTTTTTTTGCGCCTGAAAAGACGTTTTTCTTCCCTCCTCTTCTATTTGTATCATTCCTGCATTCAGTAGATCGAGTAGCTATTGATGCAGGGTGAATCTGAGCAGCGTCTTTCTCTGCAGTGACCGCGCGATTACCTGGGTCTTACTATTGATTCGTGCATATATCATCGAGAAGTGGAGTGCAATGGCAAGCAGGTGTGCGAGTCGAGTGGCATAGGCTGGTTAAGTCTGTGGTGTGTCCAGCTTGCTGACTTTCTTTGCATGGGTTTCCGTACATTTTTCACAACGCATAAGCGTGGCTGCTACTTGAAAGTGAAACGAGTCGATGTTGGCATTTCGGGAGCAAATGTTCATACGCCCATCACACTAGAAGCGTGTCTTCCGTCATTCACAACGTGATCAATTGGGTTCGCGTGTTCTGACCGGGTGACAGCCACATGGCCTTCTGAATATTGAGATGCTGCAATCTACTATCAATTATCATGTTACTTGTTGCGGCGAAGTAGATCAATCTTATTCTATTATCGGATTTATTGTCGTGTATGCTGAAATTTCAGACTGTTGGACCAAAAATGCCCTCCGTTAAAGTCGTCATTACGATATTTATTTTGTGGTGGGTAGCTCTCATATTAGTATAAAACAATTGATAACTCAGAAAATAATCGAAATATCGGAAATTCGATTACATATAAATTTTTTTTCGCAAACAGTTCTACATGATTTCATTCTCGAAATATTGCTTTGAAATATTATAAATTTCCACTCCTAGTACAAATGCACCTCCTAGTACAATTTTCAATGTGTCACTTGTTCCCGTTGTTCAAATTCAAAAAAATTTTGCACACCTTATTTTTGAATCCTAATAAAGAATCCTTGGGGGTGAGAAAACTAAAAATTGAAAAAAAGTGTCAAATAAGTGACACCCTACTCTCATATGCTTCTTCGAGATGTTCTCATATGCTTCTCTAATTCGTCGGAGCGTGCGCATAAAGTAGGCTGATGTGGAAGTATTTAGTCTTGATGTGAATTGTTGCTAGATGTGCGTTCATGGATGTGAACCTAGAGACAAGGTGGTGGTGTCTCTACCGACTAGAAATCCACATCCAAATTTATGCCCCATTGTATGGCAGCTATAGTAGATGTAACAGAATGCCTGTTTTGGGGAGGCCTTACCCGTTCATTGTATTTCCTTGTCCTTTGTATTTGTAATTATATTATTCGAGGACAATCTGGATAGTGACACCTTCTCAATTAAGGGTTCGGACGTTTCATCCGTGCACATTCGTAAATCATAGTTTTCTAAATGTTTGCGTGGGTTAATCTAATGTTTTCGGTATCCGCGGTATGTTCTATTTCCCTTGTCAAGTTACAAGCCCAACGAAATACCTCCTTTTGGAGGACCAATAACCCAGTCTCGTTTGTTCCCGAACACACCTCCCACCGAGGTTTATGCTTTACCTCCTTGTAGAATATTCTTAAGTAACGACACACAATATATTGTTACATTTTCCATTGTGAAATAGCGCTCCAGTACTTTTTAACTGTAGTCGTCTATTTATAGTTTTTCTTTACGACACATTTCATTTTCGTTTTTCAACTATAGTTGATACTATTGTTGAAGTTTAACGGTTTTACATCAAGTGAACTTACGCTATTCACTGTTTACGTTTATGTCGGATGCTTAAAATACAATCGCTTCGCCTGTTGATGGAATTGCATTCGAAATGACAGTCCTTTTTAAAGTCACATTCAAAGTGATTTCGAAGCAGAAAAGAGGTGAAAATTCAAATGCAATTTTTGCAACACTTCTTTTCTAGCTGATTTTAGACCGAAGAATAATGTTTTATTCAATGACTACATTGGGATTCTTTTTATGTTGACGGTTTAAAATTGTTTTTACAACAGCGCAAACAGTTTGATTTTATTATTAAAGATGGTGCTGTGATCAAAGCAAATTTTATGTAAATACAATTGAGAAATGTATTTTTTACGTTTTTTATATCTACTTTTTTATTACAATTTGTTTTTATGAAATCAATTAAAAGAAAATATAAATATAGCTGTTAAAATTGCTCGCATTATATTGAACATTTAAATTTTTAAATAAATATTTACAAACAATTAAGTCGCTGTGCAGGATGAGAAAATATACGGTCGAAGTTTAAAATGTACGTGCCCTAAAAAGTGCTTCCAACTCACTGAATCTTGAAGTAACGATATCCTATAACAAGTCAGTTATTATTTGTATTTTCAATGAAATATTTGAATGTTACACAGTTACCGAAGATACTCAATATATGAAAAAATTTAGTAGTTTCGGAAGTATCTACTAAATCGATTTTAAAAATAAAATTTTTTAACAAATGAATTATTATTATTAAAATAAATATAGAATTTCGGAAAAAATGTATAAAACAAACAGTTAAATATTTATTCCGCAAATAAAATAATGTATTAAAGAAATATATATTTTTTAAATAAATACATATGTAGTTGATTTACATCAAATAGCAAGTGTATTTGTTTTTACTGTATTGATGTTTTTGTTTTCATACAACCAAATAAATTTACTGCATTTATATTCACATTTATTTAACAATTGTCATTACAATAAGAAAACTACAGTTTGTATTTATTTAAACGTACAGAAATATGTACACAAATTACTAAATATGCATTTATTTTTACTGTTTGTTTCACAAAGTCAGACTATTTTCATAAAAATCATGAACCAAAAAATATATTTTTATTTATAGTTAGAAAAATATTGATAAAAATGTGATATTTAGAAAAAAAAATTAATAAGATTTTACTATTAAATTAAAATTATAAAACTCAATGTTTCCAGGACATACTATTATATTTGAATGATGGACATTTTAATTAATTGTATAAACACTTTATTGTATTAATAGTTCTAATGTTATTGTAATAATAGTATGCATCCTATTGATATAATTTTAATGGCATAATTAGCGGTATTTCTACTGAAACCCTATTAATTTTGCAAGATTTCTGAGTGTGCAAAACAATTTGCAATAGTAAAATGATTTCAAAATTAATTTAATCTTTTAACATTTTATTTTGTTCATTTTTAAAGTATTCAGCCCACAATGCATTGCAAAAGGTACGAGTTATTGCATATTTAGTCATCTGCATTTTAATTACTAAAATTGAATGTTACATGTTACATATATTAGAGTAAATATTTAATTTGGCAATTAAACTCAAATAGTTAAAATAAATAAAAGGTGAAACAGTTTCATAATTGTGCATTACTAATACAAATTAGGATCTAAACAACTAAGGTTGCTATGCGCAAGGTGCTAAGAATAAAGAATAGGAAAATTGCTAAATAAGTTGCCTAGATCTTTGTTTTGTTTAATATCATCACCCACGCAAACACACAGTTTGTTTAATTAATGCTTCTTAAGCTTAAACTTAATTAATAAATACCAAGAAAATTCACACAAAAACATAATACTGATGATTTCGGACATGTTAAGTCGTTGGTTTGCTCAAGGCTTTACAAGGTATTTGTATTATTTTATCTGATGTATGTATATAACTTCATACTCACATATGGCATGTAATTTATGAACACAGTAAGAACCAAAAAATTTAGCAACTAATTGAATCTGATTGGTTGTTGGGTGTGCTTTATAGTTGATTTTCTTGGGCTGTGAGAAGTTGATTTAACACAATGTGTTTTTAATTAAGGTTTAGATATTTATTAAATGCAATAGTTAAATACATATTAAATACATAATAAAGTATTAAATATTTATAGATTTGTATAATTAAATTAAGTATTTTGCATTAATAAAAATAGATAAGCAAACAATCATTTGTTTATTGTGTTAATTATATTCCATAAATACCACCAAATATTTTTATGAAAATTGATAATTTTATATCAATTCAAAATCAATTAAATTAAAGTCACTTTATAGCTTTAGAAAATTGTTGTCCAATTTGAACCATAGAATAAAAATGTTATCACGTTGCAGATGTCACTGGGATGTAAAGCATGGTCAATATCGTCTGCTTTGAAATAATTATTTGCTTTTATTTTTATTTTGAAACCAACGTTAAGACTCGATTCTTTTAAATAACGGCTCTATTTTGTTTTTAATTGAGGTATTAAAAGAAAATATTCAATTTACAATAAGACAAAAAAAATATTTTTTCTTTGTAAATTTTAAATAATAAGTAAAAACTTGAACTTGTTCATTAAAAATTTGAATTTTATGTAAAAATTAGAATTTGTAGTACAAATTTGAGTTTTTAGTAGAAATTTAAATTTTTAGTAAAAACTTTTATTTTAGTAAAAAAATTTAATTTTTAGTCAAAATTTTAATTTTCAGTCAAAATTTTAATTTGTAGTAAAAATTTTATATTTTGGTAAAAATTTAAATTTTTAGTAAAAATTTGAAATTTTGGTTAAAGTTTTAATTTTAACTTAACATTTTAATTTATAGTAAAAATTTTAATTTTTAGTAAAAATTTTAATTTTTAGTAAAAATTTTAATTTTCAGTAAAAATTTTAATCTTTAGCATAAATTTTAATTTTTAGTAAAAATTTTAATTTTTAGTAAAAAATTTAATTTTTAGTAAAAAATTTAATTTTTAGTAAAAAATTTAATTTTTAGTAAAAACTAGCTGGACCTGTGCACGACTCGTGCAATGTTTTTGTGAATGTAAGAATAAGTAGTGATTTTATTAATTTAAAGAACATTTTTATTATTTATTGCAGGGATGTTAAAAATGTTGTTACCAAAACAAAACAATTCTCCGCATTTTCTCAAAGATAATGCTTCCTCGGGCTGTTCTTCCTCGTAGAATTCATCCCCGTAGAATTCGCGGTAGAGCTTTTCCCCGTAGAGTTTTTCTCAGTAGAAGTTTTAATGTCGTGAGTTTTAGTGTATTGTGTTCTAGTGTGATGAGTTTTAGTGTGGTGAGTTTTAGTATGGTGGGTTTCCGTTTGGTTAGTTTCGGTGTGGTGAGGTTCGGTGTGGTGAGTTTCGGAGTGATGAATTTCGGTGTGATGAGTTATGGTGTGGTGGATTTTTATGTGGTGTATTTAAAGAATTTGGGTTGGTTTGTGTGAAATATCTTGATATCACTGTAATGTCGACATACAACATCATGAAAATTCACCTTCTATAGAGGATGCCATGCCCAGTGATCCAATTGCGCCCACTTTCGGCGAGATTGTTTAGAATGGATAAATATAACGCTGACCGCAATTTCATTAAATTTTCTATACCAATTACTGATAAAATGTGTTGCCCAGTCCATCAATCTCACCAAAATTAAAAATTATTCGACATAAAAAACATTGTTCGAAAATTATCGAAAAAAAAAAAATGTATTAAAAAAATGTTTGGAAGACAAAAAGAACGCAATGGTCGAAATTACCATTTTACAAAAAAAAAATGATTCCACAAAAATTGGAGGACAAAAAGAACGCAATGGCCAACACATATAAACCGCAAAGTCGTTACTAGGACAACAACATTTACATCCAAACATATACCTGTGTCGCTCATTTTCTGCTGTACCACATGTCTCTTTCGCCTTTGTGGAAATAAAACTGTTCTTACTACTCTCTTGAGAACTTAACATAATTCTAAAATTAATCTAGACAATATTGTGTACCTAGTACAATTAATACATAGGATATATAATACAATTTAGCACGAAATTTACTTCTGTAAATCAAGAAGAATATATGTAATTATTTTCGTGCTAGCAACGCTCATAACTTCTGCAAAATCTCAACGATATTGTTTTTTTTTTATAATAATTATTATTTTTTTTTATTTTTAATAATCAAACCAATTAATTTTCTGGATTTCAAGAAATAATCCAGAAAATTTCAGAAGATTCTCACGTTTTCTTTGTTATGAAAATAACTTCTTAAAATCCAGTAGTAAATAGCGGCAGAAACATTTTTGATAATTGCCTTGTCATGAACGATTTAATTTTATATGTTTAAGAAATAAGCTTCCTGAATATAAGAAGGAAACATTCTGATATTATAGATGAACTTGGTGTTCAATTTTGCATTTACGAAGAATTCTTCTTTTGTTCCAAAAGATTATTATACTTCGTACTAATAGAAGTAGGTCAAATCATGTAGTTAATGGGTTATAAAACGTTTAAAATACCATAAACACTCAACAATTATGATTCTAGTAAAATTTCTGCCAGGGATATAAAATATATGCGAAGTGAACATGCCTGAGTAAGATTTGTTATATTATTTTACTGTTGTCTTCTTTAAATAGCAGACAACAAGTAAAATCTATCTAATAAATGCCATTAAAGTGTACCCATATCATGAGTCGTAGTCAAGTACAAAATTGTATATGTAAATTAGTTGATTCCACATGCATGATGCTCCCTCTAAGGAGTACACGTTGCGAAGACACACGCTGACAAGGCATGCTAATAAGACATACACAAAATTCCGGTGCGAATATTAATCATTCTGACACCAAATAACTACGTAATCAAGGTAACACAGACAACAGTATAAAACGAAATAGACAAAAAAAAATTCAAATTCTCATACAATACAAACATTTTGCTCTACATGAATGAGAATACAGTTATTGTTCTTTTAAATATTATATGTACTATATAGAATAAGAAGACATTTTCTTAGTAATAATAACTGCCACAGACTTTACCAACATTTTATAGAATTTCATATACAATGCTGATATTATTTTCTTCATTTTGTGTTGTATTCATTTTGTGTGCAAAGGTACAAGCAGTATATGGAGATGTAGTACTATTTTAATATATTATGTGATTTGTAATATGGTATTTTTATATTTGTTTTTTTTTTTATTCTATTTCTATTAGAACTCATGATGTCTGTGATACATATATATAACTAGATTCACATTTTGACATTAATTTGAATGGCTGTCATATTAGTGAGAAATTAAATTATATTTGGAGGCAATTCGTACTGCGATATGATATTTGAAATAGGCGAAATTCACGACAGAAACCTATTAAAAATATGGATCAATAAATAAAATAATATTTAACAAATTGATTACAGATATCTATTAGAAATGTCCGGACGTAATTTTGAATAAAGTTTTAAAAGCTCTAATAAGTCTTAACGTTAATGGCTTTTTAAAATTTTGACATTGATAAAAATATGTTATATATAAAAAATTATTTCTCCTTTATATCAAAAAACATCTCTTCAAATTTTAGACAAAATATTTATAAATAATAGAACTAATTTTGTGAAAAATTATAGCCAAATCAAAAAAAAAGCTGTTTTTGCCGAAATTCGAATTCGAAAACTTTACAATAATTTATTAATTATAAGTCAAACTATAAAGAAAATATTGTAAACCAGAATCAAAAAATACATTTAATTCTTAGTATAATAGATATCAAAATATCTATTTTGTAACATTATTGACCTAGATACTGGCTTATGAAGTTACCTTTATACGAAAAAGTTATTTTTTTGTGAAGCATCATAATTTTGTGAAATTTTCTATTTTCGAAAAAAAAAAATTCAACCTACATATTTTTTTATATATTCAAAACCATGAACTAAATTTCACGAAAATCGAAGAAAAAAAATTTAAAACCTTTTGATTTGATGTGGAATTACCCACCTATATGATTTTGATGTTGATGAACATTTAAAATTTTACACATATATAAAACAATGTTCAGTCTATGGAATGTTATTATTATTAAGAATTTTTTTTCTTAATATTTTTGGTTATAAAGGGTTTTTTAACAGGGACACTACAAAAGTAGAGCGACAGGGACAGCAAACGACGCCATATTTCTTGCCGCTCTTTTGACATTTCTCTTCAGTAAGGTTTGCCATTTCATGATGGAAAGATATACGAATTCGAATTTCGGTAGTAAATTTTAATAATTTCGACTCGTTGTTGGCTCGTATATCGCGTCCCTGTTGAAAAACCCTTGAAAAAAAACTTTTGTAGCGCTCTTATTGAAAAACCCTTTATCTTAGTGTATTACGTTAACTCAAACATAATAATTTAAGTTATTTTCTTCTATATTTATTTAGCTATATTTTTTGTAAATATATTTAGTATTAAAATAATAATGTTCAGTAATCAAGAAGAAGCCGGCCTCAGCAGTCCAGAGGTAGCCCGCTGGACTTGCATTCTGAAGGTCTCGGGTTCGAATTCCGGCTTGGGCATGGGCGCTCGTGGTGATATTAAACACAAAATTGTAGGGAATAGATTCCACAGTACAATGGATATAGTCTGTCTGAGTGCTGTGGATCTTAGTAGATATTCCAAAAAAAAAAAAAAATCAAGAAGAATATTTCCTCTTTTTAGAAGTTTATTGATCTAAATAATTGTTAATTAGATACAACTGAAACTTATTAAATTAATATTTATTTATTTTCATTTTACCGAATTTATTTAGTTTAATTTTTTAAAAGTTTTAAGTCCTTAAATTATATAATGAAGAAAATTTCTATTTTCAAGAACTTTGTTTCTTTTAAATAGTTGTTAATGTTTTAACAATTAAAGAATGATTCAATTTGATTAATGTAGAATTAATTCAGTTTCATTTTTGTTAAAGGTTTTGCATATTCGAATTACAAGGTTTATTAATTAAGACGAATATTTATTATTCCCATATTATGAAATATTCAAAATATTTTATGTATTTTTAATTGAGGTGCATCATTCAGTTTTTCGAGCGAATGAAAAGTGCAAAAAGCATCTTTTTTCTTTCGACTTTGTAAAATTTAACAACGATTCTGATGTACTTTCGTCAAAAAGTTTCTGTTGTCGAAGTACATTATGTGGGTTTAAGATCAGTAGGAATTTAAGTTTTACAAATAAAAACGATAATTTTTGATGTATTCTTATAAGATCGAAAAGGCAAACAATTCTAGAATTAACTAAAATATGATGTATTTTGTTTAACTGATATTTGACGAAGTGTAGTTTCTTATAATCAAGGAGGTATTTTTTATATTTTAGGAAGTTCATTGCTTTTGCTTTCCGTACAATTAAATTACCCTAAACTAGTTCGTAAAATTGATATTGTTGAAATGCAGTTTCTTTAGATCAAGAAGTTTTTTTTTTGTACTTTAGAAAGTGCTTTAAATTCTGAGTATAAAAAGTAAACTTTAACATTTTGTAATTATGTTATTTGTAGAAATATTGTTTCTTAAAATCAAGAATCAAATTTTAGAAATTTCATTTCTTTTTGTGTACAAAACGTACATCCCAACCATGTAATTAGCAGTTCTAGTACATAAACTACCACAGCGCAGCGATGAACAAAAGATAAAGATGAGGTCGAGGCTACAGCACCACAGTGGAATTTTCATATTCCATCCAAATTCGAATATTCGCACAACTCAACAACACAGACACACTACTGATGTGCTACATTTTGCTCATGCACACACACACATTGCCGTTGTTGGCTTGCAACTTGTTTTTTTCCGTTTCCTGTCTAGAGCGTAGTCATCATAATGCGAGCACCACACATCGTCTACACACATCGACCTCCTTTGTATGAATACCACAAAAAACCTTCACATAAGCGCATTAACATTCGCATCACGACAAAATGTTCAATCAACAGTCGCTCCAAAGCATTCGTGTGGTATATGTTTTTTTTTTTTTCATTTACAGATTCGTATATAATATTTGTACCATTTACTGGGACACATCCACATGCCAATTTTGTCTTCAAAGAGTTCAGTCTCACGAATTAATTTTAGTTCTTATTCGTGCCACAAAGCCACAACGAAAATTAGCTCAGTCACAGCTCTTAAGCACATATGATATGGGACTAATATGAAAGTCTTCATGCAGGGTTAAATTATGTGAATTCCATATTATGAATAGAAAATCTATAAAAAATTATTTAAAAATGTGTGCTTTTATTTTAAACACATCATAGATTTCTGAATAGGGGACATTCCACACCAAATCGACAAGCGGTTGGAACTCACCTTCTTCGATTTCAATTAAATTTTGGGAATTGATAAAGGATATTGAGACATGCACTAACCAATTTTTTTTTATTTTTTCCGACCACTACTTCTAGGATACAGTGGCTCAAAGTTGGAAAAAGGGCCAAAAATCAGTTTTGTATGGTTGTTCATATTTAAATATCTCTTAAACTAGAAATGCTTAAATCTCCATTGCCGTTGATGGCTCGATTTAAAGCTAATAGAACAAGCTTTCAGAAAAATTGTAATTTCTAAACGTGAACATGTGGCCCGTGGTCATTATCCTTGCACTTCAAAATTGATGTCATTAAAAAGGACCCTTTTTAAAATTCTGAAAAAAATCGTAAATTTTTGTCAATTTTTATTAATGTTCATGCAAAATTTCTAGATGGTATTTTGATGGCATCATATTTTAAAAAATAATTTTCTAAATTTTTATTTATTTTTTGTATAAAAAAAACATTTATTTTTTTACAGTAAAAGTTGTAATAATTCCTGAATATATATGTAACTCTGATTTATAAAATGTCGCCAGTTTTATCACATTGAATCTAGTTTTTGAGATACTGATTTTGGGATATAGTGTTTACGATATTTGAAAAATGGTATATATCTCAAAAACTAGAGACAATTTGATGAAACTGACGCCATTTTCGAAATTAGAGTTAAAAATGCATTGAAAAATTATTGCAAATTTTACTTTTGAAAATAATATATTTTTTCAATACAAAAAATATTGAAAAAATTAAGAATATTATTTTTTAAAATATGATGCCATCAAAATATCATCTTGAAATTTTGCATGAACATTTACAATAAATTGATGAAAATTTAGGATTTTTTTCAGAATTTTAAAAAGGATTCTTTTTAAGGACCACAATTTTGAAGTGCAAAGATAATGACCACGGGCCACATGTTAACGTTTAAAAGTTAATTTTTCTAAAAGCTTGTTCTATTAACTTTAAAACGATCCATCAATGAAATTTCTAGCATTTCTAGTTGAAGAGATATTTAAATATGAACAACCATACAAAAGTGATTTTTGGCTCTTTTTTCCAACTTTGAGTCACTGTATCTCTGGAAGTATTGGTCGGAAAAAATAAAAAAAAATGGTTAGTGCATGTCTCGATACCCTTTATCAGTATCATTAAAATCGAAAAGGTAAAATCTCAAATTTGACTTTTTTTGGGCGATTTGGTGTGGAATGGCCCATAGATCTTATATTTAATTATATTAAATTTTGAATAATAATTTTAATAAAAAATGAAAATTATATAAATATAAATTTTATTTATTAAGCTTTGGTTTGTCGATTACATATTAGTATGCCAAAAGTCTCAATATTGTTATGTGTTCGTTATGAGGTGTAGTATAAATTGCAAAATATCGAGCGTCAAACTGGATCTACCCAAGTAGGTAGATATTTAACATTTGCATGCATGCATTCGTTTCATCACTGACAGTAGTGCACACTACTTCAGCGAACACTTTTTGAGCGAATTATGTAACTGAAAGAGAGTACAATTGGATAAACTAAAGAGATAACTGCACTGTACTCGTTTGTAGTGCACACTACTTCAGTGCACGCTGTTTGATCGACTCATGTCATGGGCAGATAGTGTAATTGAATAAACGCAAGAGACAAAATGAATAGTGCACTGTACTCGTTTGTTTCAAAATAAAACATGTGCACTGCTTGATGTTACAGAATACGTTTGATGTTTTGTAAAATCAAAACGTTAACAGTAGGAACTGTACGAAAAATAAAGAGTACATCGAATAATAAGAGATCAATTTTTTTATTAAATTTTTTTATTAAAGATTTTGAGGTGAGTTGTTAATTCAGTCAAATTTGTTTTTTATTTTTATAATTTATAATAGAAAAAACAAATATACTCAGACTACTTTGCAAACTAAGCTTTATATACTAAAAGTGCTTTGGTGCACTCTCTGTAGTGCACCATACAAATGTTTTATGAGTACACTGCAGGTTTATGTTTTTTGTTTGTTTTGAATTCATTTGTGCAACGAATAATCAAAGCATGCACATATTTGTTATTGAAGTTGTTAGTACAAGATAGTAAGTATTTAAAATATAAGTGTATGGCGAATGGAAACGCATATGTTTATTAGATATCGATACATTCTGACCCAGTTTTATCGGTACTAGATATCGAAACTATATGAAAGAGAATAATAATTACTTTTATAAAAATTGCGATTTCGATAAATATAAATGTTTAATTTAATATACGAACAATTTAATATATAAAGATACAAGATCGAACAATTTTATCGAAGCTATTTTGATAAAGCATGCAGGTTTAAAATTAAATAGTTTCGCGGGATAGCGATTTCGGGTTGAATATGTATTTTAAAAATCCTGAATCAAGCACTTTATATAGCTATTTGCAATAGGAGTTATGCAATGACAAGTTTATTGCACTCACCGAGAAACTATATACTGAATTTTCTACGAGAAGTTTCTACTTAAATCAAAAAAAAAACATATATAGATAAATATGTCGTTTTGTGTATTGCAAATGTACTTTCAATACATAATGTAATATATCGACGCCTGAGTGATGCATCTGCAATATTACTGAAAGACATTTTTTACTCAATGCAGTGTAGCATTCAAACCCATGAAATACCTACGTATTGCCAACTTTACTTTCTACCTCGACAAGTAGTCCGCCAAGTCTGAACAACATTTCGTCACTGTCACTGTCATCGCTTGTGTGACAATTTACGGCTGCTACCGATTTCCGACAATTTTTCTACTGACATCTGCCAGATGTCAGCATGAACTTATTTTATTGTTATTGCACAATAAATGCATTGTTCGGTGACCTATTTGAGAATTCTATTTCATTTTTTTGCACAAAGTTGTTAATATTTATAAAAAATTAGAACTTTAAACAATAATATATGTCGAATTGAAACAATTATTCAATCGAATTTGTTTATTTTTAAATTCTTTTTTTTAGCACAAAAACATTATTTTTTCAACCGAATTTAATTCGTTCAAATAAATTCTGAACGAGTTTGATTCGATTATACTTTCATGCACTCATTTTCGTGCATTTAATTTCGCAGTTATTCTTGTATATATTTGTTGCAATGTTTCTAAAGTGGCATCAGTTTTAACAGTTCTAGTTCAAGGGATATAACCTTTTCATTTTCTCATAGTTTTGATCTTTTGTTATTTATTGTAGAGGTAGAATTAAATGATCTTTTCGGCGTAAGACATTGAAAATCATGCACATTTTATTATATGCGACAAAAAAAAAGTTTGCGGCATATCTATTTAAAACTGCAGGTGCGTCTGTCTGTTTGTCCCAGTATCACTTTAAAACCGCTGAATCGATTTGAGGATAACATATGCCATATTTATATGGGTGGGATTGGACTACGAGGCGGCTTAAACTTTTAAAACGATACAACACCGCAATTATAACAGCTACGAATATTATACAAAATCAACCCAAACAAAAATAACACAAATTAAAATGAAAGAAAAATGTCCAATGTCAAGGAAAAGCAAAAACACAAAGTCCAACGCAAAATCAAAAGCAAAAACTCAAAACCAAAAAATAAAACACAATATCGTAGAAAAGGTAAAACAAAGCCAAAAAAAGAACAAATACAAAAACCAAGAAAAAAACACTGAAAATCGAAAATCGGAAGAAAAGTAAAAACAAAAAAAAACACATAAAAAGTAAAAAATACAGAACAAAATCAAAAAACAAAAAAAAAACATAAAATCAAACGAAAAACAAACACACAAAAAAAAACTACAAAAATAAATAAAAACAAAATAAAACCCAAAAAAAAAAAGGAAAACAAAAAAAAAAAGAAAAAAAAAGATGAAAAGTCAAAACAAAAGCAATAAAAAGAAAGAAAAAAAAAGATGAAAAGTCAAAACAAAAGCAAAAAAAAAAGAAAGTAAAACAAAAACTTATAAACAAAAAAGTCAAAACACAAAGTCAAGAGAATAAAAAAATTAAAAGCAAAAAACAAAAACTCAACACATAAAATAAAACGACAAACAAATACAAAAAAGTAAAATCCAAAAAAAAGTAAAACAAATGCAAAGTAGTAGCAGCGGATTTTCAAAAATACCGACTGGGTATCCCTTATAAAGACCTGGTTCAATAAAGAGCTTGGTTTGCGGCAGGACCGGTGAGTAATTTTGTAAATTACGCTAAAATTATGTGGACATAAATATAATGCACTTTATACACAAACTATACGAAATAACAAAGTCTTATTAGATTTGTTGAATTTTAGCTGCAATTTATTTAGTTTTTTAATAAGCTAATTTCTTTGAATCTGGAATAATACTTCGTAAACATTTTTTTTAAATAGTAGTAAAAAGTGCCATACATATTTGTTATTGTTATAAAGCTCGTTTATATTTCTAGATGATTTAAAATTTATTTTCTTAATATTAAGTAATTATATTATTGTATTTTAGTAGAATGTCGTTTGTTGAATATTTAAATAAATATATAATTCTAATTTTGGATATATGTTTATGAAAACACCTTTTTTTACATTCAGTAGTGAAAAGTTTCACACATATTTGATATTATTTAAAAATTTATTTTATTATTGTGAAGTAGAAATATGTTTAATTAAAGAGAATAAGTCTAACGAATGGTACATGTAATTCTCATAAACTAATAAGAATGCGTCTCGAATACAAATGCAAAACAAATTAAATTACATTTTGGTATCTTTGAAAATAATAAAAAAAAACATATTACATAAGATGCGCATAAAAAAATCTTAATTTCTAAGACTATAAATTGGACAAGGAATCAAAACCATCGCAACACTAATGAGTTTCTTATGCCATTTGAATTGTTTAGGTATTATAAAGATATACAAATGAAAACAATAAAAATAAATTTTATAAAAAATATACAATCAATAACATGGACCAATATCCGTTGTTTTTACTGTCAATGCGCTTAGTTACTTTGGCAGAAGGCAAGTCAGGAAAAAACATGGGGAAAAATAAAAAAGTATAAAAAAAAACAAAATGTAATCAAGTGTAGCAGTATTTTTATTACTTCATTTTGCACAACACTTCTTTCTTTGGTGCCTTCAGCTATTTTTTTGTTTCGAAAATAACAAAATAATGCGTATTTTTCTTTAAAATAATGAATTTTACTTTGATGGCTAAAAAGAAAAACAAACATACACACTAGGGGTTATTTTGAGTTGTTAGATCTTACGCAATCAAAGATGAGCCACAATGAAAAAATTTAGTAGATGGCAACAAAATTCAATATATTTTATTTATCGTTTTACATTTTTTTACATTTTGCATAAAATTCAAATTTTTTCATTTTAATAAAATAAAATATATAAATAATGTTTTACGATTTTTCAGTACAAAATAAAAGTTGTCAAACGAATGTAACATGTTCTTGTGAAATATGAACAAATTGGATACAAAATTGTATTTACAAAATTTTGTATATCGTGTGATAATAAATTTTAAAATTGAGAATAACTAAATCAAAAAAAAAAAAATTGCTTTTAAAAAGAAATATTTAATGTGCAATATTATTAATCACATGTACGTCTCATTGCATTCTGAGTTAATTTTAGAAATTATTGTTTAAAATTATTTGGAATGCGTGCAAACAATGCTAATTAGTGCCAACCAAACCATACAGTATTACAAACCTCACCCATGCGTATCATAATAAATTGCAAATATATGTCATGACACACTTTATTCAACGCTTTTCGGTTCTTTGTTTGATTTTGCTCGCGAGCTGTAACATTAAGTGACAATAATTTTTCATATGCGCACAGAAGCGCTGCACTAAGAGCAAATGCTACGACTTGTGGTTTGAAGTTAAAGACCATTATAATATATAGCAGAAAACGACAAAATTACGTTTTTTATATTTAACAAAGGATAACTATTGCTTGAGTGCGGTAATTCTAAAATACTACGAAAATTATAAATAAGAAATGACTCATTTCATACAAAGAGATTATTCAATGTAATTATACCCTACACCTATGAGGTATAGGGTATATTAACTTTGTGCATATATTGTAACGCCCCTTAGGAGGCGTGTCCGGTATAGAAAAGTATATATATTCTTGATCAGCATCACTACCCGAGTCCGTTTAGCCAAGTCCGTCTTGCTGTCCGAATACAGAATAACTTGAGAAATACTGATCAGAATGCGATAAAATTTCGTCTCAATTTTTAGGAACTTTTAGGAACTTAGCCAAAATTAGAAACTGAGTTTGAAAATGAGCCAAATCAGTCAACGGACACGCCCACCTCCCATACACGTCACTTTTATATAACTCTTTCGGAACTAATAACTCGAAAAGTATTCAAGATATAGGTATAAAAAAAAAGATATAGGATAAAAGGTATTGTTATAATTCACCTTAAAATATGTGGTCCAAAAATGGGCGTGATCCGCCCACTTTTTTTTTTCATTATTTCCCTGGTTTTCATAATGAAAATTTGATCCGTAAATTATTAAAATCAAATCTATAAAATATTAGCCTTTCAAAATTTTAAATATAGACGTTGTCCTCCGAATTATATGTTTTTATTTTTTTTATTAGTTTTTTATACTTTCATATAAATTTTTTAATTTATGGAGATATAAGACGTAAATTTCTGATATGTGAATAATATTCTGAGGGTGGGGAGGTTCCGCATAATTAAAATCTTTAAAATTAAGGTATGCAATTAAATATGCCACATTAATGTCCCCACCAAAGGTGTAAGGTATTCCATAGTCGGGCCCAACCGACTATAAAAATCCGCCCCATGTGACCTAACTCTCCCAACTCGTTTTTTTTTTATTTTATTCATCATATTCATCAATGGAATATTTCATTCATTGTAGTAAAATCCAATATTTTAAATGATTTTCATGTTGAGCTTAATATAATTTCTTATCATATTTTTTTATAAATAATATTCATATTAAGCTATCCATGAACAGTTTTAATTATAAATTAATATTATAAAACTTTTTTCTAATTTATATATATCGAGCAAGCAGTAAATAATAAATTATAAACAATAACCATTAGAAATTCTGAATATTTTTATTGAAATTTGGTTTGAGGAACAAAACTCTTCAATATGATGAACATTTATGTTGTGTCTTATGAATTTGTTAATTAATATGATGAAACGTAGTCTTCGCATACACTTCCTTAAATTGAAGAACAATTTTTAATAATTCATCAAATGGGTTTTGTTGGTATCTGCATACATTCAATATACGTCCGCTGTTTGTGCATACAAACCAGGGGTTCCAATCCCAAAGCATTTTGACAATCGCAGTACTTTCGGGATTAGAAAAAGTATTTCAGGGAACTGACATTTAGTCCGAATTATTGAAATTTCTATGACAGATTACAAAAACGAAAAGTATATAAATTTGACATTTGCACAAATGTATAATAAACCTAATTCTACACATTATTTTTATCTCAAAACATATACTGACGGCTACACTATATTGAAAATCAAATTAATATATTGCATTTATAAAACAAGTACAAGCACTGTCAAAACAAACATGTGTAGTGCACTGTATTAAATAATGTACACTGAAAATTGAGTATACCGAAATCACTGAACTTGACACTGAATAGTTAGTGCATTTTACTTTATTTGAGTATCATGTTGTATACGTTATTAAAACATAATTACGACAACAACATGACTGCCATCTAAAGTGTCAGATTTGTTGTTGTTTCAACGAAAATAGTGGCATTTTGTGTTTTGACATTGAATATCTTGAAAAATGTCTCGAAACATATGAAATAAATAATGTGCTCGCTATAGATAATACTGCAGATTGCACTAAATAGTTGTAATGCAGTGAACAATAATAGAAGTGATATCATGATAATAATAATAATGGTTTGGCGCTACAGTCCTGTATAGAACTTCGGCCGAGCAGTCAAACGCACTAACCACTGAGCTACCGCGGCTATCATGATAACAAACATTTATCATCAAGGCCTAAAAAATAATGATAATATACTGCTGCAAACTTTTTAATTGGTAATTTCATGGATTTTACAGTCTGAAAAAAATAAAGAAAAAACAGAAAATACCTGTAATTTGAGTTTCTAATACATTTTGTAGTAAAATCAAGGTTAATAAATAAAAATGCACTTTAAAAGTAATGTGTTTACATTTAGTACTAAATAAAAAAGATCAAATAAAAAAAAATATTAATTTTACAACAATAATAGTTCTTCCCATTATTTTATTTATCCAAGAAATATGTTTTGAATTTGTTTCCATTTTACCTTTCAGTCGAAATCGTATTCAAATTTTAAAATAAATAGAATGCAATTTGCCTTTGGTTGTTTCCAATATACCTTTCAGCTAAAATCGTATTCAATTTTGACAACGATTTGACTGTAATTTTCCCGATATATTTATTTACAAAAATTTTATTCACTTCACTCATTTCCCGCTGGGTAAAGATATAAAATAAAACAAAATAACCCTACATATGCAGTGATTCAGAGGCGTGTTTGTAGAGTGTAAGGCTGGGAAAACAATGTTATTTTTTTTAGTTTTACTTAATTGCCAATGGCTTGTCTTAAGTGGTGGCAACATAAAATGTGAAAAAGTTTTCGAAAGCAAGCAATTATGTATGTCTGGCAAAAGGACCTTAAAATAAAATAGCAAATATACTTGAAGCATTATAAAGAAATTACATTATGGTTTTGAAGTGACAAAGAAAATACTTAAAATTAGACAAAAAAAAAAAAAAAAAAAGCTAATTTTAAAATTAAAAATTTGTAGATGATTTAATCGATTAAAGCAATTTTAGCATGACACTTAAAATATGCGACATGCCACATGGTGGTGATTTCGCTTTATATCAATTTAATCATCATTTTGCATTAAACTCTCATTGAAAATTAATTTTCCTAAGTATTTTTCCATGTCAATATACATAAATTTTTGCATGTAATAAAGAAATTTCAAATTCAAAACAGATGTGTTCACATGTTCAACCAACATCCCTTTTTCTCGTAGACTTCTTGCGTGTCACTATGTTAAAAACAACCTTAAAAGCATAATGTTTTTTTTTGTACCTTTATTTAATTAATGAAATTGGTTTTTCTTGTTATTAAAAGAAATTTTGCAAACTTTTTACAAGCACTGCGTATTTTAGGTGCTTTTTACAAGCTGAATGAAATTAGTACCACTTTATATTAACTCTCATTTTTCATTTTTATTTTACATGTTCCCAGAACATAATTTTGCAAATCAACAACTGCTTTGTGGGTTTAATGCATTTAAACAGTGATTTCGCTTTGGTTCAGTGCAATGCCAGCATTTGTATTACACTCTTGAACACCCAGCTAAATGAGAATTAATGGCGCCATGTGCTGGCAAAGTCATTTGAATTTATCTGAAATGTGCTATATTAGTGCTGGGTCACAAAGTATTTTGAGGGAGTGAATGGGGATGGTATACTTAAATCCCTAGGTACCATATTAAGTTGTACTGACAAATATAATTTTGCTGTAATTAGAACAATAATAGTTTCACTAAAATTCAAAAGTTCACTAAAAATTTAAAATTTATCATAAAATTCAATTTAACTCAAAAATGAAAATTATCTCTCAAAATTTTAAAATACAAAATTCTCAGATAACATTTTATTGTTCTCTAAAATTTTAAAATTTTACTGTATAATTAAAAAAAAGTTCACTAAAAATTTCAAATTTTTACTAAAAATTAAGATGTTCATTAAAAATTAAAATGTTCATTAAAAATTAAAATGTTCACTAAAAAATTATTTTCCACTAAAAATTAAAATGATCACTAAAAATTTATATTTTCACTTGAAAATTAAAAATTCAATTTTTCACTGAAAATGTATCTTTCAATAAAAAATTTAAATTAAAAAAAAATAATAATTTTTTCTCAAAATGCATATATTTAAAAGTTTACTAAAATTCAAATGTGCACTAAAAACTCAAATTGTAACTTAAAAATTTAATTTTGAATAAAAATGCAAATGTTTACTAAGAATTCAAATGTTCGATAAAAATGCTAAAGTTCACTAAAATTTTAATGTTCGTTAAAAATTAAAATTGTGTTTATATATTGAAATGTGCACTAAAACTTTAAAAATTGAAGATAAATTCAATTATTGAAAAAAAATTAAAAGGTTTTCTAATAATTTAAAAGTACACTAAAAATTTAAATGTTCACTAAAAATTCAAAAGTTAATTAAAAATTTAAATTGTTATTAAAAATTTAATTATCCACTAAACTTTCAAATGTTCATTAAAAATTCAAATGTTCGCCAAAAATGCAAACGTTCACTAAAAATTTGAAAGTTCGTTAAAAATATTTTTTTTATATATTGAAATATGCACTAAACTTAAAAAATTGAAGATAAATTCAAATATTCAATAAAATATTCTAAAAATTTAAAAGAACACAAAAATAAAAATGTTCTCTAAAAATTTAAAAGTACACTAAAATTTAAATGTTCCTAAATAGTTCAAATGCGTATTATTATTAAATGTGCAATAAAATTCAAAATTTTTACTTAAAATAATACAACATAAATTATTTTACATAAAATTTCGTTTTTACTTAAAACGATCTCTATACAAAAAAAAAAAATCTGCAAAAAATTTAAAATTTTCTAAAAAAAGAGAAATACAGTAGGAATATATTACAACACATTAGTAAAATGCAATTTTAAACTTTGTTTTTAGTCAAATCAACTTTAGAATAATTTTGGCGTGCCTTCTTCCAAAGAGTATATTTCACAAAAGGTATTAAACTGTTTGCGCGAAGAAAACAAAATCAATATAAAATTTTGCTTCTGTCAGGGGTTTTTATGTAAAACCTGGCCTAAGTATTTATGCGCTTTTAGCGCGTGCGAAATTGAAAAAGTTTCCACTTTAAATGCGTTGAAATTATTCATCTGGCAAAAAATAAAAATGTAAAAAAATGAAAAAGTAAAAAATAAAATAAAACCATTCAACGTTGCTGCAAACAATTTATTCTTTGCCGAATGTATATTTCGCGAAGCATATTTTTAGGCTGTAGGCTGTGTACAACGTAAATGAAAAGAAAATGCAATCATATTTTATGCCTTCAGACGTCGTCGTTGGTGCACAAAAGTTTTTTTAATAAAATTCTTGCACACGCAAAAAAGTGCGAAAATATTTTTCGTACATTTTTATTAAATTTTATATATATGTTTTTTCCTAATTTTTCCTTTTGTAATTTTAATACAATTCTTTATTTTTGCAATATGCGTTCTTTGCCACAGCACTTTATGTGTGTTTTTTTTTGGTTTTAGCCGCATAGCAACGCGCATAATACAGTGTTTTACCTGTATTGACAGCTAATGTCTCTGGTAGAATGTATCACTGAGATGTTGACATTTTCTTTGTGACATTTCAATGAGAGCTGCTGGTTGTTTTGTGATAAGCTAGAAAAATGTATTTAATTTTTTATGCAGGGTATCTGATTCATGTTAATAATTCATGCGGCCATTCTATTCTAAAAAAATATATATATAAAATAAAAAAATCTAGTTTTGAACCCAGTTTGCGATTTTAGAATAAAAATGAAAAAAGGGACCGCAAAGAACCGTAATCGTAACCGTTTCTATTTTTGGAACCGGAATATGAAACGTTATTAAAAAAATGTGTGGAACCGGAATCAGCTCTCATATTATTTTTTGGTTGGATATTTGAAAAACCATGGAACCAGAACCGGAATTGACATTTCCAAGGGCTTAGTCCTTGTCAGGGATCGCAAAGAACCGAAATCGAAACCGTTTCGATTTTTGTAACCGGAACTGGAATCTAAACCGTTATTAAGATAATGTGTGAAACCGGAATCGGTACCCATACGATTTCTTTTGGTTGGAACCCGAATCGGAATCGGAACCGATAGTGTAAAAACCTTGGAACGAGAACCGGAACCGATTTTTCAAAAGATTTTAGTCCCTGCCAAGGACCGAAAAGATCCGGAATCGGAACCGTTTCGATTTTTGGAACCGTAACTGGAATATTAGCCATTTTTAAAGAAATGTATGGAACCGGAATCGACACCCATACGTTTTGTTTATGGGTGAAACCGGAATCGAAACCGAATTTTAAAAATTTAGAACAAGAAACGGGACAAGTCAGGTACTGCAAAGAACGGGAATCGGAATCGTTTTGATTTTTGTAATCGGAACTGGAATCTAAACCATTATTAAGAAAATATGTGGAACCGGATTCAGCACCCAAACGTTTTTTTGCTGGAACCGGAATCGGAACCGGTATTTTAAAAACCTTGGAACCAGAACCGGATTTTTCAAAAGATTTAAGTCCTGTTAAGGACCGCAAAGAACCGGAATCGGAACCGTTTCGATTTTTGGAACCGAAACTGGAATCTAAACCATTATTAAGAAAATGTGTGGAACCGAATTCAGCACCCAAACGTTTTTTTTTTGTTGGAACCGGAATCGGAACCCATATATTAAAAACGTTGGAACCGGAACATTTCAAAGAGTTTTAGTCCTTTTCAGGGACCGCAAAGAACCCGAATCGTAACCGTTTCAATTTTTGGGACAATAACTGGTATCTAAACCTTTATTATGAAAATGTGTGAAACCGGAATCAAAGCCATACAATTTTGTTTGGTTGGAACCGGAATCAGAATACGAACAGATGTTTTAAAAAATCTTGGAACCGGAACCGGAATCGATATGTCAAAAGATCGGAACCATTTTTGTTTTTGGAACCAAAACCGGATTTTTGGGACAAGAACTGGAATCTAAACCGTTATTAAAGAAATGTGCAGAACTGGAATACCTAGAATAACCCCCTGAATTATTGACAAGATTGCACCCAACAGCATATTTTTGTGTGTCTTTGGTATACATGACAAAAATGACAAATACTTCAAATTTAATAGAATCTTATTTAGTTTATTTATTTTTTTATTGCATTTGCACCACGTTACATACAATAACAAATGCTTTGTAATTATTAATAGCAGTCAACTGTGTGTAACATGCGTGCACAGCATGACGTAATCTCAACGCAATTCAATTTTACTACTGTTTCTCATACGTAACGCTGCACACAACAACTTGCACACATTGGATTTGGCTTTGATATGGATGGGCGGCACTGTTTGCAACGCTTTCTTTATTGCTCTGTACTAACTTTGCGCTGCACTCTGGAAAAAGTAATAGGAAATGAAATTGCTTTGAATAAACAAAATATGATTTTAGCTCATACACATTTTTGTCACAAAATATAATATGTTTAGAACATAATTATTTTAAAATATATTTAATTTAAATTTAATTCATAGTTTAGTAGTAATGACATCAAATATATGAGTTTCAAATGTCTTTAACGATCTTGTTATTTATATATATACATTATGTATTTGTGAAAAAAAAAAATATTATGTTTGCAGTAAAATATTATGGTAATTTTTAAGTTACGTTGATTTAAAAGTTATATTTTTATCAACTAAAAATGAAATTGTTCTCCTCAATACAATAAATACGATTCTCGTGCAAAAACAATATATTTCTGTGCCTAAATATTTGAAACATAATATGTTTGCAACAAAATATGTTTTATAAAATAATTTTATTATGTTTAGTATTATTTGTGTTTATAATGTTAAAAATTTAAAGTTATTTATACATTTATTATGAATTAAGCTGTTCATTATATCTTTGTGTATTCAATATTTAGGATAAGACTTATTTTATTGAAATTCAACCCCAACCATAAGAGGATTAAGTGTTTAAGTATTGTATAGATGTTGGTCGAAACGTGTCGAAAATATGTATGTAGTATAAAAGGGTGCAGCTTCTGAGGTACCGCATATCAGTTCTGATTTGAAAGTCATCGAGTACATGTCGTGTGCAATGAATATAAAGTTTAATTATGGATATGCATCAGTTGTTAGAATTTATAATTACTAAAGTCGTTAGTTTAACTGAATTTATAAATTTAACTGTTATAATATATACGAAACGTAAGTGTCTTTAAATTGTGTACACAACCCACAGAATCGAACCTGTAGAACTGTTCTCCGTTCACTGAATATATCAATATATTTTTTTACAATCAAATTAATAGTTGGAACAAAATTTATTTCAGTATTATAATATTTTTATGTTTATATAACCATTGCTTAGTTATGGTTAAATACTTTACAATTATTATGTTCGCAGCCAAATAATTATGTTGTTAATTTTACTAATTTGAAAATATATATAATTTTTTTTTTGAACTGTCCTTTTATTTTTTTTCCTTTTGTATTGAAATTATTATAAAAAATTATTTGAGAATTTTGATTTTTAAATTATTAACTTTGACCCACAGTACACAGATATTTTTGTGCTGCGGTCACTTGAATGCGGAGCACATTTTTGGCGTTTGCAATTTTTATCTGTTTCCAGCATGAGGCGTGCGCCAATTATTTTGCTACAGTTCGGAGATTGCACAATGCTATTTTTGATTCTTCTGCAAGTGCAGCAAATTGCATATGTCAAAATGAAGCAAAATAAATGTGCACTATCATCAGTCACCTTCATGTGTGCTCATCGAAATTGTGTTATTTACAGAATGTGATCGAAATATTGGATGTGAAATCTATTTTTCACTAAAAATTCAAATTTTCAAAAAAATTAAATTTTTCACTGAAAATTAAATTTTTTACTAAGAATTAATTTTTTTTTTCAAAAAAATTAAATTTTTTACTAAAAATTAAATTTTTTACTAAAAATTAAATTTTTCACTAAAAAATTAAATTTTTCACTAAAAATTCAATTTTTCGCATGAAGATAAAATTTTCACTTAAAATTCTATTTTCCACTTAAATATAAATTTCTCACTAAAATTCGATTTTCACTAAAAATTCATATAATGAATTCAAAAAATGAACATTAAATTTTCACAAGAAAAAAAATTTAAAATTTTCACTAAAAATTCAATTTTTACTAAAATTTAAAGTTTTAATTATTTAAATTAAAAAATTGAAATATTTTATATTGCATCTCGGTTTTAAAAATTTAAACAGATATCGTTTTTGGTTACGATTTCAGACAAATTCAATTGATTTATCCGTTATCTCAATAGTTTTACCACCTGCTAGAATTGTTTTCCAGTTCACAATCAGTAACATCATAAAAGTCACCATTTCTTGTAACAAATTTTAGACCGTTTCGATTTTCCAAATCATGTTGCAAATCACATGAAATTTAGTCATTTCATGTAATTTTTGTGGTCCCAAAAATTATTCATCATGCACATTGCCAAATCCATTTTTATAGTCCTCCCAACGACGATCAAAATTTTCGACGCTATTCTCTCTATATTGTATGATAATACATTGTGCATCAACTTCTGGATCGAGTTCACAGTAGCCCGGGAATGGTATGTCTTCATTAACTTGTTAAATTTGTATTTAATAAACACCACGTCACAAAACAATAAATAGCTTTTGTCTATGGTATAATTATAAGTAATGTATTTGATATGCGCATTATGTGATTTACATAGAGAACTTCTTAAAACTATTTTTTTCACAAAGAATAGCAATTTAAATAGCAATTTTACTTAAAATAGTAATTTCACAATTTTAAAAAAAAAAATTAATTTAATAAGAAACATGTTTCTTAAAATAATAAAACAATTTCTTGTTATAAAGAAACTTTTTTCTTACTTTCCTAAATATAAGATTTTATTTTATAATTTTGCTGTAAAGTTGCTTTACATAAAAAAAATTACTTTAACTAGCATCAAGATCAATTTTACTAATTTTAAGAAAAATATCCAAATAATAAATAAAATGTTTCTTAAAATAATAAAACAATTTCTTGTTAATGAGAAACTTTTTTTTAATTTCTTAAATGTCAGGTTAAATTTCCTTTTATTTAGAAACTGTGTTCTGAAACGAGAAAATCAATTTTATAACTATTTTTAAAGCGGAAATTTTATATGAAACACTTTTTATTAGACACTTAAAAAGTGCCGAATTTGGATTGATAAACATAGAAAATTGCATAAGAAACCATTTTCTCAAAATAAGAAACATTTTCTTATTATTAATATCATTTTTCTTAATGCTTTATTTAAATTTTCTTATTATTAAGAAACTATTTTCGTAGTGTAGAAATCAATTTCCTTATTATTTTTATTAAAGCTCTACCGCAAAAGTTCAAAATCGATTCTATTAAACACTTGAAAAGTGTCGAATTTTGACTACACATTACAACACGTCTAAAGTACTAAAAATAAAATAATATAAATTGTTTGCATTTTACTGTTTGTAACATAAAACAACAATTTACTAACTGCTTGCGGCCAAATTCTGCATAAATTCTCATAAAAAGCAATCAAGAAATATTTGAATACAAGGCAAAGAAATTCTGGCGCATAAACAAACCAAACCAAACCAAACAAATAAACCGAGATATATTTTGTACGAATGCTTATTTCAGTATTCGCAAGAAGTATTTTCCAATTTGCAGACGAACGAACAGACAGACAGAGTAGTGTAGAATAGGTCCTTTTAAAAGCTGCACACATAACTTGCAAAACAATAACAATGACAAATAAAGCAACCAGAATTGTGGCAGATGAATATTTTATTAAGATGCCAAAAGTATACAATACCACATTGGTGGTATTGTTATTAAATGGTTTATGTAAGAATTGTCTTTTCAAAATTGCTGCAACTAAAAAAAAATATTTTGAGTTATTTTAAAATTATAAAAGTGAATGATAAAGCATTTTAATAGCATAATTTATAATGTACATAATATACAAATAGACAAAATGATTTAAATTAATAAATTTAAAGGGAAAGATGTGTATTGGACATGTTTGTAAATTAGGTACTCCATGGTTTCAACATTTAACGGATTGGTTCACGTGTCTCACAAACTTCAATCAAAATTATAAAAAAACAAATTGCGCAATTGATGCCACTATTTTTATATTATTTAAAAAGTCTCACTGATACTATGGAGAGGTATACGAGATTCGGTCGATAAACTTTTCACCAAACTTATAAAAAGGTCGTCACATATATTAGCGAATATCTTGCGTTTCGTATAATGTATATGATCGAATTTCGAATCAAATGAAAGGGAATTATACACCCCACTAATATTGTTCATAACATTTTTAATTTGTTTACTTGTTTAGAAGAACTTGATAACTCAAAAAAAATAAATTTTTTTTCGACAAAAAATTAAGTTTAATGCCATTCAAAAAATTAAAAAAAATAAGTAATAATGCAAAGTTTGTAATATTTCAAAATTAGTGTACACCTTTTCAAAGAAAACTGCATACTAATGAAAATGGATAGGTATCGTGGAAAGTATTAAATATGTGAGAGCATTATACCTTTCATTAGTGATAAAACTCGTTTATATCGGTTATTTGAAATGCGAAATATTCGTTAATATACATGACTTTTTGTAATCTTGCTAAAATTATACTTAAATTCAAAACCATATTCCATTGGGTGTATAGCCAACAGTGCCATGGTAATACCATAGTTAACAATTTGTTAGGCAATTGCAGACTTACGATAATCATGTAACTTCCGAGAAAGTTGTTTGTCTAAGTTTTCTGTGTTTGTAGGCGAATTCTAGGTGTTGACCATAAGTCCTATACTTGTTTTAACGAATTACCTTTTGTCGTCGTCCTTGTTGTTGCTATCGTTGTGGTTTGGTATTTTATATTTGCTGTGCAAAATGCAATCAATTCAAATTAAGTTCTAATGAAAATTTGTGTATTGGCTTGAAATATTGCTGTATACACAATGCAAAGAGACAGAGACAACTTTTGCAGTTGCACTTGCTAAAAGTTCTTTTTAGAAATTATAAGTTGTTTAAATAATTTCAAAATTTAAAATACAGAATCTAATGCTTTAATAAGAAGTATTTTTGTACACAATATTTTGATTTATATCTATAATTAAAATTTTTTTAAATACAAACATTTAAAAAATAAACTTTTTGTTTTAGGTAATAAATTTTTTTTTTTCACCGATTACCATTTTCATTATATGGACGTTTTAAATTATAATATAAATTGCTATATTTTTATTATACTTCATGATTTGACATAATGAATGATATGTCTATACTATTATAAAGCTATATGTGCAAAAATAAAAAAAACAAAAACCAAAAACAGAATAACACAAAAGCAAAAACGTAAAGAACAATCATATACAAAAATAAAAGTAAAGACAAAAAAAAACAAAAGTAAAAACACACACATAAAATAATAACACAAAAGCAAAATCAAAAACCAATACAAATATATATATCAAAGGCTATATACATAAAAACGCAAAAACAAAAGAAAAACATATATATATATATATATATATATATATATATATATATATATATATATATATATATATATATAAGCAAAAACAGAAAAACAAAAAAAGTAAATAAATAAAAAACAAGAAATGCAAATAAAAAAGAACAAATAAGCAAAAAGAAAAACACAAAATACTATAAAAAAACCCGAGCTCAAGAGCAAAAACAGAAAAACAAACACAAAAAAAAAAGTAAAAAACAAGAAATGCAAATAAAAAAGAAAAAACAACATAGGCTAATATACAAAAACAAAAATACTAAAGAAAAACACAAAATCAAAAGAAAAAAGAGAAAATAAAACCACAAAAACAAAACACACAAAGCAAAAATAAAAGCAAAAACAAAAAAAAAACAAACGAAATCAAGAGATCAAAAATAAGAGCTAAAACAGAAAAACCAATAAAAATAAAAAATGTAAAAAAAAACAAAAGGAAACATACAAAAACAAAATGCTAAAGCAAAAACACAAAATTAAAAGCAAAAATAAGAACACAAAAACAAAACAATACACACATAAGCAAAAAAAAACACAAAATATAATCAAAAACGCGAGATCAAAAATAAGAGAAAAACATAAAATAAAAATCAACAGAAGTCAATAAAAATCCAGTTGGGAAGGTTAGATCACATGGGAAATTTTAAAGTAGGTGTAATTATGATAGTTAGGATTATCAAAATTATAGTCGGTCTAAGCCGACTATAAATACCCTACACATATGTGTGGTTACCATTCAAAGTGGTATACAGGTCACCAGGGTATACGAATCCTGAAAATAACTACAAACATTCAATCGCTGAAGAATTTCCATTCATTTGATACCCATATTTACAAATGGGTAGGTGTACCGAATTTCGATTTTTTTTTTTGTGAACCACAAGTCTTTTCGCCGGAAAACATTATTATCATGTATTTGAGCATGATATCAATATATGTTTGACCAAAAAAGTTTACCTAAGCACGTATACATAAAAATTGATCTTTATATGTACATTTTATATGAGGTATTTGAACATAAGTGGTCGGATCATAGGTCACAATGGACCGATCTCGCACATACAGCGTAGGTATATTAGTAATCTAAGTTATAAGGTTCATTTATCTAGCTCTTCAATTTTAAAAGTAGTAGGGATTTCAACAGACAGACGGACAGACAGACGGACGGACATCGCTAAATCGACTCAGGAGGTCATGCTGATCAAGAATATATATACTTTTCCATACCGGAGATGCTTCCTTCTGGGTGTTACAAACGGCGTACCAAACTGAATATACCCTTTCACTCTTAGTGTAGGGTATAAAAAAACAATCATAGCAAATATGCAAAAACAAAAAAACAAAAAACACAGAAATGGAAAAAAAAAAACAAAATAAGAAAATAGTAAAAACAAAAGCAAAACACAAAAGGCTAAAACATACATAAAAAAAAAAACCAAAACAAACAAAAGATATATATAATACACACATAAGCAACAAAAAAAAGAACAAACAAAATATAATCAAAAACACAAGATCAAAAATAAGAGCATAAAGAGAAAAACATAAAATGAAAACCAACAAAAGCAAATAAATAAATATTAAAAACAACAAAAGCAAATATACAAAAACAAAAATGCTAAAGCATAAACCCTAAAATTAAAAGAAAAAAGTAAAAACATAAAATGCAGAAAAAGAAAAAAAACAAAATAAGAAATGAAAGAAAATCAAAAAAAAAATCAAAAACAAAAGCAAAAGCAATTTTTTTTTGACATTGTTTTTGAATTTTTTTTTTTTGGAAAATGGTGATTTTGGTTTTTGTCGACCAAAAATTTAAAAATTTAATTAAATTTCGGTCAGCGTTATTTTCAACCATTGTAAAAGGGTTTCGCCGAATGTGAGAGTGATTGGACCATTGGGCGTGGCACCCCCCATAGAAGATACATTTTACATTACGTGTATGTTAACAGTTATTATAGTGATATCAAGATATTTCACACAAGGTTAATAACCCCAAAATTCTTTAAATCACCACACAATAATTCACCACACGATAATTCACCACACTAAAACTCACAACAATAAAACTCACCACAATAAAATTCACCACACTAAAACTCAATACAAAAAATTCACCACACTAAAACTCACCAAACCCACACTCACCACACCGAAACTCACCACACTAAAACTCACCACTTTAAAACATCTACTCTGAAAAACTATACGGGGAAAAATTCTACGGGAAATAATTCTACAGGGAACAACATTCTACCGGATGAATTCTACGGGAAGAATTCTACGGGAAAGCGTTCTACGGAGAAGAATTTTACAAGGAATATTTATACTGGAAAGAATTCTACGGCGAAATGTTCTACGGAGAAGAATTCTAAGGGGAAGCGCAGTCTGAGAAAGAATTGTCTTTGAGAAAAGTTGTTATGGCGGAGAATTATTATTTGGTTACTACATTCAACAGCTAAGCACGGGCCCCTCATATAACTAATAAAAATGTTTTTTTAATTTTTTTTATTTTATTAATTCTTTGAATTCACAAAATCTTGGCACGAGTCGTGCACGGGTCCTGCTAGAATATAATAATATTTACAGAATGTATATTTCTAAAAACACCAGAATACTTTTTAGATATTAGTTTTAACTAATTACAAAAGTAGCTAAGTATATACCTGAATTTCGGACAAATGCTTTTACTGTATTTTAAAAGTATAAATCCTATCCTATTAATATAATAAATCTGAATGTTTGTTGGTTTGTTGGTTTGTTCCGCATCTCCGTCTAAACGGCTTATCCGATTTTCATAAAATTCAGATGTGGTATAGTCTGGAAGAAATGATAGGCTATATATGGGCGGGATTAGAGAAAGGGGCGTGGTACCTCCCATACAACCTCATCTTTCAAAACGATACAACTCGACACTTTCAGCAGCTACGTACATAAAACCAAAAACTGATATACAAAATAAATATTTAAAAGCAAAAACACAAAAGAAAAAGCAGAAAACAAAAGCAAAAATACAAAAACAATAACATAAAGCTAAAAGCCAAACTAAGGGAAAAACAAAACAAAAACAAAATCACCACACTAAAACTCATCACTACCACAACACTAACCACAATGAAATTCACCACACTAAAATTCACCACACTAAAATTCAATACACTAAATCTCACCACACTAAAATTCACCACACAAAAACTCATCACACTAATACTTACCATAATGAAATTCACCACGCTTAAATTCACCACACTAAAACTCACCACACTAAAATTCACAACAATAAAATTCACCATACTAAAATTCAACACACTAAAATTTACCACAATAAAATTCACCACACTAAAACTCACCACAATAAAATTGACTACACTAAAATTCACCACAATAAAACTCACCATACTAAAACTCACCACACTAAATTTCATTGCAATAAAATTCACCACACTAAAACTCACTAAGACATACCACACTAAAAATCACCACACTAAAACTCACCACACTAAAATTGGCCACACTAAAATAAATACTCACAATAATACTCACCACACTAAAACTTACCAACCAAAATTCACCACATCTAAACTCACCATACCGAAACTCACCACACTAAAACTTCTACTGAGAAAAACTCTACGGGGAATAATCCTACTAGAAAGAATAATATAAATATATAAAAATGTTTTTGCATTACAATGTTTGTTATATTAATAAAATTGCTCCATATCCTTGCATTCACAAAATCTTTGCAAGAGTCGTGCACGGGTCCAGCTAGTTTGAAATAAAACATAAAAACATTTTTTAATAAAGCAGCATTTTAAAGAGGAAGACATAAATTAAAAAGCTAACATTGCAAGGTAATTATAATGCCGATGGCTCTGATTAGAAAAGTGAGTACGTACCATAAAATTCTAAAGAAAATTTAATAAAAAGTTGAAAATGCATTTAATTTTTCATTAGTTAATCTTTCATAACTTTCAGATAGTCAAAATACACATACATAAATATTACATAGTACACACAAGCATGAACACACCACATACATAGATTAATCGCAACAGTGTCGGATTAGTAAAACTTATTTGCCTGTGGGTAATTAGGCGAACCATGGTTTTGTTTTATTTAATACTACAGGATTGTTACTATTTATAATCATTATCTAAAATATTTGTACAAGATAAAGTTGCATTAAATGAAGTTGTGATTTTGTAGACAAAGTCTTTTTGTGTGGAAATATAATTCGATCATAAATTCATAAATGGTTTTAATAATATTAAAATAAATTTAAATAATTAAGAAGACTTTGTAAAGTTAGCAAATAATAGCACCACTCAAAAAAAAAAACGAGAAAAGTTTTCTGAAAATCATTACCTAATAGGAAAACACTGAGTATGCTGTCAAAATCAGCACTAGCGAATTATATAAAATGGATGTATGGTGTGTTCATATGATATATTCGTGTTCAGTAGTGTCGGGTTCAAAATTTAAAGTGATATAAATTTTGAATTAACTTTATTGAGAATAACTCAAAGAAGTGCTAATATTGAGCACATCAAAAGACTTAACCGAATTAAGAGAATTCTTTGAATTAAGAGAGTTTTAATTTTATAGTTTTATATACTATAAAATTCCGTTTAGTATTTTACCCTTACTAAAAGTTTTCCTAAAAGCAGCGTATCTTCGTAAATACGCCCTTTCCCTTAACAGCTTCGTAAATGCTTTGAGTGGCACTCAGAATAATGTGGATGCATATAAAATAATGCAAAAGGATATAAAAACATACATATACCATAGTGACAAAATACAAAAAAAAAATAAAAAAATGTCCATTGACAAGTTAGGCGAGAGTGAATAGTAATAGTTGTAAAAAAACAACACTTTTAACTTTTTGACACTTTTTGTTTATATTCCATTCTATTCACTCACATGCCCACATATTGTTAGTCTCACCATAGAGAATTCCAACTTTACGTCATACGTACGAAGTGTGGTGCTGTGTTCCCTCAGAAGCACAAACACATCCAAAGAGTTCTTAAGTTCAAGTCTTTATGCTCCATTTTGTTTGTCTATAGTGCATGATTTTTTCCATCACATTTTTCTATATTTTCAAACATATCGTGTAGAGTGTGAGTGTGTGTTCAAAAGCACGTTTGTATGCGAAAAGGTTTAAGAGTCAAGTGCGAGCTAAGGAAAAAATTTGACTTGAGACCTTTTCGTCGTTTCCGTTTATTCCAGGGGGTATTTCAATGAGTTGCTTTCGTGTTTGCTGTTGATAGTAAACATTCGCTCATAAAATAACAATATTATAAATTTGCAAAAACTACATATTTTCAAATTTAATGTTTATATAATATATGCATTAAAATCAAATTAAAAATTAGAATTTGCAACAAATACAAATTCATAAAAATAAAAAATATAATATGTTGATTCTCATCCTCTCGTAAATATTGCCAATGAAGAAAAAAAACACATTTACTAAAATCTGGGGCAATATGAATTAACAACATAACTTGAGATATGCTCAAATTGAGTTGTAATACCATCGTAATCCTGATATACGAATTTATTTAGTGTCAAATTTTGACACTGATCCTCCCAATAGTTGCTGAGATATAACCAAAAAAAATATATAAGAAAATAAATATTTATTTTCATTAAAATAAACTTTCAAAAAAAAAATAAAACAAAAACAATTTTGCAGACATTTATTTTATTTAAGTTTTTCTTAAATTTGCAAAAATAATTTTTAAATCATTATTAAAGAACATTTCCTCAATCAGTTATTAGGTTTAAAAATGCTCTCCTGAAATGTTCAAAAAATAAACTTATGCTTTTATTTCATACTAGCTGGACCTGTGCACGACTCGTGCCAAGATTTTCTGAATTCAAAGATATGGAGCGATTTTATTAATATAAAAAACATTTTATTATTTATATGAGGGGCCCGTGCTTAGCTGTTGAAATTTTTTTATTCGTTTTATAAATGTGGTAACCAAATAATTCTCCGCCAAAACAACTTTTCTCAAAGACAATTTTTTCTCAGACTGCGCTTCTCCGCAGAATTATTCCCAGTAGAAATCTTCCCCGTAAAATCCACATAGAACGCTTTCCCGTAGAATTCTCAACGTAGAATTCATCCCGGTAGAATTGTTCCCGGAAGAATTCTTTCTCGTAGAATTCTTCCCCGTAGAGTTTTTCCCAGTAGAAGTTTTAGTGTGGTGGGTTTTAATGTTGTAAGTTTCGGTGTGGTGAGTTTAGATGTGGTGAATTTTGGAGTGGTGAGTTTAATTGTGTTTAGTTTTGGTGTGGTGAATTTGAGTGTGGTGAGTTTAAGTGTGGTGTTTTTAAGTGTGGTGAATTTTAATTTGGCGTGTTTTAGTGTGGCGTGTTTTAGTGTGGCGTGTTTTAGTGTGGCGTGTTTTAGTGTGGCGTGTTTTAGTGTAGCGAGTTTTAGTGTGGTGAATTTTATTGTGGTGAGTTTTAGTGTGATGAATTTTAATGTGATGAATTTTATTGTGGTGAGATTTAGTGTAGTGAATTTTAGGGTGGTGAGTTTTTGTGTGGTTAATTATAGTGTGGTGGGTTTTAGTGTGGTGAATTTTAGTGCGGTGAGTTTTAGTGTGGTCAATTTTAGTGTGTTGAATTTTTTGTGTGGTGAGTTTTAGTGTGGTGAGTTTTAGTGTGGTGAGTTTTAGTGTGGTAAGTTTTAGTGTGGTGAGTTTTGGTATGGTGAGTTTAAGTGTGGTGAGTTTTAGTGTGGCGACTTTTGGGTATAGTGAGTTTTAGTGTGATGAGTTTTAATGTGGAGAAATTTTAGTGTAGTGAGTTTTAGTGTGGTGAATTTTAGTGTGGTGAGTTTTAGTGTGGTGAAATTTTAGTGTGGTGGGTTTTAGTGTGGTGAATTTTAGTGTGTTGAATTTTTGTGTGGTGAGTTTAAGTGTGGTGAGTTTTAGTGTGGTGAGTTTAAGTGTGGTGAGTTTTTGTGTGGTGAATTTTAGTATGGTGAGTTTTAGTGTGGTGAGTTTTGGTGTGGTGAATTTTAGTGTGTTGAATTTTTGTGTGGTGAGTTTAAGTGTGGTGAGTTTTAGTGTGGTGAGTTTTAGTGTGGTTAGTTTTAGTGTGTTGAGTTTGTTTTTCTTTTTCTTTCCTTTTTTTGTTTTTCATTTAGTTTGGATTGTGGTTTTATGTGATTGGTTTTGTTTTTGTTTTGTGTTGTGCTTTTGCTTTTTTGTTTTTAATTTTTTTTTTTGTGTTTGAGTTTTTTGTTTCATGTTCGTTGCTGGTGAAAGTGCCGAGTTATATCGTGTTTAGGTTGCATGGGAGGTGCCACGCCTCTTTGCCCAATCCCGCCCATATATAGCCTATCATTCCTTCCAGACCATACCGCATCTGTGGTAAAAATTTCAAGAAAATCGGATCAGCCGTTTAGACGGAGAAGCGGAACAAACGTGATTGCTTTTGTTTTTGTATTTTTGCTTTTGTTTTGTTTTGTGCTTTTGTTTTTTTGTTTTTAATTTTTTTTTTGTATTTGAGTTTTTTGTTTCATGTTCGTAGCTGGTGAAAGTGCCAAGTTATATCGTATTGAAAGTTTAGGTTGTATGGGAGGTGCCACGCCTCTTTGTCCAATCCCGCCCATATATAGCCTATCATTCCTTCCAGACCATACCGCATCTGTGGTAAAAATTTCAAGGAAATCGGATCAGCCGTTTAGACGGAGAAGCGGAACAAACGTACAAACGTACAAACAGATTTATTATATTAATAGGATTGCCACAGATATAATCTCAAATAAAATAATCGTCAGTGAAATGAAAACTTATGAAAAAAAAACGAATTCTTCGAAAAACGAGTTGGGAAAGTTAGGTCACATGGGTAAGTTCAGTCACATTGGGCGGATTTTTATAGTCGGTCGGGCCCGACTATGGAATACCCTACACTTTTGGTGAGGATATTAATGTGGAATATTTAATTGCATACCTTAATTTTAAAGTTTTTAATTATGCTGAACCTCCCCACCCTCAGAATATTATTCATAAATCAGAAATTTACGTCTTATATCCCCATAAATTAAATAAATTATATAAAAGTATAAACAACTAAAAAAAAAAAAAGAATAATATAATTGGGCGGACCACGCCTATATTTAAAATTTTGAAAGGCTAATATTTCATAGATTTGATTTTAATAATTTACGGATCAAATTTCCACTATGAAAACCCGGGAAAAATTGACAAAAAAAAGTGGGCGGATCACGCCCATTTTTGGACCACATATTTATAGGTGAATTATAACAATAGCTTTTAAATTTTATATTTATACCTTGAATACTTTTCGAGTTATTAGTTCCGAAAGAGTTACATAAAAGTGACTTGTATGGGAGGTGGGCGTGTCCGTTGACCGATTTGGCTCATTTTCAAACTCAGTTCCTACTTTTGGCTAAAATATATTGAGTCAAAATTTCATCGCATTCTGATCAGTATTTCTCAAGTTATTCTGTATTCGGACAGCAAGACAGCAAGACAGCAAGACGGACAGACAGACAGACGGACATGGCTAAACGGACTCGGGTAGTGATGCTGATCAAGAATATATATACTTTTCCATACCGGACACGCCTCCTAAGGGGCGTTACAATATATGCACAAAGTTAATATACCCTGTACCTCATAGGTGTAGGGTATAAAAACACATACAATTTAAATCGCCAATAAATTAAATAATTACAAACTATAATGACCAAATTTAAAGTTCAAGTTAAGTAACCACTTATTAGTCGCCAATGAAATATCCTATATTGAAATAAGTTCATCTAGTAATAACACCTAATTCAAAAATAACAATAACGTTAAATCCAAAAAAATTAAATTTAAACAGATTTAGTACCCAAAAAAGCAATATATCATTTTTTTTTTTTAAATTAAATAATGAAAAAAAAAAAATAATGAAAAAAAATTAAATAATGAAAAACATGTTGTACCTTGGAGTAAGAATGATAAACAAATGTAAAATGCACTAAGTACTCGGTGTCATAAGCAGTTCATTTCAGTATTAGAATTTTTATTGCACATCATCATAGACCTCTTCACTGCAGTTCTGTTTTGTTTGTGTTCTGTTTTGACAGTAATTGGTGCTTTATTGTTGTGAGCAATATATTCACTTCATTTTCAAGCAAAGTGAATGTCTTGAAGTAGGTTTGAAATGCACTTGTGCATATGTCTAATATCAATTCTATGTAGTTTGTGGGTGATGATTTTGACTTTATACTTAGTTTTTTTCCTATTACGTAATGTTTTTAAGAAAGTTGCTAGCAAAATTTTTGTGCACTTCTAAGGCAACTTTTTAGAATTAAAAACCAGTTGGGAAGGTTATATCACATGGAAAATTTTAAAGTAGGTCGACTCAGGAGGTCATGCTGATCAAGAATATATATACTTTTCCATACCGGAGATGCTTCCTTCTGGGTGTTACAAACGGCGTACCAAACTGAATATACCCTTTCACTCTTAGTGTAGGGTATAAAAAAGTACAGTAGCTTAAATAATAAGTTTTCAAAAAACTATAAATTCAACATTGCTTTCAACAGTTAATACTAATTACAATATACAAAAAAAAACTAATATTGTAATGTTTTTTTAAAGATATTTGAATCAAAACTTGAAAAATTGCGACTTTTTTAAACAATTTTTAGATGCTTTTAAAAGCATTTCGAATCTAACGATAAATAAGAAAATTGTCTATGGTTATGCATAGCTTAGTTCAAACAAACGAACATAATTACTAACAAACAATGTAAAAGTTTAAAATGATTGTATATTTTACTTATGAATTCCTGAAAAATTGCAAAATTTCCCTGATTTTTTATCAATAAGGCTAAAAGAAACATATGAACCAAATTAGAAAATGCATAACTTAAATATGAAGTCATCATATTTTCAGATTTATAATATTGTTTGTGGAAATATGATTAAAAAAGGGGACCAAAATTAAATTCACAAACCATATATATTTTACATATAGATCAAGTAGAAAAAAGTTATTAATTTAGGTAGCTCTGTGATCTATGTTCTTGAAATTTTATTGTTTTTCATTAAATTGTAAATACTAAAAAATGTATAACAAAATATCTATAAAAATAAAAATTTACTAAGTTTTGATGTATTTATATATCAAAAGTATTCGAGTATTAGCATAAATTAGTATATTAAAGTTTGTCTTAACAATTGAAAGAAAAATTGCGTTAAAGATTTTTTGGGAAATTTTTTTCAAGAGTACTATATTTTTATACCATACACCTATGAGGTACAGGGTATATTAACTTTGTGCATATATTGTAACGCCCCTTAGGTGGCGTGTCCGGTATGAAAAAGTATATATATCCTTGATCAGCATCACCATCCGTGTCCGTTTAGCCATGTCCGTCTGTCTGTCTGTCCGTCTGTCTTGCTGTCTTGGTGTCGGTATACACGATAACTTGAGAAATACTGCTTAGGATGCGATACAATTTCGTTTCAATACTTTTTAGCCAAAATTTAGTTGGTCTACGGACACGCCCACCTCCCATACAAGTCACTTTTATATAACTCTTTACGAACCAATAACTCGAAAAGTATTCAAGATATACATATAAAATTGAAAACGTATTGTTAAAACACACTTAAAAATATGTGATCCAAAAATGGGCGTGATACGCCCACATTTGATTTTTTTATTACTTCTCGCTTTTTCATGGTGGACATTTTATTCGCAAATTATTGAAAAAAAAATTATGAAATATTAGCCTTAAATCTCTACATATGTTTTAAAAGTGGGCGTGATTCGCCCACATTTATTTTTCTACATGTTTCAATATTTTTTGATTTTTTTTTTACTTTTACATCAATTTTTTAAAGTAATGGTATATACGTCGTCAGAAATTTCATATGTAAATAATAAATTGAGTGTAAAAGTGTTCAGCATAACTACGAACTTTAAAGGTAGGTATACAATTAAATTTCCCACATTAATATTCACACCAAAGTGTAGGATATTCCATAGTCGGGCCCGACCGACTATAAAAGTCCGTCCCATGTAACCGAACTTACCCATGTTACCTAACTTTCCCAACTCGTTTATTTTAAATAATGAATGAGAACGGCGGAAAATTAATATTGCAATATTTTCATAAAATATTAGATGTTAGAATAAAATTAGTATGCATTTATAACCAGCTCCTGCGAATTATATATAATTGTTTAAATGAATTAAAAATAAAATAAAACGAAAGCTAGAAATATATCTTATTATATAGTAGAATTTTATAAAGAAAAAAAAAAAAAGAAAATTAAAAATGAAAAAAAAAAAACAATTAAAGGAATTATCAAAAATATAAATTCCCACCCAAAAACAAAACCCATATAAGCTGAATTGGGGTCTATGTCATAAATGGTGGTTTCTATTATTTATGTTTTATTTTACATTCGGCTTATTTCATTTGTGGGATGATACAGTAATGCACTCTTCTCCATCTAATTTAATGTACGTAAATAATATTTTGCAGGCAAAAGTTTACCTGAAACAATACAATGCTCTCAAATATCAGCAAATCAACCTTTTTATTATGTGACTTCATGTGGAATGCATGCAGACATAATTATTACACTGAAACTGTACAATGTCGTTAACAACAAAATACGCTGTTTGCAAATAAAAGCATTTCATGCCAAATTTACAAAATCGAATTGAAAAAGTATTTGAAATAAATATATTTTTTGCTATAATTATAATTTTAATTGCAAAATCGAGCGATTATTTTCCAGTCTGTTAGTTTGAAAAGTGTTACTCATCAGTCGCCTATCTGCCACACCAATTCAAATTAATTTATTTTTTAGAAAGAGTCCTGGTTGACTTATTTAAGATATGAGCAATATATACTAAAAAATTTAACTTGAAGTTAACTTTTCGATATAAATTGTGAAATATGTTTAGCTATTTATTAAACATTAATTTTAGTGTATTCAATTTTTAAACCTTATTACTACCATGACAACATTAAAAAGACCACATTACTTAACTTTTCAAAATCCTTTGTCCTATATGGAAAGATCATTGCTGTGTGCAAATAGCGTAAAATCCCATTCGAATGCATTTGATGCAGATATGTATAATAAGAAAACACTGTCTATCTGTTTAATGGATTTTTGCTAATGTGCATTGAGAGTGAATTCAGAATATATTTTCCTTTGGGATGCATATATTCCATGAAATATAACTAAAAGGTTTTCATACGAACTATTGGAAAAATAAAATCTCACACGTAGAATGAATAAATATGGCAACGAAACAATATGCAATGCATGGCAACTGAGCTATGATAAAAGCTATACACTTTTATTTATATTTTATTAATATTGAAATTCAATTGAAATAAACTATTTTTATTTTATATTATTTTAAATTGCTGAAACAAAGATGATTTTTGTTAATTATATTTTCAATTTTACTACTTTGTAAACTGACTTTTTTGACAGTATTCAAGATGCTGACAGTTTACTGCTACTGCTGCATAAAATAATTGAATGAAGTGTTAACTTTGAAACCCTGTCTTGCTTTTTCATAGATTAGTTAGCTTATTCTCCCGTAAGCTAAAACTGGTGTGATTAAGTTTCTCGAGGAATACCTTTATTTTAGGATATTATAATTTAAAAACTTTGCAAAGACAACTACAAAAGGTTTAACTATATGAAATTTGCGTCCTTTCTAGTTTTCAACAGACTTGAACATTACAAAAGTGTTAATAGTAAAATTTTCTAACTAGTATTTTGCTCTAAGCATTTTGGATTTAATTAAAATATGTCATAAAATTGAAAAAGTGGATTTTAAAATTCAAGTAATGCGGGAAATGAGTTTACGGTAAAATAATTTTATACAAATAATTTTATACAAATTAAATAGGTTTTTTGCTAGTTATTTTATTATAAATTAATACTATAATAATTTGAAAAGATGTTAGTCATTACAATAATGTATTATATAAATGATTCATCAAAAATGCATATTATTCATTGGAAAAAAAGTTCATTATAGTACAAATAAATCATTTCGATTTATGAATAAAATCATAACATAAAAGAAATATTCATTTTTAAATGACCTTTCAGTAATATTATGAACAAGTTCATTAATTTGATGAATTTATCAGATATGAATGGTTTTTGATGCATTCAGTTTGGTTCATTTTTTTTTTCTTTGTCATCAATTGTGTCAAGAAAATTGGTTACTATTGAATTATTTAGTAGAAAAATAAAACATGAAATGAAAATATGAAAAAATCACAAAAAAAATACATCAATATGATGAACAATTTTTAAGTTATGAAAAAAAGTCTTCGTACAAATAGAAAATAAGGTTCAAGTAAATTTTGTTTTTAATTAATAAATTGTTAATTTTTATGTGATCATTTAGCAACATTATCAAGTAGTTCATAAATATGATGAAAATCTCAACTCTGAACAGTTTTTGATGAATTTTGTTTTGTTGAATTTATGTATTTGTTATCAATTATGCTCAGTGGTTAGTGCGTTGGACTGCGAGCCGAAAGGTCCCCGGCTCAAGCCTGGACTGGGGCTAACAACAACTTTTCATAGAAAATATTTTTCTATACCGCGCTACCTCTCGGCAGTAAATGGCAAACCTAAGAGAGTAAAACATTGCCTATGAAAAGCTCTCACCCGCCTTTCGGATTCGGCAATAAACTGTAGGTCCCACCACTTTGAGTACAAATATAACACGCACAGCTCAAAATGGAGTGAGAGCTCGGCCTAAGTTCTCATAGGACTGTAGTGCCAAACTATTATTATTATTATTATCAGTTATGTCATGTATAGAAAAATAGTCTCTTTTAAAATTTTTAATTAAAAATTTAAAATGAAAATTTAAAATAAATCACTAAAAAAATCATCAATATGATGAACCATTTTTTAACAGTGAAAAAAATCATTCATATAACTGGAAAATGTAGCCGCGGTAGCTCAGTGGTTAGTGAGTTGGGCTGCGAGCCGAAAGGTCCCCGGTTCAAGACTGGACTGGGGCTAACAACATCTTTTCATAGAAAATTTTGTGTATACCGCGCTACCTCTCGTCAGTAAATGGCAAACCTACGAGAGTAAAACCATTGCCTATGAAAAAGCTCTCACCCGCCGTTCGGATTCGGCAATAAACTGTAGGTCCCACCACTTTGAGTACAAATATAACACGCACAGCTCAAAATGGTGAGAGAGCTCGGCCGAAGTTCTATACAGGACTGTAGCGCCAAACTATTATTATCATTATAACTGGAAAATACAAAAAATTATTAATTTTATCATTAAATTAAAAAAATATATATATAATTAAAAAATGTCCGTTAACAATGAAAAAAAGAAGCAATGCATGCATAGGAAATTAGTTCCTCGATAAAAAAAGCATCATCAATATGATGCATGATTAATTATTATCTTTAGTGAAGAAATATTTTTATAAGTGAACAAATTCATTATATCGAACATATTATTATGTACATAGTAAATATGAATATTTAGCAATAGTACCGGATTGTTCATTAATATGAAAAATTTTTCCCCAATGAACGCTTTTTAATGATATTGAATATTTTTTTTTATATGTATGCTCAATGAAGTCTTGTATAGTAAAGTGGTATCAGTTGAATACATTATTTAGTTAATTACATTTTAATCGATATTTCAACTTCTACATTAAACTAGAAAGAAAATTATTTTACTTTAACCACAACAATAAAGATATTTTGAAATACTTAAAACAACATTTATAATGTCTACTATAATAATCCAAAACATTGTTTTCAATCGCATGCACACAATTTCCTCCAATATACATCTCATAATACAATTTTCAGTTGAAGGTTTAACCATTTTAATTAAATAACACAAAGAGGGCCAATAAAAATAAGTTCTTGTATGCATGTGCATTTCATTTTGGTGTTTTTAATTAAAACATAAAATCACGTCTGTTGTGGTTTCAACATACATTGTTTGCATGTATCAACATATGCCTCACTAAGCAAACCAAAATTTTAATTAAATAACATATTTGATGTAAATAAAAAAAAAAAATAACACAGAAATCTTTTTACAAAGTATAAATAAATAGATTTATTTCTTTCACGCTATGATAATAATGTATTTCTTAATAATGACTTTTTTAATAATGACGAGTTGTACATACCGTTCCGAAATATTTATAAATTTTAGAATAGAACTTACCTGAAAAAGAAAAAAAAACATTAATTTTATTATAAAAAAATGAAATATGTATATGATATATCTATAAAAATCGATATACAAAGGTAATATAAAAATCATCTATAAAGAAAAAATAAAAGGATGATATTTAATAATATTAGCAGTTGTCACAAGGATAGAAAAAACACACTATTTTATTTTCGAAAAATAAAATGCATTTACACAATTTGATTTTTTCTTTCGGAAAGCAAAGTTTTTTAAATTAATTTTTTCACAAATACAATATATTATCCAAATATCTTTCAACAAAAGTTCTAATTTTTAAAAACCCAAAACTGAAAAAAATTTCTTTTAATATTTCTACCAATATTAGAAAAAATCTTTGGAGCTTGTCATGTGTATTTAATTTGAGTCCAAAAGCTAACGTATTTGTCTTTTTATACCCTACACTAAGAGTGAAAGGGTATATTCAGTTTGGTACGCCGTTTGTAACACCCAGAAGGAAGCAACTCCGGTATGGAAAAGTATATATATTCTTGATCAGCATGACCTCCTTTATATTTTTTCATCACCATGCTATTTTTCATCACCATTTCAAAACCATGCTATCAAAATGTAGTAGAAACCAGTTGGGAAGGTTAGATCACATGGGAAATTTTAAAGTAGGTGTAATTATGATAGTTAGGATTATCAAAATTATAGTCGGTCTAAGCCGACTATAAATACCCTACACATATGTGTGGTTACCATTCAAAGTGGTATATTGGTCACCAGGGTATACGAATCCTGAAAATAACTACAAACTTTCAATCGCTGAAGAATTTCCATTCATTTGATACCCATATTTACAAATGGGTATTTGTACCGAATTTCGATTTTTTTGGAACCACAAGACGTACCGGCGGAAAACATTATTTTCATATATTTGAGCATGATTTCAATATATATTTGACCAACAAAAGTTTACCTAAGCACGTATACAGTAAAATTGATCTGTAGATGTAAATATAATATGAGGTATTTTTGAATATAAATGGTCAGATCACTGGTCACAATGGACCTATCACGCACATACAACGTAGGTATATAAGTAATCTAAATTACAAGTTTCATTTATCTAACCTTTGAATTGTTTAAGTAGTAGGGCTTTCAACAGACAGACGGACAGACGGACATCGCTAAATCGACTCAGGAGGTCATGCTGATCAAGAATATATATATACTTTTCCATAATGGAGATACTTACTTCTGGGTGTTACAAACGGCGTACCAAACTGAATATACCCTATCACTCTTAGTGTAGGGTATAAAAATAGGTAATCATTTACTTCATTTTTTCAAAAAATACATAAATGTACTACATTATTTCTTTCAACGTATGTAGTTTATTTAAAAATCATTTGTATTGAAAATTAATAATTGTCTGTATATATTGAGGATCTTTAACACTAATTTCTAAAATGTTCGTAGTCTTTTCCCATGGGCTTAACTGATTTTCGTTCAAAACAAATACATAACTATATTAAATTTTACTACACTAATTCGATGTAATTCTTTATTTAAAAATGAAAATTCTGTTATGAATTATGAATTATAAGATCATTTTGATTGGAAAATAAATAATTTTTTGTTTATATTGATAATCTCATCACTAGGGAGCGGATTTATATGCAAAAGCATATTTTAACGAAGCCTCTTATTTAAGTCGGACAAAAACAGAATTAATTATCGTTAAAAACTAATTCGAATCAATCTGTTTTGCATATTTTCACATTTTGAATATTTTGCATATTTTATGCATATTGCATATTTGGCATATATTTTGCATAATTTGCATATTTTGCATATATGTTGCTTATATTTTGCATATATTTGCATATTTTGCATATTTATGGCATATTTGTAACATACTTTTTGCATAAATCATCCAAATGTCTCGTATATACGCGTGTTTAATGAATTTATGTAGATTACTGGAGTAATTTAAATTTAAAAAGCAATATTCCGACATTTCTTGACTATATGTTATTGTTGTTTGGTGTGTTTTGAAGAATCTTTAAAATAGTATAGACCAAGTCCTTTGATAAATTTTAGTTGGAGTAACTAATTTTAATATTGATGATGATGTCATTGATAAAAACATCATATCACACAATTTTCTGCACATACCTACAGTTATAGTAGACGATATAAGGAACAAAATTGAAAATGTTTAAGCGACTCGAAGCCTCCAGATGCCTCATTCATTCACAAAATGACTTCGATCCTCTTATTTGGATTTCACTGCAAAATCTTCATATCGATTTTCTTATCCAATAAAATATTTAGTAGTTGTTATTTGCAATGAAAATTATTAAAAAATGTTTGATACAAAGCCATTGTCAGTCTAATATAATTATATTGATTATTATTTTTAAGGAATTTCGATATGGAACTTATACACATTTATAACTGGCAATATCGGAGTGAGAACAATATCAGTGTAAGAATTGGCATAAATATATATCGAATACATTTTCGGCATCTCGTAATATTTTCGTTCCGATATCAAAACAAATGTCATAATTGCTTCCCAGAATCCATCATTTCGTGCCTATAATATCTTGTGATGGTGACCGATCGGTTTTTACACATATATTCATATGATAGAACCCAATGGTTTACAGCGAAAATTTGTAAATAATAAATAAAAATAAATAATTTTTATTTTAATAGGATAATGTTCTTTTTTATTCACAATATGTGTTGAAGGATGAAGAAAAACATGTTTTATATTTAAATTATGAGGAACAAATATAGTTTACAATATTTTTACTCTTGTTTTAATATAAAAAACCTGCATATTTTTTGCATATTATTTTCATGTAATTTGCATATATTTTGCATATTTTCGGAATATCATTTTGCATATAAATCCGCTCTCTACTCATCATTATATTCCATTAGTTCCTTTATTTTGACGTATTGGGAAGAGTACATATGTAAGTTATCGATTGTTGAATAAATAATGTAGTTCAATTTACTAATTAAAATAAAAAAAAAATAGATACAAACAAATTGTATGTACAAAACACTTATTATTGATATACTTTTTTTTTTGGCTTTACCACATAAAAGCATTTTTCTTTGATTTGAAAAGTTTTCAGGGCTATATTACGTAATTGAAACAATAAAGTTGTCCATTACATTTGGCCGTCCAGTAGGCTCTATTTCCATTAATTCTAAAGTTTAAGCCACAGCTGTTGGTGAGGCTTTAATTATAGAAAGTTGATACTAAGTTAATAAATTGGACTGCTGAATTAGAGTAAATTATTACAGTAAACAGTGACAAAGAAATGAAACAACTGACAGTTTGGAATGAAATCAGATTAGTATCAGATTTTTGTTATTTTACTTTATTATTAAGAAAGTTATTTGGTAAGTCTGTAAAATTTGATAATAGAAAAAGAAGTATAAATATGCATAAAATAAATAAAAATACATTTCTGTGCAGCACAAATAATTATTTTTTAGAGACACTTATTTTGTATTTTCGTTTCATATAAAACCTTCCCAGACGATGATCATTAGCAGAACGAATATGTAGTTGCGGATGATAATGCGGACGTTGTCGTTTAGCACACAGAATGCTTTGTTGCAAAGGAAGTTATTTGCTTCAACTCATGTGTATCAAAGAGATAATTATACGTCAACCGAAGCGAACCGAGCACCGACAAGTTGACTGCTGTTTTGTTTAAAATGTTTCCGTTTAGTTGTTTTCATTTATTTGTTGTTGTGAGATTTACAGCGTAATTACTAGACTGTTTCATAATGTTTTTGGTGTTTCATTTTGTAAACATATTTTTATATCATTTTTATATTTTTAACTATTTTTTATTAAAAATTCTGTTGTTCTACAAAATATTTTCTAAAATAAAAAAAAACAACTACTATATAATTATTTAGAGCAAAGTATCAATAAAGAAATTATTTTTAATCGTTATTTTTTTTGGTTATTTCGATTTTATATTGTAAATAATATATTTTCTTCAAACTTGAAATGTTGATTAATTTTGACCTTATCAAAAATACACCGCGTAAACTAAAGTAGTAAAATGAAATACATTTTGTATTTGTTAGAAAAAAAAAGTTTTGTTATACAATTTTTGCTAACTACTTCATTTGTATTTATTTGATTTTATTTTACTACATAATGTATTAGAAAATCATTTGATACATAGTGCAGACACTGTCGTATATTTTTGTTTTCTCTCTTTTTTTTTTATTTATTTTTGATGTCCGTATATATTTTTTAACCATTTATTTTTCTTCAACTCTTAAATATAGAACACTGTGAAAATAAATTCAGATGATGTACTTATTTCAAATATTTATGAAATTAAAATTAGTAGTAATTAAAAAAAAAATGATGTTAAATAAATACCGAATGTAGTCGAATGAAATACATTTTTTAATATTTACACATATATAGATTAATACAAAATGTAGTAATTTATATACAAATATAGTGAAAGAAGAAATTGAGTAAGTTTATGTTGGTTTTTTTTTTAAATCAACTACATCAATGTAGTAAACACAAACATTTGCATTTGTACTGGTCTCACACTGACATTATATTAAAAATTATATCAAAACGAACAGAAAATATCTAATTGAAGGTAAATTTACATGAAAATCTTCGTTTGAGTTTTGTTTAATAATCTCGAAGTCATATTTATTTAGAATAATATATAAATGATAAACCTCAAATTTAAAATGTTGTCTTAAATTTTGTATGTATATAAATTGTTATGAATATATATTTTTTGTATTGTTCTATTTTATTCCATTTGCGTTTAAGTACAAAGTAAAAGAAAATATTTGTATTTTACTATTTCCATTGTTGTATGATTGGCACACACAAATCACCAACCTTAATGCATTTAATGTATTGAAAGAAAAATCAAAAGTTTTATTCCTTTGAGATGCATTCAGTACTAAAAGCTTTTAAAACAATCACACAAACTATCGGTAGTAGCAGAAAATATATAAAATAAAATAAGTGGAAATACTTTTAAATTGAATGATGAAACAGAGAAGTAATCTTAGACATTAAATTAAAAATTTTAAACTAAAAAGTGAAATAAATTGATGGATATGTGACGGACAAATTTTGTGGTAAATTTGTCCCACACATTTAGCGCAGAAACAAGACAAACAAGGGAACAAACGCCGACCAGTAGATAACACTGGCGAAGGGACAGCCGATAAATTATAGCAACGATGGAAATGGCGGCGTGGTGAATTGCGAAAACGAGTGATCGAGGCGACAACGAAGGTCAGAAAGAGACAACGAGTGTCATGCATGAACATGGGGAAAAGCCGACGGTTCAAAGTAAGCCGAGGAACGAAGTTCAAGTCAGTTCTTGGGTAGCCGTCGTCAAGGAAAGTGGAGTTGGATCTCCGCTGTGGTTTTGGTACAGTAAGCTCTTCCTGGGAGGAAAAGCCTGCTATACCAAGGAAAGGGATTCGACAGATACGTGGCAAGTGATACTCTTATAGACAAGTAATCGGTTTAGAGGAGTATCATTTGTTTCCACGCTCAGGTTGAATTCTTTGGCAACGATCGTCGGACAAGTGGAGATATGTAAACGCTTTCCACTTGGGTCGACACGCTGCACCACCGAGACCAAAGCACGATATCCGGAAGCAAAGCTACATTGAGACGTGTCGTAATAAGTATTGTTAAACGCAGGCGAACAACCAACTAAGCAACGGGAAATTTAACAAGAGGAATCTCGGACAGACGAGGGTGCGCAAAGTCAAAAGCACGCACCTCGTGGTAAGTCGCCATTTTTGTCAAAACCAACGAGCGCCAGTGGAGCGCCCGCGAAGCGTCAGTCACGCGCATAACCAGCGAGTTGCGCACGACGAGACAACGAGTAAAGCCAGCGAGCCGGGACGAAGAAACCGAAAACACCCGAAACACCAGCGACACGAACTCATCGCATCAGTAGCAAGCACCTCGTGGTAAGTCGCCATTTTGTAATTCATATAACCTGACGAGTGCTAGCGGAGCACCCGCAGTGAGCATCAGTTGCGCGTCACGCCAGCGAGTTAAGCATAACGCTACAACGAGTAATCCCACGAACAGCGGTCACGAGCCGAAGGCACCCGAGTTACCGAACGCGAGAACGAGTTGCAGTAGCAGTAGCAGCGGCCACCGAAGACACCCGAGTTACCGATCGCGCGAACGAGACGCAGTAGCAGCGGCCACGAGCCGAAGACACCCGAGTTACCGACAACGAGCCGAAGACACCCGAGTTACCGAACGCGAGAACGAGTCGCAGTAGCCGTAGCAGTAGCAGCGGCAACGGGCCGAAGACACCGAGTTACCGACCGCGCGAACGAGTCGCAGTAGCAGTCAACGAGCAGCGGCAACGAGCCGAAGACACCCGAGTTACCGATCGCGAGAACGAGTCGCAGTAGCAGCAGAGTTGAGCATTATCAATTAAATTTTCAGTCAACGAGCAGCGGCCACGAGCCGAAGACACCCGAGTTACCGATCGCGAGAACGAGTCGCAGTAGCAGTCAACGAGCCGAAGACACCCGAGTTACCAACCACGCAAACGAGTCGCAGTAGCATTCAACGAGGAGCGGATACGAGCCGAAGACACCCGAGTTATCTACGACACGAACGAGTCGCAGTAGTGGTCAACGAGCAGCGGCCACGAACCGAAGGGACCCGAGTCGAAGCCAACCGAATAGCCGACAGCACGAACGAGTCACCGCAGCAACAGCGAACGAGTTGCCGACGACACGAACGAGTCATAGCAGCAGCGGCGAACGAGTCGCCGACGACACGAATGGGTCATAGCAGTAGCAGCGGCCACGAGTCAAAGATATACGAGTAGACGACACGAACGAGTTACAGCAGCAACAACGAACGAGACATAGCAGTAGCAGCGGCCACGAGTCGCAGATATACGAGTAGCCGACACGAACGAGTTACAGCAGCGGCAGCGAACGAGTTGCGGACGACACGAACGAATCATAGCAGTAGCAGCGGCCACGAGTCGCAGATATACGAGTAGCAATCAACGAGTCGGCGAGTGACGACAACCAACGAAGATCGGCAGCGAGCCGAAGAGACCCGAGTCATTGATCGAACTACCTAGTAGTGACCGCCCGAGGAGAAGCAACAAGTGAGCCGGCAAAGGAGCCGGGGACAGAGGAGGGACCACGGGCGGTACCGATACGCCGTGACGCAACCAACAGCGGCACGCGCCCGATAAGCAGACGGTTGCGCCGAAAATAGCGTAGACCGAAGAAACCAGCCAGAACATCGTAACCCGAGGGTTCAGCGTCGGCAGAATATTTCCGGCGGGGATCCGCTTATTTCATTTATTATCATTAAATCACCAATATTATTATTTATTAGTTTAAGACCTTTTAATCAATTAAACCCAACTATTGAAACTAAAAACGTGGGTGTTTCACTGAATTAACTAGGCTACGAGTTGAGTTTATCTTGCAAGGTACCCCTGACACAAATAAATAATTTGTCGACCTACCCCTGGACCACCGCTGAGGTTACCCCAGCCTTTGACCGCCAGGTAGTTCGTTACAGATATCAGTTCGTTGTAAATTTGAAATGTAAGAAGTAAATAAAAAAGATAACTATTTAAATTTTCATTTTATTAGTCTTAAATTCTACTTTAAGTTCTCTGTCTGACAGAAAACATCAAATTGGCAAATATACAAATTCTCCTTCATGAGGCCAAATGTTTCGCATAACTTTGCACAAAGTGCGCAGATTTGCCAAAACAGAAAAATTCACACTACATGAAATGGCAAAATTTGATTAGCAGATGAACGCTGTGTGATTTAATTGTGCGACTTGCAATCGTAAAGTAATTTGGGATTTTTGGGAATTAAAGGAATACAAAAATATAATTTAATCTGTAATATAAGGAAAACATTTTGTATTACTATTTTATAATGTATTTAAAAATATTGTTTGCACTAAAATTTGTAATTCAGACTATACTCGAATGTTACGAAACTATCGGAATTTCAGATTAAAAATTAATTTAAACAAATTTAAAATATTTTAGCTAAAATAAACTTTCGTATTTTTGAAATTTTTTCGAAGCTCAAAATATATTTTCAACATTTATACAATCAATTTTTAAATACCTAAAAAGGTGTGTTAGTAAAATAAATATAAATGTATTTGTTTTACGTCTAAAGGAAAATGCATATTTTCTACATTATTGTAGACGTTTTTTTTTTATAAATGCTTTAATAACTACATCATTTTACTGCTTTTCTATAGAATATTTAACTACAGTTGTTCTTAAAATAACTGTATTTTGTATATATCTAAACTTTCGGAAATATCTCGAAATGTACTAAGATGCACTTTTTTACCACATTCCGCATTTATTTAATTTAATGAAAAATTATTTGCTTTAATTTTTGCTATATTCACCATTTATTTTAATTTCATAAGTATGTACAAAAATTTCTGATGTTTGTATTTATTTTGACTACATTCTGTTTTGTTTGAAAGAAATCACGAAATATTATGTATTCTTTAAATAAAAATTATTATAAAGAATGATAAATACATTTAATACGTTTTGAAATTTTGTGAACATTTGTTAGCGAAATCGCGGTATTTTTGGCTTCCATGGTTGGAAACCTTTAGGGCAAAAGTACCGCGCAACGTTCGCAGTCTGTGTATTCAGCTGAAATGACGTGCGCAATGTAGTTGCCATTGACACTGACAGTTGCATTTAACGTTGTTAAGTGTTCACGAATTGTTAACATATACCACAGATTTTCCATAAATCATACAATCGGAAAAATAAGCTGTACATTGAGGGCAGACAACAGTAGTGGATGGCATGAAGTAATGTGTCAGAAAAGAGGATAAATTTAAAAGTTTTGATATATTCAAAATAATATAAATTTTCATATAAGTTCGTATTAATATAAGCAGTTAATATATTACATAATCATTTAGTACTTTAATTTTGAATAAAGAATTTAACTACAAATTTTAAAATAACCTCAGTGAAATTGTAGAATTTTTCAAAAATACATATATTTTATAATCGTTATAAAAGTTATCTTAGTTGGATTATAATGTAATATGTTTTATAAAAAAAAACATTTGCAAATGAATTCTTTTGCTTAAAACAAAAGAATTAATTTATTCCGATACATATATGAAAAATCACTTTTCGTTTTGAAGCTAAACGTAAAAAAGAGTGATGTATATTGAACACAAATGATTCAGGAAAATGTATTAAACAAACATATTGTTAATCAAGATTGACATGCGGAAATTTATTACACTAGCATATATGTGGATTGATAAGTTTTACGAAAAATAATTAAATATATAAAAATAAATAAATAAGTAATGAGTAATGCTAGAAAATTGACTAAATTACGTATTAAAATTAAATTAAAACTGTATTTGAATTTAAAATTAAAGAATTAAAACAATATAAAAACAGTAAGAAAGGTTAAATCCCATGGGAAAATTTAATGTAGGAATATTCTGATTGATGGTAAATTGATATCTTTAAAAATTGTAAAAAAAATGGATTGTAAAAGCCGACTTATGATCCTAGTACCGAATTTCGTTTTTTTATGGTACCACAAGTTATTTTTATATATTTGACCACGGAGTGATGTAATATAATGTAAGATAATGTGATCTAATGTAATGCAATACAAGATAACAGAATATAATATAATGCAATGTAATTTAATGTAATGTAATCTCATGTAATGTAATATGATCTAATGCAATGTAATGTAATCTAATGTAATGAAATGAAATGTAATGTAAAGTAATGTGATGTTTTAAATGGAATAAATGTAATGTAATAAATGTAATCTAAGAAAATGTAATGAAATGGAATATAATGTAATGCAATGTAGTAATGTAATAAAATGTAATGTAATTTAATCCAATGTAATTCTTATGTAATTTAATGTAACGTAATGATATATATTATTATCAAATGTACTTTAATGTATTGTAATGTATTGTAATGCATTGCAATGTATTGTAATGTATTAAAATTTAATTTAATATAATGTAATGTGCTGCTATATAGAGATATGTAACGCAATGTAATAGTGTGGTATATAATAAAAAGGAATGTAATTTAAATTAATGTAAAGTAATTGAATGCAATGTAATATATTTCTATACCCTACACCTATGAGGTACAGGGTATATTAACTTTGTGCATATATTGTAACGCCCCTTAGGAGGCGTGTCCGGTATGGAAAAGTATATATATTCTTGATCAGCATCACTACCCGAGTCCGTTTAGCCATGTCCGTCTGTCTGTCTGTCTGTCCGTCTTGCTGTCTTGCTGTCTTGCTGTCCGAATACAGAATAACTTGAGAAGTACTGATCAGAATGCGATGAAATTTCGTCTCAATATAGTTTAGCCAAAAGTAGGAACTGAGTTTGAAAATGAGCAAAATCGGTCAACGGACACGCCCACCTCCCATACAAGTCACTTTTATATAACTCTTTCGAAACTAATAACTCGAAAAGTATTCAAGGTATAGTTATAAAATTTAAAACATATTGTTAGAATTCACCTAAAAATATGTGGTCCAAAAATGGGCGTGATCCGCCCACTTTTTTTTTTTCATTATTTCCCGGGTTTTCATAGTGAAAATTTGATCCGTAAATTATTAAAATCAAATCTATGAAATATTAGCCTTTCAAAATTTTAAATATAGGCGTGGTCCGCCCAATTATATTTTTCTAATTTTTTAATTTTTTTTTATTTTAAAATTTTTTTTAATTTATGGGGATATAAGACGTAAATTTCTGATATATGTATAATATTCTGAGGGTTAATATCCCCACCAAAGGTGTAGGGTATTCCATAGTCGGGCCCGTACCGACTATAAAAATTCGCCCCATGTGACCGAACTTACCCATGTGACCTAACTTTCCCAACTCGTTTTGTCTATTTTTATGTTTTGCAAAGTACTGAAATATATTTAAACATTACTAAAAACAATATAACATTAAGTAATGTAACGCCAAGGTAGATAATATATTATGGCAAAATAACTTAACGCATTTATAATATATATAAATCATTGTAATGATATATAGTGCAATGTAATACAAAATTAATTGCCATGAAAATATAACATTTAATTGCGGTAATAAAACTTTCAGCAACTTATTCAAACAGTTTATTTGCCAATATAAATGTATTTTAAAATAAAAATATCGTCAATTACAGTCAAATCAAATAAATGAATAGTGATATTTTTATTGCTGTCCAATAAAAATGCAATTTAAATATTTGTTTTCGGTGAATGACGCGAATAACAAAGTTTGTTGCATTTATAGAATACAAATTGTCTTTACGCTTTTTCTGTGAAATATATTTGAAAAGTTAATGCAATAAACTATAAATATAATCGTAAAACAATAAAATATGAAACAAGTTATAATAATATATTGAATGTTTTAAGTCCTTTTTATAAAAAAAAAATTAAAATACTTATTAAAAGCATTAGTAATAAGTAGATATTTAATTAAATACAATTAAATACAATTAGTATAAAATTTAGTTATTACTTCTGTGGCAATATGAAATAACAGCATAACTCGAGATATGTTCAAATTTAGTTGTTAATACCGTCATAATCCTGATATACGAATTCATTTTGTGTCAAATTTTGATACTGATACTTCTTATAGTTGCTGAGATACAAGCAAAAATCCAAAAAGCATATCTACTTGTTATTAAATATTTATTTTTATCAAATAAACTTTAGAAAAAAATCCAAAAACAAAAACATTTTGCAGACATTTGCGCGATGCACGTTCATAAATATGGAACTTAGTTATAGGAAAGTATCATAAAAATGTGTGTCTGTGTGCGCAAGAATAAAATACAGAAAACAAAAAAATGATGAAATAAGAGCGCCAATTGAGTTATTGTCTGTCTGTAGATGTAATATTAGTAATACTAAAAATATTTCAGTAAAGCAAATGCGAAATTATTGCTGACTTTAAGTGGTTAACAATAAGGAATTAATTTTATTTTATCGATACTTAAAACATTAAAACTTGACACGAAAAAAAATAGTTCTACTACATTTTGGTAGTTTTTAAATACATTTGTATTTATTTTACTTAATTTTGCTACATAATGTATTAAAAAATCATTTTCAACAGTACATTTTCTTTTGGACGTAAATCAAAGACATATTTTTTTATTTTAAAGACAATTTTATATATTTTTAATACAGTATTTTTTCGGTTTAATGAATGACATTGCTGTTATAGATATCGAGCTGATATCGATAAAGTTTTCTTAAATGTTCGATAAATAAATTTTAATAGTTCAGTCAAGTTTGTTTTTGGAAAAAAAATCAAAATATTTAATTTCAAATTAATTTGAATTTCATCTCGAAAAAATACTATTATTTATCGAATTCAAAAGTAATTGATTAAATAAATTACCATTTAAATTAGAAATAATTGGTTATAATTGCAATTAGAGTTAGTCATTATTTCTTAATTCAAAAACAATTTTTGTTGCTAAAATTGTCTGGGAAATCTGGTAGAAAATAGTTAAAGGGACTATTTGACTATCTGCAGTAATTCATTTTTTTTTAATTCAAAGAATATTCCCTTTATTTCATTTAACTATGATTTTAGTTTCTGTAGAAACTAAAAAACTTTAAAAATTCTATTAATTTTCCCAATTGCGAATAAATTATTAACTAAGCACTTAGTAAATTGTTTAAGGAACTTTGTGACGACATATATTAATTTCAATAATTAATTGCAAGCTGCTTTGGATAAGAAGACTGCATAAAATGCAAAGTTATTTAAAAAACAGCAGTTTTAATATTAAGAGAAATACTAAAAATTACATATTTAAATTTTTTTATGTTTTATCCCTATGTGTGTTTTTATACCGTTTTTGTTATTGTTTCTGGTTAACTTTTGTTCTTATTATTCTTTTGATTAAGTTTTATTCCTATCTAGGGTTTTTTTTTATTTGTTTTTGTCTTGAAAATGTTATTGCGTATATTTCGACTTTTTGTTATTCTTTCGTTTTTGTGTTGTTGCTAATTTTTGTATTTGTGCTTTTGTTATACTATTTTCCTATTTCTGTTGTGGTTGTGGTTTTGCTTTTGTTTTTTGTAATAATATTTTTGATTTTGCTTTTGTCTTTGTATATTTGATTTTGATTTTTTGTTTTTGATTTTGTGTTTTTGATTTTTCTTTCGTGTTTGTATTCGTAGTTGTATTTGTGTTGTTATTTTTTGGTTTTATGTTTTTTATTTTGATTTTGTATTTTTGTATATTTATTAGGTTTTTTTTTGGGTTTTTGCTTTTGTATTTTTTATTTTGTTTTTTTTATTTAGTTTTGTGTTTGTATGTGTTTTTGATTTTATTTTTTCTTTTGTGTTTGTTTTCGTTTATGCATTTGTGCTTTTGATTTTGTATTTTTGTGTTTGGGTATTTTGGCTTTTTCTTGTTTTTGTTTTTGCTTTTCTTTTGTGTTTTTTGATTTGATTTTTGTGTTTTTGCTTTTCTATTTTTTTTTGTATTTGAGTTTTTTATTTTATATTGAAACTAGAATCGGGACCCATATATTTTTTTTTTATTGGAACCGGAATCGGAACTAGAAACGCTATTTCAAAATTATTGGAACCAGAACCGAATTTTATATTCCAAAGGGTTTTAGTCGCAGACAGCGACCGAAAAAACCGGAATCGGAATAGTTTTGATTTTTGGAACCTGAATTGAAGCCGTTGTATAAAAAATGTGTGTAACCGGAATCAAAAATGTGTGTAACCGGAGTCCAAAATTTTTGAGTGGTTGGTAACGGATTCGGAACAGCTATTTTAATAATCTTGGAACCAGAACCGATATTCCAAATGGTTTTAGTCTCCAATATATATAGATAATTTTATAAATAATAAATATTTATTTTAATTAGCATCGTTCAGTTTTCTTCGATAGTATAATCGAAGAAAATCATTAAAAGTACAACGAGTTTAAAAAAAAAGATTTAAGTGTTTAAATTTGCCGCCACAGTGCCAAAGAGTAGTCAAGTCGTTTCTTGCGGCTGCTCGTTAGTAACTGATATTGTATGTGCCCAATGCAGAAGCGGAAACAACTCAACCACATCCGTTTGAAGTGATTCAGATGCAGTCACATCCGCTGATTGGAAATTTGAGTTGTCATTGATTTTACCACTTTTTAGATTATTTGTTTTATCCTATAAAATTGGGTTTGTCAGAAACCAAACAAAAAATTATCTCGTAGTGTAGTTTTGTGTCATGTAGTGCAAGTAGATGAAGAAAAAAATATTGTACATTAAGAGAAAATTTTCAATACAAAAACTAGTAATCCCTAGTAAATTTCTGGAACATTTTATTTCGAATTCTGGTTCAAATATAAGCTATCAAATAATCCATTACTTTTAAAATTATTAATTTTGATTTTTTTTCTTTTTTGGAATAATTAAAATTTAAAAGGTTATATTTAACATTGTAATGACCGAAATAAAAATGAAAAAAGAAAACTGAAATTTATTTTTAATAATTATATTTTGTTTATTATTGCATTTTATTAGTTTGATATTTTATTTGATATTTTATTTGATATTTAATTTTATTTGTTTTTACATTATACAATTTTTTATTCATCCGACATTCAATGCTTTTGTTATTTAATATCACATAAATGCAAAATTAATTAAATTTGGAATTTAACGCAAAGAAGCAATGTTATATACAACTTTGTTATGCGACGAGCAGCATGAACATTGATACACAATGTGGTGGACGGCCGAAAATAATATTGCTTTATATGTTGGTTTGCAGAATTCATACGTACCGAATGACAATGACATGCCTAGCAGAAAATTAAAATATTTAGCATGTACGCAATTAATATAATGTTTGTCACAATCATTTTTAATATTTTTGTCAACATAATAATATTTATAAAATTGTATGAAGATGAAAAAAATATAAATATGTTTGCATCCAAATATATGTTTGCCTCAATTTAATTAATGTTTGTTAATATGAATGGTTAATAAGTTTGTACAGCTTAACGAGGTTTAGTTTATGGAAACTAAGCCTCTACGAAATGTGTATATTAATAACTATATTAATGTTTACTCCAAATATTTATATGATTACTATGTTTTAACGAATTTAACATTTAAGCATAAACAGTACGCCAGATAAAAAATATATTTGTAGCAAACATATTATTGTTTCAGTGTAAATGTTGATTAACACTGTCACAGTAATTCATAGTTTAAGCGGTTATCTTAATACAAAATTGTATATAATCCGCAAAAACAATTTGATTATTACAGTTACGATATTATTGTGCTTTGGTGGAATAATTATATATATGCTGAAAGCATAGTTTCTCCCTAAACACCAACAAATGCTTAAAAATTGATGCTGACCATATATAAAATATTTGAAAAATTTTCGCCATATTTAAATAATTAACGCTAACAAATAAAATTATTGCATCAAACAAAATATTAAGTAATTTAAAGAATGCCATGTCCTGTTAATTTTCTACTGAGTATTATATGTTTTTATTCATGTTAACCATAAATCTGTCATATTTCTGTAAATTATCAGACGATGCATCTTTTGTTTTTATATGTCAATGGAATTTTGCGCGGATGCATTTAATTATATGAGACCGCAAGCAATGTGTAATAATGAGACCACAAAATATGTACATACCATGAAAGTTATTATTATCATTGTTATGGTATAAAATAATGAATAGTTTTAGTAATGGAAAATTTAATATATATATATATATTTTGAATGACTTTAAATTGCCTTATTGACTAAAAAGAATATTGTGCAATCATTGTTGCTGAAATATTTTAAATTTTGAATTCTATGCAAATAATTACAATATAAAATATGAATCATACCTTGTATTTATTGCAAGTAGGATAACCTTTGCTATACCAAATATAGTATTAAATATTTTAGATAAAAAATATTTAAAAATTAAAAGAAACATTTATGATTTCATATCATGTATATTTTTCTAAATATAATCAAGTTGCTTTAGCACAAAACCACTTTAAAATATAATTAATATAGAAAATATCCTCTATTATATCTCCATCTCTGCATCTATTAAGTCTCTCGTCAACGTCAACAGCTACTCAAGTAGTTACGTGTCACAAACATTTACTCCTTTGCTATATTGATGGGAATGCAAGATATTTTATTCAATCATTTTTATATTTTACAAGACTTTTTTTATACAAATATGCAGCAGTATTATATGTAGTTTATATTATATATTTTTTGTACAATTTTAAAACTTTCGTCATCAAGCTAAGCAGGGATTTTCTTCGTTACAGAAAATATGCATACTTGGAAGGACTTATAAGACATCAGTGCTGTCGTCTGTATTTTTGTCTGTAACTAAACGTCGGTTTAATATGTATGTCTTCTTCGTAGTAGTAAAGCTCACCAACTGCATTTTAAAAATTGGTTTTAGAAAATATTTATATATTTTATAATTCATGATGAACGAGATCATTATTATATAATGTGAAATATGACTCTATCCAATGTGTTTTAAATTATTTAACATCATTAACTACAGTGGGTTTAAAGAATAACTAATATATGTACAAGAACTTCACCAAGTCCATTCCATGGCCATGATAAAAAATATAAATAGCGTAATCCATAAACTTTTTATGTCAAACAACCATGGGTGGTACTTTTATAAATGACATCAACTGACATACACGACGCTGACTACATTAAATATGATGCAACCTGAACTCAACGGCAATGTGCTCATAATATATGCATGGTTGGCAACTGGTTTCGTATTAAATTCAAAAATATTATTACAAACGCATAACTCAACGTTGGTACTATTCTGCTTAATAGCATTATAATTACATTAGCACAATTAATTACTTTTCTATCGCAAACAGTGCTCATTTCATTACAACATGTACTTCATATAAATTCTGTGCAAATTCCGGGATTATTTGCATTTGCTAAGTAGTGAGATCTACAGAGGTGAGCATAGTTAATGTGGCGACAATAATGATGATGTTAATGATATCTGATGTTCTTGTTGTAACTTCTGACAGCAGTGATGAGTGTCAAGTCATTAGAAAAGGGATGCAGCTGACAAGTGTTACTAATGGTATTAATACTGATTGATTAGATACAAACATTTGAAGAATACATTTTGATTTATGGGATTTGTAAAATAATGTCTTTTTTTTTTAATATAAATCGCATTTAAATTTAAGATTTTACGTGTTTTTGTTTATTTTTTTTTAATTACTAAAATGTACACCAAAAATATATTTGTATATTAAAAATTCCATTTCATAGCAAATTCAATTTTACACCTGAAATTCAATTTTAAACTAAATATTCAATTTTATACCAAAAATTCATTTTTATCCAAAAATAAAAATCGATTTTATTCCAAAAATTCAATTTTATATCAAAAATTCAATTTTATACCAAAAATTCAATTTTATATCAAAAATTCAATTTTATACCAAAAAATAAATTTTATACCAAAAATTCAATTTTATACCAAAAATTCAATTTTATACCAAAAATTCAATTTTATACCAAAAATTTCATTTTATACCAAAAATTAATTTTTATACCAAAAATTCAATTTTATACCAAAATTTTATTTTATACCAACAATTTAATTATTTACCAAAAATTCAATTTTATAACAAACATTCAGTTTTATACTAAAAATTCAATTTTATAGCAAACATTCAATTTTATACCAAAAATTCAATTTTATACCAAAAGTTCTATTTTATACCAAAAATTCCATTTAATACCAAAAGTTCTATTTTATACCAAAAATGTAATTTTTATTTAATTATTTACCAAAAATTCAATTTTATAACAAACATTCAGTTTTATACCAAAAAATTCTATTTTATACCAAAAATTAAATTTTATACTAAAATTCAATTTTATAGCAAAAATTCAATTTTATACCAAAAATTTATTGTTATACCAAAAATTCAATTGTATACCAAAAATTCCATTTTATACCAAAAAATTCCATTTTATACCAAAAATTCCATTTTATATTAAAAATTTAATATTATTCTAAAATTCAATTTTATACAAGAAATTCAATTTTATACCAAAAATTCAAATTTATACCAAGAATTCAATTTTATACCAAAAATTAAATGTATACAAAAAAATTTCAATTTTATACAAAAAAAAATCCATTCTATAGCAAAAACTTTAAATTCCATATTATATCTAAAATAAAATTATAATTTCTTTACTAATATCATTAGGAAAATGAGGAAAAAAAATAATTTTAAATTATATCATAATTAAAAATCGAAAGTGTTAATAGATTCAAATAGTCACAAGTGTTAAATCATTGACTCTATTCAAAATCTTTATTACAAAAATCTGTTAAAATTGATAAATACGAAATGAGAGTAGAACAAAAAGGCAATGAATATTGTGAATACACTATAAAGTATCAGTAATAAATTTACAAGAAACAATAACAGTAACTGGTAAATGTTTTTTTTTTAATTCAAAACATTTCTACTATAGAATATAAATGAATTCTACATTTGCTGCAGATACACACTAACAAAAAGTATTACAATTTAATTGAAACTGATATCTTTTAATATTTCTTTCAAATGAAAAATTTCAAAGCATAATAAAATTTTAAAATAATTTTATTTTCTATTTGATTGTATGCATAATATTATCTTTGTTATAATATAATTTAAATGTATCAAAAAAGAAATTAAACACATTCGTACTCAGTACGTCATTAATATTATATATTCACAATTGATATTATATTCAATAAATTTAAAGAGTACTACTTTTTCTCAGTATATCTAACTGCAATTATATGTCATAAATTTCAACAAAAGGAAATCGACTTAGTCATTAGAGTTCATAGAGCTTTTGAATTTGAATCAGCATCAATTTACTTATGAGCAAGAGAGTTTAAAATAGATTTATGGGCACAAGCAAAGAACAACATTAGGTATGAAGATTAAAAAAAAAATATTTCATATCACTAAAATATTCATTTGGAATATTTGGATTCACAAGAAATTTATAATAAATAAATTTTTACTTTTTAAAAAACTATAAATTATTATAAATTTCAAATTTGATTACACTATAAATTAAATAACACACTCAAAAAAAAAAATAATAAATTATGATTATAATTTGTATTATTATAAAAATTAAGTGATGAAAACTTCTCATAATTGGATTAAATTACAAATTTTTTGGTAATAAATTAAATTTATTAAACGCAGCTAATGCGTTAGGTTAAATTGCAATACAGATTAAAATAGAAGATAAAAAAATTATTGGATAATAACGTAAAATTAAATAAATTTATATCTGTTCTGCTGGCTGCCAATGCAGCGCTTTTCAGCAAATTCACACATTTAATATTATTTATTATACCGCAAATAAATCAGTGTTTTCCATATTATTTGATTTATATTAATTTATATTATGAAGTTAAAAAATAATGTATCTTTTTCATAATTTGTATATCTATTTTTTAATATGTTTACTGTACTTTTAAGAGAAAAATTGAATTTTTAGTGAAAAATTAAAAATTTAGTGAATAATTCATTTTTTTAATGAAAAATTAAATTTTTAGTAAAAAATTGATTTTTTATTGAAAAATTGAATTTTTAGTGAAAATTTGAATTTTTAGTGAAAAATTTAATTTTTAGTGAACATTTAAGGTAGGTCAGTCTCAAAAAGTACGGCAATTAATTGTGATCATACCGGAGGCAAGTAAATAGTTTATTGCTACAAATTTCAGTTGAAATAAAATCGGAAATTAATTTTAAAAATAAATGAAATGACAATGTCCTGTTTTCAAGATCATAGATTATATTTCATCAGGAAATAAACAAAAATAAATAGAACTTTATTGTATGCCCTACGGGTCTGTCAAAATTTTACGCGACACCTTGAACTGGTGCTCTATTAAAGAAGTGCGTGAGTGAGCAAGTGTACGCGTCATAAACATCTATTCGTTTTCAGCTTATCAAAAAGTATAAAATAATTTATTCTTTATCTACTGCTATAAAAAAACTAACTTTTTTATCTCATACATCACTTGAACAATTTGAAAAGAAATTTTCCAAGAACCGCAGTAATTTTCGCCAGTTTCAACAATCAGGCACGTCTCTAAAAATGATGTCACTTAAGTGGACGACATGCTGCAAAGTTGTGTCCTAATGTTTGTCTTCAATAACATTCTAAATGGTATTAACAGATGTTAAAACTTTTGCAACTATTGTAATAGGGATAAATTTGATTTTTTCTTATAGTTTTTCTTTACTAAATCGTACAATCGAATATATAAAAAATGGATTATTTAATATTTCATCACCTTTTCGTAATTCAAGTGAAATACTTCGCACCAACATTTTTTAAATGAACCTATCTAAAAAGCACTATTATGTTCTGCTTTGATGTAGTCCTATGAATCTGCATTAATAAAATCCATAATGTTTAGCATAAGTAGCTATTAAATAGTACTTTTTGCAAAGTACTTTTGTCTGGCATATGATTTTATTTTACACCCGCTGAACGTAAAATGTTGTACATTAAATAAAGTCTCGGATTTAATAAAAAAAATAAATAAATGCAAAATAAAAATAAGCCAATAATACGCATAACCGAAATAATCTCCTTTAAATGGCATCTATGAATAATGGTCACACCATTGCAACATTAAAAGTAATCGACGCATAACATTCGCGAATAAATATGAAATTTCTTCTATTGACTTTTATTAATATTCTTGAAGATATGCCCATCTCTGTCGAATGCCTAATCAAAGTACAATTCAAGTATTAACACGACTTATCTAATATTTGGGAATATTTTTGTTCTTTTTTTTATAAAGCTTTGAAAATCGCAAAGAAAAATGGTTAATTTTTTTAGCTTTATATGCTTAAATCAAATATCTAGTTCGATTTTATAGTAGCGCTCACATTTGGAAATAGAATTATTTGGATTTTGTGCGATGGCCTTATTACAGCAGTTATGTATTTCTTTAGGATTTATATTATTTTTGATATATATTATAATACATATTAAGGTATTTAAAACTAGCTTGCCTGAAATAAATTATTTTTGTGTGAAAAGTGATAAGGTAAAGATGATTAGAAAATACTTTGAAATGTACATTGTAAATCTGGAACTTTATGTAAAATATTAAAAGAAAATGATACTGCGATATAGACATTTTAGAGCTATGCTATTTTTGTACTAATGAAAACCCACATCTTTATCTAGATTTTAATATTTTTAATATTACATGCAGCTTCTTATCCATCTCTTATGCAACTCTTATGCATCTTTTATACATCTTTTATACATCTCTTATACATCTCTTATACATATCTTATACATCTCTTATAGATCTCTTATAGATCTCTTATGCAGCTATTATGTAGCTATTAAATAGCATTTAAGCAACTCATATCCAGCTTAAATACAACTCTTATGAAGCTTTAATATTGCTCTTAAGAAGCTGGTATGCACCGCTTAAGCAGCTGGTATGCGTTCCAATTCAGATTTTATATGGCACTTACATGTCTATTATACAGCTCTTATACATTTATTATGTGGTTTTTACCATTCCAATACAACATAATACCCCAATATAATGGTCTTACACTGCTTTTATGCAGATCTTATCCATATTAAGGTATTATGCAGCTATTATGCAGCTTTAATTTTGGTCCTTATGCAGCTCGTTTGTGTATCTTATAAATTTATTATGCATCATTTATGAAGCTCTTATGCAGCTTTTTTGCATTTATTATGCACCTATAATGCAGCTCTTATGCATCTATTGTACATCTCTTGTTGCAGTTAGTGTAAAGATATTATGTTATATATTTTCAGCTGTAGCCATGGCTCTTTAACTATTATTATTATTTTCTTATGCTACTCTTTTTTTTTTATATTGCAGCATTTATTAAAAATGCAATTTTCCAAATCCCTTAAGAAACTTTACATATAAAAGTTATATATTTTCATTTCATTGCCACTAACTTTATTTTATAACCATATCTGCCAAGACTTTTAGCTAAAAACTTTTGCTTATTTTTTCATCGCTACTTTTTCATCAGCATCGTTTTCATACTTTACTTCTTAGCCAGCATGTCAACCGGCCATGTCAACGGGCTTAAGCAGTGCAAGTGGCTCGCTCTGTCAAATGGTACAGCATGCCAGGGTGCAAAGTGACAACTGCAAATTAACCTCGTGGCGGCAGAAAAGAAAAATCGCAAAAGTTAATGCTTTGCATAAGCTTTTTGCGTTTTTTTTAATAAAATGAAAATCTTTATAAAGCTAAAAGATAAACTGCAAAACTTTTCACTTGCTTTACAACTTGTCAGTTCCGTACGGATGGCAGTTTAAAGCAAGCAGATATAAAATAGTTTTAAGCTGCTTTATTTGGATTTTTTAAATATCTACTTTTTGTAATTACTTTCACCGACTCGACTCCCTCACGTGTTTTTTGTGAATTTGCAAATGGGATCAATTTTCGCTCATTTTTCGAAATTTTTTGAGTTTGCAGTCACTTGGTGCTATTAGCAACAATCTTCGTTGTAGAGCACAAACACATACTTTTTATAACATTTTTATTAAATGTGAAACATTTTTAACTTTAATTGGCTTAAGTATTTTCTTTGTTTGTGAAAACTGCTATTATATATTTCAGTCAAAGTGAAATCGTTGTTATGTTATACTATTTGAATAATATTAACATTTTTATTTTATGTTAAACAAATATAACAAAATTATAAATGTTTATAACATTTTTACTCAGAGATATAACTATGTTGAAGATACTTAACCACTAATTTTATATATGTATGTAAAAAGAAAAATGTAATTTTCAACAATATTATTTTTTCTGTTAACAAAAATTTTTAGCTATGTAAGTACACTTTTATTATTTCTGAAACATCGTCCGCTTTTTACCATAAACATATTTATAACATTCTTAAAATGGCACTAACAAAATACAGTTCGCTATTTTAATTTACAGACATATACAGACAATGTAAGCTACAACTCTGTTAATATACTCACTGTGAACATACTCACTATCAACGTCATTTTAGTAGATACGCTCTTTACAGACTTTTGACAGCCACTGAACATTTCATAAGTGTTCATTTTAAATTGCCTCTCTGTCACATCAATTTTAGTAGTCACTCTTTACATTATTTTAACAGTCACTTAATATTTCGAAAATATTCTCCACGTTCGAATTAATTTTCGAAGTACTTTTTCTTTTGGTTTTTGTATTAAGTTTACTTTTTGCAAATATTTTCAATAATAATAGTCAGATCTCTCTCACCATTTGACCTGAGAGTATTATTTTTGGACGCAAATGACGGGACCTTTAGTTTAATGCTGAATCCAAAGCACGTGATGACATTATTTTGTACTCTCGGAGATTTACCATTGTCTGCCGAGAGGGTTTTAAAAACCCGTTTTATATCCATTATAAAACTGAAAACATATATGTCGGATTTATATACCTACAAATTTCTGAATTGAAATGATTTAAATGTAACGGTTTTTGTTTTAAAATCAACAGTTTTAAATGATTATTGGTTTCTGTTAAATCCCTTTTTAGAAATAAATTTCACATTTCACTTAACTGACTAAAAGATTATTTATAATTTAACATACACTGTTAATGACTCCTACAAACGATGATTTAAAATATTATTTCAGATTTCAGTTTATCTCTGTTATTACTACATCTCTGTTATATTCTTTCTATGCTATACTTTATTTATGTTATATTCTCTCAATGCTACTTTATCTCTATGTATCTGTCTGTTTGTTCTCTTTTTTTGTTTTTTTTTTAGTTATCTCTGTTAGTTTTTACTGTTTAAATGTATCTCTGTTATCACTACATATCAGTTTTAAATTTTTCTGTTATATTCTTTCTATGTTATACTCTCTTTATGTTATATTCTCCCAATGCTATCTTCTGTCTATTTATCTGTCTGTATGTTCTCCTTTTTTGTTTTTTTGGTTATCTCTGTAATTTTTAACTGTTTAAATGTATCTCTGTTATCACTACATCTCAGTTTATATTTTTCTGTTATATTCTCTCTAATGTTATACTCTCTTTATGTTATATTCTCTCAATGCTACTTTATCTCTATGTATCTGTCTGTTTGTTCTCCTTTTTGTTTTTTTTTTTTGGTTATCTCTGTAATTTTTTACTGTTTAAATGTATCTCTGTTATCACTACATCTCAGTTTATATTTTTCTGTTATATTCTCTCTAATGTTATACTCTCTTTATGTTATATTCTCTCAATGCTACTTTATCTCTATGTATCTGTCTGTTTGTTCTCCTTTTTGTTTTTTTTTTTTGTTATCTCTGTAATTTTTTACTGTTTAAATGTATCTCTGTTATCACTACATATCAGTTTTAAATTTTTCTGTTATATTCTTTCTATGTTATACTCTCTTTATGTTATATTCTCCCAATGCTATCTTCTCTCTATTTATCTGTCTGTATGTTCTCCTTTTTTGTTTTTTTGGTTATCTCTGTAATTTTTAACTGTTTAAATGTATCTCTGTTATCGCTACATCTCAGTTTATATTTTTCTGTTATATTCTCTCTAATGTTATACTCTCTTTATGTTATATTCTCTCAATGCTACTTTATCTCTATGTATCTGTCTGTTTGTTCTCCTTTTTGTTTTTTTTTTTTTGGTTATCTCTGTAATTTTTTACTGTTTAAATGTATCTCTGTTATCACTACATATCTGTTTTATATTTTTCTGTTATATTCTCTCTATTTTATACTCTCTTTATGTTATATTCTCTCAATGCTATCTTCTCTCTATGTATGTATCTGTCTGTTTGTTCTACTTTTTTGTTTTTTTTTTTTGTTATCTCTGTTAGTTTTTACTGTTTAAATGTATCTCTGTTATCACTTCATATCAGTTTCATATTTTTCTGTTATATTATTTCTATGTTATACTCTCTTTATGTTATATTCTATCTTCATGTTCAATATCTTCACTATGCATCTGTATATATGTTATCCATTTTTGTTTTTTTGTTTATCTCTGTAATTTTTTACTGTTTAAATGTATCTCTGTTATCACTACATCTCCGTTTTATATTTTTCTGTTATATTCTCTTTATGTTATACTATCTTTATGGTATATTCTCTCAATGCTATCTTATCTCTATGTATCTGTCTGTATGTTCTCCGTTTTTTGTTTTTTTTTTGTTATCTCTGTTATTTTTTACTGTTTAAATGTATCTCTGTTATCACTACATATCAGTTTTATATTTTTCTGTTATATTCTCTCTATGTTATACTCTCTTTATGTTATATTCTCTTAATGCTATCTTCTCTCTATGTATCTGTCTGTATGTTCTCCTTTTTTGTTTTTTTTGGTTATCTCTGTAATTTTTTACTGTTTAAATGTATCTCTGTTATCACTACATATCAGTTTTATATTTTTCTGTTATATTCTCTTGATGTTATCTTACTGCATGTTATCTTCTCACTATGTTATCTGTATCGCTTTTTTCTTTGCATTTAATTCGAATTTCATTTAAATCATCTATTTGTGTTTTTCCTCTCTCACTCTTCTGTAAAATCCTGTCTCTGTTTTCTCATTAATATTACTGTACCTCTCTTTATCTATATATTTCTCTCTAGCTCTTTCTATATCACTTAGTATTTTATTCTGAATTTTAAAAATATAACTAACGTCATTTTTATGCATTAGCAGTGTTCATCACTGCGAAATGGCAACATTTAATCGTCATCTTAATTCAGACAGAGAAAATGCATGATGCTACAGACGTTTGATAAGAATAGAGATATAATATAGGAGTGAAATTTAATAAACTTAATGGACGCATCTTACGAAAACCTGCACATTTTAATTTACTTACGAAAATAGACACATAAAACAATTTTTTTGCACAAACACCTTACTACTGGTTATGTTACGCCTAATTTTGTATTATAATCTGGTTTTAAATGATATGTTGATCGGATAAATTAGATTAATGTCGTTATAAGTTATGAAATACTTAATTTTGGACATAGTAAATGCAAAATTGACACCCAAAAATTTTTTTCTTTCTTCTGTAAAATTCATTTTTTAAACGGTTTTCGAAGATAATAGATAAGTGGTATTGCAGTATCACCGAAGATAAGTTTTAGCTATAAATTGTATTTTAGCTACTAATAGAAATACTTTTACAACTTCTCGACGAACAGAAGCATAACTTTATTTTATGCAACGAATAAAATCACAAGGAACCTATGTATATATATGTCAAGGATGTTAATGAAATATTCGATTTCAGTGTTATGTTTGATTCAGAGATTATTTTTTAGGTCATTTGAAATAAATAATTCCGTAAATAATATTCTCCTTTGTCTTTCGATAGACGAAATAGTCAAGAATTGAATTAGCCGCATACTTCGATATTACTGAATTTAATAGAATTTCCAATGTTTATAGTTAGAATTTAGTGTTTATTGTTAGTTTTAAGATGTATTGTGATACGCAAGTCTATAAGTAATAATTTTGATTGACTGAATAAATTGAAATTAAATTAAATATAATACTGTTATTGCTACAAAAATTTAATAAAACGTAAATCAAACTCATTCTGTAATGATCTACTTTCGGCATTTTTTCTATATATACATAGGTGTCATATAAATGAATGACATCAATAATGCTCGATGACTCACATATAGTTTCAATAAGAAGCAAAATATTGCCATGACATCGCAAGAACTTAATTGTGAACGTCATTAAAATGGCCAATGTCACAAATTTAGCGCGTCCAAGTTAGTGACATTTCAATAATATAAATAATAAATAAAGAAATTCAAAGGGAAGAAGAAAATCAGCAAATACATAATTTACTGCAGTGACCTAGTTTAGCATTTTTGTGTTATTATATTTTATATATTTTTATATCATACAATGTTGCTTGTATTTGGTATAATTTGACGTATGAGTAACATACAAAAGTAATGATAATAAATTTCAACAAGTGGTCTATGAACTGTCGATGAAAATTAATGTACACTTCATTACGACAAATATAATAAAAGTGACTACGTAAGAAAAAAGAGATCAAAAAATAACAAAATAAAAAGGATAACAATTTCAATATCGATTTATATACGACTAGTATTTTGTACCCTAGCTGCGCAACAGGGGTTTTCTGTAATTTTTTATTTATGAAGTACAATTGTTAATTTTCTACTATATATTGTTCTTTAATATATATTCGAAAATGAAAAGGAAATTATAAAAAAAAATTGAATGTATGCTGTTTTTAATCGAAATTAGCCATAATTTTGCTTTTTTGTTTTGTTACATTTTGTTATATTAATTATATATATATATATATATATATATATATATATATATATATATATATATATTTGTTTTTGTTTGATTTGGTTTCTGCTCTTATTTATGTGTAATCCTTTTGTGTTTTTCCCGTTTTTGTCTTACTTTTATTTTCATAAGTAATTTTTTTTATGTGTGATTTTTGTTTTTGTTTAAATTTTAATTTTGATTTTACATTTTATTTTTGTTCATTTCAATTTCATTTGTTATATTCTGTTAATTTCAGTTTTTGCGTGTTTTGCTTTTGTATTTTGTTTTTATGTTTTTGTTTATGGCTTTATTTTTGTATGTTTGCTTTTGTTTTTAAGATTTTGCTTTTGGTTTTTATTTGTATTTTTGTTTTTGATTTTGTTTTTCTGTTTTTGCTTTTGATTATGGCTTTTTTCTTTTGTGTTTTAGAATTTGTGTTTTTGCTTTTGTTATTGTTTTTGTTTGTGTCTTTGCTTATTTTTGTTTCTCCCTATGTTTTCGTTTTTTTTTATTTTTGCTTTTGATTTTGTATTTATACTTTTGTTTTTCTTTTATGGCTTTTGATTGTGTTTTTTCTTTTGTTTTTGTGTTTGTTTTTGCTTTTGTGTTTTTGTTTTTTTTCCGATTTTGTGTACTTTTGTTTTTTTGCTTTTGATTTTGATTTTGTGTTTTGGATTTTGTTTTATTTTGGTCTTTCTAATTTTGTTCCTCGTATTTGCTTTTGGTTTTTTATCTTTTTGTTATACCCTACACCTATGAGGTACAGGGTATATTAAGTTTGTGCAGATATTGTAACGCCCCTTAGGAGGCGTGTCCGGTATGGAAAAGTATATATATTCTTGATCAGCATCACTACCCGAGTCCGTTTAGCCATGTCCGTCTGTCTGTCTGTCTGTCTGTCCGTCTTGCTGTCTTGCTGTCTTGCTGTCTTGCTGTCTTGCTGTCCGAATACAGAATAACTTGAGAAATACTGATCAGAATGCGATGAAATTTTGTCTCAATATATTTTAGCCAAAAGTAGGAACTGAGTTTGAAAATTAGCCAAATTGGTCAACGGACACGCCCACCTCCCATACAAGTCACTTTTATATAACTCTTTCGGAACTAATAACTCGAAAAGTATTCAATGTATAGTTATAAAATTTAAAACGTATTGTTAGAATTCATCTAAAAATATGTGGTCCAAAAATGGGCGTGATCCGCCCACTTTTTTTTTTCATTATTTCCCGGGTTTTAATGGTGGAAATTTCATCCGTAAATTATTAAAATCAAATCTATGAAATATTAGCCTTTCAGGCGTGGTCCGCCCAATTATATAATTTTTTTAATTTATAGGGATATAAGACGTAAATTTCTGATATATGAATAATATTCCGAGGGTTAATATCCCCACCAAAGGTGTAGGGTATTCCATAGTCGGGCCCGACCGACTATAAAAATCCGCCCCATGTGACCGAACTTACCCATGTGACCTAACTTTCCCAACTCGTTTTTTTTTGCCGTTGTTCATTTGTTATTGCTTTATTTTTGTGCTTTTGCTTTCTGTTTGATTCTTGCCTTTTTTTTTTGTTTTTGTGTTTTTTTTTTTTTGTATTTGTCTTCTTAGCTGCTGTAAGTGCCGAGTTATCACATTGTGAATGCTGAGATTGTATGGGAGGTACCGTGCCCATTTGATAGATAAAATATATACAATGATTTCAGAATAACCTAGATCTAACCTAGATCGAGCAACTTTAACGAAACTAAACGACACGCGAAGGTTTACCATTGACTGCCAAGAGGTAACGACGTATAGAAAACCTTTAAGTTTGTCACCCGTGACACTTGTTAACTGGGCCAACAAAACTAGAGGAATGTTTTAACTACAAATAAACAAACTATAAGAATTCTTAAGAAAGTTTTTCATAATTGTTTTAAAAGCTTGCTTAAAATCATATAACAGACCTCAGAACTCTATGAAATTACAAAACAGTATTTCACAGTCACATAAATTCAAAAACGGTTATTTTAATGAATAATATTCGTTTTTTTTATTTTATTTAACTATTTACTTAAATAATTGCACATGTAATTTAATAAATTTATGCTGTGAACATGTCGAAATAGCAAAGAAAGACAGACGATGCTACATGGAAGGCAGCCGCACAGATGCATGTGCATGCAGGAGACACTGTGCTGCATTCAGATAGATGACAGCACCAGAGCAGCACAAATTCAACATACCTACTACAACCTATAGCAAAAACAAAAACCATTTAGAAATTGAAATGTGCAATTTGTAATGTTTTTTTACAAAGTTTTTGTTTTTCCTGCCAGTTGCAACATGAAACAGCGCCAGAACAGAAGCAAAAACTTACTCACGATAATTATGTGATTATTTGCACTTTAGCAGTATGTATGAAATGTTCATGTGTAATAATATTTCGATAAATAAATGGGTTCATTGAGTAATTTTGAAATTTCAAAATTGAACTTTTTACGAGATGCAGAAAATTTAAATTTATCTTGAGGCAGACTTCAACAGTTTTCAAAGGAATGAAAAGTTTACATTCATTTGATGATTTATGTTTAAAAATGTATATATATTGTAAAATGTATAATTTAAAATTTACATTTTTTTCATTCTCGACACTCGTTGTCGGAAATAGTCTGAAGTTTATTTTATATTCTTAGTATTTGGCTGTTTCGTATAAAAATTTTAAATACACTACAGGGTGGCAACTAGAGAAATTCATTTTTAAAGAATTTCATATTTTTTCGTACGAAGTCTGATAAGTTATCCGGTTTTAACTGTATTTTGATCAGATAAATTAGATAAATGCCATTATAAACCATGATATATTTAAGTAAGTTTCCTTGAAAGATCTTTTAATTTTCTACACCTACAAAATAGTAAATTATAATACATTTATGTCTTTATTTTGAAAAAATGTAGTTTTACCACATTTTGATCATTTTTAAATACATTTGTATTTATTTAAAATAATTTATGAAAACAACGTATTAGAAATTCGTTGGGTTTCAGCGTTTTGAAAATAAAAAAAAAAAAAAAAAAAATTAAAATTGGAAACTCTATGACCGAAACCCATCTATTGTTGCAATGGCCAAATAAGTATAAGTAATTCAACGGTTTGCAATTTTTAATTGAGCGTTATTGTCACTCGTATTGTTTATATGTGGTACATTTCATAAGCGACACTTAAGTCAAAACTGATGATGAAGTTGTGCTTTCATTTTCATCATCAGGAGAATAATTTTGTTATATACTTCAACAAGAATATGTATGTATTTTTTGTATATTGTTTCTTGAAGTTCTAAGTATAACCCTTTAGTTTTATATAGACCTGGTTTCATATTTATAATTGTTGTATTTTAATTTTTATAATCAAAAAAATTCATATTAATATTCAAATGAATGAATATTAATCTAAAACTTTCTGAATCAATAAAGAGTTATTTTTTTATAAAATAAAAAAATAATTTTCTAAAATTAATTATCACATAAAGTAAAACAAAAACAGAATGTAATATAATTAAAAGCATGTGTAGTAATTTCTCTACATATTTTAGGACACACAATTAATGACAAAATCTAGTTATTTCCATACAAATGTATTTAAATTTTGTATAGAAATGCATTCAATTTATATAGTCATTTTCCATACAGAAACAACTATATCAAAGTAGTAAAAACCAATACATTTACTTTTCGACGTAAATCAAAGACATATGGATTTATTTTAAATGCATTTTTAATAATTATTAATACAGTATTTTTTTCGGTGTATTTCACGTAAAGTCTTTGTTATTAATTTGTTCAGTAGTATAATTTATTCTTTGATGCCTTCATCGCTTCTTAGACGTCACAAATACTCAATGAACCATTTCGAAAGAAATTAGCAAAATATATGGTACATTTTTTGAGATCTGTCGATCGACTATCCCAGAGGGGTAAAAGTTTCAGGTTCGGAAATCAATTAAAAAAGTGATAATTTTACGGTGTTATTTATTAATATGAAAACATTTTTCTGTATGCATTTGACAGAGTACGTTCGAAATGTGAGAGTAAAGAAAATAAAATAAATAGTAGGAATTAATTAATATTTTCTGTGTTTTTCTACACCTGATCTGAATATGCGCTCCACTTATTTGCAGAAACCATGCTTCAGCAAGTGGCTTTATGGTTTTGAGTTCTTATTATGGAGCATAACTACAATGTCAGCTCTGTTTTTAATGAAGGCAACACTGGTCTGCGACTAAACCGCAGCATGTTGACAAATTGTTTACCATTCCCAAATACTCCTTGATTGACACTGACAACAAAAACCACGATGGCATTTAATAACAAAACAATGTGATTATCACATTTAATTTCGGTAGTAAAAATATATTTATAATAGATACAATTACAGGTAAATCTCCAAAATACTTTAAGAAATATAATATATTAATTGCAAAAGCATATTTAAAATTTCGTACATAATTTGAATAAAATCTTGTTCAACGAAAACAAAAAGCAATGTTTTTTGTTTTGTTATTATAATTATTTTAAGATTTATTGATTAATGAGTCCACTAACATAGGTACAATTTAGTTATTGAGCTATACAAAATTGTGATAATTTCTACTCCAAATAATTTTTTTTTTTTGTTATGTATTTTTTTCATTATCGACATGGTTTTAAAGCGTTAATTTATGCCGTCTATAAAGAACCCTAGTAATTTAAAAATACGCAACATTTTAATTTTACAGTGAAATCAGTGAAAATTGTTGCCTTTTGCCTCCGTCTTTCAACAGGATACATATTATGCAAAAAGAGCAGCAAAACACTAATGAGTTTCCTTTTTTTTCTACTGTGTATTGTTGCGAAAGAATTATGGACCAATTTCCGTATTCTTTGCCCTATGACTATGGCAAAAGTCTTAACAACTTGTGCGCTGTTCTTATTTTTCCCTCAAAGAATTTTATTCAATCTACACGGGTTTTTGCGCCGTAAAGTAATGGGTTTTATTTAATTTTATGGTTGGTAGCTAAAGAAAATATAGCAACGATTGACGACCAGTATCATATCTTTGGGGTTTTACGAGTGCCGTAAATTTATTTGTAATCAAATACGTAGCCAGAGCATCTGAATGGATATTGTTGTGCATGTAGAAAAAAAAAGTACCGGAAATCGTTTTATTTTTTTTTATTTCCGAGATAATCAGCGAATACTTGATTTTGAGTTAAACCCAAGAAACGTCCACTCTTTGACCCCACTTTGAAATCAATTGATATTGAATTGCAATAAATACAAAAAAAAATATTTAGGTTTTTTCAACGTTTTTATTTAAAATTATTTGGGTATTTTTTAAGTTCTGAGATAAATATTGATGATTTGTTTTTATATATCTGGGACTGATTTTTATAATATTTGCAAAGATTTCAAAATAAACGTTTACAAGTTTTATATATTATTTGCGTTGTTTTATATATTATTTGCGTTGTTGCAAGAATTCCATTAAAATAAATTAATATCTTAATAAATCAATGAATCAATAAATCAATAAACAAATCAATAAATCGATAAATCAATAAACTAATAATTCAATAAATCAATATATCAATATATCAATAAATCAATAAATCAATAATCAATAAATCAATAAATCAATAAATCAATAAATCAATAAATCAATAAATCAATAAATCAATAAATCAATAAATCAATAAATCAATAAATCAATAAATCAATAAATCAATAAATCAATAAATCAATAAATCAATAAATCAATAAATCAATAAATCAATAAATCAATAAATCAATAAATCAATAAATCAATAAATCAATAAATCAATAAATCAATAAATCAATAAATCAATAAATCAATAAATCAATAAATCAATAAATCAATAAATCAATAAATCAATAAATCAATAAATCAATAAATCAATAAATCAATAAATCAATAAATCAATAAATCAATAAATCAATAAAACAATAAATCAATAAACCAAAAAATCAAAAAATCAATAAATCAGTAAATCAAAAAATCAATAAATCAATAAATCAATAAATCAATAAATCAATAAATCAATAAATCAATAAATCAATAAATCAATAAATCAATAAATCAATAAATCAATAAATCAATAAATCAATAAATCAATAAATCAATAAATCAATAAATCAATAAATCCATAATTAAATAAATAAATAAATCAGTAAATCAATAAAACGTTAATTAATAAATCAAAAATAAAATCTGAAATATTTCTAATTATGTTATAGATTTTATCATATTTTGTGGATTATTTCACTCATTAATGTCAGCGCACATTTATCTGACGCACAATAGTTTCCTTTCTCATTTAACAATTTGGTGCCAGCCTTAAGATTAAATTGACAATTTTTCTCTGTTTTAACTGACTTCACGGTTCAGTGGTAATGTAAGCACCTCATCAACAATACATAACGCTGAGAAGAAAATTTTTAATATATTGCTTTTTAAAAATGATATTTTTAAGGATATATTGTGCATTTAGAAATTATTTTTTCTTCTTTTTTGTTTGATTTTTTAATTTTGTGAGAATTTGTAAATTGTTAATACTCACCCTTAGCGCAATCATCAATAAAAATCTGAAAAAATAAATTTAAATTAATAATTTGAAATTGCTATAGTCGAATAAATAATATTAAACTTAAAATTTTATTAGTGAATCTTATTGGAATTTAACGGCATTATATAAATTAAAAATAAATTCATATGACTTAATGCATCATATTTTCAAAAAAAAAACCTTATGTCACATTTTTTGAATGCTATCAACAATTTAAATAATTCATCATTATGTATACTTTGTTTTCATAAATATCGTACTACCTTTTAATCAACAAAAGCTATCCAGCCACTACCGTATATAAACAATTCCCATCAACCACAGTCCACCAATTAAATTCAATATAAACCTATGCAATGTGATTATGCAAATTTGCGTAGCATTTGCGGTACTTGAGGTGGTTTTAGTTGTTGTGGTTATTGCACTAGTTCTAGTTGCTGGTTATGTTGACAGACCAGCAAACACCGTAAACAACTGTCACAAAATATTACTGATTTTTTTAATAACCTTTAAATATGTGTAACGTAACAAGGAAAATAACAAAAAATAAATATTTAGAAGGTACTAAATACAAGAATTGTTTAAACGACAGAAATCTTCACATATTTAAGAAATTAATAAAACTAGTAAAATAAAAAAATTAAAATATTATAATATCAAATCGAATAAATCACTCAAATCTATCAAATCAATCAAATCAATCAAATCAATCAAATCAATCAAATCAATCAAATCAATCAAATCAATCAAATCAATCAAATCAATCAAATCAATCAAATCAATCAAATCAATCAAATCAATCAAATCAATCAAATCAATCAAATCAATCAAATCAATCAAATCAATCAAATCAATCAAATCAATCAAATCAATCAAATCAATCAAATCAATCAAATCAATCAAATCAATCAAATCAATCAAATCAATCAAATCAATCAAATCAATCAAATCAATCAAATCAATCAAATCAATCAAATCAATCAAATCAATCAAATCAATCAAATCAATCAAATCAATCAAATCAATCAAATCAATCAAATCAATCAAATCAATCAAATCAATCAAATCAATCAAATCAATCAAATCAATCAAATCAATCAAATCAATCAAATCAATCAAATCAATCAAATCAATCAAATCAATCAAATCAATCAAATCAATCAAATCAATCAAATCAATCAAATCAATCAAATCAATCAAATCAATCAAATCAATCAAATCAATCAAATCAATCAAATCAATCAAATCAATCAAATCAATCAAATCAATCAAATCAATCAAATCAATCAAATCAATCAAATCAATCAAATCAATCAAATCAATCAAATCAATCAAATCAATCAAATCAATCAAATCAATCAAATCAATCAAATCAATCAAATCAATCAAATCAATCAAATCAATCAAATCAATCAAATCAATCAAATCAATCAAATCAATCAAATCAATCAAATCAATCAAATCAATCAAATCAATCAAATCAATCAAATCAATCAAATCAATCAAATCAATCAAATCAATCAAATCAATCAAATCAATCAAATCAATCAAATCAATCAAATCAATCAAATCAATCAAATCAATCAAATCAATCAAATCAATCAAATCAATCAAATCAATCAAATCAATCAAATCAATCAAATCAATCAAATCAATCAAATCAATCAAATCAATCAAATCAATCAAATCAATCAAATCAATCAAATCAATCAAATCAATCAAATCAATCAAATCAAGCTATCCTAATCGATTTTAAATTCTATTATATGTAATATATTTTATAAAGCCATTATTGACTTTTTAAAATGTAGTCAATGTATTTTATATCTGCAACGTCGATATTAAAAAAAAACTTTTTCTTTCTATGCTTTTGTGAGAAAAAAAACTTAAGTCTAATATAGATTTTTCTACAGAAGCGAGTTGATTTTCACATTCTACAAATTGCCTCGTCATATGGCCTGACTGCTGTTGTGCTGCTGCTGGTTTTGATGTGGCTTCTACTTCAATTCACCGACATTAATGCAAGTGATTTTTCTTCTGACAAATCATGTCATCGCTCATGTGGTGAAATATAACTCTTCGTCTACGCCCAAACTCCCCAAAGTCTAAGCAGTTTTTCTTATGTTGAGTTTTACAACGTTTTATTTTGCTACCACAAGCATTGATGAATAGCAGCAATTTTTAGACAATTTCCAGATAAGCATATAAATGAAAATATGCAAACGAGTAAAATAGAAGTAAAAAATTATAAAATATTTCAATAAATGCATAATTTTTCCATAAAGAAATAAAATTAAAACAGCAACGTTCGATTGGGCAGTTTAAATCATATATATAGTACGCAGTAATTGCATTGTAAATATATGCAAATTGTTGCTTCTCACCCGACATCAGTGCAATTTACTGTACTATCTCCAAGTGCAGATCAGTTGCAAGAACCTCCAATGCTGCCACACCGCAAGAATTCGTATTGAGAACCGAATGTAATACGTATGGTTGTTGCTGCTCGGTAGTTGTTGCCCACGGCAACCATTGTCCGTTGCTGCATTATATATATAAAGTGCTTTCGATTGGTAAACGCATGTTTTTTTGGATTGGCTTTATGTTGGCAACATACACGAATCCGAACATGACGACTTTGCCGGTGGATACCGGAAGCATGTGGATTTTAAGGAGAACAACATTTGCATGGAGATCCGGCAATTGGGGTTTACCTTTTTTGGAAAAATACTTTTTAAAAGTTCACAATGCTTTAAATATACAAAAGCATGAATTGAAGCTGTCAATTTTTTTTCATATCAAAACTGCTGCAAAATGATTCTATTAAAGTAATTTTATATTTTTAAAATTTTATACTGATTAACTATATATCGATTATTTATATTTATATTAAAAATTTTAATTTTAACTTGATATCCAATAAAAAAAATTTCAGTGAGAATTGAAATTGTTTACTAAAAATTCATCATTTTTGGTAAAAAATCTAGAATTTTATTATAAATTGAAATTTTTTTTACTCAAAATTCAAAATTTTTTATTAAAAAATACGAATTTTCTTTAAGAATCACTCAAACTTTAAAATTTTTACTAAAACTGAAAATTATATTCAAAACTCAACATTTTCACTCAAACTTGAAGATTTTCAATTAATATTCAACATTTTCATTAAAAATTCAACATTTTTACTAAAAATTTAAGTTTACTAAAAAGTCAACAATTTTACTAAGAATTCTAAACTTTCTTTAAATATTGAAGCCTTTTACTCCAAATTTTACATTTATACTAAAAATTGAAACCACTCAGATAAAATTCAACATTTTCACTTAGAAAAAACTAAGAAAATATATAATTTGTGATTCAAAATTTGGCTTAAAGTTGGAATAACACAACTTTCTATAATTACCCCATTTAAAAAAAGTACACTAATACTTACAAATGGTCTACCGTTTAAGAATAAAACTATTTTCCTAATTGTTTGCCAATTAACATTGTACTTAAGCAATCAACTTCACATGACTGTCGAAATACACAAAAGTTAAATCTGCAAAATATTTGAAAATGGCAAAGTCACGTTTTCGCCAACTAAATGCTGGTGTAGACGTCACATAACATGAGTGACATTAGTGGGAGCAGCGATTTTAGAGCTCTATACAAATACCAAAAACTGCTGTGAAAAGAGTTTCAAAACAAAAACCACAGCAAGTAAAATATAAAATTTTATTGTCTGTATTTGTCGTCGTTGTCATTAAGGGCATTAAATGGTGTTGTGAGAAAAAACCACACGAAGGATAGAAAATCTAAGAGTATAACTAGATAAGGAGATTTGGAAAGATAAAGATTTGATAGAACGTAAAACATTTTTTTTCGCTTTTATAGTTTCTTATTATTTTTATATAAATAAATGAATAAAGCGAAATATAAAAAAATAAATCAATTCAAAAATTAATCAATAAGTCCATAAATCAATAAATCAATTAATCAATAAATCAATAAATCAATAAATCAATAAATCAATAAATCAATAAATCAATAAATCAATAAATCAATAAATCAATAAATCAATAAATCATTAAATCAATAAATCAATGAATCAATAAATCAATAAATCAATAAATCAATAAATCAATAAATCAATAAATCAATAAATCAATAAATCAATAAATCAATAAATCAATAAATAGTCCCCTTACAACTTTGACTCTATATTGCACTCTGGTTCGTTCACAATTAGAATATGCAAGTCAAGTATGGTCTCCTTTCTACAAGGTACATAATGACCGAATCGAAAGGATACAGAAAAACTTCGTACGTTTCGCTCTCAAGGGTTTAAATTGAATGGATAACTTACATCTTCCTCCATATGTAGATCGTCTGAAACTACTAAATTTAAAGACTCTTGACGAGCGCAGACAAATTGCCGATATCATTTACATACATCAATTAAAAACCGGTAGACTTGATTCACCCGAGCTTCTTAACTATATTAGTTTTAACCATAATCGTAAAAGTAGCAGACATCGTGATGTTCTTTTTTATGTACCTTATATTAGAACTAATTATGTTGCTGCTTCACCCTTCAATCGAATGTGTAATTTAGTAAATAATTGTCCACAGTATAATATAAATTTGTCAAAAAAACAACTCAAATGTAGACTAAAACAATAATGTAACAAATGCATGTGTTGTTCACGAGCCCAACTAATTTAGTGGGTAAATATTTTCCAGCATTATGCTGTGAAAGTGCAAGCTAACTGTATTAGCTAAAACTCGATATAAATCAGTAAATCAATATATCATTAAATCAATAAATCAATAAATCAATAAATCAATAAATCAATAAATCAATAAATCAATAAATCAGTAAATCAATAAATCAATAAATCAATAAATCAATAAATCAATAAATCAATAAATCAATAAATCAGTAAATAAATAAATCAATAAATCAATAAATCAGTAAATAAATAAATCAATAAATCAATAAAGCAATAAAGCAATAAATCAAAAAATCAATAAAACAATAAATCAATATATCAATAAAGTAAATCAATAAATAGATAAATCATTAAATTATTTAATCGAACAATCAAACAAAAAATCAATAAAACAAAAATCAATATTTATTTTTTATTTCATTTGGCTTCAAATAGCATCCCATATAATTTGTATTTTTATTTTTTCGAATACTTTCGTCTTTATGAAAAGTGAACAACAGGATGCAAAAAAACACAACATACTTTTGAAATACTTTCGTATATTGACCACTACTGGCTATGTCTTTAATTAAATGAAAGTGTTGTAATATAATAGTTTGGAGTTACAGTCCTGTATAGAACTTCGGCCGAGCTCTCTCACCATTTTGAGCTGTGCGTGTTATATTTGTACTCAAAGTGGTGGGACCTACAGTTTATTGCCGAATTTTCAAAGGCAATGTTTTACTCTCGTAGGTTTGCCATTTACTGCCGAGAGGTAGCACGGTATAGAAAAATGTTTCTATGAAAAGATGTTGTTAGCCCCAGTGCAGGCTTGAACCGGGGACCTTTCGGCTCGCAATCCAACGCACTAACCACTGAGCTACCGCGGCTACAAGTGTTACGCATATATAAAATGTTCGTTTAATGAAAATATTTGATTTGTTTATTGCATTTATTATAATATCTTAAATATATTTTATGATCATAGATTGCAATACTGTAGATCGTAAATTATTTATAAATTGCATTTTTATTACCACATTTTAACTTGAAATTGCAATAATACATTGCATCCACAATTTGTGCACCGATTTAATAACATATTTCAATATTCATTTTATTGCACACATTTGGCAGTTATTACTGCAGTCAAAATACTACATACTTCACATCATAACTCCGAGCACATATCGTAATAGCCCAAGACGTGACTTACAAAATTGTATAATAAGAAATTCGATAAATTTTGAGTTTATTATATCTGCAGTAAATAATTATGATATTTTGCTGCAATGCTGACCAAATGCCAAATTATTTTAGCAACCCAAAATTATTGCATCAATGTTGCAATGCATTTGTATAATGGATGTGACTTTTAGTAAAGTAAATATACTTAATAAATGTGTTGAGCATTTTTAATTTTCATTTGTATGTGCAATTTCAAATGTAAAATCAATATTTGTGATATTCTTCATATAATCCATGTTATTAGATTTGAATGATTATTTTATGAATTTTCTATTCTAAGTTATATTCTGTATTTTCAATGAAATAAATCAATTAGAATATCATCTTCATGTTTGTCTGTTGCAGCGCTACTGCAATTTTATTGACATTTGACTGATGTGCCCGCAATAATAATGACAGACAATTCCATTTGCTGCAACTCGAGAAATACCTCGTTTTAAGTTGCACCATTCCGTCAACTCTATGAATCATTGTGTCACTGTCAACACACTCATGTTGTATGAAATGTATGGCTGTTACTGATTTAAGGAAATTCTGTCCTGTTGACAGCTGCACGATAACAGAATGTGTATGTATTTTAATAATGCTTGTTTCAATAAATTCAATTGGTTTACATAATATTTATCGAATTGCAACATTTCAGAATTTGCCATAAGGTTAACTAATAAATTGTAATTATGTATGAATGTGTAATTTCAATTTTAGTTTTAAAATTCCTAATTTGGAAATTTACATATAAAAATATATTTTAAACATATTTAAAAAAAAAAAAAATAAAACAAAATAATTTATTACAAATTTAAGTTTAGTGCGAAAATTGTGTATTTTTAAAAAATTATAATTTGAAGTTTTATTTCTAATAAAAATAAGATTTGTTACTTATATTTAGAATTATTATTAAAATTTCATACTGCACAAAAAACAATTTTATTAAAAACAAAGAAAAATGTCTTTCAAATTTTTATAAAAAATGCAAATGTATTTGATTTACTAAAATAATATTGATGTTTTTATATGGCAAAACACTTCATAAATTTACTGCATTTATGTAGAGAACTTTACTACATTTTCAAGAATATAACTACGAATTGTATTTATTTATATGTCCAAAAAAATAACTATGCGTTCTGAATTTTGTAGATAGATTACTACATTTGCATAATTTTACTACAATCTAATCTATTGTTAAATTCAATAAAATCAATTTTTAAAAAATAAATATAAAAAGTGTGTCCTAAAATATATAAATACATTACTACATCTGCACTTTTTTTTACTACACTATGTATTTATTTAAAATCAATAAAAAATGACTACATATGCATTTGTTTTAATACATTCTGTATTTGTAATAATTTGATAAAAATTGTATATAAAAAAAACATCTGCATTTATTTTACTGCATTGTGTATTTATTTAAGAGTAAACGAAATTATTTCTTCTTTCAAAGATATTTTTTATACTTGTCGATACGAATAGAAAATATATAGTCTTGGTGATGAAGATAAAATCATAACTAAAGATCATTTTGACGACTCAAAGAAATCTCAAACATTTTGTTGATTTTCATAACAAATATGAATATTATATGAAAATATCGATCTCACATAAATTCTTTTTCTTATATTCTTTTTCTATAATTCTTGCTCTTATGGCTTTGAACAACCCAATCATCACATCCAAAATGGTACGTCAATGCAGATCACGTCTCAATTGTGTTGGTAAATACAAAACACTAAAACAGATTTGGATTCCGGGACGTAAGAGGAGGCAATGAAACATCTGACGAACTAGCACGTGCTGGATCTGAGGATAATCCATTTGGACCAGAACCTGAGCTTGGACTACCTGCATCTACGGGAAAATTCGCCATCAGCTCTTGGGTCCCCTCTGCACACAAGGTAAGATGGCTGAACGAGACGAAATACATATTCTCCAAGCTCATGACACCGACGATAACCAAAAGATCGGCCTCGTTTCTACTTTCCTGAAGCAGAAAGGAGTGCCAGAAAACTGACGGGACTTCTAACGGGACACAACGCATGTGAAAAACACATGAACGCAATCGGCCTGGCCGAAAGCGCCTTCTGTTCTGCCCGCTACGAAGAAACTGGCACCACAGAGCACTATATCTGTGACTGTCAAGCATTTTCTAGAATTCGAAAGCAGATCTTTGGCAAAGACGTGATGAGAGAGGATCAGCTTCACTCTTTATCACACAATAGCGTTCTTAGATTCAATAATGAATCTAAGAAGTATCATTAAAAACCAGGGAACTGGGTCACAGCACAATGGATATAACCATGCCTGAGTGCTGTGGCTCAATTTTATCCCACAAAAAAAATTCAAATAGTTTCGTTCAAATGCTTAGATTTCGTTTGTACTTGCATATTTTAAAAAACATTCGTCTTGAATGCGCACGAACTTCAAATAGTAAAAAAATACTTTAGTATATAAAAATTCTTCTTGCGAGTGGAAGAACACTCGCAATGTTCTCTTTGACAACCCTGATATGAAAAGTTTATAAATCAAAACTAGAAAATTACATATTTTGTTTTCCAAAAGCCATTTATGTTTAAAAATAAATGTCTTATTTTGTATGTGGAACTAAAAAATGAATCTATATTTTTCTCATTTACGATATTCGAAAAACCAGCTCGCTTACAATAGCCTACTTTACTTTAATAATATAACACAATTGAAGCCGCCAAATTTCGCAAATAAGTGATTGCATTGTAAGGCTTTAATCGCTACAGCTTTCAAGCTCAAAATTCATATAAAGCACGGATTTTGCTCACATTCAGCGCGATAAAACTGCACAGCGCATTTTGTTACCGACTTCGACCCATCATAAATTTGGTAATTTTATTGTCCAGTTCGGATGGGAGATTGTGGAGGACAGACGAAGGGAGGGCGCTACAATGAAACAAGCGAGTTATAATATATTGCACAGTACTGCGTACGTAATTTGCCGCAAGTTCTGGCATTCGAATTTATCTGAAAAGTGCTAAATTAAAGCGTGCCCACAGATTACAGTGGAAAAGGGCAACGAAGGCATAGAAGGGATAGTGTTACACGACTCAACATTGGCGTAATAAATTCTGCACTCTGACGAGCGAGACCGACATCAAAATCTGTTTGCATCAGCAGTAGCAGCATCAAATGGTGACGCCGGAACAAGAAATTTTGAAATAAAACATATTATGTGAATATTTTGGAATCTACTTCCATACGTTGCATATGATGCTGGTATTTTAATGATTATCACACAGTTTTGATATTTTGTTTTAATTGAATTTCGAATACTGACAATACTCAACTCTACATTTGCCTATAAATAAAACTGATCGTATTAAAATGACAAAAACGTTTTGTTGCAAATAACAATGGGAAATATCAATGCAGCTTAATATATGAGTTTGCATAAAATTGAGGAATAATAAATTTAACAATATTAAAAATGTAAGGGTCTCGTAGGAAGTTTATGCAGAACGATTTGAAATTATTAAAATTTCAATATTATTGAAACTTACAATAATAACTATTAACGTTGACTTTTAAAACAATTTGATAGTAAAGCAGTTAAAAAACTGTATAACAGTTAAAAAATTGTATAACAGTTTTACTGTATAACAGTTTTACTGTATTACAGTTTTACTGTATATCAGTTTTACAGTATAACAGTTTTACTGTATAACAGTTTTACTGAAAAACAGTATTACCGATAACAGTCTTACTGTTTAACAATTTTACTGTAGACAACTTTTCTATATATCAGTTTTACTGCTTTCGTAGGAATTTTATGCAGTACTATTTGAAATTATAAAAATTTTAATATTATTGAAATTTACAAAAATAACAAATAACGTTTACTTTTAAAACTATTTGATAGTATAACAGTTAAAAAACTGTAAAACAGTTTTCTGTATAACAGTTTTTCCGTAGAACAGTTTTACTGTTTAACAGTTTTACTGTATAACAATTTTTCTTTATAACTGTTTTACTGTATAACTGTTTTACTGTATAACTAATTTATTGTATAACAGTTTTACTGTATAGCAAATAACCTGTATAACAGTTTTACTGTATACAAGTTTTCTATATAACAGTTTTACTACATAACAGTTTAATGTATAACAGTTTTACTGTATAACAGTTTTACTGTATAACAATTTTATTGTGTAATATTTTTACTGATGTATTATATTTTTTATTATTTTTTTGTAGTTTAAAAGTATTTCTGTATACAGTTTTACTGTATATAAGTTTTACTTCAGAACAGGTTTTTTGTATAACGGTTTTATTATCTAACAATTTTATTGTATAAGAATTTAGTGTATAAATGTAGTACTGTAGACAAGTTTTCCCGTATAACAATTTTTATTGGGAAAGAATTTTACTGCAGAAAATTTATTATATTAAATTTATTTTCAAATGAGATTTATTGATTTTTATTTGATTGTATTTTTTGACAGTTTTCCTGTTCCACAAATTTTAAAAGTCATCGGTTTTCTAAAATTCCTAATAGTATTAAATTGTTTTGCATCATAATTTGTGGAATTTTCCTGCCGAAGCTGAACGCAGGACGGACTCTACCCTAGGCGATATAATGACAATACATAGAGTGCTGGACGCTGGACCAAATGGAAACATTTTCGCGTGTGAAGAGGCGCACAACAAAACTATCAGCCAGAGCAGCCGAAGCAAACAAAATAACGTATTGCCAGCTTGTTTTAAAATGTCACACAAATGCACACTCACAAGGTCCTTATGTGCGTTTTGTATTTCTAGACAATACTGGCAGGCAGGCTGCATGGTGCTATGCAGTGTAAAATTACTATGGGAATCATGAAACAATAACATGAGGGACCGAGCAAAAACAATGATGCTCTGCCAGAGCTCGAACTAAATACAACAGAAAACTCTAGCATTGCACTGCATTGTGTCAGGAGGAACGACAACACATTGGACTGAGGCAATGGTCAATTTTATCTGCCATCGACAGGAAATATTCGATTTTATAACATGTATGTTTTTGTAGTAAATGAAAAACAAATGTCGACATTAGATAAATTATGTGACAATTGTATAGGATGAATTATAATTAAAACTAGTTTACATTTCAATATGTAAAAAGCAGTTGTAATAGCAACTGAATGGAAATGTTCTGTAATTGCTAATACTTTAAATCTGGTCACCTGTTAAAATTTACTGAGTAAGCGGTTATTTTAAAGTAATACAAAACCTTTTATTATATTAAAATAATTCAAAGTTTTGTTTATTTCTTAAAATAAAATAAATTATGATGGTGTGCTAAAATTATTAATATTTAAATGTCATTAAAGTAATATTATATTGAAAATAGTTACAAAATTGAGCAAATATAAATTTTATTACGAAGACACACACGTTTTTTTTAGCTACGAATATACATAAACTTCGAAATTATTTTAAAAACGATCATTTTTATTTTTATTACACGAATAATAATATAATTTTAGTTTTGACACAATTAATATTAAATTTATAATATCGCCATGATTATGAAGAATGTAAAATGTGATTTCTTTCGTGGAGAAAAATAAAATTTGCACAAGGGTCATAAAAAAATTGATTTGTTACTTTTCGATTATTCTATAAGCTAAAACTTAATATAGAATTCAGTATTTTAATGAAAAAATAAATTATTTCAATAGTATTTAAATTTTTATTAGCGAATATTTGAATTTAAATGCAACGTGAAATTCTAAACAGCAACACATAGCATATATAATTTTTAATATATAATTATTACTGTATTTTTCTATATTTAATAGAAAAATTCCAGTAAATACAAATTTTTGCACTTTAATTGTCAGGCACATACAAAATCTAATACACTATGGCATAAACCACTGCATCGTCATTATGCAAATCTGTGCCGACGACGTCGTTGTCATTGTTGTTGGTACCTCCTCTTCTAAGCAGTAATTGCATTTTCAACGCGGTGGTACTGCAACTTCATAAAATACTATGAGAGCCGTGGAAAAATTGGGTGTCATTATTTACACACTTTGCACCCTAGCAAACCGAACAAAACGGCACAGAACAAAATAGAATTGTACCAAACCAACCCAAACTGAAGTGAAGTGAACAAAACATAAACGAAATGCGAAATGCACAAAATAAAATTACTGCGCAAATTGGTAGCAGATTTTGCACGATTTGTTGGGGCCACTCAAATGCCGAAAGTGTTCCAGCTAGGTCTGTAGATTTGCGGTAAAAATACGTTTTTTTATGACTTCGGGAATATACACTTTTTGGAGTTTATCTCCACTTATGCACATAATTGATTGAAAATCAATAAATGCAATTTCTATATGTTTTGCATAAAATGGCAATAAGTCGTATTTGCCTTCAAAATAAGTTACTCATTAAATGAATTGCATATTTTTCAAGTTGTTAATCCATTAAATCAATTAGGATTAAAAGGTATAATTTAAAAAAAAAAAGCTGATTTTTAATATTTTCTTTAAATGATTTTAGTATTTCCCATGATATTTTTAGTTTATAATTAAGTTCACACATTTCTAAATGCTTCGTAATGATGTATTGTTGGAATAGATATCCGTGTGAGAAAATCCAAATACGTATTATATGTCGTATAAGCAACACATTAAATTCAATTCAATGCCACTACTATTATTGTTACTCATACGTAGCGTTACACCATACACACCTTGGTTCCATGAACCATGAACATTTTTCATTTCTTTTTCTATCAATATTTCATGTACGCTACATTCAATAGTTTCAATTGAGCTGAGGTCAGTTGAATGCTGCATTTGGAAAAATGTGTAATTTGATAGTGGTTTCCAGCACACGAGCCACGACGCATCTTTATTTCACTACAATTGTGTGTTTTTTTCTGACGTATTATTTGATTTATATGTATTTAATTCAATTTCAGGTGCAACAAAAAATTACATTTGTTCATATGAAGCATTTCGGATGGTAGTCAATTCGAAATGTTTAGAAAATCATAGAGTTTTATATTTTTTGGCATATAAAACAACTTTAAAATTATTATTTAGTTATTATAAAAATTGCATGCTGTTCTGATTAGTTTACATAACAAATTAGAGAATAACATTTTGACTCAAAACAGTTTTACTGCATTGTACTTTCTCAGCAGATTTATTGTTTAAGAATTTGAGTGCATATTGTATATTAGTTTCACTGTTTAACTATTTTATTGTATATCAGTTTTATTTTATAACAATTTTGCATTTTAAAAGTTTTACTGTGGAGCAGTTTTAATCTTTAATAGTTTTTATCCATAACAGATTTACTGTAGAGCAGTTTCAATTTTTAACAGTTTTACTGCATTACTGTTTACTTATAACATTTTTATTTTATAAGAGTTTTACTGTAGTAAATTTTTACTGTATAACATTTTTAAAGTATAATAGTTTTACAGTATTACAGTTTTACGATTTAACAGTTTAGTGTATAACAGTTTTTCAGTTTCAAAGTTTTCCTGTATAGCCATTATACTTTAAAACAGTTTTACTGTATAAGAGTTTTACTGTAAAACAATTTTGCGTTAACAAAGAAGACAGGTTTATTATAAGTTTTATTGCAGAACAGTTTAAAAAATATCAGCTTTCCTCTATAAAAGTTTTATTTTATACAGTTTTACTGTATTACAGTTTTACTGTATTACAGTTTTACTGTATTATAGTTTTACTGTATACCAGTATTAATGTTTAACATTTTTATTCAATAATAGTTTTTTTGTATAAAAGTTTTATTTTTTAACAATTTTACTGTACAATAGTTTTACTGTATAAAAAGTATTATTGTATAACAGTTTTTCGATATAATAGTTTTTCTATATAATAGTTTTACTGTATAACAGTTTTATTGTAAAACGGTTTCATTATATAATAGTTTTACTGTATAAGAATTTTACTGTATAAGAGTTTTACTGTATAACAGTTTTACTGTATAACAGTTTTACTGTATAACAGTTTTACTGTATAACAGTTTTACTGTATAACAGTTTTATTGTATAACAGTTTTACTGTATAACAGTTTTACTGTATAACAGTTTTACAGTAACATGTAAGACAGGTTTAGTAAAAGTTTAATTACAGAAAAATTTAATTTTTAATAGTATAATTACATAACTGTTTTACATTTCAATATTACTTTGAATCGTGCAGTTGTTTTAATATAAAAAAAAATTATAATACAGTACATATTAACGAATGACAGCACCACCAATACACCAACATTTAATTTTCTTGATTTATGGAATTTTTATCAGTGTTTAATAATATTTGTTAAGATTGGATTTCCCTTTGTCAAATTTTGTGTATATAAATATATAGGTACAATAAGAATAATGAAACATGCTTATGCATCGTTGAGGTCTTGTGAAATTGTTTAGTAATTGAAAGATATGCAAATCGGATTTTGAATTATTTAAATTTAGCACAGTAACCCAGATTAAACTAATATTTGCACTTTTCCGAGGCAATTCAGGTTTATAATTTAAAGTATATAAAATTAATTGTTATAATAATTCATGAATTTTATATTATAATCTATATGGGTTGCTATAACCCTACTGGAAAAAATCTACTAAAATAATTGTTATAGAAATCAGACAGATTAAGGTATCTATACAGATTTGTATAATATTTTAAAAACCATAAAAATTGTCAGTTGCTTCGTTTTTGCTTTGCTAATTAAAACATTAGAAGAGTTAACGCCTTATATAAAAAAAAAAGATTTCTTTTAGTTTGTTAAACACAAAATACTGCTGCACCCTTGTATGCAGTTTGTACAAATTTCCGGAAAATATGCAAACTAAAGAGAAGTCTTAATCACATGAACAAAGTTTAAAAACTCTTCGTTATGGAGGTACTTGCATAAAAGCGAAGCGTACATAGTGAAAAAAGAACGTGGCAGAAGAATTTGGTCGACGCCAAAATCATTATTTTGCCACTGGGTTTAATTAGCAAAATTAGTAGAATGAATATCTTAAGAAAACCGTGGGATGATATCAAACTTTGCAACGATATTATGTTACACACAGTTAAAACTAATTTTGAAGTCATTTTAATATAAGAATTTGAAACTTATATCAATATAAACAATTTCGAAAGATTGTTAATATCGAAAGAACAGAGCTTCAATTGCTGGAGCAATGCCAAAACTCACGCTTATTGCTTTTTAAATAAAGCTTCGATTCCAAAATCACTTTTTTTTTGCTTCTTTAATGATGCTTAGATTACAAACCTCTGGCTCTATGCTTTTTAAATGCTTCTTCGAATCCAAAACTCTCAGTCTTTGCTTTTAAAATGCTGCCATATTCCAAAACTTTCAGTCGTCGCATTTAAAAAGCTGCCCTATTCCTAAACTTTCAGTCTTTTCTTTTAAAATGTTGCCCTTTTCCAAAATTTTCAGTTTTTGTTTTTAAAATGCTGCCCGATTCCAAAACACTCACTGTTTGCTTTTTGAATGCTGCCTCGCAAACTGCCTGAATGCTGCCTGGCTTTGTTTTTTTTTTTTTGACATGCACACAATAGTTAATGTCGAATATACCCAATGATAATGGAGAACAAAGAAAGCAAGTCAAAATGATTAGCGACTTCGAAAGATCATAGAGCAAAAGCGCTCAGAACGAACAATGTAAGTATTAGAAAGCATTTCAAATGCAAGGATGCAAAATATTTGAAGCCAACGAGGACTTCAAATGCATGCAGTAAAAGTTTTTAAAATCTTTTAGGATTGCACCAAAGAAATAAATAACTTTGCGCTCTTTTTAGAGTATACCTCTGAAGTAAACACAAATATTGCTTCTGTTCGAAGCATTGCTTTTTAATATTTTCTAACTCTTGCTTATGCTCGAGAGCAAAGTAATAGAAAATGAGTGTTTGTGCTCTGCTTAATTTTCTTTCAAAACCTGCGATCGTATTACATACAAATTACGTCAACATAATTTAAATCAATGTTTTTTTTTTTAATTAAGAATTGTTTAATAATACTAATTAATAAAACGAGTAAAAATCCAAGGCATATTAAAAATAGATCAATTAGAAAAATGTTAGTGAATTTTGTAGTTCATGTGCATAAAACCAATTGAAAAAATTTGAAATACGATTACATAAATACTTAAATAAAATTGATATAACTTTTTACACTTGCACCTACATTAACGAATTGTATAAATATACATAAAAATAGCAAAAAATAAATAAAACAGATTATATGTGCAATCAATCAATGAAATACGTCGTTTTCTGAATGCTCAATGTCTTTCGGAAGTTGTAAAATTATATCTATATATCAACAAAAAAAGTATTTTGGTAATTTTACTTTATGGCAATTACACGGCATTTTTATGACATCGTAAAATTTGCGAAGCATAAAATGAACAGCTGTTGGAATGTAGTAGATATTTTAAAATTTTATTTTTATGCAGAAATAAGTATTAAAATAACGCAGAATAAACGAAAAACGTAAGACGTCACTTAGATTAGCAGATATATTAAAGAATTTTTTATTGCCCATAGCCAGACTAAAATGTTAAAAAATATAAATTTGTAAATTGTAGCCTTTCAGCTTAAAGAGTTAGTACTGTCTGAGAGTAGACTAATTTAATATTTCATTGGAAAAACCTTAATTTTTTTTTATAATTTAGTATTTATGTAATAATTTAGTATTTATTTTGTATTATAATTTTCTGAATTAAAATTGTATAAGTATTCATTTTACTAGATGTTTTTGCATAAGTAAATAATTTAATTATAGTCTGCTTTTGAAAACCAAAGAAAAAAATATATCAATTGTATCTATATTTATTCTGTTCTTAGTTCTGATAATTATAAATAGGATTGTGCTCAACATTTGTTGTTGATATGCATCAAGCGACATTTCAAATTAATTACACGAAGTGATTAATTGAATTTTCTTTTTACTTTATTTCTCATGCACTTTATAAGACATTTAAATAGTAGGTACAAACAAAACTTTAATTGAATTAAAATTCAAAGAAGAGTTGTGAAAATATAGCATTTTGTGTATGAAAATTAACAGTTTATTGTTTTTAGATTTTGACACATGATTTATTATACTTACTGCTGTAAAACAAAATTACACAGAAAAACAAAACCTTTATAATATTGATGAAATTCGCTCTTTAAATCCTGAGTCATTGTATTGCAGAACAATCTATAATATTAATTACTACAAAAAATTAATATTATGAACTCACTATCATTTTACGGAATGACGGAAAAAGTCTTGTTCATCAAACCAAACAACATATTTATTTTTCGATCATTTTTTGCCATCATTTTTTATTTATAAAAGTAAAATATATATATTTTTTAAAAAAATGTATTTTATAATATATTTTTTTTCCAAAAAAATAAAATATTTTATTTTGTTCGAACAATTTTTTATTTTAAAAAGCATTTTTTTTTAACTTTTTTTATTTTCGGTTTCGATTTTTTTACAATTTTTCAATTAATCAATTAATTTAATATTGATATTTTTACTATTAAAAAAAAATATATTTGTTTTTTTGAATAAACTAAGAACATTTAAAAATTAATAAAAAATAAAAAAAATGTTTGAAATCAATCAAGCAGTATTTAAAAATTAAATAACTTAAACCTTATACGAATTATAAATTTACAAATGTCTAAATAAAGACAAACTTTGTAAATTTGATGTTTAAGTAGATCATGAATAAAATCTGGTAGTTAATAAAAAAAATTTAAAATATTGATGAATAAATTTTTATATTGACGATTTTATTTCTATGTATGCATAGAAGTATATTTTTAAAATATTAAATTAAGTGGTATGTTCTATAATAATTAACTAAAACATTGCTCAATAAATTAAATAATTACAATTATTATATTTTATGTCGGAAAAGACAAAAGTAATGAGATGTCACATAACGCTATGTCACCGAAAGTTTTAATTCTAGAAAACTAATTATTTATATTTTTAATATGTACTAGGTGAATTTTTCTTCTACAGCAACAAAATAATATAAATACTCACAATTGCATTCATATCCAATACAAAAAAGAATTCACTGCACAATAGACGCATATTTTGTCTGCTCTCTCTTATAAATTGTAATTTGATGTTGTGTTTTCGTCTGGAAAGACTTTCAATCAGAATGATCATGTTAATGATGTTGGAAATAACGCTCGTTGAACGTTGATGTTAATCGCAAAATATTCAATTTCAAAGGAAGTCATTTAATTCAACTGATGTGAGTCGAGAGATAATTACACGTTAACTGAACTGAGAACAAACCGTCCTACCCACAGGTAACATGCTGTTATAGTTTCGTTAAAAACAAATTTTATTTTAGCAAGTTTTCCATATTTGTTGGTTTCTATTATTTTTGTATTTTTTAAGTGCTTTTGCTTTTGATAACATTTTTACTGAGTAACGTTCTTAAGTTGATTAATTTATTTGAGTTTACATTTTTTATATTAAGAATAGAGTAAAAAACTAATAAAAAAAAACTTTTTAAAAATCAAGCTTTTATAAAAATCTGTACTAAAAAATTAAAAATAAATTTACTAAAAATATAAAATATATTTATAGTAGGTATGTATATTTATAATGAATACATATTAATATATGAAATAAATTAAATTAAATCTTATTCAAATTATATTATTAAGAAATACGTTTATAAGAAATAAATTTTAAAATTTACTAAGAGGTTTCCAAATACAAAAATAAAAGCGTGCGGCGAAAATATTAAAAATTACCAGCATATTACATTTGTAAATGTGTAGCCTAAATATGAATTTTAACTATCAAAGGAATACAATTATGATCATATTTATATATATACCTTATACATCACAAACCTACAACTCTTTATACTTTAAATCTCGCAACCGTTCAGCACACTATAACCCTTCACAGCATAAGGCAAGATTGTATAGGAGATATAACGTCCCTTTGTCCAGTTACACCCAGATTCTACATGGCGATTATAATGTAAAATGTGAGCTTTTACTTCAATTTTCAAAACTATGTACTATACTACTATGTACTAAACTATAAGTCGAGAGTTGTAGCATTTTAAAAGGATTCCTTATTTGACAGGTGCCACAAACCTCTGTGAAATTACAACCCTTTATGGCAAGGAGAAATATCGTCGGTGATACTGCAAAACCGTCTAACTGCATGTGAGAATTACGCCTAATTTTGTGTTATAATATCATTGGGCTTCCGATATCAGCACTGCCTACGAAACTCATAGATACTTCCATACAGATCTACCCTTTCTCCAAAATTATATTGAAAACTATTGCAAAGTTGAATTAAATTGCAAAGTTTATTAGTGCTAGAGTTGGACTGTAATATTCAATAATTTTGCCGCACGCTTTTATTTTTGTATTTGGAAACCTCTTAGTAAACTTTAAAATTTATTTCTTATAAACGTATTTCTTAATAATATAATTTGAATAAGATTTAATTTAATTTATTTCATATATTAATATGTATTCATTATAAATATACATACCTACTATAAATATATTTTATATTTTTAGTAAATTTATTTTTAATTTCTTAGTACAGATTTTTATAAAAGCTTGATTTTTAAAAAGTTTTTTTTTATTAGTTTTTTTATTTTTACTTTTTTAGTCGTTATATGGTCATTAGAATTATTATTTTGCATCGATCGGTTCAGTGGTTACCGAGTTATAATTTCTGCCCTTAACACCTTCTGTCGATGTAATTTGAACTACTTTCTAGTTTTTGAAAATTTCCACAACGATTTCCTGTACGAGATCAGTTAAGTGATAACCGAGATATAAAATTTTGATCTTAACACCCTCTATCGATATAATTTATAACTACACTCTAGAGTATGTTAAATTTGGTGCACGCAAGAGTAATTGTACCAAGATTTTCATATATCGGTTCAGCAGTTACCGCGATATGTTTTGTCCTTACCGCCCTCTATCGATATAATTTCGAACTATACATTAGCATATCGTCGTTGTAGAACGAAAAGTCACCAAATACATTTTCAAAATGCCAAATATTCATTTACAAAAATCTTTATATACATTTCTGTTAACTTTTAATTGATGTTTAACCAAATGATAAGAAAATGTAAATCTATTAATTGATATTTAAAAATGCTTCAATTACTTTTTATAGTATTATCAACAAACTAGAAATTTAAATTATTCATAAAAATGTAGTTTGTGACTTTTCGTTCTACAACGACGATATGTTAAATTGAGGTCCCGAAGGAGTCACTTAATGAAGTTTTGCATAGATCGGTTCAATGATTACAGAGACATAAAATTGTGCCTTTAACGCCCCCTCTCGATGAAATTTAGAACTACTTTCTGAACTGCATTAATTTGAGTGCCCGAAAGAATTACTGCACCAAGTTTTACAGAGGTCGGTTTAGTGGTTACTGCGATATAAAATTTCGTACATAACGTCCTCTAGCGATGGAAAATCAAAGCGCTAAGTAAATAAATAACATATAAATAAATATGACATATTTGAGTCTTCAATAGTATACAGACGTAAAATTCTTCTCCATAGAACGCTTTTCCGTAGAATTCTTCACCGTAGAGATATTCCGAGTAGAAGTTTTAATGTGGTGAGTTTTAATGTGGTGAGTTTTAGTGTGGTGAGTTTTAGTGTGGTGAGTTTTAGTGAGGTGAGTTTTAGTGTGGTGAGTTTTAGTGTGGTGAATTTTAGTGTGGTCAGTTTGAGTGTGGTGAATTTTAGTGTGATGAATTTTATTGTGGTGAATTTTATTGTGTTGAGTTTTAGTGTGGTGAGTTTTAGTGTAATGAATTTTATTGTGGTGAGTTTTAGTGTAGTGAGTTTTAGTGTGGTGAGTTTTAGTGTGGTGAATTTTAGTGTGGTGAATTTTATTGTGGTGAGTTTTAGTATGGTGAGTTCGTTTTTCTTTATCTTTCCTTTTTTGTTTTTCCTTTAGTTTGGATTTTAATTTTATGTTATTGCTTTTATTTTTGTATTTTTGCTTTTGTTTTGTGCTTTTGCTTTTGTGTTTTTACTTTTAATGTTTTTTTTGTATTTGAGTTTTTTGTTTCATGTTCGTAGCTGGTGAAAGTGCCGAGTTATATCATATTGAAAGTTTAGGTTGTATGGGAGGTGCCACGCCCATTTGTCAAATCCCGCCCATATATAGCCTACAATTCTTTCCAGATCATACCGCATCTGTGGTAAAAATTTCAAGAAAATCGGATCAGCAGTTTTATTTATTATAATAATAGCATTTCATCTTTCTACGTGAACATCGCACTTCAGAGGGTCCATTAATAATTAATGTAACCTCTAGCGGAGAAAATTCGAAGTTCTAAGTTTGCCAAATTTTGTCTCGTTGCCAATACTATACATGTTTTAAATTTCAATTTTCTAGGTGAAGAACGCACTTTAGAGGGTCCATTAATAGTAAATGCGCCCCCTAGCGGACAAAATTGAAAGTTCTGAGTTTGCCATATTTTTCCTCGTGTCTAAAGCTATACATATTCTAAATTTCAACATTCTAGGTAAAGAACTGACCTCACACGGTCCAAAAATAGTTTTAGCGCCCCCTAGCGGCCAAAATTCGAACTTTAAAATTTATTTTTATATGTGCCACATCGAATACTATATGTGTTCCAAGTTTCAACTCGATCGGATATAAGGAAGTGTGTTAAATTTGTTATTTTTGTGCCCGACATACTAACAAACGAACAAACGAACAAACGAACAAAGGTACAAACAAGTGAAGTTAAATAAAAGCTTGTAAAAATGATTACGATTTCTTAAAAATATCCTTTGTTCAAATAATTTTTTGATTTGTGCAAGTAAAAAAACTTTATTTCATTATCATGCATGAATCTATAAGACATTATATACACTTTTAATATACATAGATTACAGAAAAAACACTAAGAGTGTTCGGACTAATCTAAATTTTGTCGGTAGTGCAGTGTCGATAATGTAGTGAAAATTTTCGAGCAGACTTAATTGAACAAAATTTGACGACAACAAATAGACATATTATAATCGATTGAATATGGACTTTAGCAATTACCGGTTATCAAATAGAGATCGAATGAAAACTTATTACAATTAGTTTAGTCTGAAATTTAATCGAATTCGCACATACCTTAAGTATTAAAATGAAAAGAAATACAAGACTGTATTTTGTTGAGTACTCAAATATATTTTGTGATTATTAAAAAATTAGAATAAAATTATAGATATTTACGATAACAAAGTTGGTAGTAAACAAATTTTAATATTTGTATCGTGACTGTGTGCTTAACACCTACAAAAAAGGATACTGTGAAAAAAAACGATGGTCCGAAAAGGATATTTGTTTAAGGCATATCTATAATTCCATCTCAATTTGACTGGATATATCTGTGAACGTAAAAATAAGCTATGACTTCATTTAAAAATTTTAATCTTAACTTTTTTATTGAGAAAGTAATAAAGAAGAGATAGAACCATGTTTTTTGACATATTACACAACAAAAAAGAAAAAAGTTTGCGCAGTAAATTCCACTATTTTTGTATTATTGGAAATGACTCACCGAATTGGAATATATGAATTATAAAAAAGAAATTTGGATAGGTTTAAGAGATACCAGCCATTAACTTTTGAATCGATCTTTCAAAAAGGGGGGCACATACATATGCAAAGATTTTGCGTTCTAAATAATTGATTTGATCAAATGTGTTATACCAAATAATAAACATTTCTCACCTAAACATTGATTCACTGGTTTAAGAGAATTCCGTAAAAAAACTCGAAAAGTGTAAATTTTTTCGACCAATATTTAAATCAAAGATGCATTGAAAACTAACAAAAATCGAGAAAGCAAGATGATGCACAGTTTGTAATATTACAAAATTAGACTCCCCTTTTCCTAAGAAAATAACGTACAAATAAAAGAAGTCTATAAATACAATTTGTGAATAGAAAATATCATGTGAAAGCATTATAGTTGAATGTAAACTAAAAAATTCAATTTTTTTTATTTTTATACCCTATACCCATAGGTTACCTTAACCGGTAAGAAAAAACTTATATTTTCTTGATCCACATCACTTTCCGAGTCGAATTACACGAAAACTTCAAAACTGCTATTCCAAATGCGATGGAATTTATAAACAATCATCTAACAATACGTGCTCAACAAATGGAAGTAATCCCTTTACATTTTTCTTTTTATGCGTATTTATATAGCTCTCAATTATAATGATTTAACATACATTTTTTTATCCTCAAATATTACACACTTTTTTTTGTCAATTTCTTCGGAAGAGTGTGGACTAATTTTGGAATATAGACAATTTATATCATTTTACTTTCTTGATATTTTCAGTTTTTTAAAAGCATTTTTTATACAACTTGTTGGTTAAAAAATAATTTCTGCTATCGAGTTATTAGCCGATATTCTATAAATCTATCCAAATAAAAATTTTAAACCCGTTTCTTCAAAATCAGGAAAAGTTATATGATATTAGACTGAAATCATATAAAATTAGTTTCAGGCCGCATATCGTATATATAAAAACATTTAAAACCCTCTAACTCAAGGCTTTTTTTAAATGTTTAAATTTATATTACATAAGAAACTATAAGCTCAAATGCTAAAGCATTTTTTTTAAATATTGTCAACTCCTAAAAAAAATGTATATTTTTAAGTAAATAAAAACGTACTTTTTAATGTCTTCAAAAACGTTTTTATTTTAATTGAACATTTATCATTTGCAAAAGAACCAATTATTGAATTTTCTATCAATAGAAAACTTCTCCAATAAATTTGGTAAAAAAGTTTATAAATATATCAATGGTACAATATGAAAATTGCAAATCCTTGGTAGTCATGTGCAATGGTGCTTAACTTTTGGGGTAGAAGGCAGATTTAAATCATGAAGAAACTCACTCTAATGGGCAAAATTTCTTTTCAACTTACTGCAGCAAAATAATAAATGCTGAATAAATTCAATATCTGCAGCATATAATTTACGAACTATCTACCAATGAGGCCAGTACAGGTAACATACAAAATTTACAGATTATGTAAAAAATAAACCCGATTTAAGAGCCAGGAGTGCACAAAGATAACGTATAATATAGTGAAATACTTTTCTTATAAATCTCTATATTTTTTATTTTACTTGAATTTTTTGAAGTTTTTAGTATTGACATAAATTACATTCTTGATAATAAACCAAACAAAAAAATAAAAAAATAGCAATCGAATGAGTTCAATTGACATTTATAAAAAATGAATCATGCTAAAATCAAAAGCTGTATTATGTGACATAAACATTTTTATTTGGTGAGCACATTAAATAATTGTCCAAAATTAAGTTTCCTCTATAGTTTGAATCATCTACATCGTTCGTAACTTTACCAAATACACAACGTTGCAGCGTTATCGAGCCACTAACATTGCTACTGTTATTTATTATAAAAAACTTGGCACATATCCTTTTAGTAATTTATGAACACTGATGTGTTTGCCAACTACCATAAAAATTCTTTAGATAACATTATTTAATTTAATGTGATTAGCAAGGCATTTTTATCAAACACCTCTTTTATTATGTTAGCATTTAAAACAAATATTTTACCAGATAATAAAAAATTACATTTATGTACAATCAGAACTCTACAAAAATTATTGCCAAGATTAAAAAAAATAATAGAAACCGAATCACAAATAAGTAATATAATTTTATAAAATGTTTTAAAAATGGAATTTAAAACATTTAGCTCAAGTTTTTGAGTGCAATTTATCACATTTATAATTTCTAAAAACGTCGAATGTTGTTTAATTTTACAGATAAAAAACAATTAGTAATACGTTAAATATATATGAAAGTATTTATAATTAATGGTGCCCATCATATTTCTACGGATAATTGTATCAACTGTTATAATTCAAACTCTTTTATATGACTATAGGACCGTAGAGACTCTACGGGAAAAATTATATTAATAAATGATAGATATACCACTTCTGAGACCAATGAGCAACTTTAACAAGGCATTGTCTTAAGATGGAATGAATTAACACCTCATACAGACCTCTAAACCTATTTCTTAACTGTAGTTTAATTGAAAAGTTTTTAGGATATTCCAATTCTCCAATTGAAAGCCAATTCTCTAATTCAAAAGTTTGTTATACCTTAAAAAATATATGTTTCTATAATGCATGCAATAAAAAAGAGTAAGTGAGATACAAACTAATTCAGCGAACTGAGATAATGTGTTAGCAAAGAACAAAAAAATAATCCAGTGTACTGACGTTCTAAACAAGAAGTAGATTGAAGATCAATCCAATAAAACAAATGAGTGTAAAGGAAATACAAATGCATTCTCATATGTTTATAAATTCGAGGAAATTTCTAGATTCGGGCTATGCGTTGCACTGGAGTGCAAAAGAGATGGAGATATCTTAAAAGCTATACGGACACTCATGGATTGTTTTGTGGAGACTTCCACAATTCGGCTATGCGGTTTATAAGTGCACAGCATCATGGAAATTTTTGTTGTAGAGAATTTGTTTTTAATCAAGTTTTTATACCCCACACTAAGAGTGAAAGGGTATATTCAGTTTGGTACGCCGTTTGTAACACCCAGAAGGAAGCATCTCCGGTATGGAAAAGTATACATATTCTTGATCAGCATGACCTCCTGAGTCGATTTAATGTCCGTTTGTCCGTCTGTCTGTCTGTCCGTCTGTCAGTCCCTCTGTCTGTCTGTTGAAATCACGATTACAGAAAAAGTAGAAGAGTTAGAACAATGAAACTTTAGATTTAGATTACTTATATATCTAAATTCTGGCATGATCGGTCTATTGTAACCTGAGAACCGACCACTTATGTTCAAATACCTCATATAAAATGAATATCTACAGATCAATATTACTGTATACGTGCTTAGGTAAACTTTTTTGGTCAAATATATATTGACATCATGCTCAAATACATGATAATAATGTTTTCCGGCGAAACGACTTGTGGTTACAAAAAAAAATCGATATTCGTTACACCTACCCATTTTTAAATATAGGTATCAAATGAATGGAAATTCTTTAGCGATTGAAAGTTTCTAGTTATTTTCAGGATTCGTATTCCCTGGTGACCTATATACTACTTTGAATGGTAACCACACATATGTGTAGGGTATTTATAGTCGGCTTAGACCGACTATAATTTTGATAATCCTAACTTTTATAATAACACCTACTATAAAATGTCCCTACTTTAAAATTTCTCATGTGATCTAACCTTCCCAACTGTTTTTTTTTAATGTAGAAGTTTTTGAAAACTTATAGAATCCGGCTTCAAATTATAAAGACCACCACATCTTTGAGCTATTCGTTTTACATTAGCGACCGGACCGACATTATAATTTCGAATTCGCGGGTGAGTGTTTTTTTCCAAGGCAATTGTTAAACCTCGGATGTTTACTGAGAGATAGTATTGTGTAACTCGACTACTAATATTTCTTACAAAATATTTATAAATTTAATATCTTAAAAGTTTGGTTGCATTACTTACATTTTCTAAATACTTGTAACAATACTAAATATTCAATGTAATGTTAGTTATAATTTAGAAAGAATCATTTGAATATACCTCACCGACTACTATTTGCATAATATTTTATTAAACTATTTAAATTAATTAAATAAATTCCAATGTTAATAAATACCTTTTAATATTTATACTAAAATTAAAAATACAATGCGATAAAAGTAGTTAGTAATTGCGAAAAGCTTTTAAAAGTACCTCTTACCACCTCATAACTCAATCCGCAGATAAATACGCGCACTTTTATTGCACACAGTCGAGAACTCAGACCCCCATGGGAAAGATTTATATATTTTAATTATGCTATTTTATTTGTACTTTTTTAATTTTAGCCACGTCGTTATATTTTCTAGAGTGTTGCGGACTTCAAGCTGTTGTTGGGTTGGTCTGTTCGGAATAAATGAATGCATTCCATGCACATTCGTTTCGGTTTTATTTTACCAAATTCACGCAACAACCTTTGAGACATTTTATGTTTGGTAGTGGCACAAGAGGAGTTGCATATACTTCAGATAGTGCCTTGGTTATTTTGTCTGGAACTGCTTTGTTTCGAATGTGGCAAAAGGTTACACTTGATGCTGTTGCTTGTTCTATTTTTGTGACTGGTAGGTACTACTGCAGTTGCTGTTTCTACAGCTATAGCCATTGCACTTGTTGTTGTGCAAATTGTCATAACGCAGTATTACGCACATAAATAAAGTCATAAATTTTCCGGCTCTCGCTGTAGAGTCTGACTGCTGGGTTTTCACGAAACGTTGCCACTTACTGCAGCGCAGTAAAAAAAAACCAAAAAATTCAATGAATTTGTGACACCTTATAGAATACCGCCCGCACACGTGACCATTTCTGCTTCCGACTACAATTGTGTTTGCTCTTTTTTCGCAACGTATTTTTGGTCATTTGATATATTTTTTTGGTTCACAAAAAGTTGATTTTTTCAATTACTTCCTTTTTCTAGTTTGGTTTATTTCTAGGTTTACCAGTGCACAACGGGTGTTTCAGCGAAAAGAAAATAAATATATGTGAAATATGGCATTCTGAAGTGTTTGCGCCGTTGGTAACTTAAACCACGTTGTCTATTTTTTTTAGAATTTCTTTTGGTGCTTTTTGTGCACTCTTTTCTTTGTGCAGACTTTAGAGTCTTGTAAAGTCAAGCGCAGCATTTGAAATTGCAACAAAGAACAATGAGCCATTGTCGAACGTACTGTCAGAGACAGAGAATGCAGCTACATTTTTGACAGTGTAGATTTTTTCCACAGAATAATTTTAATTAATTTACCATAGTTGTATCTATAGTTTTGAAACTAAAGAAATGTGTGGTAAGACATCACTAGTAGTTGACAATATGAGACACTAGATTAAGTTCGTAAATTTAATAATTTGTTAAGAATTACTTAAGAATTATATAAATTTTATCGAACAAACTTATGTACTATCACGTCAGGTTTACGAGATATCTGACTATAAAAGTTGAAAAGTCTGTTGATCTATTATAAATACTATACGGGCCTTTCCACACCAAATCAACCAACAAAAGTAAAACTTGAGGTTTAACCTTTTCGATTTTAATAAAGTGTGTGCAACTGATTAAGGTTCATTGTGCAATGACCATTTTTTTTTTTATTTTTTTCGACCACTACTTCCAGAGATACAGGGGTTCAAACTTACAAAAAAATTGGCCAAAAATCATTTTTCTATGGTTGCTTATATTTCAATATCTATGAAAGTAGAAATCATAGAAACTCTGTTGATATTCAGTTTGGTACGCCATTTGTAACATAGAAGGAAGCATATTGAGTATGGAAAGGTATACGAATTCTTGATCAGCATGACGTTGTGAGTCGATTTAACGATGACCGTCTGACTGTCTATTGAAGTCACGATTACAGAAAAACTAAAAGAGTTAGATCAACAGAACTCATAATTTGTATTACTGATGTACCTATGATGCCTGGCAATGGAAAGGATCGGTTCACTGTGACCTGCGAATCGACCACTTCTGTTCAAATACCACATATAAAATGTACAGATGATTGTTACTTTTTACGGGCTTAACTGAACTTTATTGGTCAAATATATATTGTCTTTATGCTCAAATATGAGAAACTAATATGTTCCCGCGAACCAAGTTGTGGTTTCCCAAAAAAAAAAACGAAATTCGGTACACCTACCCATTTGTACATATGGGTATCAAATTTAAGGAAATTCTTTATCGTTTGTAAGTTTGTAGTTATTTTCAGAATTCGTATATCCTGTTGACCTATGTCCCACTTTAAATGGTAACCTCACACATTATCACATATCAAATTCATAATTCTTGCTAACTTTATCACTCCAACTATCACAATTTCCCTACTTCAAAATTTCCCTACTTCATAATTTTTCTACTTCAATATTTCCCTTAGAACAACATTTTGTAGGTCCTATATTCAATTAAATCAACACAAAATAATCAACCAGGCATCAACCAGGATACTTTTGAAAACAGAAGCTGTTTCAAAACAGCCGCTTCATTTTCAGCCTCAGCTTTTTACTTTGTCAGCCAGGCTGCTTTCGTTCTGCTTCTCATCCCAGGTACGAACCATTGATTTCTCTAATTTTCAAACTGTATTTTGTCAAAAAATTTAAATTTGTTCGGTGAACAACAATAACAAATCATAAATTTTGAAATTATTTTTAATTTTGACAACGAGAATCGCCTACAAAAGTTGAGGTAATTTTTTAAAATGTGTTAAAAATATAAAAGAATTATACGTTATCTTTATAGGAACATTTTCAATATAAGTAAATAATAAAAATTCTTTGTTAAGCCTAAACAAAAGCGATGAAAAAGTCAATAACATAATTTATAGGAGATCACTATTATTTCCATGTACACAGCTGTTTCTGTTATAATTTCAAATCAATATCAAATATAGAAGTTCCATAGATTTATTTATAGAAATTTAACTTTAATCGAATGCATTTGGTTGTTACAACTAAGATTTCCTTTATTTTTTAGTGTAAATAACATTATTATACAATTTAAATATGTCATTTGTATAAAAATAGAACATATTTTTTATACAAATGACATATTTAATTAGAAGAAAAATTCCATAAAAACTTACTTTGATTTGTTGTTGTTCTAGGTTGCCACCTAGTTCGATTGTCAAATAAATAAATATATTTTAAATTAAATTGTTAATTACAATGCAATATGTTAACCTTTTTTTATTTTTATTTTTTTCACTTTATTATCACTTCTATTTTTCTTACTATTGTATCAATTTTTATATTTCGTTTATGCACAACACTCAGTTCTTAATCACACATTTTTTTAATAAAATATTACTAAATATTGTATTTTTGTAATTTACAAAGTTAAATTAAAATAATTTGACAACAAATCAACGTCGTTTCAAGCATACCACGACACGCAATGCAACTGACTGAAAATATGTTTACGCACTACCATTCCCCTTCGCCGCTCTGGTTTTTGTGTGCAAATCTAATGAGAGTTGAGAGTAGTATTGAGCGTGATTGATTGGCAGTTGTCTGCAGCATAGGTGGGAGAAGAAGAGCGTGCACTTATTTATGCTTAGTCATGAAATAAAACAAAACAAAATATAAGACGAGCAGAAATTAGAAAACATGTCAAAATAAAATTGCAAAGGAGATTAAAAAAAAATGAGAGTAAAAAAATATCGTCGCGCCGAAATTAAAAAGCTATAAAAAAATCACATTGATCAATACTACTAAATAGTGGTTTTAACCTGAAAAAAAAACCTAAAAACTAAAAATGATCAATAAAGAATGATTTTACTTAAAATTTTACCCCATTATAATTATAAAAAAATATATAAATGTTTAAATAAATATAAATTTCCTCTTTTTTGTTTGATACGTTTCACGTTTAAGACTTTGTGAGACTATCGTTCAAATTTTTAGCGTTTAAATCATCAGTGGTTTTCTTTGTCATACATTTATTACGCACATTAAATCCAGCTGGTTTCTCTTTTATTCATATTCAGTAGTTTAAATTTATTATTCAAAACCCATTTAGCAACAACTTCAGTGAGTGTTTGTTACTCGTCGCCTTACAGCGAAGCACACTTCGAACCGTTTATACCACAAATCGTTCTGAGCCACTTCAAAGTCACACAGGTGCTAGTCAAAAAGTTATAATATTTTATGGTTGTTTCTTTGTTCGAAAATTTACAACAATAAAATTTTATAAATTTATGAGTGTCTATTACAAAATGCTATAAAAATGAGTGTCTACGAATTATGAATAAACTTAGTAATTAAGACAGAACGTTGAGAAATAAATTAGTTTTAAAATTTGTCAACACTATATTGAATAAGTAACTATAAAAGTTTTATTTCTACTTTAAAAATGTTACAGTTTAAATCAAATGATAAATATATAAATATATTACATATATATAAAAACTTGCACCATGAAATGAAATTGTTATTGAAATTGCTATCCATTTAAAACGTATTAATTTTTAAACAATAATCTTTATCGAAATACTTATAGAAAATATCAAATCGTCCTCATAAATCAAAACTTTTTAAACGATTTTAGTTTTATTAACAGATAGAAGTAATTTTAGTCAATGAATTATATATATTTAAAAAATAAAGCGATGTAGAAACCTAAAACCGCTATTTGCAAGAAATAAATTATTTTATTTTCCATTTTATTATTATAGTTCGTTCATTTCATAATCTTAATGCATTGGATTAGACACCGCATTGGACACCGTCCATTATTTTAATCATTTTTTTTTTAAATATTCGTCGTTGGCATATGGAATTAGTGCCATTTTACAATGGTTCTGGCTAAATCAAGTCGCCACTCAAACTGAAGCATAATGAAACGTTGCCTGTAGTAACTTTGTAATGGATGTTTATTTTTTTTATATTAAATTTGTATTAAAAGATTTTAAATACAAACAAATTTATATATTTTTTATATTCGTTTCCTACAGCTTTATATAAAGACGATTTTTTTTACTTAAGTATTACTGATTTTTTTTTTATATTTATTACGAAATAACTGTAAACTTTAGGAAAAAATTGCACATACACAAAAATAAAGTAAATTGTTAAAAACTGAAATTAAACCTAATGTTTTAAAATTAAACAAAATTGTTAATAATTAAATCACATTTGTTTTAAAATCGAGATTTCGTGATATTCCCTTAAAGGTATGCAGGATTTACGGTGTGAAATGCGATGTGAAATTCATGCAACATACATCTAGGGGCAGCATTAACGCTTTAAACTTAAAAATTTTTAAAAACCGGGATAATAAGTAGCAATGTTGATAGATGCTGGCTGTTAGTAAAATAGGTTATTGGCTTTAGTAAGTACATATACCATTTCCCATGAGAACAGAAGAAATTTAAATTGAAATAATTTTATACAAATTTAACCAACTTCAACTTTAACAAACATTAAAAATGAGTTTTTATTTTCTATTTTTTTTATACTTGATTTGATTTTATACCATTCCCTTAACAAAAACTAAAACTACATCAGCTAATAAAATGTTCTACTTTAAAATTATGTACATAAATATTCGAATTATTCACAATATTAATTTTAAAAGTTTTGCAAATGAAAATTTGTGCAAAGTCGTAAAAAATTTGGTCTTAAATAGCCTACGGCATCAATTTGCAGCATCGTTTACTTTTATGGAAATATTTATTTTATAGTTTAATATTAAATTATCAAAATTGTATAGCATAGAAATTATAAACATAGAAATTATATATTTTGCAAGTAGATACAAATTAATAAACTATAATCATAATAATCTGATTATACGATAATCGCTATCGGATTTAATAAAATATTCAACATAATTTTTAGCAATACTCCCAGTGTTTTGTAGACAATTATGTAACTCGTAAATTGGAGGTAAATATTAATTCATATTGTTGCTTTTCATGATATTATTAACATAAACAGCTTAGCTTGCGGCATATTACTAAATTTGTATTCGAACGTTCGGTGCTATTGTGATTATTGTTGGCAAGGGCAATTTTGCATTTATTTGCCGCAACCTATGCCAATCATGAAATTTAAATGGCTTCGATTTGTCGGGTGCTTGTAAACCGTTTACATTGAATTTGGTTTGGTTTTGACAACAACATGGTGTGCTCAACAAATTGGATTAATAAATGAGTGATGCATATTTGAGGAAAGTTTTTATATTGGAAATAAATTAAAAAAAAAAACTATTTTAACCAAGATTTTTTCAATATTTTAAACATTGTTTATTAAGTAGAATTGCGCTTAGTTAGTTATTTTAAACCTAAGAATATAATCTCTGCATATCAAGAATAATTTATCTTAGCTACTACTTTCATATCTAAGAACATAATACCTGCATCAAGAATCAAGAATAATTGCTCTTAGTTACTTTTTTTTGATACCTAAGAACCTGTATATCAAAAATAATTGCTCTTAGTTACTTTTAACATACAGACAGACAGGCACACTAACAAACAGATAGCGATACATCGCAAAACAAAGCTTATGAGCAAATATTACAGACAAAGCAATAATGACAAATATACGAACACGTTTTCTTTAAGTTATAGCAACAAATTTTCGTTTTCTTTTCGATTTCTATTTCGAATAGTCAGTAAATTAACTTCTTAAAATGCAGAAAAATAAATCTTGTTTACCATTTTGATAACTTAGTAATTTGTTTTCTTAATGTTCAGATGATAAATTCTAGAATATTAGTAGCATTTTATTGATATTAGAGAAATTCTGCTTTTTTTATTGAAGCTGAATTCTACTCTTGTTATAAAGCTTTATTGCTCTCCGTGTATGCAGTTCCAGATTTGTATTTGTAAAACTACAAATACATATCTGCAAATAATAAAGATATTTATGATTCATAATAACTCGATTTGCTATAACAAACTTCTGTAATATATAAAAAGTTTAATCAAATTATCAAAGTTTGCACCTCAATAATGGCATCCGAAAGAGTCACTAATTACAAAGTATAAGTTTTCTGTAATAACTTTCATTGTTTCTGTACATAACAAACTTCCCGGGAATTTATCAGATAAAAATGACAAATTATAAAATTCACATGAGCTCAAACTATAACAATAGGGAAGGAGCAACTTCCGACGCGAGGTTAAAGCAGTAGTAAAAACACAAAAAAAAAAACAGAAAAACAAAGAATAAAATAAGAAAAGGAATTCTGATGACGAGAATACATTATTTTGCCACTGGGTCTAATTACAACTTTGAAATTTTAACGAAGAGTATTAAAAGTTGAAAATGCAATTTCTTTCTACGATTTTTTGTTTTCTTTTTTTTTAACTTGACTGCATAATTTTAGTATAGGGCGTAAAAATTCACAAAATTTGTATGCAAATCCTACATGGGGTTTTTCCACTACTTTTTTTGTCCATTTTTGCTTTACATCGTGGGACGTGGCCGACACTATGGAGTACGGAGTTACGGAATTGTTCCCAATGGCAATTAAGCGAAATGTCTCAGTACTCCAAAGAAAATAAAAACATATTACAAAATGTTTATGACCAAAATCCGGTGATACTTATTGCAAATAACAGACAAAAAAAAATTAATATTAAAAATATTTAATTGGTATTTAAAAACAAAATTACTTGTTTTGTATTTAGATAAAAAGACATAAAAAATAATTGTAATCGTTAAAAAAATAATAAAATCTAGTTATTATATTTTAGTACAATATAAAAAGTTTCTCAACACAAGACCTCAAATTTAGTGTTCTACGGTATTTTTTTAAAATATATAAAAAAAATATATATAAAAACGATATATCTTATGACTGAGTTATTGTTTGTCTAATGGATTCTAAAAAATTGTATCCCCTGACAGCCAATGTTTTATATATGGTACTGCCGCTATTCTAAAATATATGAGTTGTTGGACAATTTTTGAAAACTTTTTCTTCACCTAAACCGCCAGCGATAACACACCACAATCACAAAACTCCTTTTAATTCAGATGAAATTCTGACTACGATTGAACGAAGCTTGCACAACTCAGTGCTAAACTTTGTGGCATGTTGACTTGTTATTAAATAAATGTTATTGAAATACTTTTCAATAATTTGTAACTTTTTGTGGTTAATATTTCTTAAATATATAAGAACTTTAAAATTTTAAGGAAAAAGTTGGTTTGGAAAATGCATACATATAAAATTGAATATACGGCTGAATTACTACAAACATATTTAAATTTATTTATATGTGCAATACATTTTTTTGAAAAGCGGCAATTTCAATTTAATATTGACTTTTTAACTATAAATTCAATTTTTACATTTCTCACTAAAAAATACCATGTTTACAAATTTAAATTTTTTCATAAAATACAAAATTTCGTTTAAAAAATTTTTATTTCAATTTTTACCTAATTTTTTCTTTTTAAATCAAATGTTCACTAAAAATAAAATTTTCACTAAAGATTATTTTTTTTTAAATTCAAATTTTCACTAAAAATTAAATTTTTCACTAAAAATTAAATTTTTTACTAAAAATTTAAAAATTAAATTTTTTACCAAAAATTAAATTTTTCACTAAAAATTAAATTTTTCACTACAAAATTAAATTTTTCAATAAAAATTCAATTTTTCATTAGAAATTCAATTTTTCACTAAAAATTCAAATTTTCACTTAAAATTCACTTTTCACTACAAATTCAATTTTTTACTAAAAATTCAATTTTTCACTAAAAATTCAAATTTTCACTAAAAATTAAATTTTTCACTAAAAATTAAATTTTTCAATAAAAATTCAATTTTTCATTAGAAATTCAATTTTTCACTAAAAATTCAAATTTTCACTTAAAATTTACTTTTTCACTACAAATTCAATTTTTCACTAAAAATTAAATTTTTCACTACAAATTCAATTTTTTTTAATAAAAATTCCATTTTTTTCTACAATTTCAATTTTTCACTCTAAATTCAAATCATTTACGGGCCATTCCACACCAAATCGACCAGCGGTTAGAACTCACCTTCTTCGAGTTCAATGAAATTTTGGAAGTTGATAAAGGTTATTGAGACATGCACTAACCATTTTTTTTTTCCGTCCACTACTTCCAGAGATACAGTGGCTCAAAGTTGGAAAAAAGGGCCAAAAATCACTTTTGTATGGTTGTTCATATTAATGAACTAGAAATGCTAGAATTTCATTGATGGCTCGTTTTAAAGCTTATAGAAAAATTAAGCTGTATCCTCTAAACGTGAACACGTGGCCCGTGGTCATTTTCCTCAAGGTCCAGTCTGTACAAATCGGGTGTTTTGTACCAACAAATTAAACAACAAACAACTGGCAAAGTGCATTGAGTGGCAGATCATACAGCTGTTTCAGAGGCAGCCAAACCCCTTCATCAGCGATCTTTCTCTGCAGATTCTACATTTCAAGTCGCTAAAGTTTTCCTTTTCCAATGATCACAATAAGAATTATATGCATTGAAGAAAGAACTAAAAGCAAAGAATGCAAAAACTGCATCAACTCAAGATTTTGCCAAAGTTGTTGTTGCGTGAAGCCCTTGATGGATGCCTAAATTGTTTATACAGAGCTCTGATCTCATACTGTGTAAGAAAAAAACAAATAGAAGATATTGAGCTGTCCCTTTTACGATTATATAAAACTATCAGAGACCCGTGATTCACTGCGGATGTTTTGTTATTACTTTTAAAATAACCAATAGAAAATAATTCTCGAATTCTTTCCCGTAGATAACTGGACCGTAGAATTCTCGTAGAATATTTCCCCGTTAAATTCTTCCCCATAGCATTCTTCTTCGTAGAAGTGGTGAGATTTTTTTAAAGATTTGGTGTGGTGAGTTTTGAAGTGGTGAGTTTTGATGTGGTGAGTTTTGTAAGGGTTAGTTTTAATGTAGTGAGTTTATGTTTGAGTTTAAAGAATTTTTGGTGAAGTACATTTTGTGAATTATATTGTTATCACTATAATAACTGAAGACGCACGGTGAACAAAATAATGAAATGTTTGAACAAAACGCCATTTTTTTATTTTTAAATTTACAAATTTTTTTATACTGTTACATACATAAAAGTCCCAATAAGAAAAATCTGTAACCATTTTACTTATAACATTGACAGATTAAGAAATATGAGCCTTCAAAGTTAGGAAAAAAAATGTATTCCATACAAAAATATATGGAAATACATATTGGAACATAACTAAAATATCCTTGCATGTCCTCTCAAATCCATTAAATTGTATTAAGGCTTTTACAAAATACACGTTCTGAAAAAAAGTAGCTTCCGGTTTGCTCCCGTTTACAAGAAAATTGTTGTGAAATACTACCATTTTCGTTAGAAATTTACTTATTTGATTTAAAGCGTTTAGTGCAATAATTTTATATCAATTAAACCCTCAGATATCCTTCACATGCGCTAACTTTTTTCTAATCACAATTAATGTGGTAAAAAATAAAAAAAAAATTTATAGCGATAGCTTTCCCGGATTAGGAGAAATTACGTGTCAAAAATTACCTTTTTTTATTCTTATTTCATACATTTGTGCCTTTTTTGTAAATTAATTCTAAGGACTGTAAGCGATATCCACTGTTCGCATTATCTTTTCTCTAATCACAATCAATGTGGTAAAAAATAAATAATATATCATTCCGATATCGTTCCCGGATTAGGAGAATTTACATGGCAAAAATTACTATATTTTATACATTTGTTCCTGTTTTATACATATGTTCCTGTGGTAAAAAATGAAAAATATATAATCCCGATATAGTTCCCCGATTAGGAGAAATTCACTTGTAAAAAATTACCATTTTGCATACATTTTTTCCTTTTTGTAAATTTATTTCAAGGACTGCAAGTGATATCCTTCGTTCCCACTAACTTTTTTCTAATCATAAACAATGTGATAAAAAATCAAAAAAATATGATCCCGATATCTTTCCCGGATTAGAAGAAATTACATGGCAAAAAAAAACAGTTTTATTCTAATTTTTTTGTAAATTTATTTCAAGGACTGCGTACGTTATTCTTCGTTCTCACTAACTTTTTTTTAATCACAATCAATGTGGTAAAAAATATTACCCTGATATCGTTCCCGGATTAGGAGAAATTACATGGCAAAAAATACCATTTTATTTCCTATTTTCATACATATGTACCTTTTTTGTAAATTTATTTTAAGGATTGCAAACGATACCCTTCATTAACACAAACTTATTTCAGATCACTATCAATGTGGTCAAAAATCAAAAATAAATCATTCCGATATCGGCTCCAGATTTTAAAAAATCACATGTCAAAAATTTCCACAAAATTCTCGAAGTTAAATTATTTATACATAACTTTTGTGAATCAATAGAAGACATTTTGTAAAGCATAACTATACCCTGATATTTTTTTATTAAGTAAAAAAAATCAACGAAATTTACCGATTTCTTTTGAAGTTAAATATTTTAAAGTTATATAATAATTTTGTTCAAAGGTTTATAATTTTTGTTCACCGTGCGACGTACAGCTATTTGAAAATGTTAAGATATACGCAAATATCGTAACGACATAATAAGGTTTGTTCAAAACGAGAAAAAAACGATTCTGGATCGATTTCGCATGGAATATCGAGATTGATTTGAAAAACATTTCTATATCGTTGTGATAAATATATAAATATCGTATCTTCTCCCAAAATTTTATTGTACGAAAAATTTTAAAAAGTAGTCGTTATACAGGAACGAGATCTCGTTAGTTAACTTTTGAATTTGTATTAACAAATAGGGTAAAAGTCGAAGAATTATCTATCTTTTTTTATTCCAATAACTGCAGAAAATTGATGATTCTAATTTTATCACTTGTCAGCGAATGTATTTGTAATGTATATCTTACATTTTTCTAGAAATGCCAAATAAAAATATAAAACTATGCATTCAAAATTTTAACTGACATTTTTCTTTTCTTTATTATTTATTTTTGCTATCCTCTTCTACTATCTAAAGTTTAACTACATAATATATTTGTTTACAAATATATATTTAAATAATAATCGTTTGAGTAAATAAAGTATAATATATAGTTTGTTTTGACATGAACCACAAATATAAATTAATAATTTTTCCAATTGATTTCTTTTTTTATATTAAAACAGACAAGCAGTGTTTTAATGAATTTCAATTCAATGCGATTTAATTGCTTTACCAATCACAAATATTTAATTTATTTTATATTTTGTTTGATGCCGAGTTCAATAGAAATATTTTTTATTGCATTCAGAACATTGTTGTCAATAGCTATGCCCCGCAGTTAAATGTAAAATATTAATCAATGTATGAAAAGGACGCATATAATAAATAGTATTACTACAATTTTGTGTTATAAAACAATCAATTTTATATGAAGTCAAATTTGATAAAGTACAAACTTATTTATTGAATTAAAATGAAGAGCATAATGAAAATATCCGTCTATAATTATAATCAAAAATATAAATCATCATCCGATATACATTAGGCACCGTTTAAACAATAAATTCGAAATTATTTTAAACAAATACAAACTAAATCTCTTTGATAACACATTGCAGTATCGAATTCTAGAACTTTCCACAAACATCTACGCCTCACCAGAATCAATATCACGAAGATTTAAAAAAAAAAACTATGAATGTAGCAGTAAAGGTATAATTGATAAAACCATTCTTAAATGATCGTGTCTTTCATTAAATGAGTTCTACAATCATATGCGAGACATTTGTGTCTCAAAAGATTTCAAGCCGGCAAAGGCGGTGTTTGTATCAAAATCTGCCTTTTTTTTGGCCGTTCCTAAAATATGCTAGGAATCTGGCTTTAAACACAAAACTTATGATATATTTGAAGAATATTTCCGGCAAACGCACAGATAAGTGGATGTTTGTGTAAGGCGGATGGCATATTATCAAATTTTGTGGATTTTAAAAAGGCAGATTCCCGGAATATTTTCGATATGAGCCGAAAATAGGCAGCAATATTTGTATGCTTCTAAACAGCCTGTCAAAAATATTGTTTTGGACTGCTACATTTTTCCGACAATCTTCCATTGATCTGTGTGTTTGCCGGAAATATGCCAAAATTTAATTTCGAATCATTATTAGAACTCGACATGTAAACTAAACCGGAAACTGCATTAAACTGTATAATATATTGAATAGTCTATGTACTGACAATTTATCAATCATAACTGAATATTAAATCTTACCTCTATTTCAATAACGATATTGATATTGGTCATGCACAACTAAATCTGAAGTGACAGTCCTTGGGGTATCAGAATTTACAAGGATTCAATCAATTAATTTGCAAGCAATAAAATCTTGTGTCGTATGTCTTGTGCAGTGAAATTAAGCAGTTTCCAAGATATGTAACTAATATACGTCTTCTGCCTTGAGGTGAGATTAAGGTGTGAAAAACTTTGCGCAACATTCAAGAAAAACATTGTTTCTGTTTTCAGCTAATTGCTAAAACATCTGCTACCAAAAAAAAGTTTGGTATTTCCACAGAACAAAAACAACAGAAATACAAATGTTAATTAATTCATTTCAAATGTAACAAATTTGTCAAAATTGTTTGGGGTCAGAACAGATTTCGAGGGAGAACAAAACAAAAAATAAATATACAAAAAAAGATTGAAACATTTGCAGTAAATTCTTCATCAACCGGTGTGTATGACACATAATTGAAGTTCGACATGTTTTACTATTTTGGAAGCAAGAATATTGGTAAAATAAAATATTTTTTTCAGCACCTTTTATTAATACATTTAAGTTTTTGACTGGTTGTAGGTAGATTTTAAGTTTTATGCAATTTAATGATAAAATCATTTAGTATTAAAATAATAATAATATGTTTGCTTTAAAAAAATAAAAGAATCGACGTTTCTTAAGAAAACTAACACTTTTGTATGAAAATTTACATATAAAAATAAAAACGTGTTATTTGTTGTAAGATGCATCGCTTGTCACAATAATTCCGTGTATGTAGAAACAATTTCTTATAACCGGTAACAGGTAACTATGTTCAGAACAGCAGCATTATGTTTGCTGCTAACATAACATTTTTTACACAATACAATAATGTTAAGAACTACTTTAACATTAGGTATTTAGTTATAAATTTCGGAGAAAAATAATTGTTTACAGCAAATATATAATGCTTCTAATCATTGTTTATATATTAGCTATCATTATAATTCCCATACTATGGTAATATTTTTGTATGGTATTTTATTTTGATTACCCCAATTAAAATCTAATAAATTCATGTTGGTTGAGAACATTTTATATGAAAAGAAACCACAAAACTTATGTTTGTTGAAATCATATTACATTTGCTATAAAAAAAATATATTGTTTCTGTGTTTATAGACAGATCTAACTATGCAAATTACAGTACCAAAATGTTCTATGCTTAAATGCATTACTGCAATTAATTCCATTGCTTTGATAGTTAATCTCATCATGCTCAGTGAACATAATATGGTAATAATTTGTATGTGCTTTAACACCGCGTTACTCATAAGTGAAACTAAGTAGGTATGTTGGTACAATTGAAGATGATGATGAGAATATTGCTATTGGCTGACTTATGATGTTAATAACGATTAGCATACATTGCAATTGGATTATATGTATTATGCAATATTCACCAACAACAAATAGTATACTGTTATGCTTGTGCCGATGGCAACAAAATCAATATAATATGAATATTATATACTAACAAATTATGCACAAAGGAATATGTAAACTATTGAAATAAAGAAAATTAAATTAAACTGAATTTAGAAAAAACGAAAATTTAATGGAAAATTTACATGGATAAATTAGATATAATTTCGAACAACTATAAGAATGTTGAAGTCAGAAAAACCGTAAATAAAATTATTTTAAATATGCTCACAAAAACACCATATTTATGTATCACACACAACCGACCAGTGTTGTGTGTATTCGCTTATAGCGCAGGGTGTATATATTCGCTAAAGATTACGTGATGTGTATTCGCTTACATTGCGTGGTGTGTACATTCACTTATTTTGCGTGGTGTGTGTGTATTCGCCCACAGCGCTGGTGTAGCGAATACGATTTGAAATAGAAACTTTAGTAGACGCGCATATAATTCATAATTGGTTCATATCAAAAATAAAAACAATTAAAGAGCTTTATCATCTTTTATTAGTATAGTAAATAATTATGATGATTGTAAAGATTGTATATTTATGATAGAAACTTCATCATATAAATATACTTTCGAAAGAATTAGTAATATTCGTTTTGAAATAATAAAAATACTTTAAAAACGTCGAACATTCAATTTAAGTGCATATTTTGCTACTTACACAAAGTCGTTAATTGGTATATTTTTTGACTCAAATAACATTTTTAGCAAATGTGTTTGTTACATACATGAAAATGACAAAAATGTCATTGCAAGACCAATGAATGGTAGTCGGCCTCAGCAGTCCAGAGGTAGCGCGCTGGACTTGCATTCTGAAGGTCTCGGTCTCGGGTTCGAATCCCGGCTTGGGCTTGGGCGCTCGTGGTAATATTAACCACAACATCGTAGGGAATAGATTTCACAGTACAATGGATATAATCTGACTGAGTGCTGTGGATCTTAGTAGATATTCAAAAAAAAAAAAAAAAAAAAAATAATGGTATGTAATCAATATTTTTTACTGTATTTACCTAAATATTTGTTTTTCTTAATGCATGGTAGCTAAATATTTAAAGATCATATTTTATTAAAGAATTTGAAATAAGAAATAACTAATTTTAAAAATTCTAAACGATAAAGTAGCAAGATCTAACTTTTTTCACGAATTTATTCTTAATAAATATGATGCATTGAAAGTCTCCGAAACATAACAAACCGGAATTTGCCAAGATTACAAATAGTTTATTTTAGTGCATATATGACAAATCATTAATATCAAAATATTAATTTCATATAAACTGCAATTTTGATGGTATCGATGGATTGGTTGTCACAAAAAAAAATTGTTTCGATAATTAAGTCTATAAAAAACTGTTCAATATGTTATTATAATTACATAATATACAGTCATTCTCGGATTTTGTATAAAATACATTTTTTTTGTGTGTTTTTACATTAAACTGAACAGTTGCGACGTCCTTATATACTGCAGAATCGAATTCTAGAAGTTTGCACAAATATCTACATTTCACGAGAAACCATATTGCTCGTTTGATATCTACATCTCTTTTACGCACATGTGTAGCGTATCTACGGTTTCTAGAAATTTACACAAACGTCTGCACTTAACAGAAATGTGTGGTGTTTACACACTATTTCTAACTCTTGCACGTCTTTTTGCATGTCTTCTTAATCTTCTATTTTATCATGGATTATTTTACTCAAACAGATATTAAAATTTGAATCATAATTTCAGTTAAACAAAATAGATATATACTAAGAATTTGTTGACTAAATATTAGTTTTTTTACAAAAGAGGTTTTATTTTGTTTTATTTCTGATTTTTGTATAACGGTTTCAGTTAAGATTTTGGTTTAAAAATAGAAAGGATTCAAACGGTTTTTATAGTTGTAATAGTTTGTTAAATTTTCTACAAAAGTTATTTTAAGCTAATTTTATTATAAATTTCACCGATGTACCAATTCTATCAATTTAAAAAATTTGATTTTTGACAAATTATGTTAAAATTCCCTATTTTTATATTATATACTTTAAAGTACACACTTCAAAATTGTCTGCTATTTACAAACAACACCTGCTTGATGCAGTGCCACGAACATAAAGTCGCTTTTGCTCCAAGTGTCATAAATAAGCGCATCATGGCAGAACAAAAAAAATATACTTAAGAACCTTACAAAACGAAATGATAAATAGCGTATGGAATATAAAAATGCTGAGTACATTGTCTTATTTCAGACACACAATACAAGTAAACTATTTAAAGTATTTGTATGTCAACGTTATAATGAGGTGGTGGTTTTGATGGTAGTGTTGGTGAAGCTGGTCTTGGTGTAATCTTTACTTCAATTATTTTGATTTTATTCAGCAAACCATGAACATCACACACCATGGAGATAAATGACAATATGCAAATGCAGAATAATACAAACAAATTGGGAATGAGTGTAGAATGTAACGGTAAAATTACTTTATTTACAATGATTAAGCATGGCAATAAGAGCAAAAGGGAGTCAGAAAAACAAACTGGGGTTTGAACTTGGACGTTATGAAAAATAACGAGAATACTAGGTGCCACACATTTATTAACAATAATAAACTATAAAAAAATAGAATTATATAAAAAAGTCACTATTGACAAACCAAACTCATAATCTTGATGATATTATTATGGCTATAATGTAGATTGGTAATCTGCAGTTACTGAACCAATACAGAAAAAATATATAATATGAAATAAACTTCTCAACTTGTCTACTTTTTATTGTTCCTTAGAGAGCTCTTATCATCAGTCTCTGTTTGTGTAGCTTCTCTTCGACATATCCAACATCAACATTCTGTTAAAATTAAATAATCCTTTGGGTATAAGCGGTACAAAAAAAAGTTTTACCTTCCAATTGGTACGCAGACGATGCTCTATGAAGTACTTAAGCTGTAGCTGCAAATATTTTAATGAAGTGATAATTTGTTAAGTAATGGAAAGTAATACAGGGAAAGGAAATTGTAATTGACAGATATAAATGGTCTACATGGTAAGCGATAAATAGGTTGACAATTTTGTAAGTATTTAAAATATCTTGCTATGGTGTAAATTTAAGAAATATGCAAAGTTTTATAAGTGCTTTAAAAATCTAACATTATTTATTAAATAAATGGTATTTTTTACAATTAATCCTCGTTTTATATATATTAATAATACACACAATAATAACTTAAATATTTATCGAAACTTAATTCAGAAAACAGTTTTTTAGTATTAAGAAAATTTTAAAATAAAACAAACAAGTTAAATCATACTATATTATTTTATTGTTTTAATAAATACAATTGAAAATGCCTCTATTTCAAGTTAAAATTTTCTTTATATTAAGTAATTTTTTTCTGATGTTAGTCAAAATTAAATTTAGTTTAATGAATTTGAAAAGATTTTGAATAGAATTTGAATGGAATTTAGTTCAATAATTTGAAAGATAGATAAAATAAGTAAAATAAATTTAAATTAATTTAAACCAGTTGGGAAGGTTAGATCACATGGGAAATTTTAAAGTAGGTGTAATTATGATAGTTAGGGTTATCAAAATTACAGTCGGTCTAAGCCGACTATAAATACCCTACACATATGTGTGGTTACCATTCAAAGTGATATATAGGTCACCAGGGTATACGAATCCTGAAAATAACTACAAACATTCAATCGCTGAAGAATTTCCATTCATTTGATACCCATATTTACAAATGGGTAGGTGTACCGAATTTCGATTTTTTTTTTTTGTGAACCACAAGTCTTTTCGCCGGAAAACATTATTATCTCGTACTTGAGCATGATGTCACTATATATTTGACCAAAAAAGTTTACCTAAGCACGTATACATAAAAATTGATCTTTATATGTACATTTTATATGAGGTATTTGAACATAAGTGGTCGGATCATAGGACACAATGGACCGATCTCGCCAATTCGCACATACAGCGTAGGTATATTAGTTATCTAAGTTATAAGTTTCATTTATCTAGCTCTTCAATTTTAAAAGTAGTAGGGATTTCAACAGACTGACGGACAGACAGACAGACGGACAGACGGACAGACAGGCGGATCGACTCAGGAGGTCATGCTGATCAAGAATATATATACTTTTCCATACCGGAGATGCTTCCTTCTGGGTGTTACAAACGGCGTACCAAACTGAATATACCCTTTCACTCTTAGTGTAGGGTATAATTAAATTTAAATTAAACTTGACGTTATGCAAATCCAAAATTTTGTTAATATAAGAAAACTGTTTTATGATTTGTAGACAAAAAAATATATATTTGTACAAATAGAGATCATTTTAACGAAATACACACATCAGAATATAAAAATTGCATAAGAGTATAATAAAATCTTTAAAATTATTATTGTACCATATCAAAAAAGTACAGTAGCAACATGAAAATCCAGAATAACAACTTTTGCTTCGGTTCTGACAATGTCAACTCCGAGTGTGACGTCGACACTGACTCATATGCCGTCCCAAAACGAAACGAAACAATGAAACGAGTCTCTTGGGTTATGCATTATTAATGACAGACTGAAGAAGCAACAGTCTTGCCGGTAGAAAATCCGTTTCGAAAAGAGGATCAGTTATGCAAAAAAAAATGATACAAATAAACTGCAAAAAATACAGAGAAAATACAACTGAGTAATACGTGTAAGTTGGAGAAAAGAGTGATAAAAGTAAAGTGAGATACAATGCAGGTGAGATACTGTAAACTTATTAAAATCAGAGATTAAAAGAGTAACCAATATTAGTTTAAAACCGCTTAAAAAAATCAGTTAGAATAATTTTCATATTTATTGTTTCTTAATTTTAATAATCTACACTGAAGGGATATGTATTGTTTTATCATCTGTTTGTAACACTCAGAAGAAGACGTGCGTGACTTATAAAGTCGATCTGCCATGTACATCTGTCCATCTGTCTGTGACTCTTTTTTATGTTGAAATCATGAATATTGGGAAACGAATAGAGCTAAATGAATGATCTAGGTCAAAAAGCTGTTTGGTCAACGGAGAATTGTGTACTTGAGTACATGATTTCGTAAATATGGCTCATAAAGGACGAAAATCTACTAGTATTTCACTTTACTACCCGAGTCAAATATATAAAAAATACCTAGAGATGCCATTAAAAAAATGGAAATTCAATATGCCTTTTGGGATTATAAGTTTACTATATTTTCTGTATTCGTAAACCCATCTCTGTCAATGTACACTCAGAAAAAATACTATAAAATCAATAGTTTTTTGCTTTTGAAATTAGTCAATAGGACAAAATATTATTTTAATGGGTAAATACCATTAATAACTACAAAATACTAATAAATACTAGTAAATTCTGTCTGTGTTTGTATGAAAATATTTATTTTTTGTATACTATTGATTCAATATTGACCAATTTTAATAGGATTTTTTTCTGAGTATAGTACAAAATGCCGCGGTAGCTCAGTGGTTAGTACGTTGGACTGCGAGCCAAAAGGTCCCCGGTTCAACCCTGAACTGGGGCTAACAACATCTATTCATAGAAATATTTTTCTTTACCGCGCTACCTCTCGGCAGTAAATGGTAAACCTACGAGATTAAAACATTGCCTATGAAAAGCTCTCACTCGCCGTTCGGATTCGGCAATAAACTGTAGGTAACACCACTTAGAGTACAAATATAACACGCACAGCGTGTTCCTTTAGGCCTGTAGTGCTAAACTGTTATTATTATTATTATTATTTACTTCAAAATGTCCTCTGTGTCCTAAACTTCCTTAGTGCATTATTTTCTAGCTCGTTTTAACTTCTTATATGAAAATTCCCATGCAAAAATTTTAAACGTGTTAGTTTTCGTAAGAAGCGTCGATTTCTAACTTCATTTATATGACCAAGAAAAATACGTCCCACAGGCAGGAATAATACTCTTTTCACCTGAGGTTGGAAGAAGGCAACATTATTTATAGCAACCGAATTTGTTCTGTTGAGATAAAGTTGCCCAAATCATTTAATGGTACTGCCATGTGCTGCTGTTAGTTGTAACAACCGAATTCATTATGTGCAAACGAAGTTTCCACAAATTTATTAATGGTACTGCCAACGTAAATATTATCATCGATGTATGCAAAATTGTTTTTAAATTGCTATAAACTGATTATAATGAAAACTACAATGTTTTAGTTTAGTTGTTTTATAAAGACTGAATCTCACAATTGAATAAACGGCAACCGTTGAAGTAACTTTCAAGAATTTTAAAATCAATAATTTGATTGGGCAATTGGGAAATCACACGTTTATTGAATCATGAATTCCGGATACCGAATAAGTGTGTTTGACAGTAGTTTGGTTACCAGAAAAAATAACGTTTTTAAGTATACACACCCAGAAAAAAATTCCCTTAAATCCCATTAAAATTGGTCAATAGGACAATTATTTATTTAATAGTATACAAAAATTAAAAATTTTCATATAAACTCATTGGCAATGTCATGATATTTTGTAGTATTTAATGGTATTTTCCGATTAAAATAATAATTTATCCTACTGAATATTTTTAATAGTAAAAAACTATTATTTATATAGTCTTTTTTCTGGGTGCACAGTGCCTACTTTAAAAACATGTATTTATAGTAAAATAAAAAAAAAAAATGTTTATGAATTGATGACATTATAAACCAGAATTTGATGAAATTAAATATGTTTGTACAATCTTTTGGCAGTCAAGCCCACTAACTATTCAGTAAAAAATATAGTTAAATAATAGCACCCAGTAAAAACGTGGTAAATGTAAATGAATGCCGCACAAGACGAACATGTTTCTATTCATGTTTATGTTTTTATATGCCACATAGTGAGACGTTTATTATTATATGAGAACAAAACAATATACCATTATCTTCAATAACATGGATATTTTTAAATTTTAATGGTATTGAAAATTTAAATCAATCGTGAAAAATGATTAAAACATGAACCATAAAATCAATGGTCGTATAATTATGTAATTAATGGGACATTTTGTTCTGCGTGTGGTATTATCAAAAACTTTTCTTTGAAAACCATTGCCTTGTATTTTAGTATTTATATAGTACAGAAATTACTGTGCCTTGCATACAATTAACGCCACGTCGAACACGTGGTTGGCGTCCTTTAATTTAGAGCAAACACAAAAATTTACGACGTGTTCCAAAAAACTATGAGAATTCCACATGGTTGACCATAGTATGTACATGTTCAACACTTATAACGCAAATTGTTTTCAAAATAGTTAAAGTTTTTTGTTTCATACTTCTTAGTATAAAATGGGACAAAGCTTCAATTATCGCCATAGACATTTGCACCAACATATGATAGTTTAATGATTTACTCTGGCTGGCTGTTTTCAATAAAAGCCAGTATTTTGATTATCTGTGTCGTGGCCATCATTGCGGGTCACAGTCTCATCAGCAATCAATGCAATAAATTGCACAGTGAACATGACATAAAACATTAAAAAACGAATCCATATAAAAGACGAGCATCAGTTGCAGCAGAAACAGATTGAGGTCAGAGAACGGCACAGCATACACGTTGATGAAGGCTCATTTCAGGAAGCTATCAAGCCGACTTTAGAAATCTGCCGATCAATTCGGACACAAACGTCAACATCATGGCGTTGTAACAGAAAGCGACCACAGACCACAATTCGCGGATTATTCAGAAATACGTGACTGCTGAAATTTGTGCGACACGATAGAACCAATATCGTTTTGCGTCTGTCTGGAAATTCAACTAGTGTTGAATATACTGCGGATGTATTTCTTTTATTGACGTTATTTCAAGTAAGCATACAAAGGATAATTGTGTTCACAATATAAAGTTTGGAGACAGGAAAATATATAACAAATTATCAAAAAGAAAGTGACTAATGTATCAAAAAACCATTTTCTATACTCAGAATGGAGTTCCCAAAATATTAAAATCAAATTTAAAATAAATTCTGCTAATTTTAATTTAAAAAATTGCTTAAAATACGGAAAAAGACTATATAAAAAAGTCTATATATTAAGTTTCCTTATAAGTTTCCAACACAACTTTACGCTATTCATTTGATTTTTTCTTAGTATTAAGAAACTATTTTCTGAACAAAATACAATCGAAATCACTATTCAATTAACTTTGGACTTTTTACGATGCTTTTGAAACATTTAAATGTTATAAATGACTTTGTTTTTATTAGATATAATAATTATTATGTTAAAATCCTCATCAAACAATTTTAGCATAACCTCTGAAATCACTCTGCGATATCTTTACTGCGTGTAAATAATAAATTATTTTAACTGTACTTAATCAATATTGCTATTACTTAACGTCGGAAAATTGAAAAAAAAAAATAACGAAGTTTTAAATTAAAAAAATCTAGCAATTACTTTAATTGTGGTTTGTAAGAATATCAAGATCAAAGTATCTTAAAAATTTCTTTTCACATCCCAATTAATCTTTTTACATTATTCCATTAAACTTGGTAATTATATTTTGTATAATTGTAAATAAACGTAAAAGCAAATAATACAATAGGCAGGAAGCTTCTGTTGTCCACATTGTCATCATTTTTTTAATGTCAATTTCATTTATTAGTGACGATTTTTTTTCATTCTACATGCTACAAAAAAAACAGAAAAATACACACAAAATGTAGGTATTCTTTAGTAAAAGAAATAAAAAAAAGATTTCAACACACAGAAAATTCTCTTTTGGCATGAGTTTGGCAAAAATAATAAGTTGTAAGAAATAGCCAAATGCATTCGATTACACAGCACAAAAAAACAAATTATCCGCGATCTATGTATGATTATTTAATGGATGTCAAGATTCTAATCACTACCTCATACTCAGTTTTTTCAGATTGCCTCAAGTTTTTGAGTTATTGCGTAATAAAACAAATATGTGACAATTCGCGTATTTTTCTACATATTTTGGTCTTTTACCTTTTGCAGATTTGAGTTTTCGCTCACATTTCTTTTGTATACCATTGAGAATACTTTAGCTAATATTTTGAAATGAACTACATGAACTTCGGATTAAGTTATGACCAGTCAAACATAAAAATTTGATTTTAAGGTGTTCTTATTATTTATTGCATAACGTATTTATTTTTCATAATTCAATAAAATATATATTATATGTGAAACTAGATGCATAATTCTATGATTCCTCTTATTTTGTTTTTACAAAAAGTTAAAGTCCAAAATATGCAGAAACACAGGAAAATTACCTTATATATGTATTACGTACAAATCAAAAACTTCAAACAAGCTGAAAAAACTGGGTATGAGGTCGTGATAAGGATCTTGAAGTCCATCGGAAAATCATACTAAGATCGAGGAAAATTAAAAAAGGCGTCAATTTGTTGAGTGCTATTTGCGATATTTCTACAATTGAGATTGCTACAATTGTTTTCAATTTCTTATAGTAAAAAAATACAATGACTAAATTAGAAACATCTACGACATTTACGAAAAGATAAGACATTGGCTTAGCATACAATTCAAGACATTGTTCCACAAACGTATCGTAAGACCGAAGAACGAATTCTAACTGCAATACGTGGTGTTGGTTGATGAAAGAAAATTCTTTTCTGTTTGTATGAATGAACATGACTTTGTATGAATTTTTCAATAGATACACTTTTTAAAGGTGATCCCCTAAAAATGATCTTCTGGATGAGCAAAATGATGTGGATAAATTTCAGGGAAACCCTAATATGAGAAATGGACTAGAGACATCAAATGTCGCGTTTTGGTACCCAACTAAACAATTTGAAAATTGATTTGAAATTACTTGTCCTAAAAGCAATATACTAATAAAGTTGATATACCAAAAAGGTTTGGGAAGCTCTTGATCGAATGTGCGAATTATATTCCATCTTAGACCGGATATAGAGATATGATTTCAAGATCATAATTGAGTATATTCATAGTACATCTTTTACTCTCAATCTCCAAATAGTTTGTGCGCTTATTGAACGAATGACAACTGTTACCGTTATCTGCAAAGAAATGTAATGACAGTTTTTCTAAGAGGTCTTTATGCCACACTCGATCAAAAGTCTTGGAACTATTAAAATCAACAACTTTACTCTGTCCGAAAATTATTTCAGAGAACCGCAATCAAATCAACCGTAGTTCACAAGGTGGAATTTTATTAAATTAAACAATGTCTTATGTTGCACCCAGTATATGATATATGGTGCTTGAATTAAAAACCAGTAAGGCAGGTTAGGTCATATGGGAAATTTTGTTGTAGGGAAATTTGTTAGTAAGAATTGTGGAAGTTATAGTCGGTCTAAGGCGACTATAAATACGCTACACATATGTGATAATATGCGCGAGTACTATTAAAAGTGCTGCATAGGTCACGAGGGTATACGAATCCTAAAAAGAACTCAAAACTTGCAATCGGAAAGAATTACCTTTCATTTGGTGTCCATATGTACAAATGGGTTGGCATACTGAATTTATTTATTTTTTTGGGGAACCACAAATCGGTTCGCAGAAAAGCATTATTTTCAAATATTTGTCAATAAAGTCAATATTTGACCAAGAAAGTTCACTTAAGACAGTATAAAGTAAAATTTTTTTATAGATGTAAATTTTATATTAGGTTTTTTTACATAAGTGGTCGGTTCTCAGGTCGCAATATACCGATCATGCCAATTTTCTTATTTGGACAGCTTAGATATATAAGTAATCTAAATCTAAAGTTTCATTGATTTAGCTCTTCTACTTTTTCTGATCAAGAATATATATATACTTTTCCTTACTGCAAATGCTTCCTTCTGGCGTACCAAAATGAATATACCCTTTCACTCTTAGTGTAGAGTATAAAAATCAATATGTTTAGAAATATCATCGGAAAATTTGTTATGTGAATTAATATGATATGTAATGATTATAATTTATAAATGTTCAAAATTTGTTTTCGATTTTTTCGATATTATTTTTTTGTAAACAAGACCTGCTCCTGTTAAAATATTTCTGAACCATTACAAACCAATATAAAATATATATGATTGATAACAAAATATTGAAAATTAACATGTATATCATTATAATTTTAAATTGTTGTGATTCGTAATGAAATTTTGAGAAAACCAATGACAAAATCAAAATTTGTATTTTTAGTTTTTAAAATATCATCTTAACGTACCTTTGAAAAAAAGAAAAAAACGTGGAGATCAAAGATGTCGTAAACAATTAAAAAGGGAATTTAACATAAGTTAAAAGTTGATATTCGTTTATTAACAGAAAATAATTTATATCGAATTTCATAGACAAGGTTATGTCAGTAATATGCAGTTCTGAAACACCCTGAGTCATAAACTGGGTGCGAAAATAGATTTTTTTTTTATTTCCTTTTTTTCATAGGTTGAACCCCTGAATTACTGATATGGATGAGCCAAACAGCTTGTACAACGAAAATAAATAACATACAACAATTCGTTTCCTGGTTTTTCTATTGACTGAGAAATGTTATTTATTTTATAAAATTAATCTAATTTTGTTATCGGTTGTTAAAATTTAGTTTAAGATTATGAATTTCTAATTAATATTCCTCATAATAATGCTGATTTAAAAAATATGTATATATTTACCATTTGAAGCAGTGACTTAGAGTAAATTATTTTATTACACATCGACTTACCTGAAATAGAAAATAAATAATATTATTATAAAAAAAATTAATAAAATATATGAATGATATATTTAATATAGTAGTTTAAAAAAGTATGCGCATATGAGCACTCCACGCCAATTTAGAAATATTTTCGATAAATTTAAAAATGGTCTACATTTAAAAACCTGGAGATATTTGAATAAAACCATATTTGAAATCAAAACGCAAAAATGAAAGACTAGTTTAAAGTAATTACAAATATTTAAAAATACAAATAACACATCAATCAAAACATTTCTGCCTTACCAATAAAACAAAAATAATTTTAAATTTTAAAAATTTTTACAATAAAACAGATAGTTTCCATTAGAAAATTGGATTCAATTTTTAGCTACAATAAATCGCTACCGCCCACTACCCCACACACATCATAATAAATTCTACAAAAATAGAATTGAAAAAAATAATCATTTTAAAGTCATCATACATTTTCAATGCCCAAGATGTTAGTGTCAGCAGTAGCAGTATTAAACGCAGCAACACAAAACACATCCTGTCGCCACACCCACAGGACATACACATCAATATCGGCAGCTGGGTACTACCGCATATTTGTCTGAAATACCAACACGAACACGGCATAGAAAAAAAATATTGGAAATAAAATTTCTAAATTCTAGAAACTGCAAAAATTCGTATACCCAACAAGGACCTTGGCAGCAACTACTGTGAACATGCCTTAAAATGGCCGGAAACACCTACGAAATGACAGCATTGCTTGGCACTGCACGAGGCTGAATTCCACAAAAAATTCTTATTCAAATAGTTTGTATATGCTCCAATAAAATAAAGAGAAATAATAACAAAAGGGTTGTAGCTGCAGTTTTATAAAATTCTTTTGAATACAAAAAGCATGATTAAAAGGTCAAGGCTGATAAATTTACTTTTTAAAAATTTTTAGATTCTATTTATGATTTTATATACTTGATATGGATTCCCTGGAATGCATTCAAAATCAGTACTAGCGAATTATATAGAATTGTAGTATGTGATAAAATTTAAAATTTGCAAAAAAATCATTTATTATTCATTCCACGAAGTAAATTTACATACAATAAACATGATTGCAATTCCATTATTTGAACAGTTTTATCGATGAAAAAAATTAGTTGTTAAACAATACTGATTTTAATAAAAAAAAGCGTAAAAAAAGGTATTCGTGAAGAAATACGTTTCTGAGGAAAAATTTAATTTATTCAATTTTTAGCGAATATTTAAATTTAAACGATACGATTTAAATTTATACGATTTAATTAAAATTATATATTATTGTATTGCTTCAGTATTAATTTTTATCATAACTTTCCAAAATGTTCCACTCAGTTACTAAGTAAATATGAAACCTTATGTTAAATGCCGAGCAGTTTTAAAAAGTTTAATCCGTTCTGTTAAAGTGTGTGGAAATGAAAATCCATTTGAATATTTATGAACACATGCCATTTTAAGCATTTAAAAACTCGTGCAACTTTTGCGGTAGCACTTACACATGGAACATACAACTTTTTGCATTTCATTAAATGCAGAATTAAGCAGCTTATAATTGTTGGATTTTATTACAGGTTTTCGTAGTATTAAGTGAACATTATAAATAATTAAAACATAAGTACCTGCTACTGGTATGAGCATTTTTTTTATAATATGTTTAAAATTGAAGTTTAAATTTAATTTTAATTTCGCATAGTTGACTTAAAATCTACTAAGTATACCATGAAATTTTTCCTGAAAACTTCATCCAATCATCTTAAGACAATTCGCTTGTTTCCACTTAACGTTAAATAACAGGTGCTTGCAAGCATTTTTTATTATTCTTGATAATAAAATGTACTTCACATTGATAGCTTTCCTTTTTATATGACTCCATTAAAAGAAATAGAAACGAAGAGTTCTATGTTTTGCAACAATTCATTGCAGTTTTCAATAGAACATAGTACATAGATAGTATGTGCATTAAAATGATAAAAAAGGTCATTAAATGGAGTATAAGCACGCACTATTTTAAATGCAATTAAAGTATAAAAGAATATAATTGCCAAATTTAATTTTTCATATTATTTTGCAGTATTATCAAATAAATCAAAAAAAAATAAAAGACGCTACAGAATTTTAAATTTAAGATTTTAAAAAACTTTGTAAATCATTATTTCGATAGTCATAGATAATATAAAATTTATTTTTGAAAGCGAGATAAAAGAAAATTCATCAATATGGTGATTTTGTTCATAAATATTATGAATTTTTTTTGCCAACTACCAGATTCATCATATTGATACCACCGTTCATTAAATGCCATATTGATGAATATGAACAAAATTTTCAATACAATGAATTGAATCATCATATTCTTGAATATAATCATAATATCTATGAATAATTTAAAAATTAAAAAAAAAAATGTTTTAAGAAAATAATTAAAAAAAAAATATAAAGAAAATAATCCTATAATTTTTAATTCGGGAAAATATATTATAAAAAAATGTTTTTCGAAAAAAAAAAATTTTCCGAAAAAAAATATATGTCCGAAATAAACGTTTTTCGAAAAAAAAAATAAAAAAAAGTTATCTCAAGAAAAAAAAATATTTGAAAATAAAAAGGTTTTTCTTCTAAAATATATTTTTTTCCCAATAAATAAAAAAAAAAAATTTCGAAACATTTTTTTTTTTTTTGATATATAATTTTTTATAAATATAACTTTTTATTAATAAAAAATTGTAATTATAATTTAATATATTACAAAACATTTTACTAATTTATGCAAGCATTATATAAGAAATAATACAAAAGAAATGGCAAAAAATTAACGAAAAATAAATATTTTGATTAAAATTTGGTTAGATGAACAGCGTTCTTCAATATGATGTATATATACATCATATTGTTGTATTTATTCATTAATATGATGAACTTATTCTTACATACAGTTCATCATACTGAAGAACACTTTTTTGACAGTTACCAAGCGTTCATCATATTTATGAAGGCATTCATAAAATTGATGTCGTTAGTCATAAATATAATGAATGGTTCTTCAATACATTGAATCATGGTTTAATGAACGGAATTCATCAATATAATGTTTTCTTTTCTGTGAATAAGAAGGTAATTTTACTTAATTAGTTACAAGAACATTGGCCTCTAATTAAAAATATTTTCACATAATGTTTCTATTGAAATAAAACATAATTATATTTCAAACAAAAATGATATTTAATTAATATATTGAGAAGAAGTAATCACTTGCAGAAATTGTTATTTTTATTTTTTTATTATTTTAGTGGTCCTAGTAACTAAAAATTCTAGTAATTTATCTTCCAAATCAACAAACAATTTTAATTAAATACAAACAATATGTGAAAAAGCAAGCAATCATCAATCAAGTCCATCAAGTACTAAATTGGGTAATGAAGAAATCAATCTTTTTGTCCTACTCGTCGGATGTGTTTCTTCTGATTATTGGTTGGCTTAAGATATAAATAACGTGCGTACCATGAAAAGAAGTCATGACGCATGAGTAATCAGTAAAACACAGTTCACTGTGATTTAACATGTTGCTCGTGTAAGGGATATATATACAGAGATGTTCAGGTTCTTTACTAATTAATTATGCGAATAACTAGGTAGTTGTTTAATAAATAAGTTCATAAACAAATGTCAACTGCAATAGTGTAGAAAATTTTGGTAATCTGAAATAATGTATATTAATGATAACAGTTTTTGTTAAAATATGTCATTATTTCTTTATTTCTTTATTTCTTTATTTCTTTATTTCTTTATTTTTTTATTTCTTTATTTCTTTATTTCTTTATTTCTTTATTTCTTTATTTCTTTATTTCTTTATTTCTTTATTTCTTTATTTCTTTATTTCTTTATTTCTTTATTTCTTCATTTCTTTATTTCTTTATTTCTTTATTTCTTTATTTCTTTATTTCTTTATTTCTTTATTTCTTTATTTCTTTATTTCTTTATTTCTTTATTTCTTTATTTCTTTATTTCTTTATTACTTTATTTCTTTATTTCTTTATTTCTTTATTTCTTTATTTCTTTATTTCTTTATTTCTTTATTTCTTTATTTCTTTATTTCTTTATTTCTTTATTTCTTTATTTCTTTATTTCTTTATTTCTTTATTTCTTTATTTCTTTATTTCTTTATTTCTTTATTTCTTTATTTCTTTATTTCTTTATTTCTTTATTTCTTTATTTCTTTATTTCTTTATTTCTTTATTTCTTCATTTCTTTATTTCTTTATTTCTCTTATTTCTTTATTTCTTTATTTCTTTATTTCTTCATTTCTTTATTTCTTTATTTCTTTATTTTTTTATTTTTTTATTTCTTTATTTCTTTATTTCTTTATTTCTTTATTTCTTTATTTCTTTATTTCTTTATTTCTTTATTTCTTTATTTCTTTATTTCTTTATTTCTTTATTTCATTATTTCTTTATTTCTTTATTTCTTTATTTCTTTATTTCTTTATTTCTTTATTTCTTTATTTCTTTATTTCTTTATTTCTTTATTTCTTTATTTCTTTATTTCTTTATTTCTTTATTTCTTTATTTCTTTATTTCTTTATTTCTTTATTTCTTTATTTCTTTATTTCTTTATTTCTTTATTTCTTTATTTCTTTATTTCTTTATTTCTTTATTTCTTTATTTCTTTATTTCTTTATTTCTTTATTTCTTTATTTCTTTATTTCTTTATTTCTTTATTTCTTTATTTCTTTATTTCTTTATTTCTTTATTTCTTTATTTCTTTATTTCTTTATTTCTTTATTTCTTTAATTCTTTATTTCTTTATTTCTTTATTTCTTTATTTCTTTATTTCTTTATTTCTTTATTTCTTTATTTCTTTATTTCTTTATTTCTTTATTTCTTTATTTCTTTATTTCTTTATTTCTTTATTTCTTTATTTCTTTATTTCTTTATTTCTTTATTTCTTTATTTCTTTATTTGTTTATTTCTTTATTTCTTTATTTCTTTATTTCTTCATTTCTTTATTTCTTTATTTCTTTATTTCTTTATTTCTTTATTTCTTTATTTCTTTATTTCTTTATTTCTTTATTTCTTTATTTCTTTATTTCTTTATTTTTTTATTTCTTTATTTCTTTATTTCTTTATTTCTTTATTTCTTTATTTCTTCATTTCTTTATTTCTTTATTTCTCTTATTTCTTTATTTCTTTATTTCTTTATTTCTTTATTTCTTTATTTCTTTATTTTTTTATTTCTTTATTTCTTTATTTCTTTATTTCTTTATTTCTTTATTTCTTTATTTCTTTATTTCTTTATTTCTTTATTTCTTTATTTCTTTATTTCTTTATTTCTTTATTTCTTTATTTCTTTATTTCTTTATTTCTTTATTTCTTTATTTCTTTATTTCTTTATTTCTTTATTTCTTTATTTCTTTATTTCTTTATTTCTTTATTTCTTTATTTCTTTATTTCTTTATTTCTTTATTTCTTTATTTCTTTATTTCTTTATTTCTTTATTTCTTTATTTCTTTATTTCTTTATTTCTTTATTTCTTTATTTCTTTATTTCTTTATTTCTTTATTTCTTTATTTCTTTATTTCTTTAATTCTTTATTTCTTTATTTCTTTATTTCTTTATTTCTTTATTTCTTTATTTCTTTATTTCTTTATTTCTTTATTTCTTTATTTCTTTATTTCTTTATTTCTTTATTTCTTTATTTCTTTATTTCTTTATATCTTTATGTCTGTATTTCTTTATTTCTTTATTTCTTTATTTCTTTATTTCTTTATTTCTTTATTTCTTTATTTCTTTATTTCTTTATTTCTTTATTTCTTTATTTCTTTATTTCTTTATTTCTCTATTTCTTTATTTCTTTATTTCTTTATTTCTTTATTTCTTTATTTCTTTATTTCTTTATTTCTTTATTTCTTTATTTCTTTATTTCTTCATTTCTTTATTTCTTTATTTCTTTATTTCTTTATTTCTTCATTTCTTTATTTCTTTATTTCTTTATTTCTTTATTTCTTTATTTCTTTATTTCTTTATTTCTTTATTTCTTTATTTCTTTATTTCTTTATTTCTTTATTTCTTTATTTCTTTATTTCTTTATTTCTTTATTTCTTTATTTCTTTATTTCTTTATTTCTTTATTTCTTTATTTCTTTATTTCTTTATTTCTTTATTTCTTTATTTCTTTATTTCTTTATTTCTTTATTTCTTTATTTCTTTATTTCTTTATTTCTTTATTTCTTTATTTCTTTATTTCTTTATTTCTTTATTACTTTATTACTTTATTTCTTTATTTCTTTATTTCTTTATTTCTTTATTTCTTCATTTCTTCATTTCTTTATTTCTCTTATTTCTTTATTTCTTTATTTCTTTATTTCTTCATTTCTTCATTTCTTTATTTCTTTATTTCTTTATTTCTTTATTTCTTTATTTCTTTATTTCTTTATTTCTTTATTTCTTTATTTCTTTATTTCTTTATTTCTTTATTTTTTTATTTCTTTATTTCTTTATTTCTTTATTTCTTTATTTCTTTATTTCTTTATTTCTTTATTTCTTTATTTCTTTATTCTTTATTCTTTATTTCTTTATTTCTTTATTACTTTATTTCTTTATTTCTTTATTTCTTTATTTCTTTATTTCTTTATTTGTTTATTTCTTTATTTCTTTATTTCTTTATTTCTTTATTTCTTTATTTCTTTATTTCTTTATTTCTTTATTTCTTTATTTCTTTATTTCTTTATTTCTTTATTTCTTTATTTCTTTATTTCTTTATTTCTTTATTTCTTTATTTCTTTATTTCTTTATTTCTTTATTTCTTTATTTCTTTATTTCTTTATTTCTTTATTTCTTTATTTCTTTATTTCTTTATTTCTTTATTTCTTTATTTCTTTATTTCTTTATTTCTTTATTTCTTTATTTCTTTATTTCTTTATTTCTTTATTTCTTTATTTCTTTATTTCTTTATTTCTTTATTTCTTTATTTCTTTATTTCTTTATTTCTTTATTTCTTTATTTCTTTATTTCTTTATTTCTTTATTTCTTTATTTCTTTATTTCTTTATTACTTTATTTCTTTATTTCTTTATTTCTTTATTTCTTTATTTCTTTATTACTTTATTTCTTTATTTCTTTATTTCTTTATTTCTTTATTTCTTTATTTCTTTATTTCTTTATTTCTTTATTTCTTTATTTCTTTATTTCTTTATTTCTTTATTTCTTTATTTCTTTATTTCTTTATTTCTTTATTTCTTTATTTCTTTATTTCTTTATTTCATTATTTCTTTATTTTTTTATTTCTTTATTTCTTTATTTCTTTATTTCTTTATTTCTTTATTTCTTTATTTCTCTATTTCTTTATTTCTTTATTTCTTTATTTCTTTATTTCTTTATTTCTTTATTTCTTTATTTCTTTATTTCTTTATTTCTTTATTTCTTTATTTCTTTATTTCTTTATTTCTTTATTTCTTTATTTCTTTATTTCTTTATTTCTTTATTTCTTTATTTCTTTATTTCTTTATTTCTTTATTTCTTTATTTCTTTATTTCTTTATTTCTTTATTTCTTTATTTCTTTATTTCTTTATTTCTTTATTTCTTTATTTCTTTATTTCTTTATTTCTTTATTTCTTTATTTCTTTATTTCTTTATTTCTTTATTTCTTTATTTCTTTATTTCTTTATTTCTTTATTTCTTTATTTCTTTATTCTTTATTTCTTTATTTGTTTATTTCTTTATTTGTTTATTTCTTTATTTCTTTATTTCTTTATTTCTTTATTTCTTTATTTCTTTATTTCTTTATTTCTTTATTTCTTTATTTCTTTATTTCTTTATTTCTTTATTTCTTTATTTCTTTATTTCTTTATTTCTTTATTTCTTTATTTCTTTATTTCTTTATTTCTTTATTTCTTTATTTCTTTATTTCTTTATTTCTTTATTTCTTTATTTCTTTATTTCTCTATTTTTTTATTTCTATAATTCTTCAAATTTACCACATAAACATAAATATATAAAATAAACTGCAACTTCCTACGTATGCGATTTTATGAAAGTGATTTTGGTTGGACCTTAATTGGTATAAAGTTTATTTTACCAAAGTTATTTCATTTTCTTCCCATGAACGAAGTGCACAACTGGCGCAAAATAGTTAATGAAATGCACCGAACCTTTTTTTTATGTCGACAAAATTCAACTTAATGTGCATTACAAAACTTAAAAAACGGCATTAAATGAAAAACGCAATGAATAGATTTGAGTTTTAAATATGGTTTTTGTTGAAAATTATTAAAACAGATTTATTAAACATTAAAATGCTGAGTAAAAGAGAAATAAAAAATTTATTTAGTTGACAACTTTGCACAATTTTCAATTTGAACAATTCATAGCGAAAAGTTAGACATAGTTATATGTAGTTTAGTCCATTAATTATTTCAATGCTTTTTTTATATTAAAAATAATAAATTTATTATATTTTAAACAAAAATGAATTTTCACATTTATGTGAATTTCAAATTAAATATTTTAATATATAGATTTGAATTTGTACTTGCTACAACTTTATGATTACGTGGTTTAAATTGACAGAAGTCGATCGGAAAATAAAATATATGAGAGAAATGAATTTTTTTAAGTGGTTAGAACTAATAAACGTTGTACATGTTAAAAAAAATCTATAAATTAACCACCATATGTAGTTTTTTTTATCTTTGTTGAGTTACTTACAAACCAAACCACAACTTGCCACCAAGTTGCTAAATAGTTAAATATTTTCTTTCTTTTCTTATATTTCCTGCGTAAATTATGTGCGTTAATTTATTTCATGGCAGGCCACATTGCCAACTTAAATCAGTTGACGTCAGCAAGAAGGTTATGAAATTTAATTACCTTGCAAATATTGAATATTATGTGAAGGCGCGCACTGTTGTGCAAAATGTTGGTTATTCTGTTATTGATGTTGACTTAATTAATTAAATTTCTATGTCAAGCGTGTTTGAAACATGAAATTAATTGCAAAAATGCATTGAATTCTTTGGATCTTAGTACTTAGGTAAAGTCAAACTATATTTTTGGTGTAAAACAAAGTTTATTGAGTACTGTGTTATTACAATCAGGGACTGTTAAACTAAAATGCGTTAATTTGAAAAAAAAAAGCTTATATATAAAAAAGGCAACTATTAAAAAAAAATGTTTTTGTTCAGTTGTTTCCGTACAGCTGCAGGCGGTACTTGTTATCGCTTGGAATAATTTAACTCAAACATAAAAAGTATTAAGATTTCCCAATGACAATAGTTGCCACCTAAGGCAGTGCACTTTTGGCAAATTGTATTACAATTATTTTTAACAGTAGAGATAAGCATTAAAATAAAACCAATATCCAAATAATAGAAATGAAAAAAAAAAAATCTCTACGATATTCCAATTAATTTAGTAATTATAGCCTGGGGATATCTGCAAAATATTTAGCTGTTAAGCCAAAAGACTTTTATAAAATATACCACTGTTTTTTATTCACTTTATAAGATTTTAATTTTTCGCCAAAGGCTTTTGTGAAATATATATTGCACTTATAGAGGACTATAATACACAGAAACAAAAAAATATTCTCAACATTTATGTATTTGTACATTTATTTTATGTATTTTGTCGAGTACCTCAACCACAACCAATTTCATTCTATTAATGTATTAATTCCATATATTTTATGTACGTACATATTTTCATACATTTTTTTTTCATTTATTTTTTTTTTTCTTACACTTTTACATTTACACTTAACCATATATTTTACCAAAACCAAGATCTTCTCTTCCGACTCCATCGATTTCGTCTCTGCTTCTATAAATTAATTTCAGTTGTTACGCATTCGTTTTCTTTATATATATTCAATAAAATACTTATTTGAATAAAAATGTTAACGAAATAATACTAACGAATTCTATACACTTGTATATTCGACTGAAAATATTTGATTTCAAATATTTTCGATTATATTTGTGTATAAGCATATTTGTTCCCAAACCAAATATGCTTATACACAAACCAACTCTACAAGACCTTTAGAAACCCCAAATCAGAAAATTTTTATGTAAATAATACATAAAATGTATGTATCTGGTTGTTAAATCAATGTCCTTAATACATTTGTATAAATATTAGAATTTATACATAAATATTATGAACAACATTTTTCTGTGTACCTATGTACATCTTTCACGATACTGCGAGTTTGAAAAGGAACTCATGAACGAAAGGAGAACATTTTGTACGGAAAAATTTGCACTGAAAAGAATTGGCTTGTGAAAAATTATCTCGGAAATAATTGTATAAGGGAAGAATTTTTCAAAATCTAAAATTTTAATATGTAAAGTACAATATTAGGTACATAATATGTGTTATTAAATTTAATAATATCTGATAGAATTTCTGTTATATGATAGATTTAAATCAGAAATGTTTATCATTATTATTAACTAATTATTAATTTAAAATCCTATTAATATAATAAATCTGTTTGTTCGTTGTACGTTTGTACGTTTGTACGTTTGTACGTTTGTCCGTTTGTACGTTTGTACGTTTGTTCCGCTTCTCCGTCTAAACGGCTGATCCGATTTCCTTGAAATTTTAACCACAGATGCGGTATGGTCTGGAAGGAATGATAGGCTATATATGGGCGGGATTGGACAAAGAGGCGTGGCACCTCCCATACAACCTAAACTTTCAATACGATATAACTCGGCACTTTCACCAGCTACGAACATGAAACAAAAAACTCAAATACACAAAAAAAATTAAAAACAAAAAACCAAAAGCACAAAACAAAACAAAAGCAAAAATACAAAAACAAAAGCAATCACGTTTGTACCGCTTCTCCGTCTAAACGGCTGATCCGATTGTCTTGAAATTTTTACCACAGATGCGGTATGGTCTGAAAGGAATGATAGGCTATATATGGGCGGGATTGGGCAAAGAGGCGTGGCACCTCCCATGCAACCTAAACACGATATAACTCGGCACTTTCACCAGCAACGAACATGAAACAAAAAACTCAAATACAAAAAAAAAAATAAAAACAAAAAAGCAAAAGCACAACACAAAACAAAAGCAAAAATACAAAAACAAAACCAATCACATAAAACCACAATCCAAACTAAATGAAAAACAAAAAAAGGAAAGAAAAAGAAAAACAAACTCACCACACTAAAACTAACCAATCTAAAACTCACCACACTAAAATTCACCCTTAAATTAACCACACTAAAACCCACCACACTATAATTCACCACACTAAAACTCACCACACTAAAATTCACCACACTAAAACTCACCACACTAAAACTCACCACACTAAAACTCACCACTTAAAAACTCACCACACTAAAACTCACCACACTAAAACTCACCACACAAAAACTCACCACACTAAAACTCACCACACGAAAACTCAACACAATAAAACTCACCACACTTAATCTCACCACACTAAAACCCACCACACTAAAATTTCACCACACTAAAACTCACCACACAAAAATTCACCACACTAAAACTCACCACACTAAAATTTCTCCACATTAAAACTCATCACACTAAAACTCACCACACTAAAACTCACTATACCCAAAAGTCGCCACACTCAAACTCACCGCACTAAAATTCACAACACTAAAACTCACCACATTTAAACTCACCATACCAAAACTCACCACACTAAAACTCACCACACTTAAACTCACCACACTAAAACTCACCACACGAAAATTCAACACACTAAAATTGAACACACTAAAACTCACCACACTAAAATTTCACCACACTAAAACTCACCACACTAAAACTCACTACACTAAAATTTCACCACATTAAAATTCACCACTTTTAAACTCACCACATTAAAACTCACTACACTCAAATTTCGATACACTAAAACTTACCACACTAAAACTCACCGCACTAAAATTCACCACACTAAAACACACCGCACTATAATTAACCACACTAAAACTCACCACCCTAAAATTCACTGCACTAAAACTCACCACAATAAAATTCACCACACTAAAACCCACCACACTATAATTGACCACACTAAAACTCACCACACTTAAAAACACCACACTTAAACTCACCACACTCAAATTCACCACACTGAAACTCACCACACTAAAACTCACCACACCAAAACTAACCACAATTAAACTCACCACTCCAAAATTCACCACATCTAAACTCACTACACCGAAACTTACTACATTAAAACCCACCACTCTAAAACTTCTACTGGGAAAAACTCTACGGGGAAGAATTCTACGGGAAAGAATTCTACCGGGAACAATTCTACCGGGATGAATTCTACGTTGAGAATTCTACGGGAAAGCGTTCTATGTGGATTTTACGGGAAGATTTCTACTGAGAATAATTCTGCGGAGAAGCGCAGTCTGAGAAAAAATTGTCTTTGAGAAAAGTTGTTTTGGCGGAGAATTATTTGGTTACCACATTTATAAAACGAATAAAAAAATTTCAACAGCTAAGCACGGGCCCCTCATATCAATAATAAAAAAATGTTTTTTATATTAATAAAATCGCTCCATATCTTTGAATTCAGAAAATCTTGGCACGAGTCGTGCACGGGTCCAGCTAGTAGAAAATATATCTATAACATTCTCTGATAAAATTACAAAAGTAAAAATTAAAACACAACTGAACACAACTTTAAGAACATCATATTGACATGAAAACCATTGAACATTAATTCAATGAATAAAATCTTTCATATGATAAATCTGGTTGTTGGTAAAAAAAATCATAGTATTGGTGAATATATTCTGATATTGAACATTTTTCTGCGTATTCGCAGGCACACTTTAGACCGCAAGGTAAATTTAATTTATTTCTGTGCGGACAGTTAGGCAAACCTCTGGTTTGGTTTTTCCTTATATTGTCGAAAGTAGCAACTTATTTGGAATCTACGTTGATATGTAAATTACAAATTAAGTTTCTGCATACCGAAGGATAAAGTTTGTGAGGTGTTAAAATGTTGAGGTGAGTTTATTTTTTTTGTATAATACCAAACCTTAAATTTTGTTTGCTACCACAAAACATGTACAATTTACAAAAAATATTATAACTTACCTCATTAGGAGGTTCTTAAAATGTGCTAAACCTTTGCCAATTTATTGCCTAATTAACATGTAGTTATACAGTAAACTTGCACAACGTGACGTCTGAAAAATACTACTAATGTTGAGACTAAAAAATAATCCAAACTTTTAGAGTCACGTGTAAAGCAGGCACCATTTCGACTCTAATGTGGATATCATGCATAAAACATGTAAGTATATGCGGTTGTTGAGGGTGGTGAGTATTGTAATTCTATAACTGTTGTTTGTTAAACACAATTGTACAAGAGCCACCGAAACTGAAACAAGAAATGTGATTCATTCTCGCAAATATATATTTTATACAACACTTTATGTTTCTGTAAGAACAATTTTTATGGTTGAGGCAATAACTAATATTATTTACTTTCATTCGCATGCTTGATTCAATAGCATTTTTGAAACAATCATTCTAATTGTTATGAAAACAAAAGCATCATTTGCATAATATATATAATAGTTTGGCGCTACAGTCCTGTATAGAACTTCGGCCGAGCTCTCTCACCATTTTGAGCTGTGCGTGTTATATTTGTACTCAAAGTGGTGGGACGTACAGTTTATTGACGAATCCTAACGGCGGGACATAGCTTTTCATAGGCAATGTAGGTTTGTCATTTTCTACCGAGAGGTAGCGCAGTATAGAAAAATGTTTCCATGAAAAGATGTTGGTAACCCCAGTCCAGGCTTGAACCGGGGACCTTTCGGATCGCAGTCCAACGCACTAACCACTGGGCTACCGCGGCTACGCGGCATCTTTTGCATAGTTGATAATAATTTCTTCATTTTGTTATCATGAAATTTAAAAATATATTTCAATTCTGTTCATAAATATATAAAATGAAATCTATATTCTGAAATTCTAATATGATTATCGTAATCACTCTTAAATCTTCATATGTATGACACATATGTGACACAATAATAAAATCATAAGCATAGTTGCCAAAGTTGCTAGCACGACTCTTATTGTTATTTTGACATTCATAATTATTTGGATTTGGGTTACTAAATATAAAAACTAAAATCTTAAAAAGATATCAGGACATTATATGATGACCATAATTAATTTATAGTTGGCACAATCATTCGCTTAGTTGTCAAAATCATTCAGGGATATTATTGGTATTATGAATTTCTAAATGTTTTCCCCAATAAAAATAAAATTTATAAACCATAAAAAATTATAATACATTATCATATAAATATCATAATTATTGAAAAAATAATGACATATAAAATTTTATGGATTTTTGCCACTAAATACAAAAAAATACTAAAATCTAAAAAAGATAGCAGAAATTTTAAGAAGTTTTTCAAAACCATTTAAAAAATAAATAACCCGTTAGTCACAATGTAACAATCATTAAAATTTTAATAGAATCATAAGCATAGTTGAGAGCATCATTTGCATAGTTGACACAAACAATCGCTTAGTTGCAAAACCCATTCAGTACTCTTATTTTCAATGCGGAACTCACAATGACATGGATAGTTGTCAATACTGAAGAAATTTTAAAAATGATAAAAAGATATCAGATATCATTATGACATCACATAATCATTGATATTATGTTTGGTTTAAATAAACATATATTTCACCTTCAATAAAATTTATTCTTACCGTGTGTCTAATGCAAACCATGGCCCATTTTAAGTTACATACTTTGTACCCACTAAAAGTAGAATAACATACACGAATACAACTGTTGTTATTTTGAGCTAGAATTTCCATAGCAATTACTGTGCATTCTAAAGCAAAACAGCGGATGTGATTTCATGGAAACTTTACAATATTTCTATTTGCATTTGCATCTCTGACCACGTTGTAGTTGTTAGAATTGTACTATTGTTAAAATTTTGTATTTGTAATGGAAAGGAGTGGCACAAGAGTGGCACGTGGCTTGATAAAATCCAAATTACATAGGTAGTTCGTTGGAAATATTTAGTATTATTTTGCATTTTGTGAACACGAGTAGCAGTTACTTGGTTAAATTGTGAGGTATGTTTGATGTGTTTGTGTTCAAAAGCGGTTGGCGCTGGATCTATTTCAAAGTGTGGTGTACCGCTTCTAATGAACTTCTAATTCAATTTGAAATTAAAATTAAACTACGTTTAATTTTTCATGTAGTTTTGGGTAGCAATGCGTTGCATTCATATTAGCGGTATTCAAGTTTTGTTAGGAAGTCGGTATTTCATTTCCAAAAATTCATAAGTGTCAATGTTTGTGTGGGTTTCCGAATTACACTTTGATGGCAGAATTTTATTAAAATACGTAGCGTGTAATGTGTTTTCAAATTATCAATTTAAACTCAAATATTATGTATGATTACCTCCAGTAACTAAATTTCTAGACAATTCTGTAGAAATTTCTTCGTTACTTTAGCGCAAAAGACTCCGTTCTGATTTTGAAAAATAAGAATTATAAGAAAAGGAATATGTTGAAAACTGACGGACTTACGTACAACTGATGGCAAAATATGTACAATTTATGATTTTGCGAGTTGTCGATTATTTAATATTATCCTGATAATAATAAAGAACATGAATTATAATCATCATCAAATTTCAATAAATAATTGAAAAATAATTCATTTCTATTTCACAAAAAAAATATATATTTATATATTTTCCGTTTTTTTAGTTCAAAGTTGAACTTTCTGTGGAGTGATAGAATTAGATATATTAACGTTTAAAATATGTATTTCAGGATTTATAATAAAATATATATGTCAATATTTGTGTGTCCGTCTCATGTGTATTTTTCAAGATAACTTCAAAACAGCTGAACCGAAATGAATCAATTTTAACACAAAAAGTAAGTTGTACCTAAGCAGAGAATATGGTATATTTGGTTCGGATTTGTGGACTGAGCATGGCACCTTACATACAACCTCAATATTAAGAAAAAAAAAACATAAAACTTAATATTCTCAATTTGGATATCCATCTTTATAAAATTTAGCTCAACTCTATATACATATATATCAATTTAAAGAAGCCATATGTCGATAGTTTTTACACCTTCCCAAAAATCTTTAAACTCACCACAACTAAACTAACCCACACACAAAAGTGGCAATCCACCCGCTTCGGCGGCTGAGGCAAGGATTCTGGAGGCCTCAATCCACGCAACCAACCCTGGTACGATGAACCTCTCTGCTCCTGTAGCAGGGGGTTCATCGTGCCCCTCCATCTTCCAAATTTATGAGACAGCTAGGAATCTAGAGGAGGTTAACGACAACGCAGCGGTTCCCATACAAGTAGAGGAAAGTGTCGGTTCGGCTATGCCTACGACTAATCCTCCACTGTATGGCTGCTAGACAGTGTTGTTTCCTCTCAGGGCTTCTTTCTGTCACGTATTTGGAAACATGGGTCGATCGAAGGAAAGTGGTGTCTTACCAGCATCTAATCCTAGAGAGACCGACGCCCAACTGGAAGCTAAACTTCCATTGGAGACCGGACCGCGATCTCTGAATACAGAGGTCAGGTTGTCCGATGCCCAGGTGAGTAGGAGAAGGAAGAATAAAGCGAAAGATCGCAAAGAGGCTGAAAAGGCTAAAGGCGACGCTGGAGCTTTCTCTTCCCCAGCTACCAGAGCAAAACGCGATAGATCGGTGGAGGTTACTCCGACTGAAGCCGGACCATCCGCTGCTGCTGTTGTGGCTGCCAATGCACCTGAGAAGCGCAATGGCAAGAAGTTTAAAACCTTCACTGCTACTGCGAAACCCCGTAACTCCCAGAACTCGACAGTTTCCAGTGATATTGCTTCCACAAGCAAGAGCACTGGTGCTTCATGTTCCGGATCGACTGCGGATGAACTGCCTTCAACATCCACTGGCAGAGGTAGGCTAGCAGTATCATATCATGATGCTGCTCGCAAAGCTCTTCCGGTTGCGATTATTGGCAAATTGGGGAAGGAGCAAAAAATGAATGATGCAGAAGTAAAACACTGCACCGATCATCTTTGGCGGCTAGTCAGCACCGGCGGTGTCAGTGCAAACGCAAAAGGCTATGAGACGAGTGATGGCATCATGAAGGTGCTATGCTCGTCTCAAGCCAATTTCGATTGGATTGCCACAGCCGCTGCTAAAATCCCCCCCTTGGGCAAATCGCGCTTCGCTGTTTTCAGCAGAGACGAACCCAAACGCAGGCAATCATGAAGGTGCAGGCAATATGCTGGCAATATGCAGGCAATATGCTGGATACCTGGTCCTATCAGGAAAACAGCGGAAGTGTTTGCCTGCCTACGTGCTCAGAACCAGGGCATCGAAACGAACGGATGGAAAATCTATAGCCATAAACCAGAGCGAGGTCCGGAGGACAAGGAGGGCTCAACCCTGGTTGTTGGCTTAGACCAGAAGTCGTTAGATGTCATGCTATCTAAGTACGACAACCATCTAAACTTATTCTTTGGACGGATCAAATTCCGAATCAATTCCAAATGAATAGGCATATGATGAGAAACGAGTTAATTATCCTGTCATGATATTTACTCAGATAAATCTGCAACATTCTAAAGCTGCTACCGCTTTACTAGGTAAGCGGCTCTCCATGTTGCATACATTACCTCACATCACAGCTATTCAAGAACCATGGGTGTATAACAAACGCATCTGTGGTCTTAGTGAACTACGTGGTGAAACCATACTATACGATGTGCAAGCCGCAAGGCCTAGAAGCTGTCTTATAGTATCGAAACACTTTGCTGTCACCATGTTAACCCAATTCTGAGGGCAAGACCTGGTGGCAGCCAAAATGAGCTATGAAAGCGATAGTGGATGGAAACATCTGATTGTCGCCTCAGACTACTTCCCCTATGACTCACTACTGCCTCCTCCGCCAAAGGCAATTGTTGAGCTCATAGAGTACTGTAATCTTAAGGAGACCGGCCTTATTCTTTGCTGTGACGCTAATGCTCAACACACTGTGTGGGGCAGCAGTAAATGCAACGCGCGAGGTACCAGATTCCTTGACTTCATCATGACCTCCAATCTGAACATTCACAACACTGGTAATAAACCCACTTTTGTGACTGCTAGAAGACAGGAAGTGATTGACCTTACTTTGTCTAACTGTAGACTGAGAGAGTCAATCTTTAACTGGAAGGTTCTTAAAGAAGATTCTTTATCGGACCACAGGTATATCGAGTTTCATACTGACCGAGAGGTGTTGCCCTCTATGACGGTAAGAAACCCTAGAAAAACGAACTGGGCACACTTCAGACATGAACTTGAGAATTCCCTCAATATTCCTGTCAGAATTCGTACCAAAGAAAGTATTGAGACCGTTCAAGTTATGAACGATGTCATAAATTCTAGTTTTGTACGAACATGTCCGGTACGAAAAACGTTATCTAGACCTCCCGTTCCTTGGTGGAACGAATGTCTTGAAACCTTGCGCAAGGATTCCAGAATGCTTCTAAATAGGGCCCTAAGGAGCAACTTAGCCTCTGACTGGTTTCTTTATCGAGCTAAGCAGAAAGAGTATAAGAAACGAATTCGTAAATCGAAAAGTGTTTCCTATAAAGACTTCTGCAGTAGCATCGAATCCTGCAGTGAGACTAGCAGATTGGTCAAGTTTCTTAAAAGAGACCGAACTGCTCGACTGGACTTACTGCGGAGACCTGATGGCTCGTATACTGAGTCTAAGACAGAGGCACTCAGTGTCCTAGTTGAGACTCACTTTCCGGGAAATCAAATCCACATAGGGTCACTTTGTAATCCCAGCACTATGGACTGCAATAACAACTCTAATGTGACAAAACATGACTGGCAGGTTGCCAGATTGGTTGTGTACGATGAAGCCATCCAATACTCAGTGGCCTCTTTTGATGGCTTCAAGTCACCTGGACCGGATGGCATCTACCCAATCATGCTACAGGAAGGTATAACCCAATTGCTAGCATGCCTAAAGAAGATCTTTAGAGCAAGTCTCGCATGGGCATACATTCCGACATCCTGGCGTTTAGTTAAAGTAGCCTTCATTCCTAAAGTTGGAAGAGAAGACTATTCCATAGCCAAGAGCTTCAGACCCATTAGTATGATGTCCTTCATACTAAAGTGTCTAGAAAGACTAGTTGAGCTGCACATCAGAAAAACATCGCTGTCAAGGTACCCACTATCATCAAGACAACATGCCTACCAACGTGGAAAATCCTGTGAAACAGCATTGCAACATCTGGTTGGCCGGATCGAGCATGCTTTTCAGAGGAAGATGTACGTGATGGGCATATTTGTTGACATCGAGGGTGCTTTTGATAATGCGACTTTTGATGGAATGTGTGACGCAGCTAGAAGGCATGGAATAGATGAAACATTGGTTAAATGGCTAAGGTCAATGCTAATGTTTAGGACCATCACTTCTGTGGCGGAGTGCGGTCAGTATATTATGGCAGGGGTGAATAGAGGTTGTCCTCAAGGAGGCGTTCTCTCCCCCCTGCTCTGGTGTATGCTGGTTGACTCTCTAGTCAACGATCTCGACGGACCAGGTGTCTATTCCCAGGCCTATGCAGATGATGTTCCCATTCTTGCCACAGGCTTTTCTCTCAATGAGGTCTGTGTTAAAACACAAAACTCATTGAACCGAATTGACAGCTGGTGTACTGCAAACGGACTTTCCGTCAACCCTCACAAAACAGAGATTGTTCTCTTCACTAGGAAAAGAATAATGACAGGATTATCTCTACCAGTACTTAAGGGTGTCACTATTCCTCTGTCTAACGAAGTAAAATATCTGGGCTTAACTCTAGATAGTAAACTACTTTGGACAAAACATGTTGAAAATAAAATTTCGCGAGCATTGAATGCCTTCTGGCAATGCAGAGGAATTTTTGGGAAGACATGGGGACTATCGCCGAGCAAAACCTTACGGATTTACACGGCAATGAAAAGACCGATGATATCATATGCATCGGTAGTCTGGTGGAACAAGCTGTCGCGAAAATGCGTGACAACTAGTCTTGCCAAGATTCAGAGAACCGTGTGTCTGGGTGTTACGGGTGCCTTTCCCACTACACCTGGTCCAGCACTGAATGCAATCTTAAACCTACCATCACTTGACATCTTCATCAGAGGCGAAGCCATGAAAGGCTGCTGGAGACTAAAACGAGGTGGTTTCTGGTTTAATGTTCCCTGGAATATCTCTGACATTGCACTTGACACTCCATTAGACACCTGTCTACTGGAGATGCCCTCTGATGCAATGATAACAGAAATATTACCAAGACGAAATTTTGAGGTCTGCCAACCTGACATTCAAGACTGGCTAACGCGTGACTGTGAGCCAGGTAGAAGGTCACACCGCATTTTCACAGACGGCTCCAGAACCGATCAGGGATCTGGTGCTGGAGTGTTTGTGGCACCGGATGACCGCAGACTTCACTTCGCCTTAGGCGACAATGCCTCGGTATTTCAAGCCGAAGTCTATGCTATACTTATGGCTATGGACTATATTGCGGATAATAGATGGCAGAACAGGGCTATATCAGTTTGCAGCGATAGTCAGGCTGCTCTTATGGCTTTGAACAACCAGGTCATCACATCTAAAATTGTACGTCAATGCAGATCACGTCTCAATTGTGTTGGTAAATACAATACACTGAAACTGATTTGGGTGCCGGGCCATAAAAGAGTTTCGGGCAATGAAACATCTGACGAACTAGCACGTGCTGGATCTGAGGATAATCCATTTGGACCAGAACCTGTGCTTGGACTACCTGCATCTACGGGAAAATTCGTCATCAGCTCTTGGGTCGCCTCCGCACACAAGAGCAGATGGCTGAATGAGACGAAATGCAGATTCTCCAAGATCATGGCACCGACGATAACCAAAAGATCGGCCTCGTTTCTACTTTCATTAAATAGAAAGGAGTGCAGAAAACTGACGGGACTTCTAACGGGACACAACGCATGTGAAAAACACATGAACGCAATCGGCCTGGCCAAAACCGCCTTATGTTCTGCCTGCTACGAAGAAACTGGCACCACAGAGCACTGTCTCTGTGACTGTCCAGCATTTTCTAGAATTAGAAGGCAGATCTTTGGCACAGACGTGATGAGAGAGGATCAGCTTCACTCTCTATCACACAATAGCCTTCTTAGATTCAATAATGAATCTAAGAAGTATCATTAAAAACCAGGGAACTGGGTCACAGCACAATGGATATAACCCTGTCTGAGTGCTGTGGCTCTATTTTTTATCCCACATTAAAAAAAAAAAAAACTAACCACACCGAAACTCACTATGTATAAACTCACCACACATAAATTCACCATACCGAAACTCACCACACCGATACTCACACCACCCGAACTTACCACACCACCTGAACTCACCACAACGAAACTCACTACTTGAAAGTTCACCCTACTAAAACGAAAAAACTTACCACTGCAGTAAAAAATAATTTAAATGTGATACTTAAATAAAAATTTACAAATATGACTCCAGAAATAATTATTCGGCGAAAATTATTTTTGGTGATTTTTTTTTTTTTTGCATTTATAAAACACAAAAAACATCCGCATACGTATTTTTGAATATCGGTAATTTAATATTTAAACAATAAAGTATTTTTCATATTCTCCTACTTTTCTTTTAAATTAAATATAAAAAAATGTTCATACATGTTTTCTAGAAACTCAATAACTGTGTAATTTAGGAATTTGCAGTTTTCCGCGTTTTCCTGCTAAAGTATTCTATATCTATTTTTGTTGCTCCTTTGCACGTCGATAGCTCAATATTTCCTTCATCTAAATGACCCCATACCCATCAATGTTCTAAACAGTTTTCAGTGCTGCCCAGACAATTGAAATTGTACACATAGCGATGTTATTCAATAAAGTTCTCAAAAATAAATGTTTTACGTCAAACTATTTCATGAAATTTTTACAGCTTTTTCTGTATACATTTGAAGTATCTGGATTTAAATTTTTTGAAAAATTTAATAAAAGGTAAACATTACAAGACTATTACAAACCGTAAATAATTCGATAATATTTTGGTTTTTTTATTAAATCAAAATCTCTGTCAGCTGCAGAAGGTCTTTTGTATGCATTTTCTTTAAAAGAGAAATATATTTATTCGGTACAATATTATTTTTAATAACTATAAAACTTTAAAGCTAGTTAAAACTTTTACAAAATTAATACAAACAAAAAAAAATAGAAGAATATAAATTCCTTTCGTTATAGACCAAAACTTAATTAAAACATAAACTTAACACATTCTTTAATATTAGACTTATTTAATTAAAGCCATAAAAAGGATTTCGTATCGAAACAACAGCACCTGTCAAAAGACAACACTTACATTCAGGGTTTAAAGGGTTTTATAATGTTTAAGTAGTTTAATAGATATTAGAAATCATTATACGAAATTCTTTAAAGCAATACATAGAACTGCAAAAGTGTGGTGCAACATTTAAGTAGTGTTGTCTATAATCTTTGTTTGTTATTTTCAGAGATGAGACGTTAAAGACATGAAATGGTTATTGAAATGGCAGAAAATTATATAATCTGTTGAATAATTTCAGTGGCAGACTACGCTATTAGGATGACCTAATCTGAGCATATTGGTATTTTTACAATGTTGGCTTTGGACTAGGAAAAATTCAATAATCAGGTATCTATTGTAATTACATTTTTTATAAACCATTAATAATGACAAATAGAATTTTATTAACAAAGTAATAATAATTATGGATTATTGAAAAAAATGCCAAATTAAATTGTGGAATTTACGCTTTGGAATTTAAGCGCATTGCATTAGCCATGTAAAATATATAATTCATAATTAAGCATGTATAACTAAGCGGCTTAAATTCTTCTTCTGACTACCATTTAAAATTTTAAAACCACAAAACTAATATGAGCATTAAAATTATGCAAACTAATTGAAATATTCGCATACTTCTGCATAAAATGTATGCTGTAAATATTTTAGAAAAAACACATAATTATTACGCATAACGACGAAGTTATGCCGACAATCAAATTGTTGTTAGTATATGTTTCCAACAAACTTTATAAACTCATGTACTTAATTGAGAGTGTGTAAACAAATAAAATGCAAAACTACGTAATTACTACAAGAGGGAAATGGAAATGTTTAAGCTTATTCTACTCTATTTTTACCGGACAACCAGAATGAGGTAAACATGCCAAAAAAAAGGAAACATTAAGGAATAAGTGTCGGAAATATAAGCCAGAGGTTTACTAAAAAAAAATATTTCGTTGTAAACAGTGTTCGGTGCTACAAGTATAATATTGCCTCTAAACGATAGTGTCAATCATTCATTTACTTTCAGTTTCAATCAATTATATAAATGTATTCTCAATATTTATATAATTGACGGAATTTGCGAAGCATGGATGTTATATTTGTTGCAACTAACATTAATTCTTCGTAATCAACCTTTATTGTAACTTTTTATAAATTGTGAAATTATTCTATAATTACCGTAATAACAATTATGTTTACTAATATTTAAATTCAAATAATTAACTTAAATTATATAATTAAACTTAAATACTGTAATTAAAGACCAAAACTTAATTAAAATATAAACTTAGCACATTCTTTAATATTAGACATAATTAATTAAAGCCATAAAAAGGATATCGATAAACATAAAAATGTTGCCGAATATTTATGTTGCTCTGGTGAGTAAGCTAAACGATGACTCTTAACGAAAAAGGGAAAAGTATTATTTACCACACAAAAGTTTGCCGCATTTGTTACTCGTAAAAATTTAAATAATTTACTGCATTGTAAATAAATTAAAATAGTTTTTGAAAGGTTTAAAAGTTTTATGGTTTACGTATTATATCACGAAAATGCCACGAGTGTTTATAAAATTTTATATTATACATCTTATAAACTTGAGCATATAAAATTTCGTTTACTCTAATCTTAATATAAATACGTTAATACCAATAAGTTAAAATTATACAATTTATAAACTTTTTAAAAAAATATGTTTCTACTGCATGTATGTATAATCATGTATAAAATCATCTTAGTACGATGCAATGGACTTGAGATGGTCTATTTCGAATATATAAATAAAATTAAAATGTATAAAATGTAATGTAGTACATTTAAAAACATTATGTAGTTGTTTTTTATGTACTTATTGGATAAATGTATGCATTTTTTTTATACAAACCGTACATTAAATAATAGCCTTTTTATATAAAAAAAATGTAAGTGTTTTAAATATATTTTTAGTTATTTTCTAAAATTTAAAAATGTCTGGTTAAGGTTTTTACAATGATAAAGTTTTTCAATATACTTTAAAGTAAAGGTTAAATATTACAAACATTACAAGTAATGGTTAAATAGTAAATTTAAAAATATACATAAATGATGTTGATGAACTATTTGTTTAATTGAAGTTTGTATATACCATTTTTTTGGTATCTTATTTCATGTTTAAATGATTGTTTGAGTAGTTATATATGTTCGATTTATTCGTAATATTTATGACCGTGACAACATGACCTTACGTTGTTCTGTGTTGACATATTTTCGGCTCGTACAAAATGCATAAATTAAGGGTTATTTTGTTAAGAATTAAGTCATAAAACATATATGTATTATAGGCAATATAATAAAGTATAAAAGTGTGTATTAATATATATTTTTTTTATATTTTTTTTGTCCAATTTTTGCTAAAATAATAAACACAATTATTGTTTGAATTATGACATATAAAATTTTTCTACCATTTCAATTATTAAATAGGTATTTATAAATATATTAAATTTTCCTCTTCTAATAAGTTTTTAACACTATATTCTTAATAAAAACTGAAACAAACTCACGAATAAGTTATCTTCCCTCCCTAACTTCGAATACTGTATAAAGAATTTATGTTCAAGTATCGATTGTGTGCTATAATAAAATATGAAAAAAAACTAAAACTAACTATGGTATTAAAATGAAATGTGAAATTCCTGCGGAAGCAACAAATGCATTTTTTTTTTTGAAATTTTTTATGAACTTTACTCAAAGTATACGATGTCGGATGATGCACTAAGTGCATTGAAACGATTCTGTTTGTATAGTGCACTCAAATATATTTGGTGCAAAACTTGAGGGACTGGTGAATAATTTGTTGATGTAAGCAATACTTTTTACACAATATGTTGCACTGAATAATTATTTTTGAATCTTAGCCGATAGAACTGATTATCTTATAAATGCTTATTTTTTACTAATTGCTATTGGTACACAAAAAAGACTAAAATAAGTCATTTTCAAAAGAAAAGCACTAAATTATGAATGTCGAATAACGAATCATTGTCAGTCAATCATAAGTTCTGTGTCAGTCTGTTTGTTCCTGCATCACGCCTAAACCGCTGAACCAATTTGACTGATATTTTCCTCGAGAGTTTCTTTGGAGTTCGGAGGGTGATATATGTGATACAAGAACGGAATTGGACTACGGGGTGTATGGTACCTCACATACAACCCAAAGTTTTACGATATAACTCCGTACTTATACTTGCCACGAACATAAAACTAAAAATATTCCAAAAGCAAAAAAAAAAAAAAAATACAAATACAAATAAAAGCAAAAATGAAAACAAAAGAAAAATTAAAAACACAAAAGCAAAAATATTAAACAAACCTAACCAATAACTCAACACAGAAGCAAAAACAAAAAAGTAATATATATATTAATATAATAAAATGGTAAAAATATAAGAGTAAAAAAAACACAAAACCAACAAACAAATCTAAAAACAAAAAAAAAGTAGTAAAATCAAAAGAAATCAAAAGTAAAAAAAAACACAATGTCAAACGCGAAAAAAAATCAAAGGCAAAAGTAAATGCAAAAATACAAATACAAATGAAAACAAAATCAAAAGCATAATTAGAAGCAAGTACACAATTCAAAAAAAAAACATACACAATAAATGTTAAAAACAAAAACAGCAAAATCTAAAAAAAGTAAAAGACAAAATCAAAAACCAGTCAAACCCAAAACAACGCAGAAGTACAAATATAAAAAAGCAGAAGCAAAAACACAAACTCAAAATTAAATGCAAAGAAAAAAACAAAATAGAAAAATGCAATCAAAATCAACAAAAAAAATCTATATTAAGAACAATGCTTTTTAGTGAATAATGAAATATTTTTGGAAAACTTAGTAATTTTTAGGGAAAATTTGAACATTTTTTAGTGAATAGTTGAATTTTTAGTTATAATTTTACTTTTACTGAAAATTGTGAATTTAAAATTAAATTTTAAGTGGAATTTTGAATTTTAGCGACCCCTTTTTAATAATTTTTATACCCTACACTAAGAGTGAAAGGGTATATTCAGTTTGGTACGCCGTTTGTAACCCAGAAGGAAGCATCTCCAGTATGGAAAAGTATATATATTCTTGATCAGCATGACCTCCTGAGTCGATTTAGCGATGTCCATCTGTCCGTCTGTCTGTCCGTCTGTCTGTCTGTTGAAATCCCTACTACTTTTAAAATTGAAGAGCTAGATAAATGAAACTTATAACTTAGATAACTAATATACCTACGCTGTATGTGCGCAAAAATTGGCGAGATCGGTACATTGTGCTCAAATACATGATAATAATGTTTTCCGGCGAAAAGACTTGTGGTTCACAAAAAAAATCGAAATTCGGTACACCTACCCATTTGTAAATATGGGTATAAAATGAATGGAAATTCTTCAGCGATTGAATGATTGTATTTATTTTCAGGATTCATATACCCTGGTGACCTATATATCACTTTGAATATATCGGCTTAGACCGACTATAATTTTGATAATCCTAACTATCATAATTACACATACTTTAAAATTTCCCATGTGATCTAACCTTCCCAACTGGTTATATTCTCCTTATATTCACATCATCTAACTTCCAACAACTGCACTACATGTAGTTTCTCTCAACACCACTTTCTTTGTGCTGTTACTAAAGTTGTTAAGTGTTGCCCATACCATTAAAATCACTTCACGCAACTCCCAGTGCATTTGCATCTAATAGAGCTGAGAAACCAAATAGCCAAAATTGGCTGCAAACTTTTATAGGTAGAGATTTAAATTAAAAATAAAAAAAAAACTTTTACTATTATTTCATGCACACTAACCATATAGCAGCTTCCTATTATGGGATTTTATTTTTGTTTTGTATTTTTATTTGTATCGTTAAAACTTTTGAAATATTCGATTTTCTCATTTTTTGTAGTTATATTTGTTTCGGAATTAAATGATGCACATAATTAGATTTTAAATTTATGGCAAACGATTTACTATTCTTTTTATTTTGATATTGTTCAATTGTTCAAATTGGTAAATAGTCGGAGTATGTCTGTATGAAGTTTATTTATACGAATGGTTGTAAATTAATTCTGAGAAAAATAATATATTTTATGATATTATACAATATACAATTCAACATTAATGGATTACATAAGAGAAAACAGTAATAGTTACAAAAAAAAAAAACCCATCTGATAAAAATTTTTGAAATCCAAATATTACTTTTACCTTATCTATGTGGCTGTAAGTGGTTGAAACCTAGTGGAAAATTACACTATTAGAGAAATTAAGATCAGGTCCATACTGTTTATATGAAATTTGTCAAGGTAAAAATACCGTTATCCCTTCCCGATGTCGACTTTACACCGGAAAAATTAATGTAAAAAAAATTTACTACATTTAACAAAATCCAAGCAGACGCCAACATCTGAACGAATCAGAATAGAATATAAGACAGACAATATATTTGGGAGAATAAATTTTTTTTTTCCTTTACAATAAATACAGAATGCAGTAAAAATTAATATATATGTAGAAATATTTTTACAGTTTTCTAATATTTTAGAACTTGAGAAGAAATGTAGTTATTTTTAAAAGAAACGTAGTCAAATTTTATACAAAATGCAGTGTACTTATGTCCATTGTGAACTTAAGACCCATTTTGTATTGGTTTACAATTCAATATTAATTCGTTAAAAACAGTTTGTTCTCAGTTTGTTCTCACACCCATTTAGCACATACACGAATCATGTACCAAGTATTTATGAATATATTTATGACGCGGTTTTTTTTTAATCAATTTCTTGAAAAATATTAAAATTCATATATACGTCGAAAAAATTTTTATTATTTTATCTTATTAATAAATAATATGAACAGTATTTCTATGAACGCTCTTTATATTTCCTAAAAAAACATGTTTATGAACTTTAAAAATATTTCCCCTTTTAGTAAGATTAAGTATCAGCAAGTGAGTATAAGAGTTGCCGCAATTTTATAAATCAAATCAATACTGGTGACTTAATGTCTAACAATTAATCAGGTGCATGTTTGCTTAAGAAATAAAAACTTCTCAATTTATGCACTTCCAAAATAACATTCCACAATTTGCAGATGATGTACCATTTGGTTGGAGCCACTACACATAAAAGTTGCCTTTTTAAATGAATTAATGAAGTAATAATTTGAGATCTCTTGAGTCACGACTGTCGTGTAGTTAATTTGCTTTCAGTTATAATTTATTTTGATTTGACTTGAATCCCGTATTTTGCCAACACCATTTCCATGACAGTGTTGCCAGCAAGAAAGTGTTATAATAAAACTTGAGTTAAACTTATGCCGACTTTTGAAAGTTTTGCAAACTTGTAATTTTTAAGCTGCCAAATAGGAACCTCATTAAAAGTTCATACCAAATGTAAGCGTGTGTGTGTTTTCCTTATAAGATATACTCTTTGGAAAACTTAATGAAATTCTAATTAACTTGCAATTGCATTAAACGGTATAACACAATTTTTGTGTTAATGTGAATTAATTATGCTAGCATGTAATTAACTTGATGTGAGTAAATGTGTGATTAGATTCAATATTATGTAAAATAAATCTATATATATAAAACTCTTGGTCCGTCTGTCAGTCTGTCGGTCTGTCTGTCTGTCTGTCTGTCTGTCTGTCTGTTTGTTCCAGCATCACGACTAAACCGCTGAATCGATTTAACTGAAATTTTGCACCAGGATACTATGGAGTCTCACCACCACGCTAAAACTCACCACACTAAAAATTCACCATACTGAAACTCACCACACCAAAACTCACCACACTAAAACTCACCACACCAAAATTCACCACACTAAAACTCACCACACTAAAACTCAACACAATAAAGCTCACCACACTAAAACTCACCACACTAAAAATTCACCACACTAAAACTCACCACACTAAAAACTCACCACACTAAAACTCACCACACTAAAAATTCACCACACTAAAACTCACCAAACTTAAACTCACCACACCGAAACTCACCACTCTAAAACTCACCACACTAAAAATTCACCACACTAAAACTCACCACACTAAAACTCATCATACTAAAAACTCACTACACCGAAACTCACCACACTAAAACACACCACACTAAAACTCGCCACACTAAAAATTAACTAAACTAAAAATTCAACACACTAAAAATCACCACATTAAAACTAACTACACTAAAACTTCTACTGGGAAAAACTCTACGGGGAAGAATTCTACAGTAAAGCGTTCTATGGGGAAGAATTTTACGGCAAAGATTTCTACTTTGAAGAATTCTACGGCGAAATATTCTACTGTCTGAATTGTTTTGGCGGAGAATTATTATTTGGTTACTACATTTATAAAACCTTCCACAGCGAAGCACGGGCCTCTGATATAAAAAAAATAATAATGTTTTTTTATATTAATAAAATCGCTTTATATCTATGAATTCACAAAATCTTGGTACGAGTCGTGCACGGGTCCAGCTAATGCAATTGCAAGTTAATAAATCTGTTTGTTCGTTTGTACGTTTGTACGTTTGTACGTTTGTTCCGCTTCTCCGCCTAAACGACTGATCCGATTTTCTTGAAATTTTTACCACAGATGCGGTATGGTCTGGAAGGAATGATAGGCTATATATGGGCGGGATTGGACAAAGAGGCGTGGCACCTCCCATGCAACATAAACACGATATAACTCGGCACTTTCACCAGCTACGAACATGAAACAAAAAACTCAAATTCAAAAAAAAAAAATAAAAACAAAAAAGCAAAAGCACAACACAAAACAAAAGCAAAAATACAAAAACAAAACCAATCACATAAAACTACAATCCAAACTAAATGAAAAACAAACTCACCACACTAAAACTAACCAAACTAAAACTCACCACACTAAAATTCACCACACTAAAACTCACCACACCAAAACTCACCACACTAAAACCCACCACACTATAATTCACCACACTAAAACTCACCACACTAAAATTCACCACACTAAAACTCACCACACTAAAATTCACCACACTAAAACTCACCACACTAAAATTCACCACACTATAATTCACCACACTAAAACTCACCACACTAAAACTCACCACACTAAAATTCACCACACTAAAACTCACCACTCCAAAACTCACCACACTAAAACTCACCACACTAAAATTCACCACACTATAATTCACCACACTAAAACTCACCACACTAAAATTCACCACACTAAAATTCACCACACTAAAACCCACCACACTATAATTCACCACACTAAAACTCACCACACTAAAACTCACCACACTAAAATTCACCACACTAAAACTCACCATACCAAAACTCACCACACTAAAACCCACCGCACTATAATTCACCACACTCAAACTCACCACACTAAAATTCACCACACTAAAACTCACCACACTAAAATTCACCACACTAAAACTCACCACACTAAAATTCACCACACTATAATTCACCACACTAAAACTCACCACACTAAAATTCACCACACTAAAACTCACCACACCAAAACTCACCACACTCAAACTCACCACTCTAAAATTCACCACACTATAATTCACCACACTTAAACTCACCACACTAAAATTTACCACACTAAAACTCAGCACACCAAAACTCACCACACTAAAACTCACCACACTAAAAGTCACTACACTAAAATTTCACTACATTAAAATTCACCACTTTTAAACTCAACACATTAAAACTCACTACACACAAATTTCGATACACTAAAACTCACCACACTAAATCTCACCGCACTAAAATTCACCACACTAAAACCCACCACACTATAATTAACCACACTAAAACTCACCACCCTAAAATTCACTATACTAAAACTCACCACAATAAAATTCATCACACTAAAACTCACCACAATAAAATTCACCACACTAAAACTCGCTACACTAAAACACGCCACACTAAAACACGCCACATTAAAATTCACCACACTAAAACTCACCACACTATAATTGACCACACTAAAACTCACCACACTTAAAAACACCGCACTTAAACTCACCACACTAAAATTTCACCACACTAAAACTCACCATACTAAAACTCACTACACTAAAATTTCACCACATAAAAATTCACCACACTAAAACTCACCACATTAAAACTCACTACACTCAAATTTCGCCACACTAAAACTCATCACACTAAAACTCACCGCATTAAATTCACCACACTAAAACCCACCACACTATAATTAACCACACTAAAACTCACCACACTAAAATTCACTACACTAAAACTCACCACAATAAAATTCATCACATTAAAATTCATCACACTAAATCTCACCACAATAAAATTCACCCTAAAATTCCCCACACTAAAACTCGCTACACTAAAACACGCCACACTAAAACACGCCACATTAAAATTCACCACATTAAAACCCACCACACTATAATTCACCACACTAAAACTCACCACACTAAAAATCACCACACTTTAACTCACCACACTAAAACTCACCACACTAAAACTCACCACACTAAAACTCACCACACCAAAACTAACCACAATTAAACTCACCACTCCAAAATTCACCACATCTAAACTCAACACACCGAAACTTACCACACCGTAACTTACCACACCGAAACTTACTACATTAAAACCCACCACACTAAAACTCTACGGGGAAGAATTCTACCGGGAACAATTCTACCGGGATGAATTCTACGTGGAGAATTCTACGGGAAAGCGTTCTATAAGGATTTTACGGGGAAGATTTCTACTGGGAATAATTCTGCGGAGAAGCGCAGTCTGAGAAAGAATTGTCTTTGAGAAAAGTTGTTTTGGCGGAGAATTATTTGGTTACCACATTTATAAAACGAATAAAAAAACTTCAACAGCTAAGCACGGGCCCCTCATATAAATAATAAAATGTTTTTTATATTAATAAAATCGCTCCATATCTTTGAATTCAGAAAATCTTGGCACGAGTCGTGCACGGGTCCAGCTAGTGTTAAATAAAATATATTATTACAGAGAATAGAGTAAACATTTATTAAGTATTTCAAAAAACTGAATAATCATAGCTATATAAATTATTTTAACATTTTAAACGACTGAAAATTTATGATTTTTGTGAAAATTTGCGATTAACCGAATGAGGTCTACTTTCGGTTTGTATCATTATTTTAAATGGTATCTATTAATTACGAATTATTTTCAATACGTTATTATGAAAATAAAGCATACAATAAATTCAACTCCGGTTTAAGATTGTCTATAGTTATTCGCCTTTTTTTAATTGTCATAAATTTGTATCTCATTTACAAATTGTAATATTTATACCCTACACTAAAAGTGAAAGGGTATATTCAGTTTGGTACGCCGTTTGTAACACCCTGAAAAAAGCATCTCCGGTATGGAAAAGTATATATATTCTTGATCAGCATGACCTCCTGAGTCGACTTAGCGATGTCCGTCTGTCCGTCTGTCTGTCTGTCTGTCCGTATGTCTGTCTGTTGAAATCTCTACTACTTTTAAAATTGAAGAGCTAGATAAATGAAACTTATAACTTAGATTACTAATATACCTACGCTGTATGTGCGAAAATCGGTCTATTGTGACCTATGATCCGACCACTTATGTTCAAATACCTCATATAAAATGTACATATAAAGATCAATTTTTATGTATACGTGCATAGGTAAACTTTTTTGGTCAAATATATATTGACATCATGCTCAAATACATGATAATAAAGTTTTCCGGCGAACGGACTAGTGGTTCACAAAAAAAAATCGAAATTCGGTACACCTACCCATTTGTAAATATGGGTATCAAATGAATGGCAATTCTTCAGCGATTGAATGTTTGTAGTTATTTTCAGGATTCGTATACCCTGGTGACCTATATATCACTTTTAATGGTAACCACACATATGTGTAAGGTATTTACAGTCGGCTTAGACCGACTATAATTTTGATAATCCTAACTATCATACTAAAACCTACTTTAAAATTTCCCATGTAATCTAACCTTCCCAACTGGTTTTAATTTATATTCTTGTAACGTAGTTTAACTGATGACTACTAATTGTTTCCTAATAACTTTGAATATCTATGCAAATTTATAAAAAAAATAGCCATCACCGGTTTACTTTGTGTGCAACCCCTGTGCTTAATTTAGTAATATTTTTTTTTTTTTTGTTTTAATTTGTGTCCTTAAAATTAATGTAATTCGTTAAAAAGTAGGGTGAAAACCAATTAAGAATATAAGAAGCTTTGCAAAATGTTGGTGTGATTCGACAATATTATGAGATTTATACGATATTATAATAGAACAATGTAAACTCAGTAATGCTGTACTCCTTCATGAATTTAATTAATATAAAATAAATTAGAAGATCTATATATTTAAAATAGATTAATCAAACTGCTTATTAGAATGTTACAAAGCGACAATTATAGTGTGAAACACATCGGTTTGAGTATCTTCTGACTATGTGGTGCTCACTTCACAAATGCGCGTTCAAGTCATCGTTGTTTGTAATGCCAGGAGTTGTGACAACATCTCAAGTCATATCCACTTGTTAGCATTCAACCATTTCTAAGCTCTATTTGTGTACTCGAAGCCACTTAGTTTGCTGACTGCAAACAATATATAAACCACAAAAGACTTTTGTGATATAACATATTTCCAATAGATTTTCAGTAGAACGATGAATATTATGTAAATGACAAATAATTCGAAAAAAAGTTGAGTATAAAATTTAATGCAATTAGTTATTATATAAATTAGTTAACACCGAGAATAGCAATATTTTATACATTTTGGTGTTTTTTTTTCCAAAAAAAATGCATTTATATTTATTTGACCTGATTTTACAACAGAATGTACACCCAGAAAAAAGTACTATATAAATAATAGTTTTTTTACTATTAAAAATAGTCAATAGGATCAATTATTATTTGAATATGAAAATACCATTAAATACTCGAAAATACCATGACATTGCCATTGAATTTATAAGAAAAGATTTATTTTTTGTATACTACTAAATCAATAATTGTCCTATTGACCAATTTTAATGGTATTTGAACGAATTTTTTTCTGTGTGTACTCCAAAGTTTTTTTCTACATATTGTAGAATGTATTTTATGTTATTGTTTTCTGTAAATTTTATTATTATTCTTTTTTTTTGTGTTTTTTTCTACATATTGTAGAAAGTATTTTATGTTATTGTTTTCTGTAAATTTTATTATTATTTTTTTTTGTGTTCGTTTATACACGCAGTGGACGTAGACGATACCGTGATAAAGTACAAACGAAACACATCCAAAATCATACAATTAAACAAAAACGTGTTATTTGCTTTTAAAACAAATGCAAAATGCACTAAAAATAAATGCACTTGTAATATTTTGTCTACGTTTTTAATAAATTTATATAAATACCGAATATGATAAAAATAAATGCATATGTTGTAATGTTTTTAATGATGATAAATAAATACAGAATGTAGTAACCATAAATATAGTAGTAGTTATTGCTCTGCATATTTCAGGGCTTTTAAATAAATATGTGAGAAAGCACAAACGAAACCCATGCAAATCCATGCAACTAAAAAATACACGTTCTTGGCTCTAAAATAAATGTAAATTGCATTCAAATTTAATACAGTTGTAGTATTTTTCTATAATCTTAAGAACCTAAAAAAAAAATACTGAATGTAGTAAAATTAAATGCATTTGATGTAATTATTTTTAAATTATTTTTAAATAAATAAAGAATGCAGTAAACATAAATGCAAAATTAGATATTTTTCTACATATTTATGTACACTTAAATAAATACAAAATGTAGTACAAATTTGTACTAAGTAAATTTTAATTCTAGAAGGATGAAATATTTATTTAAACTATCTTTATCTTTTCTTGCAAATATATATTCAAAAATTATGAATACGATTTAATAGAACAAAAATAGAATATTTTTCTATCTTTAATTATTTTAAAAATCTAAAGTTTTTTATTTTTACAATGTATGCCAATTGCTTTGGCATAATATAAAATGTCTACCATGTCAGCCAGATTATCAACTGAACTAATTTTCATTCTGTTTGCTCATTAGCAGTTGCTAAAAGGTTTTCGCATTAAATTACAAGACAAAATCTTGAATATTAAGTGAATGGCATATGATGTCGCCCTGAAATGTTGGCAACTCGCATAATGTTGTTTATATAATTAATTTAGTGTCTTGGGAGTAATAAATATATTTAGTACCATTTTATGTAACACATGATTTAATTTAAACAAAAATTTGAGAAAAGTTTAAAATTTATTGAATACACTTATTTTAAAATTGAAGATATATTTTTTTTAATTTGAAATTTAAGTTTTCAAGATTCCATTTAGATCAATAAATTAAAAAAAAATCTCTATTTATTTAAAACATTTTAGACTAAAACATTCTATTATTTTTGCCATGGACATCCCATACATCAATATCATATAATAATTTAAATAAAACTGTTGTAATAGGTCATCTTTTAAAAATGAGAACCGAGTTATGAAAAGTGGCTCAAAAGTGCCCTACCATTTCGATATAAATTTTCTTAAAAACGTTATGTAATTTTTTTATTTATTGAGTACGCAATCAAAGTCAGCATCCTCAAATTATATAGAATTGATATACGGCATGTCCATTGCAAACAATTTTTCACGTTTTTAAATAGTGTAATCAAGATTACAAAATTACATTATAGTGAGGATTGATAGAATAATTTGATACAATTTATTAATTACTAAATACTTCATAATCTATTTCAAATCATAAAAGTGTTTGAGTTGCAAGTTTTAGAATACATTTTGGTAAGGAGAATTTAATTTATTTCTTTAATCTCCAATGTTTAAAGGCAAAATAGAATATTTAATAAACATTATATATTTATTTAGTATTACAAATATTTAGTATATTGTACAGCATTTAAAATTATTTTTTCAAAGTCTTCCCAAAAACATAATTTTATAATAAAACAACCAATATAATGTAAAATAGTTTATTATTAATTGCCTTGCAGACGTTATACAATTATTGTGTGTATTTTCCTGTAATATTGTTGTGATTTTAATTATTTTGATCATTAATCATTTTTAAACAATGTCTGTAAAACTTTTTTGTAGTCTATTGATTTATGTGTTTGTTGATTTATGTGTTGGTTGGAGCTGATGGTGCTAATGTGTCATCACTATAAACTACAACTGGTGAAAATGTAATTGAACTTATCTGTGAAAATTCAGCTTAACAATAAAAACAAACTTTAAAAAATAAAAAATAGGTTCGTAAAATTTAAGTATTAGGCAGTTGATGGCAGAAATGTAGTTACGAAATATTTTTAAATTCAAACAAAAGCGTAGTTTTGTCGCACACCGACAAAATACTGTAAGAAAAAGAAAGAAAAAAATCTTTAAACTAAATAAATATGGGAATTTCTACCGAAAAGTCAACTTTTTGTCTTACATCGTATTTAATTTACGTCCAAATGAAAATTAATTTGTTTTTACTACATTGCTGTAGTTGTTTTTGTATAAATAACTACTAAATAAATTTATTGCATTTCTATACACAAATTTACTACATTTGGATAGACAATTACTGATTTTATTTATTCAAATGTTTAAATAAATGTAGATATATTACAATACATTCATTTATTTAGTCTGTATTTTACTCTGTATTTATTTAAAAGCAAAAAATATATATTTACAAAAAAACGTTATATTAAAATAATTTTAAAATGCCAAAACCAAATACATAATACAATTTATATAATATTTAAAAACGATTTTCTAATACATTATGTAGTAAAATTAAGTAAAATAAATAAATTTATTTCAAAATTTTACAAAACTTAGTAAAACTGCAATATATCAAAAAAAAAAAAATAGAGTAAATTTTACACATTAATTTTATGTCCCTTTCTTAAATATTGCGGAACAACAAAAGTGCGTTAACTACTATATGCTTTTCACAAACTTATATGTTTATTATTGTGTATATGCTAGAAATAATTGTAAAGTGTTTTACGTTCACTATTATTAACTTTTATTTTATATAGTTACCAAATAACTTTCTGTTTTTCATTTAGCATTATTGTAAAGACTTTTGATGACATGTTCTCAGAGGGAACACCTAGGTGCCTTATGAATTATGTCTGCATTAATGACATCACGTAAATTCTAATACGTGACATTAAAATGTTCAGTGACAAATGCACGTACATCGGGCATGACATAGACAGTTGAGTAATCATTCCAAGATTAAAGGGTTGATATAAAATATTATAAAGTTGAAAAAATGGGGAGTTTTGAAATTTATTAGTTATATAATGTTGTTTTTTGAACATTTTAGAGGAAGTAGTGAATTGTCATATTTTGTCTTACAATGAAATATATAAAATATTTTTTATAGCTAACATGTCAAGTTAACACTGACCAAAATTTGAGTTTACAACATAAATTTGAATAAGAAAAAAATGTAATTTTTTAATTAAAAATTTATTATAACACTTTAAATGTCGTATATTATATTAACCAAACTCGTGCTGATCAAAGCACTGCATTTAGTATAAAATCATTGCGTTAGATGATAAGATGATGGTTATTTAATTGGTTAAGGTTTTCTTTTATTTTTTTACATGGAAACAGAAGAACATTTCAGATAGAGTGATGACTGACACAATACGCAAATAGAAAAATATGATTATAGTATGATTGAGACAACATTTTAATTGAATGATTGACATGAAGATGAGATTGATGATCATATTAATTCAAAAAATTAAAATATCTGAAATCATATTGTGATTGAATAATTTGAGTTTTTGATGATTTCTTGAATAATATATACACAGAAAAAATCATCTTCATATTGATGAATTTCGTTCTTCAAACCTAGATTCATTGTATTGAAGAACAATTAATATTGATCACTACAAAACATCAATGTTTTGAATTCATTATCAATTTAATGAATTACTGAAAGAGTACAAAATATATGCACAACATATTGTAGAATGCTAAACATAGATCAAAATATTTATTTTTCTTTCATCTTTTGATGAAAGTTCTCAAGGTGATTTTGTTTTTTATCTACTATATATTTGTGAAGTTTTGTATGTCTGTATGTATGTATGTATGTATGTATGTATGTATGTATGTATGTATGTATGTATGTATGTATGTATGTATGTATAAATATATGTTCGAATAGACGCCAAAACGACTGAACCAAATTTTGACACATTGGGTCATATTAAAAAAAATCGAATTTGCTCAAAACTTGAAGTATATGCTCCGGATTGTCAAAATGTTCGGCATTGTCATCAATTTTTATGCTTAAAACCACTTTTTTTTTGTTCGAAAAAATAAAATTTGAAATTGATAGACATTAATAAAAACGTTAAACTGACCAATTACTTTAATAATTTTGAAACGATATAAAATTATTTCCTATGAAAATGTAGACTTGCTAAAAGTAAATACATTTTTTATTAATATGTCCCAATATGTATGTTGTATCTGGGCAGAGTATAGGTTATATATTGGTGGGATTGGTGGAGTAGGCGTGGCACCTCACATGTAACCCAATAATTAAAAACACATTATATCAGCAATTAAGAAGGCAAATTTAATGAAATTTTGGTCAGCGTTATATTAATCCATTCCAAAAGGTCTCGTCAAATGTGGACGGGATTGTACCACTAGCCGTGGTACCCCCCATAAAAGGTACATTTTCAAGATGGTGTAAGTAGGATATTCCAACAAGCCAAAATTCTTTAAAGTCACCACACCTTAATTCACCACACCTAAATTCATCACACCTAAATTCACCACACCAAAACTCACCACACCAAAACTCACCACACCGAAACCCACCATACTAAAACTCACCACAATAAAACTCACCACACCAAAACTCATCACAATAAAACTCAATGCACTAAAACTTTAATGAGATATATTCTACCGTGCAGAATTCTACCGGAAAGCAGTCTACGTGGAAAAATTTCACTGGGAAGAATTTGACTGAGAATTATTCTAAGGGGGAGTATTATACGAGGATGAATTTTATGAGATAAGAACAGTCCGAAGAATAAATAGTCTTTGAAAAAAGTGGTTTTGGCGGTCATTTTTATACCCTACACTAAGAGTGAAAGGGTATATTCAGTTTGGTACGCCGTTTGTAACACCCAGAAGGAAGCATCTCCGGTATGGAAAAGTATATATATTCTTGATCAGCATGACCTCCTGAGTCGATTTAGCGATGTCCGTCTGTCTATCCGTCTGTATGTCCGTCTGCCTGTTTGCTGTCTGTCTGTCTGTTGAAATCCCTACTACTTTTAAAATTGAAAAGCTAGATAAATGAAACTTAACTTAGATTACTAATATACCTACGCTGTCTGGCGAGATCGGTCCATTGTGACCTATGATCCGACCACTTATGTTCAAATACCTCATATAAAATGTACATATAAAGATAAATTTTTATGTATACGTGCTTAGGTAAACTTTTTTGGTCAAATATATATTGATATCATGCTCAAATACATGATAATAATGTTTTCCGGCGAAAAGACTTGTGGTTCACAAAAAAAATCGAAATTCGGTACACCTACCCATTTGTAAATATGGGTATCAAATGAAAGGAAATTCTTCAGCGATTGAATGTTTGTAGTTATTTTCAGGTTTCGTATACCCTGGTGACCTATATATCACTTTGAATGGTAACCACACATATGTGTAGGGTATTTATAGTCGGCTTAGACCGACTATAATTTTGATAATCCTAACTATCATAATTACACCTACTTTAAAATTTCCCATGTGATCTAACCTTCCCAACTGGTTTTTTTGTTACTATATTTATAACACCAATAACAAAAGTCCACATCGAAGCACGGGTGACACCAGAAAAATGTTTTGTAATATATATTTTTTTTATAGTTGCAGCTTTTATTTAATATTAAGTTATATTTATAAAAAATATATTTAAAAAAAAAGAAAATTTTCTAAAAAAATGTATATTAAATTGTTGTTTTTTTACCTTAAATAGAGTTATTGCAAAAATATTGTTTTTGAGGGCCCAAGGCGTGTATCTGGTAAGACCTTGAGACCGCAAAAACAATATTTTTTTCCAAAATAATTTTTTTTTGACGGCTTCTTTTCAACAAATTTTTGTTTTGGAAAAAAAAATTGTTGTTATTTTTTTGACAAAATTTTAATTAAAAAAAAAAAAACAAAATTTTTTTGGATTTATTTTGATTATTTTTTATTTTTGATTTATTTTGTTGAAAAAATTATTTTTTTTTTGTTAAATTTTTTTTTGTAAACTACGCTATAGGAAATGCATATAACCACTACCTTTTCATAGCATTCGTATTGTTAAGTACTCTCGAAAATACTTTCTAATTCTTTATTGCGTCAACATTATTTATAAGATTACTAAGTACACAATGAAATAAACTATCGCAATATAATCACTGCAAATGAATGAAAACTATTTTCTACAATTAAGCGTAGTTGTAGCTTAAATGTTTGTTTATGGTTGTAAAATAGTAATTAAAATGCAAATTTGTTTTTTTATTACATTTTAATGACTCTACTACCGAACATATTTAATACAATTTTTTTATTTGTTAATTGAAACAAAAAAAAAATGGATCCAGAAAAAAGGCTATAGTTTTTATTCAGACAATGATTGATAATAAAATACATATTTACTACAATTATTAATTGCACTTATATTAATAAAAAAATGAGTTGCAACACAATTACACTATTTTATTTTCAATTATGTTTGGCTACAAACTAACTTTGTTTGTATAAATATTTTACACTTTGATAATATTAACAGGAAATTCATTCAAGTCAACGTCAAAAGTATAATTTTAATAAAATTTTGGTAATATTCAAATTTTGTTGAAATTAAATTCAGCTGCCTTGAAGCCATAGATATCCTGCAACGTAATCACTCAATCCGCAGTCTTTAAAGTCATAAATGACCAGCTGTGCATTTACTGCTGAAAACAAAATTGAAGACGATAACAGAGACGACGATGGCGATTATGGTACAGGCAGTAAATGGCACAGTCCGTGTGAGAGAAAGACATAAAACAGTGGAACAGTTTGATTGCACAGCCCATCACAATCCATTGACTGCTTACAAGAAAAGTTAAGTGGTTGAAATAATTTTCAAACTTCTTACTAAAGCATCCGATATGCTTACTGGTAGCAGTCGTAAAAAGGAAATCTAAGTAAAAGTACTGCTTGCGTAGAAATCTAAGAAGCAGCATTAAGCAACTCTAAACAGTTGATAAGAAAACGAGGTATTTATTACCGAAAGGCGTAAGAACTATGAAGGTAGAAAATAGTCGCGTTGAAATATAATTTAATTGGTGTGGTTGTTATTTTGCATTTGAATATTAATATATTTAATAAGAAGGCGACAGACTTAAATAGTGTGCTGGACTACGGGTCGAAAGCCTTGACAATTATCATACTTACTTTGCTCAGAATTTGATAATTTGTATAGCCCCTAAAAATAAGTAGGCAAATAATATAAACTGAAATTTACCTAATTTAACTAATGAAAATAATATAAATGAATAAAAGTAAAATAAAAAGAAACAGAAAGCAAAATAAATAATATACGTAGCTATTCAAATAAAAAAAGTAATTTAAAAAAAAAATCAACCAAAAAAAAACAATCTATTCCATGTAGTGCAACAGCCACTTCGCTTTTCTATAAAATATTGCGCAAATATATTTTTCCTTAGAGTAAGTAATGAGTTTTATTTTCTTTGATCGTCGCCGTGAGCAATGATTGACGATTTCTTGTGGCCACTCGGTTCTCGATTCGAGTTACTACCTAACGCGTTGCCATCAATCGAACTGTCCTGTTACTTGTTTAAATAAGGCAATGAATACTTATTCGACCTGCTTGATTGCACTGTAATTTTAGACGCAATATATGACGTAATATTTTTTCAAAGATAAATAAATTTTTACTTCTTTTTTTTGTGATTTTTTTTTATTCCGATTTATTGTAACTGGTGGTATCTTTAGTTGATTGTCTTTCTATTTTTAATTTATTTTAATCTAATTTAAAATAGAAAATTAAAAATATGATAAACACTAAATTAAAACAAAAATATTTTAAACACTATAAATTACATTAATGGCAAATTTTTAAAATCCATAATTAAAACTACCAATATTAAAACTAAAATTATAAAAAACTAAAATTACATTTGAACTTAAAAACTAAAACTGTCTAAAATAGTGTATACAAGTTTGTCAACATATAGCTTTAAAACCTACACAGTTTTCCACTTTCTGTCCAACAGTCCTACCGTTTATGCAAAAACCAACGTTTATTATAACTCTTATCTATTAACTTCGCTGTCCGCCATTGTGAAACTGAACCTGTTTATCATATTTAATCCTGTAGAACTACTTTGTACCAATTAAGGGCAGCGCACATAACCAACCATTAAAAATAACGCATATGACAGCATAAATTATCACGCTTACAACTTTTGTGCATATCTTGAAGCTGCTTGTAACTTTTTATATTATTATGTAAATGAAGATTTACTTATATGATTTTAGCAAAATTGTATAACTAGGGCATTATTAATTTTAATATTTTAAAAATTTTAATACTAATTAAAATTGAGATTCTTTATGAGAATTTCTAACGAAGTTTCATTACTGAAAAAAAGACTATGTTAATTTTATTTAGAGAACGATCCATAGATTGATTATAGTTTTGTATGCTGTTTAAACTAGTTTAAGTACAAAATAATAGGATGGAAAGTCATCCGTATTTGAAAACTTCAGGATTAAAATTGTTTACTTTTAAATTTAAAGTGCTCTTGTTTTCTCAATGTTAAAATATATTTTTTTAAAAACCGAAATTCGATACACCAACTTATTTGTACATAAGGCTATTCGAAAGCTATTCTTTCGCCATTGCAAATTTATAGTTCTGGTGACTTCTGAATATCTTTTTTAATATTTAATTTAATTTCCTTTCCACATATCACATTTTAAAGACTTAGACCGACTATAACTCCCACAAATCTTTAATCATTACACATACCATGCAGAGGTTTTATTTAATTTAGAATTGTGATTAGAAAAGCGATTTTTGTTAGTTTATCTTCGACAAACTAATATAATTTGAAATATGTATACAAATTTGGCAAACATTGTATTTCTAACAAAAATGAATGTTGCCAATTCTAGTGTCAAATTGTACTGCGTACAATAGACATATTTATGGCATTTTATTTAATAGCATAAAAAGTTTGTTAATGTATTTGATCTAGATTTTATATTGCATAAATATGCTTCTGAAATTGCAAGAGTTTTTGGCAAATGCAATGACCTTGTTGTAGTTTGTTATTGTAAACCACATAATAAAGTTTTTTTAACGCTTTAGCTTATTTAATTTTGTGAAATATTTGAAATATTTTTTGTTTTGTTTTTTCTGTGTCGTTTTTTGTCTTTTGAAAATTAAAAAATGTCTCATATTTGTTATTTTTCAACATGACAAAGTTTTTAAAAATTAACAACATGATAGAATTTTTATTTCGCTTGTCATGGTTAAAGAAAAATTTAATTATGGACTGTTTCTATGTCGAAAATGACATAGTGAAAACAAGTCATATGTTTTAATAAAACTGTTAGTCGAAAATTGGTTTAAAATGTAAAAATATGAAGATAACCATTTTAATCACAGGGTACCTAGTTAAACTAATTGTGTGATTTGCATCATTTACTAGATTCTATTGTCCTATTGATCAGATTATCCAATAAACTTGGAAGTTTTTTCTATCTGCTAAGGAAAGGGTCTGTGTTTCGCAATACTAACAAAAAAAAAAAAAACAGAAGTGAATAAAAACAAAATTAATATTCACAATTTGGGAAAGGAAACAAAAATGTTTTTGAAAATTTTCGCAGTATTGAACGCTTCTAAGATTTTTTCACTCATTTTTTTTAGACTTCACAAAAAAAAAACATTTTTCCAAATAATCAAATAATTTTGCGGAAAATTACTTTGTAGTCAGATAGTTCAGGTCATATTTTGAGGTCCTACCACGAGAAGTTTAGCACTACCAACTTATCCCAATATCTCCAAAAATAGTTTTATTCGAGTTATAGAAAGAAGTCAAGAAGTTTCAGCTTTTTGTTTTGTTTTTTTGTCGTAGAAAAAAAAACAATGTCAAATTTTATGCGACCAGACCTAGGATTAAAATTTATTGTACAACATGAAGTAAAACAATGTGCAAATTAAAAAAAAATATTTAGAACTTATTAAGTAATCATATGCACCGAATATATTTTAAAATTACTAAAGAGCATCCTAAATTCCTATGAGACTACTTCGTACTAAGTTATAAAAATTAAACTAAATAAAAACTTATGTGTTGACTTTGACTTCGAGGCCAAGAACGGGTTGAATTTCTGATGCGATTTGTACGACTTCATTACTGCGTAGTAGCCTTGAAGTAAAACTTCAAGAGTATCTTAGAAAAAAAAAAAACAACTGAACTGTCTTCATAAATGGATTCTTCATTGTTTTTGTGTCTTTTTTTTATTGCACTCTGCAGTTTCAGAGAAAACTTTACTATGCGAAAATTACATAAAGTTCAGCTTTTCGAAAGTTTCTCAATACCACAAAAAAAAAATCCATAAACCGTCAGCGGAAACCGTCGGCAGAAACCAAACTTTATTTTTTTTTTTTAAAGTAAAGTAAAAATTTTCTTTGAGAAACTTTCAGTTACAATTCGATAAATGATGCAACAAGAATATATGCAACTGCGCACTTTTCTTGATAATATAAAAAATCTCATGTAGAAGTTAAATACAAAAAAAATATAAAAATGTTATAATTCGCAAAAAATATTTTAAAAAGAAAAACTATTCTAAAGGTAGCATATAGACAAAAGAAAAATTTTTCCAATTTGAGATAATTTTTTTGGTTTTATTTTTTTTAAATCCTACGACAGTTTTGCTCTGTTAAAATAATAGATAAGAGTCCATTCATGTCATGCTGTGGCTTCGGCAAGAGTCTTGCAAGCATTTGTCCAGTTCATTGTATGTTTGGCTGCAGAGGACAAGTAGCCAAGGCGAACAAATTATAGAACGAGCTGCACGAAAGGTGCTTTCAATGGTTTAAGATAAGAAATAATTTATTGGTGCAAGGTGGGTCTTTTTATATGTTAAAGTAGTACATAACATATAAATATGGGCACCTACTTATTCAAGATAGAATAAATTTTAGTTCAGTGAATTTTTAAATTTGTAATGTTTAGTAAAAAATTTTATTTTTGGTGAAAATTTGAATTTTTAGTTAAAAATTGAATTTTAAATTAAAATTAAATTACCTTAAAATTTAATTTTTAATTTTTTCACATTTAATTTTTTAGTGAAAAATTTAAGTTGTGGTGAAAACTTCATTTTTTTTTTGTGAAAATTTAATTGAATTTTTGAAAATTGAATTTTTAGTGAAAAATAGAATTTTTAGTGAAAAATTGAGTTTTAAGTGAAAAATTGAATTTTTAGTGAAAAATTGAATTTTTAGTGAAAAATTGAATTTTTAGTGAAAAGTTGAATTTTTAATGCAAAATTAAATTTTTATTTAAAACTTGCTGCAAAATTAAACTTGGTGCAGTTTTTGCTGCTTGCCTTCTCGTCACTTTGTGCAGAACAAAATTCGCATTTTGTTCATTATACAAAGTGAAGTTATAGGTTTAGCTTAGCACAAACTACATACAAGACCGCTGATGAGGAAGCTTGGCTGCTTCCGATACAGCTGTACGGTCGGCCAACAAGTTTTTGGTTCTTTGTCAATTACTGTTGTTGTTTTTTGAACCAGTGCAAATTACATATTGCATTTGGTAGACCTAGAGCCCGAGAAATTAGTTTTTGAATTACTCTATTTTAAGGTCGAATAAAAACAAACAACTTTAAAAATTTTAATATTTAGTAAAAAAAAAATGTCTCTTAAATTTCTTAATAATTAAGTTTATAAAATATGTTTATCGTTTATTTTATGCAACACTTGATATTATGATTGATTGCTGCAATATACAAGTTTTAATCGTCAGCACAAATTCCATGTAGACAATTATTTTTGCATTTACTCGTTTCCTCCATATTCCATAATTCTCATTAAACCCTTTCATTTCACCCACTTATTGTTAAGGCGTGTAGCGTAAACTGTTATCTATACAAATAAAATGAACAATAACCATTTTAGAAACCTTCTATGTCATGACTTCAAATGTAGGCACTAAGATATGTGAAACTTTGATCGTCCTGCGGATTATGGTGACGCTTTAAAAACCGCATATGTACACAAAGTGCTTCAGGGTTGTGGTTATAACTGCTACGTTTTACATAAAGGCGTCTTGAATGTATTTCAGTAATTAAGTCTACGAACTTTACAAATATTCCTTAGATGGTGGTGGCAAAAGCTACGTAGGGGCTACGTGCTGAATGTTGTTAATAGATTTCTGTTGTCTGACAAAAGCCTAAATTTGTTGACACTTATTTTAAGTCTTTAAAAATTTGTTGATGTTTTTAATATGAATATTTTAAAACGTGCTTCCTGCTTAATCTCTAGATGTTCTCGCAATTCACAGGCTGTTGAAGGCAAACATTTTTGTGACGTAAATTGAGTTATTCTATTTTAACCTTTATATATCAGCTTACAATTGTTTTTTTAATACCCTACACTAAGAGTGAAAGGGTATATTCAGTTTGGTACGCCGTTTGTAACACCCAGAAGAAAGCATCTCCGGTATGGAAAAGTATATATATTCTTGATCAGCATGACCTCCTGAGTCGATTTAGCGATGTCCGTCTGTCCATCTGTCTGTCCGTCTGTCTGTCTGTTCGTCTGTCTGTCTGTCTGTCTGTTGAAATCCCTACTACTTTTAAAATTGAAGAGCTAGATAAATGAAACTTATAACTTAGATTACTAATATACCTACGCTGTATGTGCGAAAAAATTGGCGAGATCGGTCCATGGTGACCTATGATCCGACCACTTATGTTCAAATACCACATATAAAATGTACATATAAAGATCAATTTTTATGTATACGTGCTTAGGTAAACTTTGTTGGTCAAATATATATTGACATTGTGGATACATGTATAAATAAACCACTTTGTAATTTTTATATGTTTATTGAGTATTCATTTATTTTAATTTTAATTTTAGTTTTTTTTGATAAAAAAATATTGTCTATTAAGTTTTTTGAATCGAAAATAAAGATACGTTTAAATATTAAATAGTTTATTATTATTTTATAATAAAAAACCAAATTGGTGACCCCGAAATATTAAAGAATACACAATGGTTATAACTACCACAGAATTATCAGCAACAGACATCACTCATCTTTTAAAAAAATGGAACCTCCCATTAAGCGGAAGAAAACCGGAAAAGATCATTAGAATAGAATCATATCTCCATGATGTCCTTCACGTACAAGACCTTCAAGAATTTGACCTTTCAGATGAACTGCAAGATATTGAAAATACATCTTCAACCGAAGATATTGCTACCATCGTCAGTCAAATGCATACATTTATGGAGTCTATGGAGCAGCGTTTCAATCAATTTGTACAAGCCAACTCGCAATTAAACATATCAGAAGAACATAATGGTCAAGAACAATGCACTAATCCATCTTCTGCGCAGGTTTCAAATGTATTTTCAGAACAGGTTAGTGTACCAACTTCATTAGATGCTGAATTTAAGAGAGCTCTCGGTTTAAATCTTCCACGTTTTTGGACACAAAATCCTGATTTATGGTTCATAGCGGCGGAACAAAAATTTAACTATCTATCGATAACAACAGATAATCTCAAATATTCAAAAGTTATCGATTCCTTAGATCTGTCCGTTATCGAAAAAGTATCTAATATAATAAAGAACCCACCCAATTTTGACAAATATTCGGCACTTAAGCAAAGATTACTTGACATTTTTCAAGAATCTGATGAAAATAAAATAAATAAATTACTTGATGAACTACAATTAGGAGATAAAAAACCAAGTCACTTGTATAACGAAATGAAAGACCTAAGTTGCAACCAAATCACTGATAAACTTTTACTTCTCCTGTGGTTAAAAAAATTGCCTAAAGATATTGAGCAAACTCTCAGAGGTTTAAGTAAACTCACGGAACAGGATAAACTATTAGAGGTTGCTGACAGCATGATTGTTTGTGAGAAACCACATTTGTCAGTCATTAGCAGTGATAATTCTCAAAACCATCAACTGAATTCAATATCTAATATCGAAAGCAAACTAGATACACTTTTAGACTTACTAAATAAAAACATAGTCTCACATAATGCACGAACAAGAAGTAGATCAAGTAGTTCCGAAAGAAGACCAAACACGATATGCTATTTTCATCGTCGTTTTAAAGAACGTGCTAATCGATGTGTTTCTCCATGTTCTTATCAATCCAGTAAAAATACTGCGGTAAACTTAAAAACCGGTCACTAAAGACGACAAGTGATTTCGGTTCTATGAAACAAAGTCGTCGTTTATTTGTCATAGATCCTGCAACAAAAATCAAATTTTTAGTAGATTCTGGAGCTGATATTTCTGTTCTTCCAAATAAGTCAACATCAGCAAAACCAACAGATCATCCATTATATGCCGCTAATGGAAGCAAAATTAATACTTTTGGTGGAAAACTCTTACAACTAACACTAAATCTGAATAGAAAATTTGTATGGAAATTTGTTATTGCGGATGTAGATACACCAATACTTGGCAACGATTTCATTGAGTATTTTGGTTTGGTTATAGATTTGAAAAATAAACTGTTAATTGACTCAGATAAAAATGCATCATGCAAAGGCATTATTCAAAATTTTCAATGCATATCAATTAAGACAGTAAACTCAACAGACAAATATCACGAACTACTTTCTGATTTCCCTAATATTACAAGAACTTTTAACGTACAATTCGACAAGAAAACATCGGTGCAACATCAAATAATTACTAATTGCCATCCTCTTAGCTGCAAGGTTCGTCGATTAGATTCCGTTAAACTTAAACAAGCAACGAGTGAATTCGAGCATCTTCTACAACTCGGAATTATAAGGCGTTCAAAAAGTCCATGGTCTACTGCATTACACATGGTACCTAAATCTACTGGAACATGGCGCGCTTGTGGCGACTACAGACGTTTAAATAATCACACAGTTTCGGACAGATATCCTATACCTAATATAAGGGATTTCCAAACTATTTTAAACGGAAAGAAGATATTTTCTAAAATCGATTTAGTTAAAGCATTTCATCAAATAGCAATGGCACCGGAAGATATCGAAAAGACCGCAATTATAACTCCATTTGGATTATTTGAATACCTTCGAATGCCATTTGGTCTCAAAAATGCAGCACAAACTTGTCAAAGATTTGTACACCAAATAGTTGAAGGATTAGACTTTGTTTTTCCATATATTGACGATTTTTTGATCGCTTCTTCTTGTGAAGAACAACATTGCGAACATCTTCGTCAATTATTCCAACGTCTAAATGACTATGGTGTTGTTATTAACCCTGACAAATGTGAATTTGGAAAAAGAGAAATAACATTTCTTGGATACCTTATTGATGGGTGCGGCATAAAACCTTCACAAGCAAAGGTTGAAGCAATTTTGCAGTATACGAAACCCGATAATGTAACATCACTTCGTCGTTTCCTCGGAATGTTAAACTATTTTCGATCATCAGTGCCAAATATCGCCGAATTACAAGCTCCTTTAAACGAATTTCAAAATGGAAATCCTAAGAAAAATGCAAAGCTAACGTGGTCTGACAAGCAAACAAGATCTTTTGAAACCCTAAAGAAAGCACTTTCCGAATCAACACTGTTGGCGCATCCTTCCTTGTCAGCTCCTCTTTCACTATACGTAGATGCTTCGAATACCTGCATTGGTGCAACGTTACAACAACTCGATGAAGTCAATGCAGTTCAACAACCACTAGCTTTCTTTTCTAAGAAACTCACAAAACCTCAATCAAAATATAGTGCGTATGACAGGGAGTTACTTGCAATTTACGAAAGTATTAAACATTTCCGTTGTTTTGTTGAGGGTAGAAATTTTAAAATATATACAGATCACAAACCTCTTATATATTCACTAAATAAGAAAATCGATTCCTGTTCACCTCGGCAATTTCGATATCTGGATTTTATAAGCCAATTCTCAACAGATATAGTACATATTTCCGGAAATCAATATTTAGTTGCAGATGCTCTATCCAGAATAAATACAATAAAATTACCAAGTACTATAGCAGCAGCTCAACTTTTAGAAAGTCAACAAAATGATATTGAATTGCAAAATTTATTGTGTAATCCAACGGTTCTTAATTTAACAAAATACAAAATTCCAAATTCGAATATTAGCGTTTATTGTGATAATTCTCATGGCTTAATAAGACCTTACATACCTAAAGAATTACGTAAAAACATTTTTGAACATATGCATGGCCTATCACATCCAGGTGTAAGAGCATCAATTAAATTAATTGCTGATCGATTTATTTGGCCTGGTATCAACAAAGATGTTCAAGTTTGGACTAAAAGTTGTATTAATTGTCAACAATCAAAAGTAACTAAACACTGTAAAAGCATTGTTGGAACATATGTGTGCCCTGAAAGTAGATTCGACCATATCAATATAGATCTCGTAGGACCACTTCCGCCATCAAATGGATACAACTATTGCCTAACATGTATTGATAGATTTTCGAGGTGGCCTGAAGTAATCTATCTAACGGATATAAAAGCAGTTACAGTGGCCAAAGCATTCTACGAAAATTGGATTTGTAGATTTGGTGTTCCATTAAGAATTACAACAGACCAAGGCCGACAATTTGAGTCAGATTTATTTAATGAGTTATCCACTTTTCTTGGAGCCAAACATTTACGCACTACAGCATATCACCCTAGTTCCAACGGAATAATTGAGAGATTCCATAGAACTCTTAAAACGGCTATACGGTGCAACTCGAACAGAAATTGGACTGATACAATACCTACTATTTTATTAGGATTGAGATCTACTTTAAAAGAAGACATTGGTTTCTGCAGCTCCGAACTAATCTATGGAACTACATTAAGGTTACCAGCTGAATTCTTCAATAATACAAAAGTGTCATATACAAGTCACTCTGATTTTATTGAAGACTTAAGAGATAAGTTTCGACGTATAAAACCTGTTCCTGGCAGCAACCACAGCAGTAATAAAACATTCATTTTCAAAGATCTAAAGGATTCGTCCCATGTTTTTGTTCGTGTTGATGCAGTAAAAACACCTCTACAAGCACCTTATATTGGTCCCTGTCGAGTCATCGAAAGAAATGACAAATTTTTCAACATTGAGATCAATGGATCGCGAAAGAACATATCAATAGATAGATTAAAACCAGCTTTTATTACAAATGTTTCTTTAATTACAAAAAAGGTTCGTTTTCAAACAAGTGTTTAATTCTGAAAGGGGGGGTAATGTGGATACATGTATAAATAAACCACTTTGTAATTTTTATATGTTTATTGAGTATTCATTTATTTTAATTTTAATTTTAGTTTTTTTTGATAAAAAAATATTGTCTATTAAGTTTTTTGAATCGAAAATAAAGATACGTTTAAATATTAAATAGTTTATTATTATTTTATAATAAAAAACCAAAACATCATGCTCAAATACATGATAATAATGTTTTCCGGCGAAAAGACTTGTGGTTCACAAAAAAAAAAATCGAAATTCGGTACACCTACCCATTTGTAAATATGGGTATCAAATGAATGGAAATTCTTCAGCGATTGAATGTTTGTAGATATTTTCAGGATTCGTATACCCTGGTGACCTATATATCACTTTGAATGGTAACCACACATATGTGTAGGGTATTTATAGTCGGCTTAGACCGACTATAATTTTGATAATCCTAACTATCATAATTACACCTACTTTAAAATTTCCCATGTGATCTAACCTTCCCAACTGGTTTTTGATTTATTTGATAGAAGGAGTGTTCTCAAATTATTTTCAATTAAAAAGAATAAAATTTTAGAACATTAACCATATATGCAACATATTAAAACATCAGAACTTTCGTTGGAATAAGACGAAAATTGAATATACCACACAATTAATAGTTTTTTGTTACTATGATTTAATACAATTAAATAGTAATAAATAATAATTAATTATTTCTTAATTTAAATGAAATTATTTATATTTTGTATACTATTACATCAATCAGTTATTGATGGTTTTATGGAATTTGTAAACTTAGACATTTTTTTATGCAAACAGAAAGTTATTTACAAATTATCCCCAACATTATCACAATTAATCAGTGTCCTGTGTGCATATTAAAACTTAATTCTATATTGCAGCATATTAACTAAGAAACCACTGAAGCACTCTGAGCAGTATAATGTGGTTATAATTAAATCATTTTATATACTTAGCACAAAGTATTTTTAATTTGATATTTTAACATTGAACAATGTACATTATATAGCATATATATTAATTGCCTTAAAATGTATAATTAATTTAACAAAATAATTTTTCAATTTCAAATTGTTGGTTTTATAAACTTATATATGTGATGTCGTTTTGGGATTTGTTTCAAAGTACTTTTTTTACGTGCATTGAATTTTTTTACATTGCTGAGGATGAACACCAGAAAATAGAGTTCTTGTCTTTTAAATTCTACACTCTATTGTGTTCGAAGAAGTGCACTTATTCAATATCATTGTACAACGGAGTATCTGTAGAAATTGAAATTAAGTATTGTGATACGAGAGTGTGCAAGAATAATAGGAATAGCGGCTCAATGCAATGCATTGTTGAGAGTTCAAAGGCTATGACGAAAACCATTGACTGAAGAGGACTCAAAAGATTTCATTGCATTCCAAAACCGTTCAAAGTGTTTGCGCCTTCGGTATGATCTAATGTACACAGATTGAATATTGCAGATTCATACAAAATATTTTATCATGTAACAGCTACTTGAAATATGTATTCAAATATTTATTGCAATTTGTTTTCTCTTTGTAGAGAAAATAAAACCGAATAAAATACTGCATTAAAAAGAAAGAAATATTTTTTTAAAAATGTTTTACTACAGTGATGTTATGGTATTAGTATGAAAATTACTACATTTGTATTGAAAATATCAGCAGTTTGTGTTAATTTATACATTGTAAAATATGTATTGAAATTACTACATCTTGATTTAATTTCAATACATTCTGTATTTATTTTACTACATATGTATTTATTTTCACTACATTCTGTTTGCCGACAATCTCTGTTTGACATAATTATCTGCGTTTAAAACATTAATAGCTTTTTATTTGCAACTTACATGTACATTTTTTTTTTCAAATAACAAAATTTAATAATTGAAAATTTTTGTACATTAAAATTGATATTTTAAATGAAATTGATGACTAAAATGTTCATTAAAATTTTAGGTATTTTCTACTGCCTAAGTTTTCTTCCTTTCTGCCTAAGTTTTCTTCGTTAGTTTATGTTGTTTTTAGAAAACACATCACGTTTTTGTAAGTGTGGCTCCTCTGTGCAAAAAAACAGGTATTCAAAAATTTGACGTACAACTGCGTGTTGGTAAACTACTATAGTCATAAAGTGGTAAATGTATTGCGTTCAAAATTATTGGCATTTTGGGAATATGATGAATTTACGTGTTTGTGCGAAGTGTTTTGGGATTATCAAACGTCAGCTCAAAGTTTAAATAGTGAATTGAAATTACTTAAGTTGTACAAATTGATTGATTTATTTGTTGATTTATGTTTTTTAGACCGTTATCCTTTATCATTATGATTTTAAAGCGGTAAATTAAAATATAAGCTTTGTTTTATACGTTACTCGATATTAACGCTTACTTCAATATATATTAAATATTAATTCCAAAGAAATCAAAATGATGTATACAAAATATATATATTTAATTTGAATTTTTAATAATATTTAAATAGTTTTCATATTAAATTCCAATACCTAAAATTTTAATGAACATTTTAGTCATCAATTTCATTTAAAATATCAATTTTAATGTACAAAAATTTTCAATTATTAAATTTTGTATTTGAAAAAAAAAAATGTACATGTAAGTTGCAAATAAAAAGCTATTAATGTTTTAAACACAGATAATTATGTCAAACAGAGATTGTCGGCAAACAGAATGTAGTGAAAATAAATACATATGTGTGCAAATTATGACAGAACAGTTCCACGAATTGTATAATATAAAGACTGATTCTGTTGTAACCTACATGGAATACATAATTTTTCGCATAAAAGCACACCCACTCAATAAAGTTTACGGTTCAACACTGAGGTGGCTAATAATACTGACTACGCAAAGAATACGAAAAAATAACACAAAGGGTTGCAAACAATATTGAGTTGCAAACTTCACAGTGTTCAGTTCATACTATAACAATAAAAATAAATTGACACTGGTTGTTAGTATTTTTTTATTATATGTTCAAGAATGTGTGGCACACATTCATCCGATTTAAATAATGAGATCAAAGGCTAATATATAACTTTTACTTTTGCACACTGTCCTAATGGGTAGAGGAAATAATATAAAAAAAGGTTTTAGTGATTTAACATAAAGTGGTTGAATGATAGGATTTGTTGACATTTTAATAATGTTTACCTTTTTTTATGGTACATCAAATATGCACTTAGAACTTTTTCAATGCTTATATTGGGTGTGTTTCCAGAAATATAAGCTATTTGTATCAAAGACCGAAAGCTTGAGATTTATTTGTATAATATGTTGATGGTGTAATAAATCTGTTCACATAGTTTTTTTTTATTTATTTCAAATTAAAATTTTCACATTCTGTTTTTTTTTCACATCTATTTTACTCGTTGAGACTTGAATTTATGTTAATAAATTTTCCGTATGATTTTTCCGTATTTAATTTTTGTTCAACTAATTTATTAATTTAATTAAATATTTGATCAATACAATTAAATGTCGTATCCGCGACGAAAAAATTAAAAATTATTTGTATTAATAAATCTATTTACACTATATTGCAACATTTCTGCTCCAGACCGTAATCAAAAATTTTGAAAAATATTTATAAAGTTAAGTTGTTACATACGCACACAGAAAAAACATGGTTATAATGATCATATTTCCTAAAATATATTATATCATACAATGATTGGGTTGTAGACAATTATATAATTTTACTAATGATTTTCAGTAATAATATGATGAACCTTAATATGATCTGTACTGATCATAACTATACTGTGATCCTCAGTAACCATATTATGATTTAACACTACGTTTTTAACAACTACTTTTGCGATTTTACACAACCATAATATGGTAATTAGTGATCATATTATATTACAAACACAACCATACTATGGTTCTCATTAATTAAAGGGCCATATTATGGTTCAACCAACCATAATATGGCCCTTAGCGACCACATTATGATTTCACATTATGATGCCTAGTGACAACCGATTACAATACGATTAAATTTTTAGCTCCCTAAATTCCTGAAAAGGTGGATTGAAATTTAATTATAAATAATACTTATTTAATGATTACTTGTATTGAATTTATTATTATTTTATTTATATACTAAAATTATAAACACAATGAATGGTAACAATGTGACATATTCCAACATTATTGCGACATATTGAGACAAACAGTGTCTGTAAGGATAGCATGATCAATGAAATTATAAACCATTTATACAGTGAAAGCTCTTTTTTAACATGATTTCTGACATTTGTTCTACAAGCGATGATTGAATGATAGTAAAAATAAATGATAATCATGGTATGATTGGTATTGACCATATTTTGTTCGTGGCAATCGTTATCGTAACCATAACATCGTTATGATCTCCCTTATTTTGGTTTTTGACTATATTACAACTAAATGATTGTTAAAATAATGTTATGGTTGGTGTTAATATTAGATTTGTATATTTTAATCACTGCAATATTTTCGTAACCATATCATTGATCTTACCAACCATATTTTGATTTTTCAGAAATAAAATCATTTTATTATAATATATTTACTTTATATGACTAAGCGACCATATTAATGACGAAATAAAAATGAAAATACTTTACATTGATTTCGACAATCATATATGTTTATAGAGAGCATAGTCTAGTGGCGAGATCATGTCACCACCATAATTTTTTCACTGCGAATAGAATAGAATTCTAGTGATAAAAGTGTTAATTTTGTCGTTTTAGAGATTGATATCTTGAAAATGAAACATCTTCGTTGCTTAGTATAAATCATGATTATTGTATTTTTGATTTAATCTTTATTCAATATGTTTTTTTATTTATTTCTTAGTGAATTTTTAATTAAAATAATCTTTTAAAGGAAGCTATTCAATTTAATGGTTAATTTTGTCCACTTTTTACTGCGTATTTTTGTTTTTTTCTGTACTTTTCAGTGTTTAAACACATAATCCCTGCATTACCATAACTAATGGCTGCTGCGGTGACGTTCAGCAGCTGTTTGTTATATTTTATTGATAATAGGATTTTTGGTACAATTAGTAATAGCTATTATTTTGTATTGTATATGCTTAATTGCTTAAATGGTATTTAAACACTGTATGAATGCAAATATAATTGAATTGAATATTTTGTATCAATTTAAATTGAAACTAATAACCAGGAAGTAAGGTTACATGTCATATTTTCCAATTAATTTATTGCTGCATTTGTCAACTTCTATTTCAGACCTTATTTTAAAATATTTGGCAAAGTATTTAAATTATTTCGCAATTAAAAACTTTCCATAAAAGACAAATTTATGCAGAAACCAAAAATAAATAATTAAAAAGAAGCAAACCTTTCACCCTATATAATAGCTTCGTAAAATATACGTAATACAATATTTAAATTAAGTACTAATTTTGAGAATAAAGTTTAATTTTTGCGGTACTTAAAAGGGATGCTACTGCTATTGGCTGCCAAAAGTTAGCTCGCAAAGTCAAAAACAATTTCAAGCAATTAAAAAGTTTTGCGCAATTTGCTGTGCCGAATAACAATAACAAAATGTTGTTAAACATGACTGATAGCTGACATTGTAATGCAGTGAAAATCAGTTATTGTATGCAAATTAGCTCGAGCTGTCGACGCACAAAATATTGCATAAGTTTTCTGCGAAAATGTTTCGAAATTTTTTATTTCTATTAGAAACGCAATATTTATTACTTATTTTCATTATACACAAAATTTAAATAAGATATGTAATAATTCATTCAAACTTTTAAGTTTTATTTTTTTCACTAAAAATTCAATTTCTCATTAAAAATTAAATTTTTCGCATAAAATTAATTTTTTTTTTGCTAAAAATTAATTTTTTTTTTGCTAAAAATTATTTTTTTCTGTAAAAATTGATATTTTCTCTAAAAATTTATTTTTTCACTAAAAATTAAATTTTTCATTCAAAACTAAAATTTTCAGTAAAAACTAAATTTTCAATTTCTTATTTTTCGCATAAAATAATTTTTTTTTTTGCTAAAAATTTTTTTTCACTAAAAAATAAATTTTGCACTTAAAATTAAATTTTTCACTAAAATTCAAATTTTCATTAAAAATTCAATTTTTCACTGAAAATTCAATTTTCCACTTAAAATTCAATTTTTCATTCAAAATTTTCAGTAAAAACTAAATTTTTCACTAAAAATTCAAATTCAAATTTTTAACTAAAAATTCAAATTTTCTTTAAAAATTAAATTTTTTACTAAACCTTCAATTTTACACTAAAAATTCAATTTTTCATTCAAAACTAAAATTTTCACAAAAAAACAAAATTTTTCTAAAATTATTCACTAAAAATTCAAATTTTAATTAAAAAAATCTATTTTTTACTAAAAAGAGACTTTCTCAACTTCAAAATCTCTAATGTGACAACTAGTTGTTAAAACTGATAATATAACTGAAAAATGGCTTTTTCAAAAAAAAAAAAAATAGATTTATTGGTTTCATTATTTACTATGCTAGTTAATTAACTTTATTTCATTACTTATGGAATTTTTTTAATACGCATATTTTAACGCATATAATAACTTGTGAAAAGGACATATTACAAAAACAATGAATTATATATTTTTTATTGCATATACTGCTGCTGAATTCAGATCATTAAGAATTACAAGAATTTCTTTATTTATTGTGCATTTTCACAGAAACATTTACGTGGTAGGTACTTCAAACAAAAGCACTGACAAGGCACAAGTAAGCAATTTTCATTTTAAAAATATTTTTCAAGAGACGTTCAATTAATTTGACTTTTATATGCGAATCAACCAAGTATTTCGTTGAATTTACTATTTCACACAAAATTACAGTAGTGAAATATTATGACGTATTTCAAAAAAAAAATCCATTTTAATACAACTTTTATAATTACACTACTTAACAAAACGAAAAACAAAAATGTGTCCCGTACATACACGCACTGAAACAAAAATTGGTTCTCCCAAACAACGTGTATGTTTGGAGAACACTGAAAACATAATAAACTTTTAGGGTAGTCTATAATATAATAAGTTAGGCTTATATATTACATATATTTGGATAAAAATATAAATATGTTGTTATTATCCATAAACATATTATGTTAGCAGTAAACATTAAATTTTTTTAACATACAATTAAAAGTTTAGTTTGGATTTTTTTTTTATTTGCAAATAAAAATATAATTATATTTCAAACAAATAAACCCAATGTACAATCGCACATCTCTAGCACAAATAGCTCCAGCTGCAAATAAAATATGTTTATGGCACACATATTGCACACATCATTTATTACATATTAATTAAATAAATTTATTAAAATTATGATTATATTATAATTAGAACCATATGCCAAATATATTTATTGTTTTTTATGAACAGATTATATTTGAGTTTAAACATATCCAATTACATATTTCCCTGCGTGTAAAAATAGTTTACTAAAAACTATGCTAAACATAAAAAAGTGCAGTACGACAAAACTAAACAAAATGCGGATGCCACCGAGTTATGGCGTTGACATTTTAAGCATATTGATTGACGGTTTTAGTTTTGTGTTCACTGTGGCGCGCATCGAATTCACTTCCGAACGGAAAACCAAAAATTGATTTTTACATTGCACTATTACATGCTATGTATTCCGGAACCTAATTGACTTTTAAAACACGCAAAAGTACCGAAAATAATGTTTCGTAACCTAAACGGGACAAGTTTGAACACTCAGCTTATATTATTCGTTATATTGACAAAATGCATAAAATTTAGATGCTATAAAAAAAAATTATTTTGTCAGTATTCAGAAATATCTGTACGATAAATAGTTCGTTCATTGTTGGAATATAAATAAAGATTTAATGGAAAATTTGGTGGCACTTTAACATAATTGGCAACATTGTTTCCCATACACATTGTGTTGTTCGCACAAAAGCGCGAATGTGTACTTTATGTTGTTATACGAAGGCAGTTGTTCTCAATATAAAGCAATGGACGACACAATAGCGCTATGCAATAAATTAACAAAAATAATAGAGCCAATATAATATATTGCATGTTATGAAATATTAAAAAAAAAATAATTTTATACAGCAAGATATTAGTAGAGAGAAATGCAAATGTTTTTAATCCCTTATTTAGTAAAGATTTTTTTAACAAATACCTGTTTTAATCTGTTCAGTCGTGTTATTGTAGTAATCCAAACCACAGTGATAAATTATGTACTGAATTTTACATACTGATGAAATATAAAATACTCACAATGTAAACGATATATTCTGATACACAGAGTAAATGTTAAAGAAATAAATATAACATTTTCCAGGGGTCCTACAAATCGATTAAAAGTTAAATTCTTAATTGGAACATTACACGAGAATCGGTGAAACAACTGATTTTGAGGCACGCACATTGACATTGTTTATTCTTTGGATAAATTTCCGGATTTAAATTTTTACCAGAACATAATAAAATCTTCCATAAATATTCGAGTTATAAATAAAGAAAAAAAATCACAGATTCCCTACGCCGGAAAAAAATACTGTATTAAAAAGAAAGAAAAATGTATATTATACGTAGTACTATAGGGTCGGAATGAGACATATGTTAAATATGGCCAGGACACCTCACTACTTAAAAATTTAATACTATATAAAACTTACCAACTACGAACATGAAACAAAAACCTCAAATACAAAAAAAAAGATAACAGAACAAAACAAAACCATAAACACAAAAACAAACTAAAAAATATAATAAGAAAAGCAAAGTTAAAAATACTAAAAAAATAAAAAAAAAAACTAAAACACTTAAAACACCGAATTAAAAACATAACCAGTTGGGAAGGTTAGATCACATGGGAAATTTTAAAATAGGTGTAATTATGATAGTTAGGATTATCAAAATTATAGTCGGTCTAAGCCGACTATAAATACCCTACACATATGTGTGGTTACCATTCAAAGTGATATATAGGTCACCAGGGTATATGAATCCTGAAAATAACTACAAACATTCAATCGCTGAAGAATTTCCATTCATTTGATACCCATATTTACAAATGGGTAGGTGTACCGAATTTCGATTTTTTTTTGTGAACCACAAGTCTTTTCGCCGGAAAACATTATTATCATGTATTTGAGCATGATGTCAATATATATTTGACCAAAAAAGTTTACCTAAGCACTTATACATAAAAATTGATCTTTATATGTACATTTTATATGAGGTATTTGAACATAAGTGGTCGGATCATAGGTCACAATGGACCGATCTCGCCAATTTTTTCGCACATACAGCGTATATTAGTAATCTAATTTTCATTTATCTAGCTCTTCAATTTTAAAAGTAGTAGGGATTTCAACAGACAGACGGACAGACAGACAGGCGGACAGACAGACAGACAGACAGACAGACGGACAGACAGACAGACAGACAGACGGACAGACGGACATCGCTAAATCGACTCAGGAGGTCATGCTGATCAAGAATATATATACTTTTCCATACCGGAGATGCTTTCTTCTGGGTGTTACAAACGGCGTACCAAACTGAATATACCCTTTCACTCTTAGTGTAGGGTATAAAAATACTGAAACGCATAAGCAAAAAAACACAAACGCAAAACCTTATAAGTAAAAGCAAAAAATGAAAAAAAAATCAGAACCAAAAATAAAAAGTCAATAAAAAAAAAACAAAATAAAAAATAAAATAGATAAAAACTAACAAAAACGCAATCATAAAAACAAAAACGAAAAAACACAAAATGCTAAAACATAAATAAAAATTAAAACTCAAATCTAAACAAACAAAAACAAAAGATAAACATAAAAAAAACAAACAAATATTCTGCAACAAAATGAGCAACAATACTAACAAAAAATATGAAACACAAGATAAGACTCGAAACAACACAAACAAAATATTTTAAAAATAAAATTTAAGATAATTCAAGAAAAACAAAACCTAGTTTCATTTCGATTAAGAACAAAATACATATTTTCTTTTATAATTCACAATATAATGTTGTTACCACACCGTCCATTTCATTATTATATTTGTATATATAATAGATATATGTACTATTGTATTTGTTGTATTTTGTATTGTATTTTGTTTTCATTTCGTAAGACCCTGCGCACGTTTTTTGTGATTGTATTAAATGGCGCGCGTAATTAAATTTTAAATTTATTGCAAACGTGTTTATATGTTTTTTCGTTTATTTTTGTTAGTACTATTGTGTATATTTTATTTTGGTCTAGCCCAATTCATTGAGTTCACTAAATGTATCACTGTTCAAGTATGAAGAAAAGGTAAGTGTAATAAAACATATTTTTTAACTGCAGATAATTACAAAGTTTTAAAAGCCGTTTTTGTCATCTTGGGTAAGGAACTAATGAAAGCACTTATCAACATAGAAAAAAAAAATCAGCAAGTTTCGTTCTTTAAACCATGATTCAATATATTGAAGAACGATTCAAATATTATTAACTCGAAAACATTAATGTTATGACTTCATTATAAATTTGATGAAAGACCCAAAAGGAGTTCTTGAAGAATACATATACAAAAATATTAAATATTAATATTAAATATTAAAATAAATATTTATGAATAAAATCATCATATGGAAAATTCGTTTTTATGAGTATATATTTCAAAAATGGACCTAATCTAAATAAATTATAATTATAAATAATGAATATTCAAAATAATTATGACTTTAATTTCTTAAGATTTTTGTACGTTTGTTAAGAATTACTTTTATTGAGATTACGAATTCATAATCATACGAAATTCAATTCAAATTCCTATAAAAATTTGATTATTTGAATAAAATTTAACAATTTAGTAATGAAAAAATTACAATATTGATGACATTTCACAAAATCTCTTTAAATATGGTTAAAAAATATTTTGTATGTCTGATATATTGTCTATCCAACAATATGTTGATTGATGATGCCTTTTTTTGCAACTAAACCTAAAGATTACCTATTGATTCAGTCGTTTTTTTAAGTAATTAATAAAAAAAAATATGTCGCGGGTTTCTCAAAAAAGCATAAAATAAGTATTTCAAAACAATTCCAATTTGTATGACAGCATTATGATTTATCATTATCATACGCCTTGTGAAAATTTTACACTAAAAGAACATATGTCGCACTGCATCATCAATCAATTATTTTGAATATGTTGGCAACAATATTAAAATATACAATTTTATGCAATTTGTATAATGACTTTTTATAAATCTGTAAAATCAATAAGAAAACATAAATATTAAGTATGATAGAAGATGTAATATTCGACACCATTCTTGGAAAGTGCAGTACGAAATTCATGAATTATTAATTTGTATGTAAAATTGTCTTCTTTTATTTAAAGTTCATTCATTTTAATATGTTATTAGTTGAAAGAGAAAATCTTGTTGATTTACACAGCTTTTTTAACAAATTTTCAATGGAAAATTGGCAATAGCGCCCATTGATGAGATATAATCGCCATGACAAATAAATTGTACATAATTGAAAATATTTATTTTTGAATATAGAACAATAATAAATGAAATAAACTAAAAAAAAAATATACACATTTCAAGACACAATAATAATCCTGTATTTCTGTAATTTTAAATAAAATATACGACATTTTAAACTCGTATATAATATTTTTAAAGTATATTTAAAAAAAATTTCCTCAAAATTAAAAAATATATAAATTTTTTTTTGCTTTTACTATGAATATGGCAACATATTGAATATGGCAAAAATAGTTAAACAATGTATCAAACAACATAACAGATTTTATAGCTGTAAATACATTTTTTATATTATTCTTGTGGTTTCAAAATATAAGAAGCAAGGTTGCCATTTAAAAAAAAAGAAAACAACAACTATTTTCAGAAATTCAATTTAATCGCATAAAATAAGACTTGTAGACTTGGCAAACGTTTTTATGCTCATAAATAAACAAATTGTAAATGAAGCATTTTTTATTTAATTTTTTGGCAAATTTACTGGCAGCTTGACAGACAGACTGTTAAGTTGGCTGAAAGCGGTTTTATGAAGTATAATAAAAAATATAATGGAGTCATTTAGAATGACAGTATTTATAATGAGAGTATTTCTTATAATATTTAAATTCAAGGAAGTACTTCAATTATATTATGACAAAATACTATTAAAATTAAATGTACAAATAGTTTAGAAAGTTGCGAAAACCTACTTTTGTTTGAAGTTCTTGACCATAGACAGTTTATAAGAAATCATATTCTTGACTTATAAAGAACCATTTTTATTATTTTTTTAATATATTATTTTCACACACACATTTGCCATAGTCGCTTTACTGAGCTGCAATAAGTTGATGGGTGCAGTTGAGCCGTGTTCATGCTTTCATAATTCATTTTATTTTTGCACTGAACATTTTTTTTTTGGTGCTCTGAAGGATAATACTTGGCTACATGTGCCTGACTACATATAAAATATAATATGTATTATATCTGTGTGCATTTTCATGAAGTCAAGTCTCTATGTTTGTCTCTCTGTCTGTGTGTATGTGGAAGAGTTTAAAAGTCAAGTGTTTGCTAAGAAAATGTCGTTGTACTTGAGTCCGTCTTCTACACTTGAATAAGCTTGCCTGCATTTGAAAGAGTTGCAGTTTTGTTTGCTGCTGACATTTAAGCATCAGCAATCCATTCTTACATAAAAAGTCAAAAGTTTTAAAAAAATATTTATATATTCACAAATTCTTTAATGCAAAAATGTCTTAATGCATACATTTTTTAAATTAATTAATTCTTAAATTTATATACACATAAATTCATATTTTTATTTTAAAAATTCTTACATTCATAAATTTATAATTAAGAAATTTCATAAGTTCATTAATTCATTAATTCATTAATTCATAAATTCGTAAATTCATAAATTCATAAATTAATAAATTCATAAGTTCATAAATTCATAAATACATAAATTCATAAATACATAAATTCATAAATTCAGAAATTAATAAATTCATACATTCCTAATTCATAAATTCGTAAATTCATAAATTCATAAATTTATAAATTCATAAATTCATAAATTCATAAATTCATAAGTTCATAAATACATAAATTAATAAATTCATAAATTCATAAATCCATAAATCCATAAATACATAAATTCATAAATTCATAAATTCATAAATACAGAAATTAATAAATTCATAAAGTCAAAAATTCATAAATTCATAAATTCATAAGTTCATAAATTTATAAATTCATAAGTTCATAAATTTATAAATTTATAAATTTATAAATTTATAAATTTATAAATTTATAAATTTATAAATTTATAAATTTATAAATTTGTAAATTCAAATATACATAAATTCAAAAATTAATAAATTATTAAATTCATAAATACATAAATTAATAAATTATTTAATTCATAAATACATAAATTAATAAATTAATAAATTCATAAATCCATAAATCCATAAATCCATAAATTCATAAATTCATAAATTCATAAATTCGTAAATTCAGAAATTAATAAATTCATAAAGTCATAAATTCATAAATTCATAAATTCATAAGTTCATAAATTTATAAATTTATAAATTTGTAAATTCAAATATACACAAATTCATAAATTAATAAATTATTAAATTCGTAAATACATAAATTAATAAATTATTTAATTCATAAATACATAAATTCATAAATACATAAATACATAAATTCATGAATTCATAAATTCATAAATTCATAAATTCATAAATTCATAAATTCATAAATTCATAAATTCATAAATTCATAAATTCATAAATTCATAAATTCATAAATTCATAAATTCATAAATTCATAAATTAATAAATTCATAAATTCATAATCATAAATTCATAAATCCATAAATTCATAATTTCATAAGTTCATAAATTCATAAATTTACATATTCATAAATTCGTGAAATCATAAATTTTTACATTCATAAATTTACAAATTAATAAATTAATTTTTTCATAAATCACAAATTCGAAATTTATAAATTCGTAAATTGATATTTTTTTTAATTTTATTTGAAAATAAAATGTCAGGAAATCAAAATGACCTCAATATCCCTTTTTAAAGATACGTATTTTTAGATTTAAAATGCATTAAACTTAAAGGCAAAGAGAGTATGTATTTCTATATTTTTAAATGAATACCAAATTTAGTTATTTAAACACGAATGTAATAACATTGTGTACAGAAATGTGGTAAATTATATAGTTTAGTTAGACATACATCAAATTCGAATGAAATTATTTTAATTAATTTTTTCTTTCTATTTTTGTAAATTTAAGAACTGTTATATTGTATAACTATATCGTAAATATTTGATGTTATTTACTTTGGTGAAATAAATATGTTGATAAAAATCAAGCCAAGTTTTTCATTTAAAATGATCACATTACAAGATTGTAGCTAAAGTTTGTCTAATAATTTAAAATAGAACATTTGTATCTCACTTAGAGCCAGGTTCATGCGCATTGTTACGTATTATCCTAACTGTCTTCGCATGCACAGCTTGTTATTTCTAAGAATGGTCATAACAAACAAAGCCAACAAAAATTGTCAGAAAACTGTAAAATGTACACACAGAACCACCTGGGGATAAAATGAAGCCATTGTAGTGTCGGACATAAATGTAATAAAATGAAGTGAAATCACGATAGAGTAAAAGAAAAACATATCGTAATAGCAGAATAAAGATAATGCAGTTAAAATACGAATTCATGATATAATATTTAAGATAAAAAAAAACAAATAAGTAATTATAATAACAGATCTTTATCTGTAAAATATTTTTTGATCACAGCTTATATTCATAATTTTAATTAGAATAGATATAAATGAGTGTAAAATTTACATTTTATTGCTTTGCTGTCGAGCGGAAGCAAGAGTTTTAATCTATTACAGAGTGATACTTCGAAAGGAAGAAACTTTTACATCGGAGGAATTCTTTGAAAGAAAGCAAAGTTTTTTTAAAGCCATGCTTTCAGATTTTAAATACTTGCATTCCCTGCATTTGAAATGCTCACATGCTTCAAATGTATTGCCTCCTTAATTTTGAAATACTTTACAATATTTGTATTATTCGTTTTTTGCGATTTTCAAATAAGCTGTCTATGCTCTTTCGGGATCACGTCTTCTTTTGTTCTCGTATGCTTTGTTTTTCGCTTTGTTTTCTGATGATGCATATGTTGACGACAAGAATCAGCGGCAATTCGGCAGCATTTAAAAAGCAAAGAGCGAGAGTGTTCGAATCCAGTAGCATTGAAGCGGACAATATAGAGTAATAGTACTGGAATCGAAGCATCGTTAAAACAGCAAAGAGTAAGAGTTTTAAAATCGAAGCATCCTGTTTAAAATAGAAAATAGTGAGGGTTTTGCAATCAAAATAGCATTTTAAAAGCAAATAGTCAGAGTTTTGGAATCGAGACATCATTTAAAACGGAAAGAGCGAGAGTTTCAAAATCGAAACAGCTTTTAAAAAGCAAAGAGCGAGAGTTTTGGAATTGCTGGAGCAATTTGAACTCCGCGTAAAATAATATAGTGAATATTTAAAAAATTAAGTCTGGTACAGTTTATTTAGTTAAATCCATAAGTACACTCAGAAAAACAGTTCAAAATCCAATTCAAATTAGTCAATAGAACAGTTATTGATTTAATAGTATTCAAAAATAAATATTTTCAAAACACAAACTCAAAAATAATATTATATTATTTTGTTGTATTTAATGGGATTTGCCGATTGAAATAATAGTTTATCCTACTGAATAATTTCAATAGTGAAAAATATTAATTTTATGGTAGTTTTCTTTTAGTGTAACCATAATGTTTCTTTTTTCTGAGTGTAACACATAATTAATAGAGATAGCAAAGAGCAAGAGCATTCAAAAAGTAAAGAGCTAGAGTGTTCGAATCCGGTAGCATTTAAAAAGCACATAGTAGGAGTTTTAGAATCGAAGCATCATTTAAAAAGCAAAAAGTGAGAGTTCTAAAATCGAGTAAAAAAGCAAAAAGTGAGAGCTTTGGAATCGGAAGCAAAGAGCTATATTTGTGCAATTTCTCGAGCAATGTAAACCCTAAGATATAACCCTAAGATATAACATTTGAGCATAGTTTAAATAGCAGTAGCTTATATGTTTTAATTTATTTGAATTAATAGTATTAATAATAGATTTCTAAAGAACCTAGGCCGAGCTTCTTTTACCATTTGGTGGGACATATAGTTTAATGTCGAATTTGAACTGCGCCAGATCATGAGAACAACCCAAAGATCTCATAAATAAAGCTCACATCAAATGAAAACCTAATTGTACAGTGCTGTGAATATCAAATAGATTTAATGTTAAAGAAATTCGTTAAGGTATATTAAGACTGAGAGACAACAAGATGCGGGGGATATGTACTGCGAGCTTTAGGAATTTGTGACAATTTGTGTAAATGCGAACAAGTTAAAAAGTAACTCTACGAGAAGGTATTTTTTTGTCAGTTTTTATATTTATTTTTTATTTGAAAGACATATACTGTAAGAACAACATCAGCAGAAATAAAAGTAACAGCAGAAGATCTGTAAAATTGGGATACATATAAAGGTAAGAAAATCAACAACTTTACGACCACAATAAACTATTTCAATAGTCAGAACATTCTAGTAATTGGATGCCTTGCCTTCTTTATACACACAACTGTTATAACAACTACTGTTGCATCGTGACGGTTATATAATCGAAATTTCCACTTTCACATGAAAATCGTTGTCTTATGTTTTGTTTCTTGAGATACTTTACACACAAAAACATAAAATAAAACAAATCAAATGGAAAAAAATATTTAAAACGGCATTTAGATAAATAGTACGCAGTAGTTGAAGCAACTTTTAAGTGGTAACTTAAGTGTTTACATTTGAGGCATTATTAAAAATATTTAACAGAATATTAATAATAATATTGCATGTCAACTATCACCTGAACATAATCCCGTAATTTCATGTTTTTGTTTTTAAATTACAAAAAACATTAAATTTCAATACAGTGAATCGTTTCCCATTAATAAAAATAATAACAATAAAATTTTACTTTTATTATTTCTTGAATTCAAAGTAGAAATTTCCTTAGGGTGACGGGATTAGGTACATCTATGTTATATAAAGCTTTTATGAAACCAAAAATTATGAAATACTAAACCGATATTTAGGTCGGTTTCAGATGAAAATAATAGAATATAAAATTCAACCATTTTACTATAAACTTAGTTTTAAAATATGCAAAATAAATAAAATGAAAGAAAACAATGAGAATAAGAAAACAAAGGCAACGAAAAATATTACCTAAATATTGCCGTAAAGCGAGGGTTGTTAAAATTAAAGGTAAACTTACTTTGATATCATGTGGTGACATTTACGACAGTTTTCCATTTATATAATTCGTAAACTGTGAACACGGGAAAGATCTGAAATAAAAACATAAAAAATAAAAAAAGGTTTTTTTGGCATATCAATTGCAAAGTTTACTTAAAAAAATGAAATAAAATATATTTAATAAATACTCAAAATAACAAAAGAGTCAAATTAATTTAAAAAATGCAAATGGCTGCAAACTTATTAAATTAAATTTAAAGTGTGCATATTAAAATTTTAATTTATAATTCTTGGCAATATTAACGATGCTAACTTGAAATAACAGATGTTACATAGATTAAGATTCAGACTTGAATTTGTAGTTAAAACTATGTCTGCAACATTTGCTGGCTTCCCACGCAATGCAATTTGAAATTAATTAAACTCGATTAATTACATCATGACTAGCACTTAGGAAAAGTACGTACTTAAGTGTCTCTATTCTATAAAATGTACTTATTATACATTCTGGCGCATCCTGAGCATAACTTGTCTTTGCGACACACAACAGACATTGACAGTTTGATGACAGTTTCAGTATTTACGGTGGAAGAATAGTATTTTGCACATTAATATGTTGCACTTCACTTAAGTTCCTACTGCTGCGTTATGGTATTTGCTACGACATGCGATGCACTTGAATTAGATATTAAATTAATGCAATTGCTGTGCTGCAATAATTACCACTGACTGCTGCTTTTCAGTTACTTCTAAAACACAGTGGAAAAATGGGTCCTCATAAATCCTTAAATTCAATTTATCACTATTTTTTTTACTAAAAATTCAATTTCTCATTAAAAATCTATTTTTTACTAAAAAATTCAATTAATATTCAATTAGTCAATTTTGACTAAAAATTCAATTTCATTGAAAAAATCAATTTTTCACTAAAAATTCAATTTTTCACTAAAAATTCAATTTTTCACTAAAAATTAAATTTTTCACTAAAAATTGAATTTTTCACTAAAAATCAAATTTAAAATTCAATTTTTCTCTAAAAATTCAAATTTTTACTAAAAATTCAAATTTTCACTAAAAAATTCAAATTTTCACTAAAAATTCAAATTTTCACTAAAAATTCAAATTTTCACTAAAAAATTCAAATTTTCACTAAAAATTCAAATTTTGACTAAAAATTCAAATTTTCACTAAAAATTCAAATTTTCACTAAAAATTCAAATTTTCACTAAAAATTCAAATTTTCACTAAAAATTCAAATTTTCACTAAAAATTCAATTTTTCACTAAAAATTCAATTTTTCACTAAAAATTCAATTTTTCACTAAAAATTCAATTTTTCACTATATATTCAATTTTTCACTAAAAATTAAATTTTTCACTATAAATCAAATTTTCCATTTAAAATTAAATTTTTCTCTAAAAATTTAAATTTTCACTAAAAATTCAATTTTTCACTAAAAATTCAAATTTTCACTAAAAATTCAAATTTTCACTAAAAATTCAATTTTTTAATTAAAATCCATTTTTCACTAAAATTCAATGTTTCAATAAAAACTAATTTTTCACTAAAAATTCAGTTTTTTTTTTTTACTAAAATTTAAATTTTCTGTAAAAATTCAGTAAAAAAAAGTTGTTCACATTTTGCACAGATAAAACTATTTTATTATATTTATTTAGTTAGTTTTTCTTTTTGCCTAACTTTTTTACTACAATAATTTATAATTTTATAATTTATTGAATTTTATGCATTTTATCATTACTTGCCCTAATTTAATAAATTGTTTAATTTGTTTTCTTCCTTCATCCCAACAATATGTGCGTATCACTTGCTGCCAAATTTATTCCGAATTCATTATAAATATTTTATATTGCATTGGCATAAATCGACTGATGCCTACTAATGGCTTCCAACCATTTTTAATATCCATGCAAATTAACCATAAGACCGCTGGTTCGATCGATGGCTGAAATTCTTCCCTTGTGTTTAATTATTTCATTATTTTTGGCAGTTTACGTATGACAAAACCTTCAGTTTGTCGAAAAACAGGTGCAAGAATTTATTTTAAAATTTTTTTATTAAATAAAAAAGTTTTGCTACGACAGCAAAGTTCCATTTATTTTAGAATTTAAAATTCTATAATAAATATTAATTGATTCTAAGTAATGAATAAAATTATTCAGATATCTCTTTCAATTTAATTTCAGTTTTGTGTAAACTATTGAAAGAGCTTTAAAAAACCTTTTTTCATTTTAAATTGCATTTTTGCCAAATAAATTGCATTCTTCTGTTAAAATAGTTTCAATCATGCTTGAGATAGAGTGACGCAAATCTATTTTCATTTATTTCAGCATCGTTTTTTTTTTTGTGTCCATTATATTTACTGTGAATTGAATTTCGAGGAAAAAAAATATTCTTGCACATGAGCCAAATGACGCTAAAGTGTATAAAAAGATATTATTTCGCACACATTTAACTGATATACACACACAGATAAAACTCTAGACACATTACTTTGTTTTTGTTGTTGTTGTTGTACATATCTGACCCAGAAGTAGTTATAAAGAAAATAAGAAATTAAAGAAAATGTTCGAAACAAGACGATTTTTGTGAAGTAGGCGAAAAGTAAATCATTGTTTTCTTAGTTATCATGAAGTAAATGAATATATGATTGAAATGGGGTTTACCCAGAATGGGGTTTTACAGAATCATTTATATGGCTACAATCAAGCATACAGTTGGCAGAATCGTTAGCCTAATTATCACTGTTTATTTATATAGTTTTGGAAAAACATGAACATTCACATGGTTACAACAAACACTCATATAATTGATACAATCATTACCAGTATACGATAAAGAGAGATAAAAATAATAATATGTTTAAGAATATTATTTTACACAACAGATCATGTTTGACTCAATTATTTAAGACAACTACTATTAATTCTTGGCATATCGTTTCTGGTAAACATTTATATAGTTAAAGTAAACATTCAAATGTTTAAAACAATAGTTGAGATAATCGTTATCATTCAACAATATTAAAATATAAACAGTTACATGATTGAGACAATTAACAAATATGTGAATTGATCATTTTAATTTAAAATTTTCAGTTAATTTAAAATTTTGGATTTTATTATTTCGATAGTGAATCTTTTAAAATTGGAATATGAATTAATAAAGATTTTGTAATGTCATGTGGATGTTTATATTTCTGATAATTATCAAAATTGATGGCAAAAACTATTCTCATTTATTTAAATATATTTTCTTATTTTATATGACTATATAATAAACTTTAGAAAATATAAATAAAACAAAATAACACAATTACCCCACAAAATATTACTCACGGTAGTCAAATTGATATATGCAATTGATTACTTGTTTGTAAACTTTTTTGAAAATACTTTAACAACATTATGCTAAAATGTTCAGCAGTCGAGATAACACGTTTCGTTTAATTTTTTTTGTTTTTTGTATTAAATCATTTGGTATTTTATTGTGCATTGAGTATGTAAATATATTTGCAAATAAAAGTCTTTAAAAACTAAAGCAACCCTTTAACAATTTTATTATTTTTTATTTATTGCCTTTCTGGCATATATTTACCAAAGCCTAATGTATGTTGCGGTCTCATGAATAAATATTAACTTGAAGTGCTTGATTTAAAAATGCTTTATTATGACATTTACAAGCATTTTATTTTGCATAATAAATAAATTATCCCAAACCGAGATTTCAACAATGTCACATATATTTATGATGCTAATTCATAATGCTAGTTTCTGTAAATTCGCAAATATATTAATTTAGTGTGGATTTAAAAGTTTATTTTATGTTTAATTACTTACTAAACTACCATAATTATGAATTTCATTTACTAAAAGTTAAATTGGATATAAAATTTACTATACGAAATACAAAATTCAGCTGTACAAAATCTACCTATCAAAAATCTGTTTTTTTCCGAAATACTACACTTTCACTATTAAATTTTCCAAATTGAAGGCTACAGTTTTTTAAAGTTAGAAATATAATTTCTCTGGTCTTTGTCAACCGATTATAATTATAAACTGAGTGAAAGAATGAGTTTTAGAATAACAAATGTTTAAAACTTTAATATTCTATTTACAAATAACCTTTATTTTTACATAAAATAATATTTTTATAGAGGCAGAAATCGCACATTACTTTTGTTCAGCCTACACGAACTAACACTTTTCAAAACGAGTTTTACTTTCCAGTGTAACTAAACTACCAGTCAGTTCGTAATTATAATTTGTTTTGGCTAAATAGTGTTCTCCACTAAACTAGTATGATGGACCCTTTGTCGGCATTGCAACGACATTACTAATGGTGATAGGTATAAGTGTGAAATCATTATAAAAGGATTCACCTGCCTGTGGTGTGCAGTGCTTTGATAATAATAATGATTAATCTGCTCGTCGTTGCATCATATGAGCATATATTACACATTGAAAGGCATATCGTATTTTGTAAATTGTTCATGAATGTAATTTGGAAGTTGTAATTTATGATTATGGCTAGATGATACCTATCAATATAAACCGGCATCGTCCATTTGAATAAACGCATAATCGATTTGTTCAGTTCTTAACTGGAGAATGCTATTGTTGCTGCAAATATACATTATATTTTACTAATGGTTTGAAAAAAATTGTTAAAATTTAAGTATAATATAAAATAACTTCATACTACTTTAATGAAATAAAAAAGTTTTCAATGATATTTCACAATACGCCAAAAATATGTGAACTCATCACACTTGAACTCACCACACTTGAACTTACCACACATGCATTCACTACTCCAAAACCTACCACACCTAAGTTCACCCCATAAAAACATACCACGGCGTAGTAAATTGTTGGCAATGTGAAATACTTTCGAAATGCTGTTGAAATGTAATGGTCAACATTTTCACAGGGTATAATTATCCGGGGAAGAATTGTACGAAAAAGAATGTTTTTTTTTTAGTGAAATGGTAAAATTGTAATTGTGCGAGGAAGGATTCCACGAGAAAGAATTGTTATTGTGAAAAAATTTCTTTGGGGAAGAATTGCTTGAAGAAGAATAATAATCCGGGGAAAATTGTCCGGAGTGTAATTGGCGGTGAATAAATTGTCTCTGGGTAAAAATAGTTTTGGTAGAGAATTATTCTTGTGGTTACTACATTTATAACACGCACTTGTGCTTATATATTATAAAAAGCTAAAAAATAGTTGAATTATTTTTAAAACTTTTAAGACTTGTAAATTAAGTCATAACATAAGAATATACTTGCCGAAAAGAACATGAAATGATTGAGAAATAATAAAATTGAATGCTTAAGTGCAAATATCACTAGCAGTCTACATTAATTTCGGCGAAAAAAGCACAACAAAACCACATAAAAGGCATTTAATACACATATGAAAAATGTTTTCCGAACGAAAAATTAAGAAAGCATTTTCATGTTCATTTTGGTTTTCTGTTAACCGCACACACAACTTCTATAACTTTTTACAAAAAAAGAACCAAAACATCAAATATATCTTATCTCTATTTATAGCACACAACCAATTTCGAAGGCACTCAAAAGAATTACTTAAAAATTGTTAAGTTTTTCAAACATTACATCTATTCGACATCGAAGCCACCATGTGAGTTATCAGAAGTGGATATTTTTACCTTTTTTAAACCCATGAAGTATTTTTACTATTGAAATAATTCAATAGGAAAAATATTATTTCAATCTGTATATCCCTTTAAATTGTACATAATACTATTAAATTATTTTTGAATTTGTATGAAAATATTAATTTTTTGTAAACTATTAAATCTATTGACAAATTCTATAGACAACTTTCAATGAGGTTTTATGAAATATTTTTCTGAGTAAACCAAGATATATTACTTTTAGCTATAAACATATGGACCCATAATCATATACAATTTAAAGTCAATTATAAAATCAGAATCTGTTAATGAATTTAAATTGTCAGGACTTATTTTTTATTTATATATATATATATTATTTTTGTTAGTTACAAATACAGAAAACTGAAAACAAAACTCTGAATGGATTAATGACCAAACTAAAAATAAACTAAGGCCACACAAATCGCTATGCGATAAAATCATATCATGTTAAAACTAAATAAAATAATAAAAAATATTTGAAATATGCATTTCAGTAAATATAGTGTGTTGATTTTCTATTCTATATTGTATTTCGACACATACATTACAATCAATACTGTCGCTGTGGTATCAGGTGCCAACAATTTAGTTATTATTTTGCATGCAACCAAATGAAATTTTTAAATGAGCGGAAATACAAATCGTTGCAAAATAAAATAATACAAAATTTAACAGACCAAACCAGAACCTGCCAAAGCCAGAATAAACCATATCAAAGCCAGACCAAACCATATTATTGATTTTCTTCAAAAAAAGATATATTATTTTAATTAGAATTTATTGTTTAGCATGCTGTGTACTAATAATTATTTTCTTCAAAATTAATTTATTATAATTCTATGTTTAACTTTAGAATTATCGCAAATAAAAATATTTGTGTTAATTACATTTAAATAAATATTGACTGTAGTAAAAATAAAATGCAATTATAGGATTTTTTTATATTTTGTATATATTTTTTGTCTGTTCGTTCTGTTCAGGCGCTTGGATTTGTATCTTTTTTTTAGTACGTAGTAAGTTGTGTTCTGCGAATAAATTTCAAATAACTAAAATTGCAGAAAACTAATCCATTTCAATACAGTTTGATCAACATGTAGCAAACTTATTTCTAAAACATTGTAGTTTAAAATCAAGTTTAATAAATACAAACGCATAAATGTAAAATGTGGTTGAACTACATTTTTCAAAACAAATACATAAATGCTCTCATACTACATTAATTTCCTCTGTGTACAAAAAGTAAAAAACGTTAGTTATTGAGTTTTTGTGAAGTAATATTTGGATTAAGTATGTGAAGAATTTGGATTAAGTAATGCTTATATGTTTAAGTAATGTTTAGTAATGTTTTAGTAATGTTTAGGTAATATTTTGGAAAGTTTATGTAATTTTTATGTAATGTTTAAATAATGTTTAAGTAATGTTTAAATAATGTTTAAGTAATGTTTAAGTAATGTTTAAGTAATGTTTAAGTAATGCTTAAGTAATGTTTAAGTAATGTTTATTAAATGTTTAAGTAATGTTAAAGTAATGTTAAAGTAATGTTTAAGTAATGTTTATTAAATGTTTAAGTAATGTTAAAGTAATGTTTAAGTAATGTTTAAGTAATGTTTAAGTAAATTTAAGTAATGTTTGAGTAACGTTTAAGTAATGTTTAAGTAATGTTTAAGTAATGTTTAAGTAATGTTTCAGTTATGTTTAAGTAATGTTTAAGTAATGTTTATTAAATGTTTAAGTAATGTTAAAGTAATGTTAAAGTAATGTTTAAGTAATGTTAAAGTAATGTTTAAGTAATGTTTGAGTAACGTTTAAGTAATGTATAAGTAATGCTAAAGTAATTTTAAGGAAATGTTTATTAAATGTTTAAGTAATGTTAAAGTAATGTTAAATTAATGTTTAAGTAATGTTTAAGTAATGTTTAAGTAATATTTAAAAAAAGTAATGTTTAAAAAATGAAATGTTTAAAAAAAGTAATGTATAAAAAAAAGTAATGTATACGATTATGTACCATAGTTTTTAAACAGATAAATATTTGGAACAGAAAAAAAACCATTAATATGATGAATTATTCATAAATATTATGAATTTTTTCTCCAACTACCAGATTCCTCATATTGATACCACCGATCATTAAATGACATTTTGATCAATGCATTCATTATATATAAGAACGTCATCATACTATTAATGAACGAAATATTCAGTATAATGATTTTTGATTCGTCATATTGTTAAAAATAGTTTTTTTTTTTTTATTTTATTCAAAAAAAAAAATTTAATGTTTGAGAATGTTTGACTTGTTAAATGTTTGACTTATTAAAAATTAAAAATCCGATAAACTTTTATTTTCGAAAAAAATTATAAAAAAAATATTTTTTTTTGGAAAAAAATTATTGAATTTGATTTAGATTTGGTTTTTGAATTTTGATGTACATATATGTTGTATTTTATGTAATTTTTCATTCATATGATCAAACGTATTCTTCACATAAAAATATCAGGTTACCAAGCCTTCATCATATTTATGATAGCATTCATAAAATTGATGTCGAAAGTCATTAATATTATAAATGGTTCTTAAATATTGTTACGAAAAGAGGTAATTTGCCCCACCGTGCAAGCATTCAACAATAATAAATGAGACGCAAGACAATTCAGCGCACTAAGCAATGTGTTAGAAAGAGACGGAAGATCATTCAGCGTACTGGGCAATGTGCGAGAAAGAGAGGGAAGATCAGCGCATTAAAACACATGAGTGCGAATGAGATGCCAATAGCATGCGTCATTCACGAAACGAGTAGAAGGTTCTCGAAACAAGTCGAAGCTTGTCGAAACGTGTCGAACTGATGCATGCAGTATATAAGGGAGCCGCATCTGAGGTACTTGACTTCAGTAATGATTGTAAAGTGGTCGAGTGCATGTCGTGTGATAAATGTCAAGTTAAATTGTGGACATGCAGCAGTTGTTAGAATTTGTTATTAGTAAAGTTGTTTATTAAAGTGAATTAATAAAGTTAATTGTTATAATTTAAACCAAACATAAGAATGTTTTTATTTTGTACACAATCCAGCGATACGAACTCGTAGAACAGTTTTCCGTAGACTGAATTTTCGTAACAATATAATGAAATATTGGTTGAAGAACGGAATTCATAAATATGATATACATTTTTTCTGTGTTTACATTAAACCAAAATTGTATATTTTTTAAAAATAGTTGTGTATGTAAATACTCAATAATCACACAAGTTGAATTTTTCCATTATGGCAGTTATATTTTTATATTTTTTATCGTACCCTCCTGTACCTCAATATTCCTTAACAGTGGCACACTGTCTTTGACAGTTTCTCAATTACTATAAAGCATACTTAAGAAAGTCGTAAAGTAACATTTAATGATGGTGAAAATTAATGCGTGTGTTAAGTTGCACGCAATAAAATTCATAACCAAGAACAATGCGCAATACAAAGCATGATACAAATGAAAACATCAACAGCAATGCTGTGGAAAATTAAGTTAAAAATATATAAATATTTTTGTTACTTTTTTTTTTTGATAAGTAAATCAATTTAACTTAACGATGTGAAAATAATGTGCGAATTGAAAACTCAATAATATTAAAGTATGCTCAAATGTGTTTAAGTCTAGTGATAAATTGTAAATTAAAATATCAAAAATAATATTACAGTACATCAACCAGAAATTTCCACTTGAATAGAATCTAAAACATAAAACAGAAAATATATCAAACTGCTAGAAATAGCATTTCATTGGTGAATATATTTTTAAGTGTTTTAATCTCGCTGTATAAATCCACTTTATTTGGGATGGGGATGCGCAATTAAATTACGTTGCAAACTTACAAAATAATGCTAGGCTACAGAACCGCATTTAGTAGTGCTTGCACTCGAAAATATAATACAAACTACGAACCGATTAGCATTCATTCAGAACGATGAGTTCAGATTTTCAAATTACATAAACCAACCATAATTCGCTATATTTTAGTATTGATGTAATTTGTAGTATTTCTATGGAAATTATTCTGATGTTTTTGTGATATTATACTTTATATGAATACTGGGTGTTTAGTAAATTGATTTTCACTCATTACTAAAAGGTTTAACGTGACCGTAAGCAGAAGTGGTTCTTTTTTTTTATTTTCATCGGTTCCAATTGGGTTCGATTGGAGCTGTTACAATAAATGTTACTGTGCAATATATTATAAAGAAGATTTCTTCATAAACTAAAATAATTAAAATTAGTAGATGGGAAAATAAAATGAATATTTGTGAATTGATTATATTTGTATTCGTCTAAATAATTTTTGGTTAATAATTCCAAACAACATTCAATTATATACATCGAGAAAATGTATGTAGTAAAATGTTCTACATGAATGTATTTGATTTTGGATTATAGTTTTACACATTTTTTTTTGTAGTGTTTCAACATTTTTGTATTTAATTTAATTTTACTACACAATGTATTCAAAATTCAAATTCTACATTTTGCTAAAACTGTATTTTATATATGACGAGAATTTTGTATTTATTTTTGTTTAATAAACCATTTTTTAAGTAAACGGTTCATTTTCTATAATATACTGAAGAAAATAAATATTTGTAAAAAAAAATTTCTGAGTAATGAGGTTTTCGTTGTACGTTGGATTTTCTTAAATTTTATTTTCAGTGTTTTTATTCTTTCGTTTTTATTTTACTTTTCTTTCAAATTTATTTGTTAGTGTTTTTGATCTTTTTTTGTTTTGGTTTTTCTTTTTATTTATGTTTTAACCTTTTGTGTTTTTTCCCGTTTTTATTTTTTTTTTGTTCTGTTTGTATTTGATTATGTTTTTAAGATTGACATAATTTTTTATCTCTTGTTTTTACCTTTTTTGTTGTTTTTGCATTCTTTGGTTTTCATTTTTTGCTTTTTTGTCAAATCCCAACCCCATGTTCCTCCGACTCCATAGTGTCCTGGTGCAAAATTTCAGTCAAATCGGTTCACCAAAAAAATGAAAGTATTTTTGAAAATCTGATTTGATATTTTGGCTTTTAAATAAATATAGAATGCAGTAATAAAATAACAATATTTTATTTTTCCTTTATTTTTATGAAGTCTAAAATTATTATAAAGTAATTTTTTACCTTTTTTTAAAAGTGAAAGAAATGCATAATGTGGAAAAATAAATGCAGATGTATTGTTTTTCATTGAAATATTGTGCAATAAATGAAGAATGTGGTAAAAAATGAATGCAGATTATTCGCTTTAAGACTAATACAGATATGTATTAAACTAATACATTTACATATTTCTGAAAGTAAAAATAAATATAAAATGTAGTGGATTTTCATAGAAAAGTAGTAACATTTTGTATATAAATGTAGTAAAAGTATATAGTTGTTTTCTAAAAACAAATACATTTACATTTGGCTATTAGATAAAATACATATGCATTTTTATGTAGTATTTATTGAAATGTTGTGTATTAATATGGTCATTTTTTACAGTTAAATGTGGATAACATTTCGATTTATTTATATTTGTATATCTGATTTATCGAGATGAAAACATTTTAAAATACATAAAAATACCTTTTCGTATAATTCAAGAGGTATTTATTATTCGCTTTAATTTCATATTAGAGAACGTGTCGCATTTAATGCATCACTTTAGGATGTTAAAAATGAATTGTGGAATACTAAATATCAGAGTATAAACAAATATACATTTGAGAATTTTACAAACACCGACTATTCAAAAGCATTGCAATGCAGTGTTAAGTCATGGATGTCACTTGTAAAATGCAAAATACTTTAGCCATTTCAAGCTCGTTCTGAGCAAAGTGCACTTAACCTTGTATTTGCATAACCTGACGACGATGCCGCCGCGTTGCCAGGAGAAAATTTGTGTAAAGACGGGAATTTTATATAAGTTACGGCAACTTCAAATATTGCACAAGGTTGCAAATACAGAGATTTGTAGAACATGTTGCATGACTACTTAAATAATTTAATATTTTAATGAAATTTATAACCAAATTAAATCAAACCAATATTTGACCTTACTAACATTAATTAAATTATGTTTGTTTAATATATTAAATAATTAAAATTAATTATTAATATTAAAATACAACTGTAATAATTATTTTTAATTTTTTGTTTATAAATATATTTTAATTAAAATAAAAATATTAACAAATATTTTAATAATACGATTAATTAAAATGATACATTACAATGTTTTTTTTTAATAATTTCGATGCAAGTAATGCAAATATTAAAAAAAATCAGTGAAAAATATGAATGTAAATGGAATAGGCTTACAGTGGGAAGAGTTCGTCTGTGAAATACTAAACACCAGTTGTGAAGACATAAAAAGTACAACTACAATTAGAGTAAATATTTATTTATTTAAATTTTTAATTTTTTTTTTTTTAACTAATATTTTTTAACAAAAAAAAATATTTTTTTAGTGAACATTTTAATTTTTTTTCAATATTTAAATTTTTACTGAAATATTAATATGTTTATTGAAATTTTAATTTATAACTAGTCAAAATTTGTGTTGTTATTGTAATATTTTTTAACAATAAATCTCAACTCAACTCCAAATTTTGAACACATCTAACAGAATTTCATCTATCTGTCATTTTGACACCATTTCCTCTAAGCCTTTTGGCAACTCCGCCACCACCTCAAGACACTTTTCTATTACGTGACATAAATTAGCGCATTTTCAGCACAACGAAAACAAAAAGTCAGTAAATAAAGACAAAAGAACTGCACAGTAAACACTGTATGCGAAGCATGCATGGCATCCGTTTATTTGCAGACACTTTTACAGCAGCACGTATTACAAAAGTCAAACATTTTAAGTGGAACCTGTCGGCAAAATAATGCGGTGATGTCAACTCATTTATTGTGCTGACACCTTTTTGATCTGCACTATACACACCAAGCCAAGCCAACTCAACCCACATTGATGAATGACAAAATGGTTGTGCTAAATAAGAACTAAGAGAAATATACAAGGAGGAGTTTGGAGTAAGCGACAAAAATAATGTCTTAATTTAATATAAAATAAACGTGACCAGGTGTGGGGTTAATGACAAAAACAGCAAAGGTTATAAAATGACCGATAATCAAAAAGAGTCAGGAGAATTAACGCACAACTTAGAAATTATTAAAAAAAAATAATATTTTCAGTTATTTTTTAAATTTAATTTCTTTAAAAGTATAAAAACTATTTAATTTAATTTCTTTATTACATATTTTTAATACCATACACTACTTTGTTACAAGATATAAATTATTCGGAATAAAATTTTAAAACTCCAAATGTCCGTAAATTCCGTTCAATTGTTTAGTTTTTTCATATCATTTAAATTTTTCACTTTTCATAACAATTGCAAACCCGATTGGATCATTTTAAACAATACCAATTTTAAATTGTGTGTACACAACAATTTATCCCATCAAATATTTACATTTTAAATACGGATAATTCTAACTGATAGAACCAAATAACTCTGCACTGAATAAAGCAAATCTAACCAAATACCTCTGCACTGAATAGAACAAATGTACACAGAAAATATTTTTGGTGGCGTCTCATTAGTGAAGAGCACTTGTAAGAACAAGTCGTTCTTGTTCTTGCTCTTATTGTTACAGGGTCGTTCATGTACTTGCTGGAATGCCGATCTAATTCTTGAAAAAACTAAAAAGACAGAAACCGTATTTTTGCATCATTACTAATATCAATAATTTATTGACTATGCTTTAGAATGCAATTGCAAAAAAAATAATTTTTGTAACATGTATATGTTCATCATAATAATAGATGTGACAATTATAATGATTTTTTTTTTGTCTGTGTAGTCACACTCCACATTAATTTTGCATTAGCATGTGTTTAATTCAAAATGTGAAACACAAAATAAAAACAAATATCGCCATTATCATAATATTTGAATTAAATGTGTGTAAAATAATATACAAACATGCATTATTTATTTAAAACTATACAACTAGATAAACCATCAACTATTTTCAATATTTAATATAGCATTGATGAAAACAATGTTTGTACACACAATTTAAGGCTTGTTGTCATTGCACTTAATGTGGAAATTGAATATATGATAAAACGTAGGTGATTTTATATAATATTTTACGCATTGCACAAGTTCAAAATTAGTATTTATCTAGTTTGTTCATAGAACATCAGAATGAAAAAATATATTAAAATCTAATCAAATATAATCAAAACTAATCAAATCTAATCAAATCTAATCAAATCTAATCATATCTAATCAAATCTAATCAAATCTAATCAAATCTAATCAAATCTAAACAAATCTAATCAAATCTAATCAAATCTAATCAAATCTAATCAAATCTAATCAAATCTAATCAAATCTAATCAAATCTAATCAAATCTAATCAAATCTAATAAAATCTAATCAAATCTAATCAAATCTAATCAAATCTAATCAAATCTAATCAAATCTAATCTAATCTAATCAAATCTAATCAAATGTAATCAAATCTAATCAAATGTAATCAAATCTAATCAAATTTAATCAAATCTAATCAAATCAAATCTAATCAAATCTAATCAAATCTAATTAAATCTGATCAAATCTAATCAAATCTAATCAAATCTAATCAAATCTAATCTAATCAAATCTAATCAAATCTAATTAAATCTAATCAATTCTAATCAAATCTAATCAAATCTAATCAAATCTAATCAAATCTAATCTAATCTAATCTAATCAAATCAAATCAAATCTAATCAAATCTAATCTAATCTAATCTAATCAAATCTAATCAAATCTAATCAAATCTAATCAAATCTAATCAAATCTAATCAAATCTAATCAAATCTAATTAAATCTAATCAAATCTAATCAAATCTAATCAAATCTAGTCAAATCTAATCAAATCTAATCAAATCTAATCAAATCTAATCAAATCTAATCAAATCTAATCTAATCAAATCTAATCAAACCTAATCAAATCTGATCAAATCTAATCGAATAAAATCTAATCAAATCAAATCTAATCAAATCTAATCAAATCTAATCAAATCTAATCAAATCTAATCAAATCTAATCAAATCTAATCAAATCTAATCAAATCTAATCAAATCTAATCAAATCTAATCAAATCTAATCAAATCTAATCAAATCTAATCAAATCTAATCAAATCTAATCAAATCTAACCAAATCTAATCAAATCTAATCAAATCTAATCAAATCTAATCAAATCTAATCAAATCTAATCAAATCTAATCAAATCTAATCAAATCTAATCAAATCTAATCAAATCTAATCAAATCTAATCAAATCTAATCAAATCTAATCAAATCTAATCAAATCTAATCAAATCTAATCAAATCTAATCAAATCTAATCAAATCTAATCAAATCTAATCAAATCTAATCAAATCTAATCAAATCTAATCAAATCTAATCAAATCTAATCAAATCTAATCAAATCTAATCAAATCTAATCAAATCTAATCAAATCAAATCAAATCTAATCAAATCTAAGCAAATCTAATCAAATCTAATCAAATCTAATCAAATCTAATCAAATCTAATCAAATCTAATCAAATCTAATCAAATCTAATCAAATCTAATCAAATCTAATCTAAGCAAATATAATCAAATCTAATGAAATCTTATCAAATCTAATCAAATCATATATAATCAAATTGAAAACTTAAATTGAGAGTCAAATATTGACTTTACTAAAAAGAAGGAGTCATATATCAGTTTCATGCTTTTTTGACTTAAAGCAGGATATTTCTTGGTTATGAAAAAACCTATCTTTCTTTTAAATTCGAAAGCACAGCAAATTTTAATTTAATTATTATTTTTAAGGATCAATTCAAATAGCACCATATGTAATATAGTGCAAAAATTAAATTAAACCAAAACATTCTGAATTGTTGCAATTAAAAGTAACAAGCTTTACATCAAATTAAACAATAAAAATCCCAGACACCTTTCAAAGGCTACCGAAATGAACATTCTTCAGAATCATTGAGAAAAAAAATTCTGATGACTGCTGGCGATGCTACAATTTGACAGTGCATGGTGAAAATTCGTTTTTACATGAAAGCATAACAAAAATATTAAAATGAGGCGAAGAACTCTTAAAAGTGTCGCCCTGTGGCGAAAGCTGTAATTTATCACAGCTCGCGTTTCCTTTGAACTTGGCTGCTTTTCAGCATACAAAATAGCAAACTGCCGTATTGCAAACTGCCTTCCTTATTCTGCATTGCGAGCACAGCCATACAGCCACTCGCAACATGCTTATAGCTGTTTTAACTACGTTGATGGCGATAACGACATGACGACGATGGTGATGGCGATGACGATGATGAGCAGCGCAAAGTCAGCATGTCGCAAGCACCAAAACTGTACTTTGCGACAGTTTAAACCGTAACTGTATCTGATATGATGCGGTCATGTAGTAACCACAAAAATATTATCAGATTTAAAAGTCAAAATATTGAAACGCTTTTAAATTTATAATGCGATAAAATACGTTTATACAAAACATAATTTATTCAGCAGCACTACATTATTTATAAAAAACTATACTAACTAAAAATTATTTATTATTACATTATACGATACTCTATTTTTTTCTGTAACTCTCCGTATTTTATTTTACTATGTTTTAATGATTTAGAGTACACGGTTGAATGTATTTCCGGTTCCAAGTTTTGCCTTCTGCAGCTTCCATCATTATTTTTCATTTTGACACATTATGTCGGCATGAAGACATCTGCTGTCTGTGACACATTTGCGCTTGCATTGCTCTCATTCCATGAAAATTGGTTTCACAACAGCAGTGCAGTTTCTATAATAAGTTTTTGTGTCCTACATAGGGACAAATTGCTGCAGGACTTTATATAATTTGTATGAAATCAATATGTGCTAATGTAAAATATAAAGTATATATTAAAATATATTGTGCAGATTAATTCGAAATTATTGAGTAAAATATTTAAGATTTCTGAAAATTGACAATATTGATTATAAAATCAGGACTGATTATGAATTATACAAAATCTGAGTAAATTATTGATGTGAGATTACCAGAACGAAAAATTTCCGGAAAAAAACAAAAAAACTTTATATTAAATTCATATGCATTTTTAATTGAATATATATTTTTTACTACACTAAGTAGTGGTTATTGTAATTTAGAAAATTCCTATACAAAATATTGATATATTTATATTGAAAATACAAATAATAATACATTATGTATTAATTTAAACGTCCACAAATATAGACAAAAAATGCATTTATTTTTGAAACATTCTGCTTTGATTTTACTTTATTAAACTAAATAAAAAAATATAAGAAATTAATATGTTTTTCTTATATTTTTACTACATTCTGTTATAAATATGTTATAAATAACTACTGCATATTGGGTTTTGTACATATCTGCTTACATTCTTAGAGCGTCTATTGCATTTTTAAATGGACTTCAAAATATTTTAAAATATGTAAAAAAAAAAAACAGACCACAGTACAATAAGTAAAAAAGGGCTTTCGTATATATCTGCTTACATTCTCAGTACGTCCGCTGTGTATTCATATAAACTTAAAAAAATAATAATATGAAAAACATATATTGAGAAAAAGAGCTTCTAATACATTGTGTAGTAAAATAATGTCCAATAAATACAAATTTACCTACTTGTTAAGTTAATGTAGTAAACTACAAAAAAAACTGCAAAATAACATTCAAATGAAATAACACCCAGAAAATCATATTAAAAAATAATGAAAATATGGTTTGGGTATATATTACACTGATTGTGGGTTATCTTATTACGTATTAATTCCTAGTTTTATGTACTATATATTTTTTTGTATTGATAAATTTAATTCATTTTTAATCGAACATTCGTAATGACTTAGTATCATCGATCTGTCATCCACAAAACTACGTTGACGAGTAGTTGAATTTTTCAATAAAAATCAATGATTATAATTCCATGCAATTGGCCGCGTTAACATCACTGACATTTGACATAACCAACCAGTCATTTGTTCATGACATATTGTGTAAATTAAATTCAACTCAACATTACTATGTGCTTTTATAAAAAAATGTATATCATTTCACATAGTTTTTGACACTAGCCGCAAGTACCCACTGGGCAAATTATTTACATTCATTAAAAGTGGCGATAAATTGAACTTTGTGATGTGTATATATCCAAGATATAATGTATTAAAATTCAAATAAATAAGAGATAAAAACAAAAAAGAATATTTTTCATTAAATGCATATTTAATAAAATTTCTAACTAATAAAACATTGTATAAAGAATGCTGTAGTACTTTCTTAACTTTTCAATATTTAAAAAAATAATCATTAAAAATTTTAGTTTTTCATTTCTAGACTATCATTCCTATTGTTAAAATATTTAAAATAGGAATGCACTCAACAAATATGGCAATGTTGCGGACTAATTGAAATGATGAAATAATAATCACAGCTATTGAATGTATTATTGAAACTTTTTCGTTATTTTTTCCACATCTGGTTGAATGCATTTAATTAAATTTGTTTTTCCATAAAAAGTTGGCATTACTTTTTTTTCTCATATGCTAATATGTTTTTTGTTATGTGGTTAAAGATTAATTTTGATTTAAATGTTATTAAACAATTTGCAGCAAACCAATTATTGTAGGTATAAGTAAATACGGAGTAAAATGATGCATTTTAAAATTTAATTTTCGTATTTTTAATAGACATTTTTGCAATTTGATACCACTTTATTATATATAAGATTTTGTGTTTTTATTAACATTACTAATTGTTTTGAATAAACTTTTAGCAATGTGCATTAGTAATTTGTATGAGTCCAGTGAGGCAACCAATGACTATTTTTTTTGTAATACGAAATATTTTTTGACGTTTTATTTGTTAACTACTTTGAACTACATTTAACTATTTGGTACTACTTTTTGTTATTACTATTTATAATTCACAGAATGAATGTGGCAATGTAACAAAAGAAGTACTCAAAGCCTTTAAGGCTTTAAGGTTTATAATACTTTGTTCTGCTTTCTTTAATTGTGTTTTACTTGTATTACTTTGTACGACTTTGGCGACTTTGCACTTATACTACTAAGTACTTCTTTGCAATACTGTGTACTACTTTTGCATTATTTTAAAGTACTTTAAATTAAATTATACTTTTCCCTGCTATACTGTTTTATACAACTTTGTATTACTTTGTACTGATTTGACTACATTGTACTACTTTGCACTACTTTGTACTACATTCACCATTTTGCAATACTATGTACTACTTTGCAATATTTTATTCTATTATGCCCTGCTTTGTTGTATTTTGTACTACTTAGTATTATTTTGTACTACTTTGATGACTTTGTACTACTTTTTACTACTATTTTTGCTACTTTGTACTACTTTATACTACTTTATAACACTTTGTACAAATTTGTTGGTTTACGTATTAACGCTAACACTATATTTAATATTCAAAAACATAGTATGAAATATTAATTAGAATCTTGGGGTCCAACAGAATATCAAACTTAGATAGCGGATTTTGATTGTTGTGCTACGTTATTAGACATGATTGTTGTGCAGCGTTATTAGACAGAATGATGTTTGCAAAAAAATTATATGCAAACATCAAAGCATTATCGATTTTGTAAATTAGGTTATATAAATTATTGCCATTCTTAAACCAATTTTCACTTCAAATAAAAAAGAATACCTTCTATTTGATACCTATTTCATGATTTTTTAAATTTTATTTGATTTGTAGTTAAGTTCTACTGGCCCAACTATGAAAAAAAAATGCCTTAAAATTATCTTACAACACACGCTATACAATACCAAATAGAAGTATTATGTATGGTAAGAAAAAAAAAAGATATTCTATTTTGTACAATATTATTTTTTTGTACGGTATTTTTATATTATTACTGCAGTTACCTTTCTTAAGCCAGCTTATCGAGCTGTGGCACAACTTCTGATGGGATTTGTCGTTGGGCTGGCATACTGGACGAGAAAGTTAGCAAGGTGTTTAAATGGATTAACTTTCGTATGTAATACTAAGCACATAAATACAAAATAAATGTCCGAAAAGGTTGTCGGTATCATATCTTTCGGTTATGGTTGAAGTAAATGCGTGTGTGTGTGTAGAGAAAACCTTCAGTTAAGTCAATTCTCAATTATTTTACAATCAATTTTATTGCTCCATACTAAAAATCTACGAGAAAGAATTCTACGGGAATGCATTCTACGAGGAAGAATTCTACTTGGAAAAATTATACGGGGAAAAATTAAGGGGGAACAACTCGGAAGAATTGTCGTTAAGACAAGCAATTTTGACAGATTTTAATTTTTGTTTTGGTTACGACATTTTTAACACCAATTTAAAACATCCACAGCGAATCATGGGTCCCTGCTAGTGAGTTATAAAAATACCTGGCAATTGAACTATAAGATTTTGGAGTATTCGATTAGTTTTTTTTTTATTATCAGAACGTATAACATTTGGTTTAAATTACCAAGAATACCAAGAAACTATGCTGATTTATAAATTGAGAAACGTGTAATTCATATAACATCATAAAGAAATAACATGTCAGATATAACAAAAATAAATACTGCCTTGTTACAATAAAACTATTTTCATCCCACTGGTTACATTTTTATGATTATATGTATATTCTTTTATTGTTGCAAACATACCACATGTGTAGTATATAGAGTACATAGATTTATGAAAATCTAAATGGTTATATTCTCCGAAAAGATTTAATGAGCCACTGGGGACCTATTTATATAAGTGCTTATTGTATTAAGTGACAATGTCTGCTTGCATATGCTCAGGTTTCCACTGTATAGTATCCATTAAATGTGTTAGTAAATTGCATCTTTTCACACAATTGCGTATAATGCCGCAGTAAAAGGAGATTTTGTCCCCATGGCAACGCAATAACTATTCAGTGGTTTTATGTTTCAACACCATTGTATGCAGACAATATGCACTAAGAAATATATTAAGCATTAGGCAGACAAAAAATGGGATTTAATAAAACAAGAATAATTGGTTATTCAAGACAAAAACATTTCAAATAATATTTTATATGATAAAAAAAAGCTGTCCAAAACATTACTTTGCAGGCATAACATATATGTTTAGAACTTTTAAACATAATTATAATTGCATTATATACAATTTTATTATTAAACATATGATTGTTTTCATTCAAACGAATATATGTTTAAAATGAATAATTTTAGATGATATATTTTAGATAATTTTAGAAATACAATTGTGTTTGGATATGTAAAGATTATGGAAATTCTGTATTTTTTTTTTCATTCTATCTTCAACTAATCTGCATTTTATTAAATTTATTTTGAAAAACAATTTCGTTACAGTTGATGCCGATATTAAAACGAAACCAAAAGTATTACGATAGGTCGCAGTTTTTGCTCTGACCCAGTCACAACAGAGTAACCTAATCAAACACAAACAAGTGCTTCACATAAAAGCACAATCACTCCATAGATTTACGGTTCGACGCTTTTGTGGCTGACTGTTGGATTGTGTTGGGTTGTAATGGAAAACAAAGTGGGGTGGACAATCGATTGTCGGCCAACTTTCGTCCACGTGTATTGTACTCAATAAGATTTAAAATAAAAATAAATAAATAAAACATTCTAAAGGATTTCTGTTCACTTTGAGTTTATTTACATTGGTCATCAGTAAGGTAGAATTTCAACTTTACATAGAATCATTCACCTGTATATTAAGTTAAATTTTATGCTTTCCACGAAAAATCTTTTCTGTTGAATTGACAATACTGGAATAGTAGGTAATTTAAAAAGCAAAAAAACAAAACAGACACAAACTTTGAATGTACAATTTTGAACTTTGTTTAGGTCTATGCAAATAGGTAACTTGTATTCTTGTGTTTGAATTTTATGTATTTAGGACATGTCCGTGAATTGTAGAAATCATGTAAATTAAAATAATAAAAATCGAATGAAAATTTTAAGAACACTGTTTAAATATTGTAAATTTTTATTTATTTCATTTTTTATTATATGGTATATTTAAGAAAGAGATACTTCCAAATTTTAATCTCTTTAATAAAATATTTAAATATTTTGAATAATTTTTTTTATATTTGTGCTGCATTAATTATTATTAGTCATTGTGGTACATATAATCAATTTGAAAAAAATCATAAAAGAAATATATTTGATAAAAGTTTTCTTTGATGTACTGGTACGTGCTTATCCGAAAAATTGTTTTTTTTTTCGCTGAAATTTTATTTCAACTTTTATTTCTACAATATAAAAGAATTTTGGGGAGGAGTAGCTACATTTGAAAATGATTACGTTTTAAAAAAAAACATATACAAAAGCATAAAGCCACGACAAAGCAGTAAGTAACCCAGCAACCAACTTCGCAGTTTACGCTGAGGTGTTATATTAATTGTATAAAAATAATGGTAAAAAACAGGTAAAGTCATGACTGAATTTTAGTAATTATACAATTCTGAATTGAAAGCTATACTATTAACAAATCAGAAAAATTAAGTGTAATTTTGAAATTCTTTTTGAAATTCAACACAAGTCAATTTTAATTAAGAAATTTTATAATTTTCAAAATACATCAATTCGACGCCTTTTACGAAAACTCACACGTTTCATTTTGATTACGAAAAGCAGTACATTTTCGTAACTACGAAATAAACAAAATTTTTTTCAGTCTTAATTCTGAACTTACTTTATACAAAATTAAGTATGTCATAATGTATAATCGCATTTATCTAATTTATCCGATCAACATATCATTAAAAACCGGATTATAACACAAAATTTGGCGTAATTTTCACGTGCAGTTTTGCAGTATCACCGACGATAAGTTTAGTTAACCCACGCAAATACTCACATTTTTATTATTATATCCATGAGAGGAAGCATATACATTTTTCGCCACGAAAAAACAACACTTTTATATTAAGCAACGTTAAAAAGCATATTTATCTGCTCTGAATAGCTGTTTTCTGCTGGGAAATCATATAATTTTAATTCCTTAAATCATTTACCCAAAGATAGCATATGGAGCAAAACAATTCTGAAGTGCGGAATTGTCAGTAATTGCAATTGAGAGAAATATAATCTGGTGATTTCTGAAATTTATTGTTGAATTTTTTAACAATTTTTGATAACAAAAATCAAAAAGAATTTATTCCACAAAACTAAAAATAATCGAATTCTGGAACAACAAAAAACACAATTAAACCTGAGGAATGATTGATTTAATCATAAAGTATAACAAATTAATGCGGTACACAGACTCAACCAATGAGATCATCACCCGAGTTGTTAGTGATAATAATTATTATAATTATTATTCTAAAGTTTTTTCAAAGTTTGCATTACACACAAATTTAGAATTATTAAGTTTAATTTATTTTATTAATATAACATTTTTATGTTATATTAATTCATTAGTTTTATCAACATTTATCAACTAACATTAATGGCTATGCAGTATTTAAACCAGCGCTTGTCTGGACTCCCATGAGTGCTGTTAAAATGTTCTGCAATTTTTTGACTGAGGGTACGAGACCATTTAATGTAATGGGCGAAGGCATATTCATTAGTGTAGACATTTCTCTGTAGTAATAGCGGGTCCGACAATGTCTGCCTTTGTAGAAAAAAACACAAGTTTTCTATCTTCGGCTGAACAATGAAATGCAAAGAATAACAGCTGGAACACAGGATTCGTAGGTTTTTTGTGTTAATGAACATTATGGGAATCAGATGACGTTTTCTACAAAGCATGAGGTGAATATACAAAAGAACAAAAAATACAAAACGTAGACAACTGAAACACAAAACATCTCATGTAAAGGTGAATATGTAAATATACATTTACACCGATGGTATGGTATTGCCAGCCAATTGCAAATACTCTCAACTACAAATAACATAATATGGCAACATTGCAGCAATATTGGGGTATCATTGGGGAAACATAGGAGTAACATTGGGGTAACATTGTGCCACATTGGATTGAAAAAAGTCAACATAAAATTTTCACTTGAATGCAATTTAATAACTGCAAATAATCGCAAGTTTATGCAAACTAGTGTTACCAGATTTGCTCAAGTTCAATGATGCAGAATTATACGTATGTGGCTTGTGCACATATATTGCGCGAATATATTTTTGAAAATATATTTCAGCTTCTGCAAACATGAAATTGTAATATAATATATTGATATAAAACTGTTACCAACTGCATAGTACAAAAAATTAATTAAAACATCAAAAACCTAATAAAAATAAAAAAATCTAACAAAAATATATAAAAAAAAAATCAAAATAAAGCATCAAAATACGGAAATTAAAAACGTTTCCTCTTTTGCAGGAGCGTTCGTAAATTTCAATTCGCATTTAGCCCGAGGATCTTTAAAATTGAAATATTATGAATATGATAACCCCACAGCATCCAACTGAATTTGTAGAAAAACCAAATGTGCTCTTGACTTTGGCAATTTCCTGCCTTATATCAAATGATCAACACATGCGTTACATAAAAAGGACCCTCAAAAGCCCTATAGGGTATGAGCGTCAACGCACGTACGATAACAGTTAATTATATAAGCAGTTTAGCTTATCTAAGAGATGTCTATGTGTCATAAATTAGTGAATGTGTCCGTAAAAAGGGTAACCGCAGCAAAAACAAGCCGCATTGAACAATGCTAAATAATCTCACCATATTTGAGATTAAAAGCTAGTTTTTTTTTTGCAAAATAAATATATATTTAAATATGGCAGTAGAAATAATAATGTACTGACAGCAGCACTGACAGCAGCATTGATATTTTCTTTCACTCATTCAGTGGTTGTTGGATGTTAGTTGAGGCCGTTACTGATGAGGTGAAACGATGAATAACTCAAATATATAAAGAAAAATACTCATAAATAATGAAACAAGTGGTGACAAATGAGAAAATAGAGTAGGGTATATTATTTATGTGGTAACTGTTGGGTGTTGCTGTCCTTTATAAAATTTGCAATAAAGCGCTGTATATAAACTGTTGAAATATATTTGAAAAAAATATGACTTTACGAGAATTGTTTTACATTAACACACAGAAAAAAAAGTTCATACTATTAATGAATTTGTTCATCAATTTTATGAATTTTTCATTGTTACTCAACCAATGACCAAATTCATCGAATTTATGAATCGTTCATAAAACCGTAATGAAAAAAATCATAATATTGATGAACGCATGCATAATATTTATGAAAAATGCATGATATTTATGAACTATTAAAGTATTTAAAAATAAAAAAAAATATATATATATTTTTTTTTATTTTATTATATTAATTTTTTTTTATTTCATTTAGTATTTTAATTTACTTTTTTTATTTAATTAGTTACATTTTATTTAATATCTAATCTACTCTGGCAGTTGCTGTCTTTTTCTGCTGTTTGTTGATGTTAAGTACCTGCGGCGCACGTTTTTAAATGTAAACAACAAATGAAACGATTCGGTCTATTTGTACGAAATGACATAGGAATAATAAAAACTAAGAATTGTAAATGCTATCATTGACTATCGACGCGTAACGATGAGTAGTGAAAATAATCACTGCCCATCATGCGGCATGATGCATGACGTGTCAGCAAAATAAAAATATCTATTTATAGAATTCTCAACATGGCTGCAGTTGGACACATACTCAAATGCCTACCGACCTACTTTGTGTTGTATTTTTTATGCTCCGTTTTGTGAACTGGTCTTTTATTTTTCAGTATCGCATTGCACGTGACGTGGAGCCAGCGCTGTTTTGCGTCAAAAAATGAATATGAATACCTTAATGAACGCAATTCATAACAATTATGAACGCGTTTATTATATCAATTTCGCTCAAATTGTGCGATTCGTATATACGAAGAATAGTTCCCAAATAGAATAATTTTTTCCATATATATAATGAACGGTGTCTCAATTTATGACGTTCATTCCATTTATGAACAACATTTTTTCTATGCAGAATGTAAAAATCTGGGAAAGTTAAATCATGTAGGGAATTTGGTCAGTATGAATTTATTTGCTACCCACCAGACATATGGGGTCTATTTTGAGCAGAATTCAAGCTTGCACACCCTACTCTCATTCCTCGATTCCTCTCGCTTTGCATAAGAATGTCCGCCACTTTAAGAAAAATATTTCAGCATTTTTTTTTTAATATTCATGAGAGTTTTCAGGTCTGAAATCGTGTAAACGAGCTGTTCAAATTACCCCGATTCAATTACATGACTGGTACATGCTGCAAAAAGGGGCTCTCCCAAACAAAATTTTGCAGACATAACATATATCTTTAAAACTTTATAAAAACAAAAGTTTTATTTCATTAAAAAAAATTATAATGACATTCAAACATATTTCTGTTTTAGTTCAAACATATTTATGTTTAAAATGATTTGAAGACGTTCTTGCAAATCTATGTTTGAATGTAAAAAACATTGTATTTACATGTAAAAATATTGATGTTACCATTTAATATTAATGTAACAAAAATAAATTGGGTGGCTATATTTAAATATAATAATAATATCACAATCTGAACTAAATAATTAAACAATTCAATTATAATGTTTTGAGAATTACGTTATAATTACATTCAAGCTTATTTAAACAAATCTTTTCTATCCGTGTATACTGCTAAAATCTATCTTAACAAAAATTCGCAACTTTTGGCCTGTACTGAGGCAAAATTACAGTTATTAATTGAGGTCTAAAATTCTCTCTTCCAATTAAATAAAAAAAACATTATTTTGCTATATGTTGAACTGAAATTTTTTCTATATAATTTTACAAAATGTCATAAAATGCGCATTGTTGCATTTTGTTTTCTATAAAACAGTGATTTAGGTATGTCACTGAATGCTGCATCATTTTTGCAAACAAGAAAATAATAAAAAACATAATGCCGTGAATAAAATCATACATTTTAATGCCGCTGTTTCTGTGACTCTCTGTCCTTCTACATGTCTGTGCAGTTTTATAGTCCGATGACAGTTGCAGCAAAACACTTGACAAAGGACATAAAATTCCACGTTCAACGCCACCTCAACCGTTTTTCATACTCCACAGAAAATTAATTGCTTGGTGAAATTTTATTATATGTATGGGAGGGAAAAAATTAAAAAATATTTTTGTTACTTTTATAGATTTGTTTATTTATTTATTTATTTATTTATTTATTTATTTATTTATTTATTTATTTATTTATTTATTTATTTATATACTTTTTATACCCTACACTAAGAGTGAAAGGGTATATTCAGTTTGGTACGCCGTTTGTAACACCCAGAAGAAAGCATCTCCGGTATGGAAAAGTATATATATTCTTGATCAGCATGACCTCCTGAGTCGATTTAGCGATGTCCGTCTGTCCGTCTGTCTGTCCGTCTGTCTGTCCGTCTGTCTGTCTGTCTGTTGAAATCCCTAAGGCTTTTAAAATTGAAGAGCTAGATAAATGAAACTTATAACTTAGATTACTAATATACCTACGCTGTATGTGCGAAAAAATTGGCGAGATCGGTCCATTGTGACCTATGATCCGACCACTTATGTTCAAATACCACATATAAAATGTACATATAAAGATCAATTTTTATGTATACGTGCTTAGGTAAACTTTGTTGGTCAAATATATATTGACATCATGCTCAAATACATGATAATAATGTTTTCCGGCGAAAAGACTTGTGGTTCACAAAAAAAAAATCGAAATTCGGTACACCTACCCATTTGTAAATATGGGTATCAAATGAATGGAAATTCTTCAGCGATTGAATGTTTGTAGTTTTTTTCAGGATTCGTATACCCTGGTGACCTATATATCACTTTGAATGGTAACCACACATATGTGTAGGGTATTCATAGTCGGCTTAGACCGACTATAATTTTGATAATCCTAACTATCATAATTACACCTACTTTAAAATTTCCCATGTGATCTAACCTTCCCAACTGGTTTGTAATTCCAGTGCACTATCGCATTTCAAGTGTTTGTATTTTTGTGAAATTTTAAAATATACTTTATTTTATAATAAACGAAATATAAATTTTATATGAAGTACAGCGAGGACTCCATTTTTGTTACAATGATTTCAAACTTATTTTAGATTTTGCACGGTGTGATAAAAAAGAAAAATATTTTGTTTAATAATTTTTTGATATTACAACATCGAAAAAGATTCCCACTTAGTTATTCAACATCAGTATTATTTAAATACATATATGTTTGCAATAAACACTTCATGTATCATGTATGTCAGTTTCAAAAATATTATTATGGTCATAATAATATACAGAAATAAAAATATTTTAAATTCCAAAACATATTTATAAAATGTGAAAAAGGCCTTCAATAACTGCACACATGGCGAAATATGTTTTCCGCAACAATATATTGATTACAATTAACATTCATATCTTCAATGTTTTCCGGCAATAATAACATAGTACCTTAACTTAGTTATATTATATAAGTTATATAAGTTATATTAATGTTTTTTTAGTTGCAATTATAATATGTTCGCTGCAACTAAAAACTATTTTATATAAGAACAAAACAGCAAATAATTTCTGAATCGTAATATTTTGTGAGTGAAAAAACTCGATGTTTGCCATTAGATATTATTCATCTCCTTGTATGTAATAAAAAATGAAAAACAACTAAATATTAGTTTTAAAATTCAATTTTATTTTGCAAATCTGTGTTTCTTACATTGTTTTTTATTTTTCTAGTTCAGATTTTTGTTAATATGTTACGAGACATTTGAAAACTTCATATGTATTTTACTCTGTTGTTTATGTGAAGCACAAAGTTTGGCACAGTTCAGCGCAGTAATTTAAATTGTAACCATACCATGTGGACACACTTAAAAGAATGTATTTAAAAGGACGCACTTGAAAGAAGGCACTTGTGGCAGCAGCTACTCAGCGATTGTGGCAAAAATTTGTGGGTAGTTATTAAAAGTGCTGACATCGTTTGTGGCAAAACTTTAAAAGGTCTGTTTGTGCCACATTTAATAAGTGAAAACAAGCAAAGAAATAATTATAGTTGCTGGACAATAAAATATTATACAATATATGAAATGGTGCAACAGCAGAAAAATATTAAATCGTAGCATAATTTATTTGAAAATAGCTTTAAAAAAACTTGCACAAATTAAAAAAGAAACACATATTGATTACTGCAACAAAAAATGTTATAGCTACAATTACATAAATGCGCATACATAAGAAAAGTACGTTTTTATACCATACACTAAGAGTGAAAGGGTATATTCAGTTTGGTACGCCGTTTGTAACACCCAGAAGGAAGCATCTACGGTATGGAAAAGTATATATATTCTTGATCAGCATGACCTCCTGAGTCGATTTAGCGATGTCCGTCTGTCCGTCCGTCTGTCCGTCTGTTGAAATCCCTACTACTTTTAAAATTAAAGAGCTAGATCAATGAATCTTATAGCTTAGATTACTAATATACCTACGCTGTTTGTGCACTTATGTTCAAATACCTCATATAAAATGTACATTGAATGTTTGTAGTTATTTTCAGGATTCGTATACCCTGGTGACCTATATATCACTTTGAATGGTAACCACACATATGTGTAGGGTATTTATAGGCGGCTTAGACCGACTATAATTTTGATAATCCTAACTATTATAATTACACCTACTTTAAAATTTTCCATGTGATCTAACCTTCCCAACTGGTTTAAATATGTAATTGTAACTAAATATTATTTTGATTGCAGAAATCAATGTATAATTGTTTAAATTATATTTCCTTTACAAAATTTGTAAAATAATTGGCAAAAACAATTCAACTTATTGTGTAAAACATTAATATAAATTGAAATCATTATCAATATTTTCACCATTATCATATTGCTGTTACAATCATTAAAATAATTATAACAAAATATTTTTAAACATAATAATTTTAATTCGAACACATATTTCTGTGAATCTGATATAATACTAGAGAACTTATTCTATATATTCTAATAAATCTGTCATCCGAATTATCATTTATAATATCGTCTTTGTAGAACGAAAAGTCACTAAATACTTTTTTATGAAAAACTTTAATTTTGAGTTTGTTGATTAATATTATAAAAAGTATTTGATGAATTTTTTAAATTGAAATATCAATTGATAGATTCACATTTTTTTTTGTCATGTGGTAAAAAAATTGAGATCATCGATTAAAAAGTGACAGATATATAAAGATTTTTGTAAATGAATATTTGGCATTTTGAAAATGTATTTGGTGACTTTTTGTTCTACAACGACGATATGTTTGTTACAAAATACCGCATAAATATGGCTTATATCTAGTTTTTATTTTTATTAATTATATATAAGATTTTTTTTAATTATTTTAAATTAATATTGATTGAATATTGTTACATCAAAACAAATATCTTTTACAGCAAACATATTATGTTTCAATCAATTAACATAAATATCTAGAGTTTTAAAAAATATATCAATCACAATATTTAATAATAGGTCATGAAATAAATATATTGAACATTTGTTAAAAAATTTTCATAGTCAATTGTCGTCATAAAATGTATTTTTACTGCAAACATTTTGAGCTTTACGTGCAATTAAAAATTCTAGTACTTTTCCAAATTAGCAAGAAGCATTAACAAGTACACCCCTAAAACATGACCAAAACATCATCTAAATTTGCTCTCCTTTAAAATATTCATAAGTTTTAGTTATTATAATAATATTTGCAAACAATTAAGTGCTTAGTTTTTTCGCTCAACCACACCCACATAATACATTATGTTAAATTGCGTATCCTCCGATTTTTTATTTTTAGTTTTTTATTTTTTAATTTCAACTACTTTTCCCAGTTCGAAACCAAAGTTATATAACTTACAGCACTGACATGGCATAGCTTTCAACTCACACCACAATCTATCCACTGTACTGTGCAAACTTTGTGACCATTACTGAGTTCTCATTGTTGTTGTTATTGTTATTGTACTTCTTTCTCTTCGTATTCTAGTTCTTCCGTCTGCATCTTTTCCATGGAACTCGTGTTACCGCAGAACACTTTTTGGGTTCCATGAAATCCAATGCTCTGTGCTGGGAAGCGTGGCACATTTTATACACATGAAAACTTTGGCCCATTACCATCAATTTGCGAACGTCAGGCTAGCTGACGGTTTTAGCAACGAAATACAAATTTTTTTGCGTGAGGTTCAAGAAGTTAATTGAATTCATAACTGCTTCCGGAGTGCAAATAGTGTATAGAATAGTCAGATAGATTTACAAAATGTAAAACGTGCTATCAACAGGAGACTAAAATTTTACTTTTTTCATTTTTTGTAAAATTTGTATTTTATATTTTATTTTTTGTTATTTATTATGCCTTTCTGTTGAATTGAAAACTTGAATTTAGTTCTATTGAAGAACTCTAGTTTTCCAAAAGCAAGTTATTGGATTTCAGCAGCATCTGTCATTTAGCAATTCCACGTATACTTGTCAAAATTCGAATCATGTACATCGCCCCGATCACATTGACATGGCGTCCCAGCAGTTAATGCCAAGCATTTGTTCGCGCATAAATGTGGCGTTGAAATCCGTCAGGAAATCATGCACCATTAACCTCCTGATACCTCTGTAAAATAACACTACACAACAAAATGAGAAAAATGAGAAAAAAAGTTTGCGCAGTAAATTCCATTATTTTTGTATTATTGGAAATGACTCGCAGAATTTGAATATATGAATTAAAAAAATGTCTACGGATAGGTTTACGAGAATTCGGGCAATAACTTTTGTACTGAGCTTTCAAAAAGGTGGTCACATATATTTGTAAATATCTCGCGTTTATTAAAACCCATAAACTCAAATGTTATATCAAATGAAAGATAATGAAATATTCAATAAACATTTCTTAGAATAGTTTGGAATTGGTTTACTGGTTTAAAAATCGCGAAAAAACGCAAGATGATGTACAGTTTGTAATATTGTAAAATTAGCATGTACATTTCTAAAGAAAATGATGTAAAAATAAAAGAAATCTATGAATACGTTTTGAGAACAGAAAAAAATCATGTCAATTGGGTATTAACTAAAAAAAATAACATAATATGTTTATACCCTATACCCATGGGTTACAAGTTATAAAATATATGTGAGGATATTTTAGAGCCTCTTAGTAGACGTGACTGGTATGAAAAAGTATATATTTTCTTGGTCAACATCACTTTCCGAGTCGATTTAGATATGACCGTCTGTCTGTCCGCCTATACACGATAACTTTAAAACTGCTATTCCGAATGATGTAAAATTTATTTTCAATATATTTTAGTAGAATAGTAATTCGAAGTTCGAAAATGAGTCGATTTAGACAACGTAATCTACTACATCCACTACGAAATATGGGTTCACTTTTTAGGATCACATATCTCGTTAAGTATTAAAGATAAAGTTATAAAATTTAAAATTAATTACAAGCAATCATCTATCAATAGGTGCTCAAAAAATAATCGTGATCACATTTTTTATTTTTTATTTTTATGCCTATTTGTATAGCACTCAATTATATTGCTTTCACATAACTTTTTTTATCCTCAAATGTAACCCATATATTTTTGTCATTTATAACTCATTTTCTTCGACGGAGTGTGAACTAATTTTGAAAAATTAAAACTTGTGTATCATCTTACTTTATCGATTTTTTTCAATTTTTTTAAATGATTTTTTTCTTAAATTTTTGTTGAAAAAAACTGTTTTTTTAAGTTCTTCTTTCGAGTTATCTTAAACTAATGAACCAATTTAAAAATGTTCTAGGAAATGTTTATTCGATATTCAATTAATTTTCATTCGATATAACATTTGATCATATGTGTTATTTCGAACGCGAGATATTTGCAAGTATATGCGATCACCTTTATGAAAGATCGGTCCAAAAGTTATTGACCCATATTTTGTAAACCTATCCAAAGAAACATTATTAAACCATATTTTCGGAATAAAGGCGTCATTTTAAATAATACAAAAATAACCTTGACTGTTGCGCAGAATGGCTGTTGTGTAGTGTAATTTTAAACTATCAATACACTCGCGTTCGTCCTTGCCCTCAGCCACACCGTCATTCAATCCAAGTAAATACAATACTGAGAATCGAATTCGATTAATCAATAAGTTAAATTAGTCAATTGTTGCACAGTGTTCCATTGTGTACGTAATTCAGGAATTTGTAACGAGACAATACGCGAATGCATATCCTAGCAAACATAAAATCTTATATATAACTAACTGAAATATTTAATTGGTTATAAATAAATGTTTATGTTTGCCATAAAAATTTGCTAAAATATTTATGGCAAACATAATATCGTTGCAGGTAAATTAGTTGTATGTTACGACAATTCATTCAAATTATGATTTATTAAAAATATATTCAATTCAATCACAACATTTAAGCAATCTTTATATCAATCGCTAATTAAAATGATGATTAATATAATCATGTAATTATTGCGAGCAATTCAGTTAATTAAATTGTATTCAACTAATTAATTTTAAGATATAAATTATAAATTTATATATATAAAACATAATAATAAAAGTGTTTTACAGCAAACACAATATGATAATATGATTTTAAAATTAATTAGTAAGGGAGTCTGGGGTAAAGTGGTACTGGTTTTGATTTTTTACAAAAAAAAAATACATTTAAAATATTTTTGTAATTCTTTGAAGACGCCATTCCATAGACTGCTTCATGATCTCATTTTTTGCATTAACAGAATAATATTGATATGCTTTTTAATTGATTTTTGAACGATTTTTCGAAACAACTCAATTTCGGACTTGATGAAAAATGTTGGGGTAAAGTGGGAAACTTCAAAATTTTTAACAAATTGTTGTCTAATTCTTTCTATTTCATGTTTTGTTACTTTCATAACAAAGTCAAATATATTAAGTACAAAAAACATTACAATAAGGTAATACAAAAATAATGATTTTGCAAGAACAAATAAAAAGAAAAAGTTCAAATTTAGACTTTTTTATTGGTTTGTGGCCAAGATTAAAGTTTTTCTTGGTTAAACCAATTAAATAATTCATATGAAACAATATTTTCAATAAAATTACAACAAATATTGTTTAAATTAATTTTTCCCACTTTACTCCAGAAACTGTTTCTCAATTTACCCCAATATCACAATTTATAACTTAGGGTCATTTAAGCAATGCTTAATTATTTGCAAACCCCGTTTGTATTTCAAAAGATATACAACATCCGAACATAGTAGGAAGATATCTTCCTAACTAAATAAAATCACACTTTTAGATAGAAAACAACAGTATTCTAAATGTTTAAAAAAATATTTTTTTTCACTTGTTCTCAAAATGCAATATTGTGAATTCTTTTTATTTTTCTAAGTGCAAAAACATGTCAATTGCGTAATTTCCCACATTACCCTATGTCCCACTTTACCCCAGGCTCCCCTTATTTTATTATACCCCAAGTCAAAAAACATCACATAAACTAGGGAATGATTCTGGCAATCAACCATCAATAAATAAGTTTAGAACTCATTACTTAGGAATATTGAATTAATGTTTGAGTTGTTGTGAGTTTCTTTTTTCAGACCTGAAAACGAAGGCCTAATCTGAGGAAAGAATTATTTAGTTTTGAACTCATTAAAGTAGGAAATATTACATGCTGAATTGAATCAAGTGTTGTTGATTTTATTCAGGTCCGAAAACCTGAAGACCTCAATTGAAAAAAGAATTATTCACTTCTGAATTCAATCCAGAAACGATGGCTTCAATTAAGGCGAGAATTATTTAGTATTTAACTCATAAAGAAATCTTTAGGAATATTGTGTGTAATAAATTCAAACTTGAATTGTAGAATTTATTTCTATCTGAAAATCTGAATTAATTAAGAATTGCTTAGTTTTAAACTTGTTATGAATGGAAGGCTTAAGGCTTAATATAAACACACAAAAAAAATTTCACCAACTACATCATATTGATGATTTCATTAATTGAACTAAAGTCGTATTTTTTCATTGTTTTTCATTTTTAATATCATCAAATTTCAAACAAAAATTGGTCTCCATTTACACATTTACGTATTTATAATTCTTATAAGATTTATGATATTTAAATAAATATGGTTTGATGACCAAAATTCATCAATATGATTACTTTTTCATTAATATGATGAAATGGAGTCTTCGAATAATTATCAATTAAATATTATAAATCTTTAAAGAATTATAAATACATAAATGCTTAAATGGAGACAAATTTGTGTTTGAAATTTGATGTTAAGAGAAATATTGAAAATGAAAAACATTTAAAAAAATACGATTTTAATTCAATGAATGCATTCATCAATATGATGAATCCAGGTAGTTGGTAAAATTTTTGGTAAATTTTATTGTGTGTAGGCCTGAAATTATAGCAGAATATTAAACATTAATGAAATATTTTTAATGAATATTTTGATGATTTTTTTACACTTTCTGTCTCCAATATTTATTGTTTAATGGGTTGTGTATGAAATGCAAAAGTGGGGTCAATGAATAGACATGCATCAATTTCGCAACCAAAGTGCAATTATTGAATGTAGTAATTAAGTTGGACAAATTAACTGTGTCCAAATTGAACACAAAATATCGTCAACGTAACAGTAAGACGAACACAGGCATGCATCAAAGTGTTGCCGGCAGGACACAGTATAACTATATTGCTCGTGATATTGTTATTGTAATAACTGTTGTTAATATTGTTGGTGTTATAATGATGCTATGTGTCCTTTGACAGTGCATGATTGGTATGTACCAAGCAGCAAATTTATTGTGGCAAACGTGTTAATTTGATAAAGCATGCCAAAGGAATCAATTTAATTCATTTTCACGACTACTTGGCTGCGAACGTAGATCGTAGATAAAACATGTCACCAAAATTACAGTTCACAGACAAAAATATATAAAGCATACTCAATAATAAAAAAGTATAATTGAAAGAATATTGCATTTTTTATTAAAATTCTTTACGATTAATTGCAATTAATTTTGCAGAATAATGCGTTGAGGTAGTTGGATAGTAGTACAAAGTACGTTGAGTTGTACGAAGAAATGAAGAAAAATATTTTAAAAATTGTAAAAGAACTGCTTTCTCTTCAACTATACACATAAAGAAAAGTATTATAAGAAAAAATGTATAATAAAATTTACTATTATTTATTACTTTAGTATAACTTTAGCCTATTAGAGAAGACATAATCATGACCATAACATGTTTGTCATAACGCTGATCGTGTTATGACAAGATAAAATGCAATGATCGGTTCTCCATAATTCTCATAATTACAATTTTTACTAGGGTATTGAAATCATATACATTAATTCAATATGTGACGAAATGTTGAATAAAAAACACTTATTTCACTCATTATGGTGCAATAAAAGTTGCAGAAAATATTGGATATATTGGTGGCGCTGATTCCGAAATGGCATCAAATTGGCTCTGTTTTTTAGATATAGCCAATTTTCAATTTTCCATTATGTTGGTATTATTTTGTTTTTAAAATTCCACTAAAAGAAAATATTGAAATTATATTTTCAATATTAGACGCAAAAAATATCGCTTTAAAATACAAAAATGTGATTTAATGCATGAAGAAATTTGTTTGCGAGACAAATTTCAAATGTGTTCAAAAAGATGAAAATTTTGTTAATAAAATACGTTAATACAAAGTGTTAAAAATTATTTTTATGAACTTTTATATGGCACCAAGTATTCTCTTTAAAACCCTATTTAAGAATATAAATTTCGATTTTTGGTTAAAAAGTACAATATTAAAGAAAGACAACATTTTTTCCTTGATAAATTTGAATCAGCAAAATTTTCAAAATCAGAAAATTTAAATTTAACAAGTAAAAAAAGTTGCCTTTATTAAATCTAGTAACTATAACTTTTATACTAAAATTTGTAATTTAGTTTCTTAAATGGAGGTTTAAAATGGATATTTGTTCTACATATCTTGACATAAAAGTCATTTTTAACATTTTGTCCATTATGTAATAAAGTTTCTCATTCATATTTTTTTTTAATTTGCTTATATCTCGCACACAATTTTTTTCACGCATAAATCAAATTTTGATTTTATGAAGCAAGGTTTTCTGCGTATAATATTGAAAAGATAATTTCATATTTTTTTTAATTTGAATTTTAAAAATAAAAGAAGACCAAAATAATGGGAATTTAAAAAATAGGCTATATCTCAAAAACTAGAGCCAATTTGACAAAACTGATGTCAAGTTCGAAATCAGCACTAAAAATAAATCAACTATATGCAGTGCTTTTTACTGCATCATGTCAAAATTTGAATTTTGTCGGGCAGTGTAATAATGTATTCCGTTTTCCAGCCGAATGGCCGACTAAATCTTTCACTATAGATGGAAATATGCAGCTTTTCTTTTTTTTCTAATGTACTTTATGAATTTTGCCATTTTATTTTACTTCATTTTAGTTTTTCATTTAATTTGACTTCATTTAAAATATTTCAAATAGTTTATTATAAATTGAAGATAATGTTTCAAATATTTTAAATTAACTCTTAAATACTTAAGCAGCAACAAACTCGTTTGATAGTGACTCTTTGCAAAAATAGTAAAAAAAAGAGAACATTTTTCGAGTGGCCTTAACACAAGCATGCTTAAGGCTTAAATCCTTTTTATAATCTTTGGTGACGCTTCAACTTTCGTCATAAACACAGCATAAAAGCGTGCCTGAAATCTATGAAAATATTTGTTTAATAAAAATAATGCACGGCAGGGTTGTGTAGGGTGTTGGAGAGACATGAATCGGCGACTCGTCGGAAAGCTGAGTAGAGTATCTGGCGGATTATTAACGCCAGACGACGAAGTCTTCATTGATGTTGCAGCATTAACGCAACGCTGCTTCATCACTCCGCATTTAAATGCTACATGGTGCGTCGGATAACGACTGCCAGTCAGTGGTATTAAGTGAATGTGTGTGGGTGTTGAGACCCAGGGTGGATGAATTTAACCAAATGAGAAGATAAGTGGCGTGTGTGTGAAGCGCATTATGCTGCACTTGAATGCAAATTGTTTAAGCGGTTTTTAAGGATTTTCGAAATTGGGGTGAACATTTATTGAATGGCATGTGAGACTTTTGAGTGAAAAAGATTTCTCAAGAAACAAAAAAAAAATGTACAAAAAAGTTCATTTTACTTTTCTTAAAAATATAGCAAATACATTTTTTTTATTTCTTATTTTTCGCTACAAAGTGGCAGTGTTGTTAAAGTCAGTAACCTGAGACTTTAATCAAAGGAAACATTAAACAATTAAATTATCTAAAATATTAGCCATGTCACTAAAAACATATGTAATAAAAATGCAACAAATATATAATGCTTTTCAAGCAGAAAACTTTTTACATTCCAACTATGTTTTGAGCAACACAGCTCAAAAAACTATGTTAAAAAATGTTACCATACCATAAACAAAAAAAAATCCAGATTTATTCATATGGAAAAAATTCACATAGCATAGAATTCATTGTAACGATAGTTTTCAGTGCTATTACCTGCATACAAGATCAAAGGACAGTGTACGATGTACAATAAAATCGTTGGGTATTTGACTCTGACTTGTTTTTTATTTTTTTTGTCGTAGAAGTTTTTGTCTTTGTTTGTATTTTTATTAAAAAAAAATATATCATAAAAAAAGAGCATTGTCACAAATTATTATAAATGCTGTTTACATCGAAAATTTTTGTTCAAAGATATCAGCAATGCTTTTTCTCATTAAAATGTTGACTAAATTCAAATAATTTCTATAAAATCAAATAAAATGTTCATTAAAAAATCAAATGCCTAACTAACAATATGAATATTTATTTCAAATAAAATGTTCACTAAATGTTTACAAATTGGCAAAGTAAATCTCTACACCTTATAATTATTTTTAAAGACTATTATTTTAAAAGACTACGGAGTAACTCTAAATCTACAAATAAAAAAATTTACTAAATATTCACTGAAAATGTTCACTAAATTTTTTTTTTTTTTTTTTACAAATTAACCAACGCTCAGGGGATGCCCCCTATTCATGCAATGCACAGTGTTGATCGTAAGAAAGGATAATAGGTTAAGGGAAGAAGAAAAGATGGTGTAGTGTCGGTGGATATTTGATTTATATTTCCCAATATTAAAAATGTCGGGAAAAACAGACGCAGGGAGATTGTTCCACAAACGTATCGAGCGGCTGAAGAACGAATTCTCACGGTAATGCGTGGTTCTGTTGAGAACCGAGTGGACTACGAAGGGGTGGGCTTGGTTCGATGCCCGAGTAGAACGAGAGAATACACGACCTGGTGGAATCAGGCCATGTATTTCCCTCGAACACTTACCATTGTTATACCTATAAAACGGGCTTACACACCCTACGGTCCTTCGGTGCTCAAGAGAACCAATAGAGGATGAAATATTGTCATCCCCTATTAAATATGTTGCACGTTGTTGGATTCGATCCAGGAACTCCAAAGAAGATTTTGAAGCCCCTGCCCATATGTGCGAATTGTATTCCATCTTAGGCCGAATATAGGTTGTGTAGACAATGCGCAAGTCAGCGGGAGTGAAGTATGTCTTACACCGTTTCAGAAAACCCAGGCACTTGGCCGCTTCTTTCGACACATCAAATATGTGATCATTCCAACGGAGGTCACATTGAAGGCCCAGAACGTCAAGAGCAGCTGACTGCGCAATATCGACAGAGTACATATTGAGGGGAGGGAGGGGTGAATCCATTCTTTTGTGAGATAAAAGACAACATTGGGTCTTGCTTGCATTAAAATCAACTCTATTAGCAAGACCCCACTCGGAGATTGATTTAAGGTCATTATTGAGTGTGTCATTCATAGTGCGTCTTTTACTCTCAATCTCCAAAGAGTTTGGGCGCTTGTTGAACGAATATGAATGACAAATGTTACTGTCATCTGCAAAGGAATAAATTGGGTTCTGAGTCAATGACAGAAGGTCATTGATAAATACCAGAAATAGGGACGGGGATAGGACGGAACCCTGCGGAACTCCAGAATTGATGAAATGTTGTTCTGAGAAAACACCATCCATCGAAACTCGTATTGAACGACCCAGGAGAAAACTCGATATCCATCGAGTAAAAGAATTACCGACACCATATGCAATATGTTTTGATACGAGGGCATCATGCCACACTCGATCAAAAGCCTTGGAAATATCACTTTTTCCACTTTTCGGAGAGGACCGCCATCAAGTCACCGGTGGATCTGGTCCTACGGAAACCATATTGCCTGTCACTAAGTAATTCGTTTCGCTCCAGATAGTTCACAAGGTGGAAGTTTATTACGCTTTCCATTACCTTGGATAGCGCAGAGCATATTGCAATGGGTCGGTAATTAGCAGGGTACGTAGTTTCGCCATTTTTCGGAACTGTCTGGACAATGGCAACCTTCCAACATGATGGAAAAACTCCTGTCGTGTAGAACAAATAAAAAAAACAAATGCTAACTAACCATATAATTATTTATTTCAAATTCAAATGTTCACTAAAAATTCAAATATTAACTAAAAATTCTAAATTTTCTCTAAAAATGTATATGTTCACTAAAACAAAAATGGTCAATCGAAATTTAAATGTTTACTAAAAATTAAATGTTCACTAAAAATTTTAAAGCTCACTATAAATTTGAATGGTCACTAAATACGCAAATGGTCAATAAAAATTCAAATTCTCACTAAAAATTTTAATGTTCACTAAAAATTTAATTGAGCACTAAAAATTAAAATCTTCACGAAGAATTAAAGTGTACACTAAAAATTCAACTGTTCACTACAAAGTTGAAGTCTAAAATTCATATGTTCACTTAAAATTCATATGTTCACTAAAAATGTTAATGTTTACAAAAATTTAAATGTACACTAGAATTAAAATGTTGGCTAAAATTTTGTATGTACACTAAAATTTAAATACTCAATAAAAAAGTAAAAAGTTCAGCAAATATTCAAACAAAATTTACACAAACCATTTAAATGTACTCTAAAAATTTGTATCTTAGTATTCTTTCAAAATAATTTTATTTTATATCCTTATTTGACGAATATTTCTTTTTTTGTAATATAAGTTTTTTTTTCATATTAATATAATTTCTATTTTGTCTTATTATCTAAATAAATCTATATCTGTCTAATATTTTTGTAATATGTCTTTTTTATTAATGTATTTTTCCGTTTTTTATTTTAAATATCTTTATTTTCTTTTGGCAAGACACTTTTTGTAATTTTATTAAGTATTTTAATTGGCCTAAAACATAAAGTAATCTCCCATTTCTGAATATCTTTAGATTATAATTACAATGGTAATTTTACAAACCAAAATAAAGCCATTTTAGAAATTACAAAACAAACCATCTACTTAGAATTTATGTGCGTCGTACTACATCATGTGCCCTCTATCCCCGTTATCACTGAAACAAGCTCTTTCAACTGAAGTCAAATCATACCCAGGTAATCTGATCATCCAATTATTTGCTCAAATCGAAATAATTATTGCAAATAAAAGCTTTACCTTTTTCGTTGAACTGTATAAAATTCAATTTGAATTGCAAACGTGTGAAAATCGGAAATTAATTTTTGAATTTAATGCATAGACAAAAATTTTTGTTCGGTCGGTCTTTCAGTCGTTCGTTCATTCGATCTTAATGCACACACACTTTCTACTCATCTTTATTCGTGCCCATTTCGATCTCAATGCACACACACACTTTCTACTCATCCTTATTCGTTTTTACTTGTGCCCTTTTGTCCTTTTGTTTTGTCAAATAGGTCAAATTGATACACGACAGACGCACATCATTATCGCCATCAACGTTATACGTAAAATGATCCAAGCGGGTGACTTTCTTTTTATTACTCACTCTTCAAATATATGCCCGCGACACCTTTAACGCATGAGTAGCGCGTACGTGCCGCAAACATGCATCCGTTTTCGGTTTATAAGATAATTTATTCTTTTCTATCTTCCGGCATAAAATTGGATTTTTATTTCTGGTTATTTTCTATTTTTTTATGTTCGTTTTCTTTTTTAATTTCTATAAATATTTCTAAGAACCTCAGTCATTGTCAACATTTTTTAGCAATCAAATCACGTCTCTCCAAATGATGTCCCTCAAGTATCTGGCAGTATAATCGGTTTTAGGTTGGTAGAGCTTGCTCTAGTGGTACTAGTAGTAAAGCGAAATTTTTAAATTTATTTCTATCTGTTTTAGTCAACTGTCGACAGCCTCAACATCATCCTCCTCCTCATCAGTAGAGACAACTGCAAAACTTCAGTTAGACTTCAGTAATGAAGTTATTCAGGGAATTCTGTTCATTGCGCTGTGTGAATAATTTTATTTCCGAATAAGTGTTTTTTTTATTAGTTTGTTTGCCTGCCACTTGAATTAATGCACTTTCCATATTAATATAAGAGACAAAATTAAGTCGTTCAACGTCAGAAATTTGAATAGACAGGCATTATAAGCAGCACAAAGTGGCTCAAAGAGACTCTAAATATGAAAATGAAGTTTGGCGTTCACTAAATATGAGCTTGTAGCAAATGCATTTAATTAAAAAATATGTTTTTCAAACAATTCGTATTCAAAAGTAAATAGGGCTCAATAATAAAAACTTTTTAGAAATAATTATATATTTTTTAGTGAAATTTTATTTTTATAAGAAAAATTTGAATTTTATGTGACAATTGGAATTGTGAATGAAAATTTGAATTTTTAATGAAAATTATAATTTTTAGTGAACATAAGAATTTAAGCTTTTTTTTAATTTTAGTTTTTGTAGTTTTTTTGCTAAAATTTAAATTTTTAGTTAAAATATGAATTCTGAGTGAGAATAGGATTTTTTTTAGAGAAAATATCAAGTTATTAGCGAAAGTATGAATTTTTAGGAATATTTTAACTGGAAGTGATTTTAAAATGAATATTTGAATCTTTAGTGAACATTTAAATTTTTAGTGAAAATACTGTTATTTAAATTTTTAGTGATCGTTTTCCATTAAACTTTAAAATTCTTACTGAACATTTAAAATTTAGGTGAAAATTTCAGTTTTTAGTGAATATTTAAATTTTTACTGAACTTTTTTTTTGTAAATATAAGGATTTTTATTTAAATATTTAATTAAAATTTTTATATTACTTTTGAATTTTTAGTAAGCTTTTAGATTTTTATGGAACTCTTGAAGTTTTATTGAAAATACATTTATTTTTTTTTTTTGACTTTTTAGTGTACATACACGCATAGAAATATATTGTTAGATCCGACAATAAATTAACAATATGTATGTCAAAATAGATCCCATTATAATATTGTGAATTTATTGTCGGTTTTAAAAATTGTATTGTTATTTTCCAACAATAATTCGATTGAGACTGAAAACAATCAATATTGTCATTTTTACATAAAATGGAATTTTCAAATTTATAATAGCTGCGTTTTTTTCATAATTTAAATTTGAGCCGGAACAAAATTTATATGCAAAACAAAAACAAATTTGAGCTATGTAGATTTATCGAGCTCAAATTGTTTTTGTTTTGCGTACAAAATTTGTTCCGGCTCAAATTTAAATTATGAAAAAAACACAGCTAATATTTGTAAACTTTTTTTTGCGTATGTACAAAAAGACACGAAATTGTTAATGTTTGTATATATGCAAGCGTTTAACTAAGGCTCATGCCGCTAATGCTCGTCATCATTATCTGTGACTATCTCTCCACTAAAATAGTCTACATCACAGTAACTTCGGGGCAGTGCTGCACGAGACACTTTCATCGGCAGCAAGTCGCTATGTGGCAAACTAATTGTCGATAGGCGGCTTTGTCGATAATTCTCAATGTTTTATTTGTTCATACTGCCGTAACGATATCTCTGCACAGGTATATACTGGCTGAGTTCCAGCGTATCACCGTCACTCTTTTGTAACTCATGCACATACAGATGTCGGCCGCTAACTTACAAACAAAAAGTTGTGGCGACATTGATTTTATTTTGCAGAAATGATTCACTCAACCTGTCGCAAAAATAATAATTAGTTTGTTATATACATTAATTATTAACATATCTTAAAATTAATTAGTTGAAGTTTCTTTATTTTGAATTTGAAGTTTGTTGAGTCAGAGTAAAAAGTGTTGCCACATTATTATTATATTAAATTGAAATGACAATCGTTTATTGTACATTTTAACAATATATTTCTATGCGTGTACATTTAAAGACAACATTTGAATTTTCAGTGAACATAAGAATTTGAAGTGAACATTTTAATTAATTTTAATGAACTTTTCATTTTTCGTGATCATTTCTATATTTAGTAAACTTTTCAATACTGCGCGAATATCTATTTGACTGTTATTGCGAATTTCGTTTGAAATTAAATGAAGATTTGAATTTTAATTGAACTTTTGATTTTTATTAAAAAGTTTATATTTTTATTTTTATTTCACGCCAAATTCTTTAAACTCTCCATTCTGAAATTCACCACAACGTAATTAATCACACCGAAATTCACCGCACCAAAATTGTCTACACTAAAATTAACCATACTTAAATTCGGCACACTTAAATTCACCACACTAAAACTCACCACACTAAAACTTACCACACTAAAACTCGCCACATTAAAACTCACTACATGAAAACTCTAAACCACACTAAACCTTCTACTAAGAAAACTCTACGGGAAGAATATCACGGGGTAGAAATCTAAGGGAAAATATTCTACTGGGAAGAATACTTCGGGGAAGAACAGTGCGAAGAAGACTAGTCATTGAGAAAAGTTGTTTTGGTGGAGAACTATTTTTGGTTGGGTTACTACATCAGGTTACTACCAGCGAAGCACTAGTCCCTTCAAGTTTAAAATATATCTCAATTCTTTTTACAATTCGTTTACAATATTCCCAATTCGTTTACTATATAAAATTTAATCTCTTTACTTACTTTTAATTTAAATTTACTCTTCTTATTTATCGTAGTGTATTCATTTCAAAAAGTTTATTGTAGTTTTATTTTATTATGTTTTTATTTTTTTTTGTTAGCAATGTATCCAATAATCATATCCATGCACATTCCCATGTACTGCATCGACTTCTCATAATCCAGTCATCAATCAGACGCCAAAGACAAATATGATTTGCAAAACGCAAACCCACATAAAACCAAAACCCTAAGTCAAGTTCTTGCGCAAAGTACCTGCGGTTGGAATACGATGAACATTTTGAAGTCACTGCACGTATTATGTATGCTGCATATGCCACATGACACACAACGTCTGGAATCTTTATATAATACTGTAGTGTAAAATACCAAAATAGAAAATCATCATAAAAAGAAACTCAAAAATCTATATGAACTCGAGCATTCAGATCATTATATGGAAACCTATGAATGGCACTAATATTGAGACAGCGCGAATAAACCTGAATTTTGCGGTTACCAGTTCTTCATTGCGTAGTATTTTTTAATAGAATGTTTTATATTGGAATTAAGTTTTTAAATTTTCTAGTTTATATTTTATCTAGTTTTTATTCAAGTTTCCCGTCTTTCACACAAAGTAAAATCTATTTTACAGGCAACACATTATTTTTGTAACAACATTTTTTGAGTTTCTAGACTTTTGCAATATGTTCATAATAATTCATAACCATAAGTTAAGAAATTAATACGATAATATTTTTTAAAATATTAATATAAAAGTAACAGTCAATTAAAGTCACACAATTTATGATTACAAGCATTACTATGATGCCAGCTTGCATAATCGTAATCATTAGCGTAATCGTAATCTAATCGAATTGTTTACTTCGATTATGAAATGTTTTGCTGTATTTCTTGGATTTGTGAGATGCTGTGAAAATGAAATAAATTCGAAATTCTCACTTTGCTATTTTATTTTGTGTCTTCTTGAAAATATAAAATGTTCCTACTTTCTCTATGCTAGAACAACACAAGAATTATCGCAGCAGGAGCTGCTTTATATTGAATATTTTTTGGCTTTTTATACGTTGCATATCGAGCTCTATATTTAAGCTCGTCCTTCAAAAGTTTTTTTGTCTGCAACCATTTTTATTGGCACAAGTTTTGAATGCTAAAATACTTTGAATATATGTTTGTGAATAAATTTATTATTATTTTGAGTATGATAAGTATGAGTATGATTTACACGTTGTATGAGTGACTTTTATTTTGGAGAAAAATAGAGTAAATTAATGAAATACTTTGATTTAGTATAAAACACAAATTTGTATTCAACAAATTTGAATATATCGAAAAATTCAATTATACTTTTTAATTTTAGTAAAAATTTTAAATTTTAGTAAAAATTTGAACTTAAAGTAAAAATATAAAATTTTAGTAAAAATTTTAAATAAATAAACATAAAAGCACTTGAGAAACACTTAAAAAAACTCTTTGGTAACCAACACTAAATTTTTTATGCATTTAATAATAACACTTAATATTTAATATACATCTTTTCAAAATACCACATGAAGCTGAACTGCAACGAGTTGCGTCAAATGCTTTTGCCACCACTACGTCATGTTGATTGTTGTTTGTGCCGGCGTCAACCTTTTGGGCTTAAAACTTTGTCTTATTTTTCATCAGCATCTTTTTTCATATTTTACTTCTTAGCCACGATGTCATCATGTCAACTGGCTTAAGCAGCGCAAACTGACTCTGTCTAAACGACTGGCAGAGCGCATAGTAGTGACAACTTTTGCATAACATAAAATTAACCCCGTGGCGCAAACAAAAAAATAAAATAACACAAAGGGAAAAAAACTGAGAAGTTAATGCTGCGCATAAATTTTGCATTTTATTTAAGAGTAAATTCAGCTGAATCTTAAAAAAAAAAACAATATATAAAAAAACAGTATAATTTCCCACTAGAAAAAGTTGACTCCTTACTCAAATGCAGCATTAAATGTGTGGTGAATAGGTTAAAAGTTATATTAAATCCAACTCTCTTAAGCTGCTTAATTCGTTGGTGTTTGAAAACAGCGGTTTTATTATTATATTTGAAATTAAATAAAACCAAATAAGGAAGATTAGGTCATATGGGGAAATTGAAAGTAGGGACATTTTGATAGTAGGTATAATGATAACTTTAAAAATTTTGAAATTTATAAAATGATTTGCTCAATATATATATCAGCGATTTACTTATTTTGAATGCATTGAGACTATGCACACAAATTCTGTCACTGACATTTTTACAAATTTGATCCAAATGTAACAAATTAGAATGGCGGATTCAATACGCCTTTTTTTATATCTGTATAAAACATTGTGCATGGGGGTTTGGGTTTTTGGAGCCAGTGATTGCAAATTCGATTAAAATTTTAAAATCTAAATGCACTGAACATAATGCATGTGGCTTTTTGGGGTGAAAAATATAATGGTTGATTGTAAGATTTACCTATGCTATTTTTTTTCAGATGCACTCAGGGTACTTCTATCAACTTTGTCCGAGAATATGACGTTGGAAACATTTGGATACATTTTTCAAAGTCTATGTAAAGTTCATGTTATATTATTTGAATCAGGAAGCATTATGTTCTAGTCGAAATGAATTAGAGTAGCCCTTCCATATAATATCTGAGTGAACAAGGAAATCAGGGAAATTAACTTTTGAATGGTAAGTTTATAAGGTTATTTTCAAGTTTACTTTATTTGAGGTTCGTTGAAAATTTTAAAAACACTTTAAAAAGTTGTCAAATTCATGTGTTGCAAGTAAAAAAAAATGTTGCTGGTTGTAGACTGATTTATTAGCTTTCAAAATAAACCAATTGCATTTCACATTAAACCAAAGCATTGCCTACAATCCGGCCCTGTGTGCATAGGTCGATGGCATACCAGTGTTTCCGTGGTCCTCATTCCATTGAGACATATGACATATCATGACATATGACATATCATGACATATGACATATCATGACATATGACATATCATGACATATGACATAACATGACATATGACATATCATGACATATCATGACATGTGACATATCATGACATATGACATATCAAGACTTCCGACATACCATGACATATGACATATCATGACATATGACATATCAAGACATACGACATACCATGACATATGACATATCATGACATATGACATATCATGACATATGACATGTCATGACATATGACATAACATGACATATCATGACATAGGACATATCATGACATATGACATATCATGACATGACATATCACGACATATGACATATCAAGACATATGACGTATCATGACATATGACATATCATGACATATGACATATCATGACATATTATGACATATGACATATCATGACATGTCATGACATATGACATAACATGACATATGACATGCCATGACATATGACATAACATGACATATCATGACATATTACATATCATGACATATGACATATCATGACATATGACAACACATGACATATGATATATCATGACATATGACATATTATGACATATCCTGACATATCATGACATATCATGACATATGACATATCATGACATATGACATATCATGACATATGACATATCATGACATATGACATATCATGACATATGTCATATCATGACCAATGACATTTCATGAAATATGACATATATTGACATATGACATATCATGACCTATGACATATCATGACATATGACATATCACGACATATGACATATCAAGACATATGACATATCATGACATATGATATATCATGACCAATGACATTTCATGAAATATGACATATCATGACATATGACATATCATGACTTATGACATATCATGACCAATGACATATCATGACATATGACATAACATGACATATGACATATCATGACATATGACATATTTTGACATACGACATATCATGACATATGACATATCATGACATATGACATATCATGACAGATGACATATGACATATCAAGACATCTGACATACCATGACATATGATATATCACGACATATTATGACATATCAAGACATATGACATATCATGACATATGACATACCATGACATATGACATATCATGACATATGACATAGCATGACATATGACATAGCATGACATAGCATGTCCTATGTCATGGGACATATCATGACATATGACATATCATGACATGACATATCATGACATATGACATAACATGACATATGACATATCATGACATATGACATATTATGACATATCATGAAATATCATGAAATATGACATATCATGACATATGACATATCATGACATATGACATATCATGACAGATGACATATGACATATCATGACAGATGACATATGACATATCAAGACATCTGACATACCATGACATATGACATAGCATGACATATGACATATCATGACATATGATATAACATGTCATATGACATGTTATGACATAACATGACATATCATGACATATGACATATCATGTCATATGACATATCATGACAGATGACATATGACATATCAAGACATCTGACATATCATGACATATGACATAACATGACATATGACATGTCATGACATAAGACATAACATGACATATGACATGCCATGACATATGACATAACATGACATATCATGACATATTACATATCATGACATATGACATATCATGACATATGACATATCATGACATGTGACATATCATGACATATGACATATCAAGACTTCTGACATATGACATATCATGACATATCCGACATACCATGACTAATGACATATCATGAAATCTGACATAACATGACATATGACATATCATGACATATGACATATCAAGACATATGACGTATCATGACATATGACATATCATGACATATGACATATCATGACATATTATGACATATGACATATCATGACATGTCATGACATATGACATAACATGACATATGACATGCCATGACATATGACATAACATGACATATCATGACATATTACATATCATGACATATGACATATCATGACATATGACATATCATGACATGTGACATATCATGACATATGACATATCAAGACTTCTGACATATGACATATCATGACATATCCGACATACCATGACTAATGACATATCATGAAATCTGACATAACATGACATATGACATATCATGACATATGACATATTATGACATATGACATATCATGACATATCCGACATACCATGACTAATGACATATCATGAAATCTGACATAACATGACATATCATGACATATGACATATCATGACATAGGACATATCATGACATATGACATATCATGACATATCATAACATAGGACATATCATGACATATGACATATCATGACATGACATATCATGACATATGACATAACATGACATATGACATATCATGACATATGACATATTATGACATAGCATGAAATATGACATATCATGACATATGACATATCATGACGTATGACATATCATGACAGATGACATATGACATATCATGACATATGACATATCAAGACATCTGACATACCATGACATATGACATATCATGACATATGACATATCATGCATATGACATATTATGACATATGACATATCATGACATATGGCATAACATGTCATATGACATGTCATGACATAACATGACATATCATGACATATCATGACATATGACATATCATGACATATCATGACATATGACATATCATGACATATGACATATCATGACATATGACATAACATGACATATGACATGTCATGACATATGACATAACATGACATATCATGACATATGACATATCATGACATATGACATATCATGACATATGACATATCATGACATATGACATAACATGACATATGACATATCATGACATATGACATATCATGACATATGACATATCATGACAGATGACATATCAAGACATCTGACATACCATGACATATGACATATCATGACATATGACATAACATGACATATGACATGTCATGACATATGACATAACATGACATTTCATGACATAGGACATATCATGACATATGACATATCATGGCATGACATATCATGACATATGACATATCATGACATATGACATATTATGACATATGACATATTATGACATATGACATATCATGACATATGAGATATCATGACATATGACATATCATGACAAATGACATATAACATATCAAGACATCTGACATACCATTACATATGACATATCATGACATAAGACATATCATGACATATGACATATCATGACATGTGACATATCATGACATATGACATATCAAGACTTCTGACTATGACATATCATGACATATCAAGACATCCGACACATCATGACATATGACATATCATGACATGACATATCATGCCATATGACATAACATGACATATGACATATCATGACATGTGACATATTATGACATATGACATATTATGACATATGACATATCATGACATATGAGATATCATGACATATGACATATCATGACAAATGACATATAACATATCAAGACATCTGACATACCATTACATATGACATATCATGACATAAGACATATCATGACATATGACATATCATGACATGTGACATATCATGACATATGACATATCAAGACTTCTGACTATGACATATCATGACATATCAAGACATCCGACGTACCATGACATATGACATATCATGACATATGACATAACATGACATATGACATGTCATGAAATCTGACATAACATGACATATGACATATCATGACATATGACATATAATGACATATGACATATCATGACATATGACATATGACATATCATGACATATGACATATCATGGCATATGACATAACATGACATATGACATATCATGACATGTGACATATCATGACATATGACATATCAAGACATCCGACATAACATGACATATGACATATCATGACATATGACATATCAAGACATCCGAAATACCATGACATATGACATATCATGACATATGACATAACATGACATGTCATGACATATGACATAACATGACATTTCATGACATAGGACATATCATGACATATGACATATCATGACATGACATATCATGACATATGACATATTATGACAGATGACATTTGACATATCATGATATATGACATATCAAGACATCTGACATACCATTACATATGACATATCATGACATATGACATATCATGACATATGACATAACATGACATATGACATGTCATGACATATGACATAATATGACATATCATGACATATGACATAACATGACATATGACATATCATGACATATGACATATTATGACATATGACATATCATGATATATGACATATCATGACATATCATGACATATCATGACAGATGACATATGACATATCAAGACATCTGACATACCATTACATATGACATATCATGACATATGACATATCATGACATATCATGACATATGACATAACATGACATATGACATGTCATAACATATGACATAACATGACATATCATGACATATGACATATCTTGACATATGACATATCATGACATATGACATAACATGACATATGACATATCATGACATATTATGACATATGACATATCATGACATATGACATATCATGACATATGACATATCATGACAGATGACATATGACATATCAAGACATCTGACATACCATGACATATGACATATCATGACATATGATATAACATGACATATGACATGTCATGACATAAGACTTAACATGACATATCATGACATAGGACATATAATGACATATGACATATCATGACATATGACATATCAAGACATCCGACATACCATGACATATCATGACATATGACATATCATGACATATGACATATCATGACATGACATATCATGACATATGACATAACATGACATATCATGACATATGACATATTATGACATATGACATATTATGACATATGACATATCATGACATATGACATATCATGACATATGACATATCATGACATATGACATATCATGACATATGACATATCATGACAGATGACATATGACATATCAAGACATCTGACATACCATTACATATGACATATCATGACATAAGGCATATCATGACATATGACATAACATGACATATGACATGTCATAACATATGACATAACATGACATATCATGACATATGACATATCATGACATATGACATAACATGACATGTCATGACATATGACATAACATGACATTTCATGACATAGGACATATCATGACATGTGACATATCATGACATGACATATCATGAGATATGACATATTATGACAGATGACATTTGACATATCATGATATATGACATATCAAGACATCTGACATACCATTACATATGACATATCATGACATATGACATATCATGACATATGACATAACATGACATATGACATGTCATGACATATGACATAACATGACATAACATGACATATGACATATCATGACATATGACATATTATGACATATGACATATCATGACATATGACATATCATGACATATGACATGTGACATATCATGACATATGACATATCAAGACATCCGACGTACCATGACATATGACATAACATGACATATGACATGTCATGAAATCTGATATAACTTGACATATGACATATAATGACATATCATGACATATCATGACATATGACATATTATGACATATGACATATCATGACATATGACATATCAAGACAACCGAAATACCATGACATATGACATATCATGACATATGACATAACATGACATGTCATGACATATGACATAACATGACATTTCATGACATAGGACATATCATGACATATGACATATCATGACATGACATATCCGACATACCATGACTAATGACATATCATGAAATCTGACATAACATGACATAAGACATATCATGACATATGACATATTATGACATATGACATATCATGACATATGACATATCATGACATATGACATATCATGACATATGACATATCATGACATATGACATAACATGACATGACATATCATAACATGTGACATATCATGACATATGACATATCAAGACATCTGACATACCATGACATATGACATATCAAGACATCCGACATACCATGACATATCATGACATATGACATAACATGACATATGACATGTCATGACATATGACATAACATGACATATGACATATCATGACATATGACAAATCATGACAAATGACATATCATGACATGTGACATAGCATGACATATGACATATCAAGACTTCTGACATATGACATATCATAACATATGACATATCAAGACATCCGACATACCATGACATATGACATATCATGACATATGGCATAACATGACATATGACATGTCATGACATATGACATAACATGACATATGACATATCATGACATATGACATATCATGACATATGACATATCATGACATATGACATATCATGACATATGACATATCATGACATATGACATATTATGACATATGACATATCATGGCATATGACATATCATGACATATGACATAACATGACATATGACATAACATGACATATGACATGTCATGACATATGACATAACATGACATATCATGACATATGACATAACATGACATATCATGACATATGACATATCATGACATATGACATATCATGACATATGACATAACATGACATATGACATATCATGACATATGACATAACATGACATAACATGACATATCATGACATATGACATATCATGACATATGACATATCATGACATATGACATATCATGACATATGACATATCATGACATATGACATATCATGACATATGACATATCATGACATATGACATATTATGACATATGACGTAACATGACATATGACATGTCATGACATATGACATAACATGACATAACATGACATATGACATATCATGACATATGACATAACATGACATATGACATATCATGACATATTATGACATATGACATATCATGACATATGACATATCATGACATATGACATATCATGACAGATGACATATGACATATCAAGACATCTGACATACCATGACATATGACATATCATGACATATGACATAACATGACATATGACATGTCATGACATAAGACTTAACATGACATATCATGACATAGGACATATAATGACATATGACATATCATGACATATGACATATCAAGACATCCGACATACCATGACATATCATGACATATGACATATCATGACATATGACATATCATGACATGACATATCATGACATATGACATAACATGACATATCATGACATATGACATATTATGACATATGACATATTATGACATATGACATATCATGACATATGACATATCATGACATATGACATATCATGACATATGACATATCATGACATATGACATATCATGACAGATGACATATGACATATCAAGACATCTGACATACCATTACATATGACATATCATGACATAAGGCATATCATGACATATGACATAACATGACATATGACATGTCATAACATATGACATAACATGACATATCACGACATATGACATATCATGACATATGACATAACATGACATGTCATGACATATGACATAACATGACATTTCATGACATAGGACATATCATGACATGTGACATATCATGACATGACATATCATGAGATATGACATATTATGACAGATGACATTTGACATATCATGATATATGACATATCAAGACATCTGACATACCATTACATATGACATATCATGACATATGACATATCATGACATATGACATAACATGACATATGACATGTCATGACATATGACATAACATGACATAACATGACATATGACATATTATGACATATGACATATCATGACATATGACATATCATGACATATGACATGTGACATATCATGACATATGACATATCAAGACATCCGACGTACCATGACATATGACATAACATGACATATGACATGTCATGAAATCTGACATAACTTGACATATGACATATAATGACATATCATGACATATCATGACATATGACATATTATGACATATGACATATCATGACATATGACATATCATGACATAAGACATATCATGACATATGACATATCATGACATATGACATAACATGACATATGACATATCATGACATGTGACATATCATGACATATGACATATCAAGACATCCGACATACCATGACATATGACATATCAAGACAACCGAAATACCATGACATATGACATATCATGACATATGACATAACATGACATGTCATGACATATGACATAACATGACATTTCATGACATAGGACATATCATGACATATGACATATCATGACATGACATATCCGACATACCATGACTAATGACATATCATGAAATCTGACATAACATGACATAAGACATATCATGACATATGACATATTATGACATATGACATATCATGACATATGACATATCATGACATATGACATATCATGACATATGACATATCATGACATATGACATAACATGACATGACATATCATAACATGTGACATATCATGACATATGACATATCAAGACATCTGACATACCATGACATATGACATATCAAGACATCCGACATACCATGACATATCATGACATATGACATAACATGACATATGACATGTCATGACATATGACATAACATGACATATGACATATCATGACATATGACAAATCATGACAAATGACATATCATGACATGTGACATAGCATGACATATGACATATCAAGACTTCTGACATATGACATATCATAACATATGACATATCAAGACATCCGACATACCATGACATATGACATATCATGACATATGGCATAACATGACATATGACATGTCATGACATATGACATAACATGACATATGACATATCATGACATATGACATATCATGACATATGACATATCATGACATATGACATATCATGACATATGACATATCATGACATATGACATATTATGACATATGACATATCATGGCATATGACATATCATGACATATGACATAACATGACATATGACATAACATGACATATGACATAACATGACATATGACATGTCATGACATATGACATAACATGACATATCATGACATATGACATAACATGACATATCATGACATATGACATATCATGACATATGACATATCATGACATATGACATAACATGACATATGACATATCATGACATATGACATAACATGACATAACATGACATATCATGACATATGACATATCATGACATATGACATATCATGACATATGACATATCATGACATATGACATATCATGACATATGACATATCATGACATATGACATATCATGACATATGACATATCATGACATATGACATATTATGACATATGACATATCATGACATATGACATATCATGACATATGACATATCATGACAGATGACATATCAAGACATCTGACATACCATGACATATGACATATCATGACATATGACATAACATGACATATGGCATGTCATGACATATGACATGTCATGACATATGACATAACATGACATATCATGACATATGACATATCATGGCATGACATATCATGACATATGACATATCATGACATATGACATATCATGACATGTGACATATCATGACATATGACATATCAAGACTTCTGACATATGACAAATCATGACATATCAAGACATCCGACATATCATGACATATGACATGTCATGACATATGACATAACATGACATATGACATGTCATGAAATCTGACATAACATGACATATGACATATCATGACATATGACATATTATGACATATGACATATCATGACATATGACATATCATGACATATGACATATCGTGACATATGACATATCATGACATATGACATAACATGACATATGACATATCATGACATATGACATATCAAGACATCCGACATACCATGACATATGACATATTATGACATATGACATATCATGACATATGACATATCAATACATCCGACATACCATGACATATGACATTACATGACATATGACATATCATGACATATGACATATCCAGACATATGACATATCCAGACATATGACATATCCAGACATATGACATATGACATATCATGACATATGACGTAACATGACATATGACATATCATGACATGTGACATATCATGACATATGACATATCAAGACATCCGACATACCATGACATATGACATATCATGACATATGACATATCAAGACATCCGAAATACCATAACATATGACATATCATGACATATGACATAACATGACATGTCATGACATATGACATAACTTGACATTTCATGACATAGGACATATCATGACATATGACATATCATGACATGACATATCATGACATATGACATAACATGACATATGACATATCATGACATAACATGACATATCATGACATATTATGACATATGACATATCATGATATATGACATATCATGACATATCATGACAGTTGACATATGACATATCAAGACATCTGACATACCATTACATATGACATATCATGACATATGACATATCATGACATATGACATAACATGACATATGACATGTCATGACATATGACATAACATGACATATCATGACATATGACATAACATGACATATAAAAAATCATGACATATGACATATTATGACATATGACATATCATGATATATGACATATCATGACATATCATGACAGATGACATATCAAGACATCTGACATACCATAACATATGACATATCATGACATATGACATATCATGACATATGACATATCATGACATATGACATAACATGACATATGACATGTCATAACATATGACATAACATGATATATCATGACATATGACATATGACATATCATGACATATGACATATCATGACATATGACATATCATGACATATGATATAACATGACATATGACATATCATGACATATTATGACATATGACATATCATGACATATGACATATCATGACATATGACATATCATGACAGATGACATGTCATGACATAAGACATACCATAACATATGACATATCATGACATATGACATATCATGACATATGACATATCATGACATATGACATAACATGACATATGACATGTTATAACATATGACATAACATGATATATCATGACATATGACATATCATGACATATGACATATCATGACATATGACATATCATGACATATGATATAACATGACATATGACATATCATGACATATCAAGACATCTGACATACCATGACATATGACATATCATGACATATGACATAACATGACATATGACATGTCATGACATAAGACATAACATGACATATCATGACATAGGTCATATAATGAGATATGACATATCATGACATATGACATATCATGACATATGACATATCATGACATATGACATATCATGACATATGACATATCAAGATTTCTGACATATAACATATCATGACATATCCGACATACCATGACTAATGACATATTATGAAATCTGACATAACATGACATATGACATATCATGGCATGACATATGGCATATCATGACATATGACATATCATGATATGTGACATATCATGACATATGACATATCAAGACTTCTCACATATGACATATCATGACATATCAAGACATCCGACATATCATGACATATGACATATCATGACATATGACATAACATGACATATGACATGTCAAGAAATCTGACATAACATGACATATGACATCATGACATATGACATATTATGACATATGACATATCATGACATATGACATATCATGACATATGACATATCATGACATATGACATATTATGACATATGACATACCATGACATATGACATATCAATACATATGACATATCAAGACATCCGACATACCATGACATATGACATATCATGACATATGACATAACATGACATATGACATGTCATGACATATGACATATTATGACATATGACATATCATGACATATGACATATCATGACATATGACATATCATGACATATGACATAACATGACATATGACATGTTATAACATATGACATAACATGATATATCATGACATATGACATATCATGACATATGACATATCATGACATATGACATATCATGACATATGATATAACATGACATATGACATATCATGACATATCAAGACATCTGACATACCATGACATATGACATATCATGACATATGACATAACATGACATATGACATGTCATGACATAAGACATAACATGACATATCATGACATAGGTCATATAATGAGATATGACATATCATGACATATGACATATCATGACATATGACATATCATGACATATGACATATCATGACATATGACATATCAAGATTTCTGACATATAACATATCATGACATATCCGACATACCATGACTAATGACATATTATGAAATCTGACATAACATGACATATGACATATCATGGCATGACATATGGCATATCATGACATATGACATATCATGATATGTGACATATCATGACATATGACATATCAAGACTTCTCACATATGACATATCATGACATATCAAGACATCCGACATATCATGACATATGACATATCATGACATATGACATAACATGACATATGACATGTCAAGAAATCTGACATAACATGACATATGACATCATGACATATGACATATTATGACATATGACATATCATGACATATGACATATCATGACATATGACATATCATGACATATGACATATTATGACATATGACATACCATGACATATGACATATCAATACATATGACATATCAAGACATCCGACATACCATGACATATGACATATCATGACATATGACATAACATGACATATGACATGTCATGACATATGACATATTATGACATATGACATATCATGACATATGACATATCATGACATATGACATATCATGACATATGACATAACATGACATATGACATATGACATAACATGACATAACATATCATGACATGTGACATATCATGACATGTGACATATCAAGACATCCGACATACCATGACATATGACATATCAATACATATGACATATCAAGACATCCGACATACCATGACATATGACATATCATGACATATGACATAACATGACATCCGACATATCATGACATATGACATATCATGACATATGACATAACATGACATATGGCATGTCAAGAAATCTGACATAACATGACATATGACATATCATGACATATGACATATTATGACATATGACATATCATGACATATGACATATCATGACATATGACATATCATGACATATGACATAACATGACATATGACATATGACATATGACATAACATGACATAACATATCATGACATGTGACATATCATGACATGTGACATATCAAGACATCCGACATACCATGACATATGACATATCAATACATATGACATATCAAGACATCCGACATATCATGACATATGACATATCATGACATATCATGACATATGACATAACATGACATATGACATGTCATAACATATGACATAACATGACATATCATGACATATGACATATCTTGACATATGACATATCATGACATATGACATAACATGACATATGACATATCATGACATATTATGACATATGACATATCATGACATATGACATATCATGACATATGACATATCATGACAGATGACATATGACATATCAAGACATCTGACATACCATGACATATGACATATCATGACATATGACATAACATGACATATGACATGTCATGACATAAGACTTAACATGACATATCATGACATAGGACATATAATGACATATGACATATCATGACATATGACATATCAAGACATCCGACATACCATGACATATCACGACATATGACATATCATGACATATGACATATCATGACATATGACATATCATGACATGACATATCATGACATATGACATAACATGACATATCATGACATATGACATATTATGACATATTATGACATATGACATATCATGACATATGACATATCATGACATATGACATATCATGACATATGACATATCATGACATATGACATATCATGACAGATGACATATGACATATCAAGACATCTGACATACCATTACATATGACATATCATGACATAAGGCATATCATGACATATGACATAACATGACATATGACATGTCATAACATATGACATAACATGACATATCATGACATATGACATATCATGACATATGACATAACATGACATGTCATGACATATGACATAACATGACATTTCATGACATAGGACATATCATGACATGTGACATATCATGACATGACATATCATGAGATATGACATATTATGACAGATGACATTTGACATATCATGATATATGACATATCAAGACATCTGACATACCATTACATATGACATATCATGACATATGACATATCATGACATATGACATAACATGACATATGACATGTCATGACATATGACATAACATGACATAACATGACATATGACATATCATGACATATGACATATTATGACATATGACATATCATGACATATGACATATCATGACATATGACATGTGACATATCATGACATATGACATATCAAGACATCCGACGTACCATGACATATGACATAACATGACATATGACATGTCATGAAATCTGACATAACTTGACATATGACATATAATGACATATCATGACATATCATGACATAAGACATATCATGACATATGACATATCATGACATATGACATAACATGACATATGACATATCATGACATGTGACATATCATGACATATGACATATCAAGACATCCGACATACCATGACATATGACATATCAAGACAACCGAAATACCATGACATATGACATATCATGACATATGACATAACATGACATGTCATGACATATGACATAACATGACATTTCATGACATAGGACATATCATGACATATGACATATCATGACATGACATATCCGACATACCATGACTAATGACATATCATGAAATCTGACATAACATGACATAAGACATATCATGACATATGACATATTATGACATATGACATATCATGACATATGACATATCATGACATATGACATATCATGACATATGACATATCATGACATATGACATATCATGACATATGACATAACATGACATGACATATCATAACATGTGACATATCATGACATATGACATATCAAGACATCTGACATACCATGACATATGACATATCAAGACATCCGACATACCATGACATATCATGACATATGACATAACATGACATATGACATGTCATGACATATGACATAACATGACATATGACATATCATGACATATGACAAATCATGACAAATGACATATCATGACATGTGACATAGCATGACATATGACATATCAAGACTTCTGACATATGACATATCATAACATATGACATATCAAGACATCCGACATACCATGACATATGACATATCATGACATATGGCATAACATGACATATGACATGTCATGACATATGACATAACATGACATATGACATATCATGACATATGACATATCATGACATATGACATATCATGACATATGACATATCATGACATATGACATATCATGACATATGACATATCATGACATATGACATATCATGACATATGACATATTATGACATATGACATATCATGGCATATGACATATCATGACATATGACATAACATGACATATGACATAACATGACATATGACATAACATGACATATGACATGTCATGACATATGACATAACATGACATATCATGACATATGACATAACATGACATATCATGACATATGACATATCATGACATATGACATATCATGACATATGACATAACATGACATATGACATATCATGACATATGACATAACATGACATAACATGACATATCATGACATATGACATATCATGACATATGACATATCATGACATATGACATATCATGACATATGACATATCATGACATATGACATATCATGACATATGACATATTATGACATATGACATATCATGACATATGACATATCATGACATATGACATATCATGACAGATGACATATCAAGACATCTGACATACCATGACATATGACATATCATGACATATGACATAACATGACATATGACATATCATGACATATGACATATTATGACATATGACATATCATGACATATGACATATCATGGCATGACATATCATGACATATGACATATCATGACATATGACATATCATGACATGTGACATATCATGACATATGACATATCAAGACTTCTGACATATGACAAATCATGACATATCAAGACATCCGACATATCATGACATATGACATGTCATGACATATGACATAACATGACATATGACATGTCATGAAATCTGACATAACATGACATATGACATATCATGACATATGACATATTATGACATATGACATATCATGACATATGACATATCATGACATATGACATATCGTGACATATGACATATCATGACATATGACATATCGTGACATATGACATATCATGACATATGACATAACATATCATGACATATGACATATCAAGACATCCGACATACCATGACATATGACATATCATGACATATGACATATCAAGACATCCGACATACCATGACATATGACATATTATGACATATGGCATATCATGACATATGACATATCAATACATCCGACATACCATGACATATGACATTACATGACATATGACATATCATGACATATGACATATCCAGACATATGACATATCCAGACATATGACATATGACATATCATGACATATGACGTAACATGACATATGACATATCATGACATGTGACATATCATGACATATGACATATCAAGACATCCGACATACCATGACATATGACATATCATGACATATGACATATCAAGACATCCGAAATACCATAACATATGACATATCATGACATATGACATAACATGACATGTCATGACATATGACATAACTTGACATTTCATGACATAGGACATATCATGACATATGACATATCATGACATGACATATCATGACATATGACATAACATGACATATGACATATCATGACATAACATGACATATCATGACATATTATGACATATGACATATCATGATATATGACATATCATGACATATCATGACAGTTGACATATGACATATCAAGACATCTGACATACCATTACATATGACATATCATGACATATGACATATCATGACATATGACATAACATGACATATGACATGTCATGACATATGACATAACATGACATATCATGACATATGACATAACATGACATATAAAAAATCATGACATATGACATATTATGACATATGACATATCATGATATATGACATATCATGACATATCATGACAGATGACATATCAAGACATCTGGCATACCATAACATATGACATATCATGACATATGACATATCATGACATATGACATATCATGACATATGACATAACATGACATATGACATGTCATAACATATGACATAACATGATATATCATGACATATGACATATGACATATCATGACATATGACATATCATGACATATGATATAACATGACATATGACATATCATGACATATTATGACATATGACATATCATGACATATGACATATCATGACATATGACATATCATGACAGATGACATGTCATGACATAAGACATACCATAACATATGACATATCATGACATATGACATATCATGACATATGACATATCATGACATATGACATAACATGACATATGACATGTCATAACATATGACATAACATGATATATCATGACATATGACATATCATGACATATGACATATCATGACATATGACATATCATGACATATGATATAACATGACATATGACATATCATGACATATCAAGACATCTGACATACCATAACATATGACATATCATGACATATGACATAACATGACATATGACATGTCATGACATAAGACATAACATGACATATCATGACATAGGTCATATAATGAGATATGACATATCATGACATATGACATATCATGACATATGACATATCATGACATATGACATATCATGACATCTGACATATCAAGATTTCTGACATATAACATATCATGACATATCCGACATACCATGACTAATGACATATTATGAAATCTGACATAACATGACATATGACATATCATGGCATGACATATGGCATATCATGACATATGACATATCATGATATGTGACATATCATGACATATGACATATCAAGACTTCTCACATATGACATATCATGACATATCAAGACATCCGACATATCATGACATATGACATATCATGACATATGACATAACATGACATATGACATGTCAAGAAATCTGACATAACATGACATATGACATATCATGACATATGACATATTATGACATATGACATATCATGACATATGACATATCATGACATATGACATATCATGACATATGACATAACATGACATATGACATATGACATAACATGACATAACATATCATGACATGTGACATATCATGACATGTGACATATCAAGACATCCGACATACCATGACATATGACATATCAATACATATGACATATCAAGACATCCGACATACCATGACATATGACATATCATGACATATGACATAACATGACATATGACATGTCATGACATATGACATAACATGACATATGACATATCATGACATATGACATATCATGACATATGACATATCATGACATGTGACATAGCATGACATATGACATAACATGACATATGACATATCATGACATGTGACATATCATGACATATGACATATCAAGACATCCGACATACCATGACATATGACATATCATGACATATGACATATCAAGACATCCGAAATACCATGACATATGACATTTCATGACATATGACATAACATGACATATGACATATCATGACATATGACATATCATGACATATGACATATCATGACATATGACATATCATGACATGTGACATAGCACGACATATGACATATCAAGACTTCTGACATATGACATATCATAACATATGACATATCAAGACATCCGACATACCATGACATATGACATATCATGACATATGGCATAACATGACATATGACATATTATGACATATGACATATCATGACATATGACATATCATGACATATGACATATCATGACATATGACATATCATGACATATGACATATCATGACATATGACATATCATGACATATGACATATTATGACATATGACATATCATGACATATGACATATCATGACATATGACATAACATTACATATGACATAACATGACATATGACATATGACATGTCATGACATATGACATATGACATGTCATGACATATGACATAACATGACATATCATGACATGTGACATATCATGACATATGACATATCATGACATATGACATATCATGACATATGACATAACATGACATATGACATGTCATGACATATGACATAACATGACCTATCATGACATATGACATATCATGACATATGACATGTCATGACATATGACATATCATGACATATGACATATCATGACAGATGACATATCAAGACATCTGACATACCATGACATATGACATATCATGACATATGACATAACATGACATATGACATGTCATGACATATGACATAACATGACATATCATGACATAGGACAAATCATGACATATCATGGCATGACATATCATGACATATGACATATCATGACATATGACATATTATGACATATGACATATCATGACATATGACATATCATGACATATGACATATGACATATCATGACATATGACATATCATGACATATGACATAACATGACATATGACATATCAAGACATCCGACATATCATGACATATGACATATCATGACATATGACATAACATGACATATGACATGTCATGAAATCTGACATAACATGACATATGACATATCATGACATATGACATATTATGACATATGACATATCATGACATATGACATATCATGACATATGACATATCATGACATATGACATATGACATATCATGACATATGACATATCATGACATATGACATAACATGACATATGACATATCATGACATGTGACATATGAAGACATCCGACATACCATTACATATGACATATCATGACATATGACATATCATGACATATGACATATCATGACATATGACATATCATGACATATGACATATCATGACATGTGACATATCATGACATATGACATATCAAGACTTCTGACATATGACATATCATGACATATCAAGACATCCGACGTACCATGACATATGACATATCATGACATATGACATAACATGACATATGACATGTCATGAAATCTGACATAACATGACATATCATGACATATGACATATTATGACATATGACATATCATGACATATGACATATCCAGACATATGACATATGACATATCATGACATATCATGACATATGACATAACATGACATATGACATATCATGACATATCATGACATATGACATAACATGACATATGACATATCATGACATGTGACATATCATGACATATGACATATCAAGACATCCGACATACCATGACATATCATGACATATGACATATCAAGACATCCGAAATACCATGACATATGACATATCATGACATATGACATAACATGACATGTCATGACATATGACATAACATGACATTTCATGACAGAGGACATATCATGACATATGACATATCATGACATGACATATCATGACATATGACATAACATGACATATGACATATCATGACATATTATGACATATCATGATATATGACATATCATGACATATCATGACAGTTGACATATGACATATCAAGACATCTGACATACCATTACATATGACATATCATGACATATGACATATCATGACATATGACATAACATGACATATGACATGTCATGACATATGACATAACATGACATAGCATGACATATGACATAACATGACATATAAAAAATCATGACATATGACATATTATGACATATGACATATCATGATATATGACATATCATGACATATGACATATCATGACATATGACATATCATGACATATGACATAACATGACATATGACATATCATGACATATGACATATTATGACATATGACATATGACATATCATGACATATGACATATCACGACAGATGACATATGACATATCAAGACATCTGACATACCATTACATATGACATATCATGACATATGACATATCATGACATATGACATATCATGACATATGACATAACATGACATATGACATGTCATAACATATGACATAACATGACATATCATGACATATGACATATGACATATCATGACATATGACATATCATGACATATAACATGACATATGACATATCATGACATATTATGACATATGACATTTCATGACATATGACATATCATGACATAGGACATAACATGACATTTCATGACATATGACATATCATGACGTATGACATATCATGACAGATGACATATGACATATCAAGACATCTGACATACCATGACATATGACATATCATGACATATGACATAACATGACATATGACATATCATGATATGTGACATATCATGACATATGACATATCAAGACTTCTGACATATGACATATCATGACATATCAAGACATCCGACATATCATGACATATGACATATCATGACATATGACATAACATGACATATGACATGTCATGAAATCTGACATAACATGACATATGACATATCATGACATATGACATATTATGACATATGACATATCATGACATATGACATATCATGACATATGACATAACATGACATATGACATATCATGACATATGACATAACATGACATATGACATATCATGACATATCATGACATGTGACATATCATGACATATGACATATCAAGACTTCTGACATACCATGACATATGACATATCATGACATATGACATATCAAGACATACGACATACCATGACATATGACATATCATGACATATGACATAACATGACATATGACATGTCATGACATATGACATAACATGACATATCATGACATGACATATCATGACATATGACATATCATGACATGACATATCATGACATATGACATAACATGACATATGACATATCATGACATATGACATATTATGACATATGACATGTGACATATGACATATCATGACAGATGACATATGACATATCAAGACATCTGACATACCATTGCATATGACATATCATGACATAAGACATATCATGACATATGACATATCATGACATGTGATATCATGACATATGACATATCAAGACTTCTGACATATGACATATCATGACATATCAAGACATCCGACGTACCATGACATATGACATATCATGACATATGACATATCATGACATATGACATATCATGACATATGACATAACATGACATATGACATATCATGACATGTGACATATCATGACATATGACAAATCAAGACATCCGACATACCATGACATATGACATATCATGACATATGACATATCAAGACATCCGAAATACCATGACATATGACATATCATGACATATGACATAACATGACATGTCATGACATATGACATAACATGACATTTCATGACATAGGACATATCATGACATATGACATATCATGACATGACATATCATATCATGACATATGACATAACATGACATAGGACATATCATGACATATGACATATATTTGACATATGACATATCATGATATATGACATATCATGATATATCATGACAGATGACATATGACATATCAAGACATCTGACATACCATTACATATGACATATCATGACATATGACATATCATGACATATGACATAACATGACATATGACATGTCATGACATATGACATAACATGACATATCATGACATATGACATAACATGACATAACATGACACAACATGACATAACATGACATATGACATATCATGACATATGACATATCATGATATATGACATATCATGACATATCATGACAGATGACATATGACATATCAAGACATCTGACATACCAGTACATATGACATATCATGACATATGACATATCATGACATATGACATAACATGACATGTCATAACATATGACATAACATGACATATGACATATCATGACATATGACATATCATGACATATGACATATCATGACATATGACATATCATGACATATGACATAACATGACATATGACATATCATGACATATTATGACATATGACATAACATGACATATGACATATCATGATATATGACATATCATGACAGATGACATATGACATATCAAGACATCTGACATACTATGACATATGATATATCATGACATATGACATAACATGACATATGACATGTCATGACATAAGACATAACATAACATATCATGACATAGGACATATAATGACATATGACATATCATGACATATGACATATCATGACAAATGACATATCATGACATATGACATATCATGACATATGACATATGAAGACTTCTGACATATGACATATCATGACATATCCGACATACCATGACTAATGACATATCATGAAATCTGACATAACATGACATAAGACATATCATGACATATGACATATTATGACATATGACATATCATGACATATGACATATCATGACATATGACATGTCATGACATATGACATATCATGACATATGACATATCATGACATATGACATATCAAGACATCCGAAATACCATGACATATGACATTTCATGACATATGACATAACATGACATATGACATATCATGACATATGACATATCATGACATATGACATATCATGACATATGACATATCATGACATGTGACATAGCACGACATATGACATATCAAGACTTCTGACATATGACATATCATAACATATGACATATCAAGACATCCGACATACCATGACATATGACATATCATGACATATGGCATAACATGACATATGACATATTATGACATATGACATATCATGACATATGACATATCATGACATATGACATATCATGACAGATGACATATCAAGACATCTGACATACCATGACATATGACATATCATGACATATGACATAACATGACATATGACATGTCATGACATATGACATAACATGACATATCATGACATAGGACAAATCATGACAAATCATGGCATGACATATCATGACATATGACATATCATGACATATGACATATCATGACATATGACATATTATGACATATGACATATCATGACATATGACATATCATGACATATGACATAACATTACATATGACATAACATGACATATGACATATGACATGTCATGACATATGACATATGACATATGACATGTCATGACATATGACATATGACATGTCATGACATATGACATAACATGACATATCATGACATGTGACATATCATGACATATGACATATCATGACATATGACATATCATGACATATGACATAACATGACATATGACATGTCATGACATATGACATAACATAACCTATCATGACATATGACATATCATGACATATGACATGTCATGACATATGACATATCATGACATATGACATATCATGACAGATGACATATCAAGACATCTGACATACCATGACATATGACATATCATGACATATGACATAACATGACATATGACATGTCATGACATATGACATAACATGACATATCATGACATAGGACAAATCATGACAAATCATGGCATGACATATCATGACATATGACATATCATGACATATGACATATTATGACATATGACATATCATGACATATGACATATCATGACATATGACATATGACATATCATGACATATGACATATCATGACATATGACATAACATGACATATGACATATCAAGACATCCGACATATCATGACATATGACATATCATGACATATGACATAACATGACATATGACATGTCATGAAATCTGACATAACATGACATATGACATATCATGACATATGACATATTATGACATATGACATATCATGACATATGACATATCATGACATATGACATATCATGACATATGACATATGACATATCATGACATATGACATATCATGACATATGACTTAACATGACATATGACATATCATGACATGTGACATATGAAGACATCCGACATACCATTACATATGACATATCATGACATATGACATATCATGACATATGACATATCATGACATATGACATATCATGACATATGACATATCATGACATGTGACATATCATGACATATGACATATCAAGACTTCTGACATATGACATATCATGACATATCAAGACATCCGACGTACCATGACATATGACATATCATGACATATGACATAACATGACATATGACATGTCATGAAATCTGACATAACATGACATATGACATATCATGACATATGACATATTATGACATATGACATATCATGACATATGACATATCCAGACATATGACATATGACATATCATGACATATCATGACATATGACATAACATGACATATGACATATCATGACATATCATGACATATGACATAACATGACATATGACATATCATGACATATCATGACATATGACATAACATGACATATGACATATCATGACATGTGACATATCATGACATATGACATATCAAGACATCCGACATACCATGACATATCATGACATATGACATATCAAGACATCCGAAATACCATGACATATGACATATCATGACATATGACATAACATGACATGTCATGACATATGACATAACATGACATTTCATGACAGAGGACATATCATGACATATGACATATCATGACATGACATATCATGACATATGACATAACATGACATATGACATATCATGACATATTATGACATATCATGATATATGACATATCATGACATATCATGACAGTTGACATATGACATATCAAGACATCTGACATACCATTACATATGACATATCATGACATATGACATATCATGACATATGACATAACATGACATATGACATGTCATGACATATGACATAACATGACATAGCATGACATATGACATAACATGACATATAAAAAATCATGACATATGACATATTATGACATATCATGATATATGACATATCATGACATATGACATATCATGACATATGACATATCATGACATATGACATAACATGACATATGACATATCATGACATATGACATATTATGACATATGACATATGACATATCATGACATATGACATATCACGACAGATGACATATGACATATCAAGACATCTGACATACCATTACATATGACATATCATGACATATGACATATCATGACATATGACATATCATGACATATGACATAACATGACATATGACATGTCATAACATATGACATAACATGACATATCATGACATATGACATATGACATATCATGACATATGACATATCATGACATATAACATGACATATGACATATCATGACATATTATGACATATGACATTTCATGACATATGACATATCATGACATAGGACATAACATGACATTTCATGACATATGACATATCATGACGTATGACATATCATGACAGATGACATATGACATATCAAGACATCTGACATACCATGACATATGACATATCATGACATATGACATAACATGACATATGACATATCATGATATGTGACATATCATGACATATGACATATCAAGACTTCTGACATATGACATATCATGACATATCAAGACATCCGACATATCATGACATATGACATATCATGACATATGACATAACATGACATATGACATGTCATGAAATCTGACATAACATGACATATGACATATCATGACATATGACATATTATGACATATGACATATCATGACATATGACATATCATGACATATGACATATCATGACATATGACATATCATGACATATGACATAACATGACATATGACATATCATGACATATCATGACATGTGACATATCATGACATATGACATATCAAGACTTCTGACATACCATGACATATGACATATCATGACATATGACATATCAAGACATACGACATACCATGACATATGACATATCATGACATATGACATAACATGACATATGACATGTCATGACATATGACATAACATGACATATCATGACATAGGACATATCATGACATATGACATATCATGACATGACATATCATGACATATGACATAACATGACATATGACATATCATGACATATGACATATTATGACATATGACATGTGACATATGACATATCATGACAGATGACATATGACATATCAAGACATCTGACATACCATTGCATATGACATATCATGACATAAGACATATCATGACATATGACATATCATGACATGTGATATCATGACATATGACATATCAAGACTTCTGACATATGACATATCATGACATATCAAGACATCCGACGTACCATGACATATGACATATCATGACATATGACATATCATGACATATGACATATCATGACATATGACATAACATGACATATGACATATCATGACATGTGACATATCATGACATATGACAAATCAAGACATCCGACATACCATGACATATGACATATCATGACATATGACATATCAAGACATCCGAAATACCATGACATATGACATATCATGACATATGACATAACATGACATGTCATGACATATGACATAACATGACATTTCATGACATAGGACATATCATGACATATGACATATCATGACATGACATATCATGACATATGACATAACATGACATAGGACATATCATGACATATGACATATTATGACATATGACATATCATGATATATGACATATCATGATATATCATGACAGATGACATATGACATATCAAGACATCTGACATACCATTACATATGACATATCATGACATATGACATATCATGACATATGACATAACATGACATATGACATGTCATGACATATGACATAACATGACATATCATGACATATGACATAACATGACATAACATGACACAACATGACATAACATGACATATGACATATCATGACATATGACATATCATGATATATGACATATCATGACATATCATGACAGATGACATATGACATATCAAGACATCTGACATACCAGTACATATGACATATCATGACATATGACATATCATGACATATGACATAACATGACATGTCATAACATATGACATAACATGACATATGACATATCATGACATATGACATATCATGACATATGACATATCATGACATATGACATATCATGACATATGACATAACATGACATATGACATATCATGACATATTATGACATATGACATATCATGACATATGACATATCATGATATATGACATATCATGACAGATGACATATGACATATCAAGACATCTGACATACTATGACATATGATATATCATGACATATGACATAACATGACATATGACATGTCATGACATAAGACATAACATAACATATCATGACATAGGACATATAATGACATATGACATATCATGACATATGACATATCATGACAAATGACATATCATGACATATGACATATCATGACATATGACATATGAAGACTTCTGACATATGACATATCATGACATATGACATAACATGACATGACATATCATGACATGTGACATATCAAGACATCCGACATTCCATGACATATGACATATCATGACATATGACATATCAAGACATCCGACATACCATGACATATGACATATCATGACATATGACATATTATGACATATGACATATCATGATATATGACATATCATGACATATCATGACAGATGACATACCATGATATATGACATAACATGACATATGACATATCATGACATATGACATATCATGACATATGACATATCATGACATATGACATATCATGACATATGACATATCATGACATATGACATATCATGACATATGACATATTATGACATATGACATATCATGACATATGACATATCATGACATATGACATAACATGACATATGACATAACATGACATATGACATATGACATGTCATGACATATTACATAACATGACATATCATGACATATGACATATCATGACATATGACATATCATGACATATGACATGTCATGACATATGACATAACATGACATATCATGACATATGATATATCATGACATATGACATATCATGACATATGACATAACATGACATATGACATATCATGACATATGACATATTATGACATATGACATATCATGACATATGACATATCATGACATATGACATATCATGACATATGACAGATGACATATCAAGACATCTGACATACCATGACATATGACATATCATGACATATGTCATAACATGACATATGACATGTCATGACATATGACATATCATGACATATCATGACATGTGACATATCATGACATATGACATATCAAGACATCCGACATACCATGACATATGACATATCATGACATATGACATATCAAGACATCCGACATACCATGACATATGACATATCATGACATATGACATAACATGACATATGACATGTCATGACATATGACATATCATGACAGATGACATATGACATATCAAGACATCTGACATACCATTACATATGACATATCATGACATATCATGACATATGACATATCATGACATATGACATATCATGACATGTGACATATCATGACATATGACATATCAAGACTTCTGACATATGACATATCATGACATATCAAGACATCCGACGTACCATGACATATGACATATCATGACATATGACATAACATGACATATGACATGTCATGATATCTGACATAACATGACATATGACATATAAGACATATCATGACATATGTCATATCAAGACTTCTGACATATGACATATCATGACATATCCGACATACCATGACTAATGACATATCATGAAATCTGACATAACATGACATAAGACATATCATGACATATGACATATGACATATCATGACATATGACATATCATGACATATGACATAACATGACATAAGACATATCATGACATATGACATATAATGACATATGACATATCATGACATATGACATATCATGACATATGACATATCATGACATATGACATATCATGACATGTGACATATCATGACATATGACATATCAAGACTTCTGACATATGACATATCATGACATATCAAGATATCCGACATACCATGACATATGACATATCATGACATATGACATATCAAGACATCCGACATACCATGACATATGACATATCATGACATATGACATAACATGACATGTCATGACATATGACATAACATGACATATGACATATCATGACATATGACATATCATGACATATGACATATCATGACATGTGACATAGCATGACATATGACATATCAAGACTTCTGACATATGACATATCATAACATATGACATGTCAAGACATCCGATTTACCATGACATATGACATATCATGACATATGACATAACATGACATATGACATGTCATGACATATGACATAACATGACATATGACATATCATGACATATGACATATCATGACATATGACATATCATGACATATGACATATCATGACATATGACATGTCATGACATATGACATATCATGACATATGACATAACATGACATATGACATATCATGACATGTGACATATCATGACATATGACATATCAAGACATCCGACATACCATGACATATGACATATCATGACATCCGACATACCATGACATATCATGACATATGACATAGCATGACATATGACATGTCATGACATATGACATAACATGACATATCATGACATAGGACATATAATGACATATGACATATCATGACATGACATATCATGACATATGACATAACATGACATATGACATATCATGACATATGACTAGGGATGTCAATCCCGGACTATTTTTCAATCCCGAAATTTCGAGACTAAAAAATTTGAATCCCGGGATCCCGGGATTAGTCCCGGGATTTAAAAAAATAATAGCAAAGACATAAAATAACCATATCTGTGTTTAAATAATAAACAATTATAATGCTTAAGTCAAACAAAAGTCATATATTCAAATGCATCTGTTTTCAGGTTGGGTATTTAAATATGGTATACTTAATCCGCGATATATAAACCCTAGTTGATCATCAAACATTTTTTTAATACTTTTTATTTAAAATTTATTTTTTAGTACAAATATAAGAAAATTAAAATTTTAAATGAACAACAAATTTTGTTATTGGGATATTGGTTTTTTGTGGAAAACAATATTTTATAAAAAAAAAATATAATTTTAAAAAAATAAATAGTTTTACAAATTTTGAAATATTTGAACTTTTAATTTCAAAATTATTTAAGTTGTATGTGATTTAACCGGTTATTGCAACCAAATCTCAAACGACGAAGTTGACTTGTTCATGGGCAATAACTATTTTAATTTTTATTCAATGGCTGTTTAGTCTTTTTATAAAAAAAAGTTTGTTTTTAAATGCAGTAAAAAAATGCAAAAATAATAAATTGCATTTTTCTCCAAAACATTACGTATACGGAAAAAACTAAAAACGCAGTTCGAATCAGTACATTAAAATTATATAGGCATGATATGAGAAAATGATTGCCGAACAGTGTTATTAGTCGAAAGTGACGTAATTTTTAAAAATGTGTGAATTTGTTCAAAGTCAAAAAGCATGTAATTCATTATTATATACGTCAGTGTTTTAAGATTTTAGTCCATTAAATCCAAGGATTGAAACCGTAGCCGAAACCGATATCCGTTTAAAACCGATATCCATTTAAAACCGAAACCGTAATCGAAACCGTTATACGAAAATCAGAAATAAACCGTTTCGGTTTTATACCAGTTTAAAACGGTTTTTAAAAAAGCATAAAAAGAAACAGGAAAACATATTTTATTTTATATAGAAGATCTTAAGTACAAGGCATGTTTAATGTCATTTAATAAAATTTTGAATTCCCAAAATAAAATTTTTTCTTGTACAATTTTCGGCGAGCTAGACTAAGCTTATGTCCCATAGTGCAATGTTAAGTTATTTGAAAAATATGGAATTAAAAGAAATTTTATACAAAAACCGAAACCGTAACTTGGAACCGGTATACTGAAACCGTTTCGTAATAAAAACCTAAAACCGAAACCAAAACGCGGAAAAAACCGAAATCGAAACCGTTATTCGTTTAGGTTTCAAACCTTGATTAAATGTTAGATTTACTTTTTCACAAAATGTGTACACAAACATTGAAAGACTTTTGAATAAACTATTAAAAATTGATCTACTAGCGTTTTTTGTAATCCCGAAAATCCCGGGATTTAACGATGATCCCGGGATGAGTTTTTCGGGACTGATTTGACTCAAATCCCGGGATCCCGGGATCCCGGGATTGACATCCCTACATATGACATATTATGACATATGACATATTATGACATGACATATCATGATATATGACATATCATGACATATGACATATCATGACAGATGACATATGACATATCAAGACATCTGGCATACCATTACATATGACATATCATGACATATGACATATCATGATATATGACATATCATGACATATCATGACAGATGACATATCAAGACATCTGACATACCATTACATATGACATATCATGACATATGACATATCATGACATATGACATATCATGACATATGACATAACATGACATATGACATGTCATGACATATGACATAACATGACATATCATGACATATGACATAACATGACATAACATGACATAACATGACATATGACATATCATGACATATGACATATTATGACATATGACATATCATGATATATGACATATCATGACATATCATGACAGATGACATATCAAGACATCTGACATACCATTACATATGACATATCATGACATATGACATATCATGACATATGACATAACATGACATATGACATGTCATAACATATGACATAACATGACATATCATGACATATGACATATCAAGACATATGACATATCATGACATATGACATATCATGACATATGACATAACATGACATATGACATATCATGACATATTATGACATATGACATATCATGACATATGACATATCATGATATATGACATATCATGACAGATGACATATCAAGACATCTGACATACCATGACATATGATATATCATGACATATGACATAACATGACATATGACATGTCATGATATAAGACATAACATGACATAGGACATATAATGACATATCATGACATATGACATATCATGACATATGACATATCATGACATATGACATATCATGACATATGACATATCATTGCATATGACATATCAAGACTTCTGACATATGACATATCATGACATATCCGACATACCATGACTAATGACATATCATGAAATCTGACATAACATGACCTAAGACATATCATGACAGATTACATATTATGACATATCATGACATATGACATATTATGACATATGACATATCACGACATATAACATATCATGACATATGACATAACATGACATGACATATCATGACATATCATGACATGTGACATATCATGACATGTGACATATCAAGACATCCGACATACCATGACATATGACATATCATGACATATAACATATCAAGACATCCGACATACCATGACATATGACATATCATGACATATGACATATCATAACATATGACATATCAAGACATCCGACATACCATGACATATGACATATTATGACATATGACATAACATGACATATGACATGTCATGACATATGACATAACATGACATATGACATATCAAGACATCCGACATACCATGACATATGACATATCATGACATATGACATATCAAGACATCCGACATACCATGACATATGACATATCATGACATATGACATAACATGACATATGACATGTCATGACATATGACATATCATGACAGATGACATATGACATATCAAGACATCTGACATACCATTACATATGACATATCATGACATATGACATATCATGACATGTGACATATCATGACATATGACATATCAAGACTTCTGACATATGACATATGACATATCATGACATATCAAGACATCCGACGTACCATGACATATGACATATCATGACATATGACATAACATGACATATGACATGTCATGAAATCTGACATAACATGACATATGACATATCATGAAATAATATGACATATGACATATCATGACATATGACATATACAGACATTTGACATATCATGACATATGACATATCATGACATATGACATAACATGACATATGACATATCATGACATGTGACATATCATGACATATCAAGACATCCGACATACCATGACATATGACATATCATGACATATGACATATCAAGACATCCGAAATACCATGACATATGAAATATCATGACATATGACATAACATGACATGTCATGACATATGACATAACATGACATTTCATGACATAGGACATATCATGACATATGACATATCATGACATGACATATCATGATATGTCATGTTATGTCTTATGTCATGACATATGACATGTCATGACATAAGACATAACATGACATATCATGACATAGGACATATAATGACATATGACATATCATGACATATGACATATCATGACATATGACATATCATGACATATGACATAACATGACATATGACATGTCATGACATATGACATAACATGACATATCATGACATATGACATAACATGACATATAAAAAATCATGACATATGACATATTATGACATATGACATATCATGATATATGACATATCATGACAGATGACATATCAAGACATCTGACATACCATTACATATGACATATCATGACATAACATGACATATGACATGTCATAACATATGACATAACATGACATATCATGACATATGACATATGACATATCATGACATATGACATATCATGACATATGATATATCATGACATATGATATAACATGACATATGACATATCATGACATATTATGACATATGACATATCATGACATATGACATATCATGACATATGACATATCATGACAGATGACATATGACATATCAAGACATCTGACATACCATGACATATGACATATCATGACATATGACATAACATGACATATGACATGTCATGACATAAGACATAACATGACATATCATGACATAGGACATATAATGACATATGACATATCATGACATATGACATATCATGACATATGACATATCAAGACTTCTGACATATGACATATCATGACATATCCGACATACCATGACTAATGACATATCATGAAATCTGACATAACATGACATATGACATATCATGGCATGACATATCATGACATATGGCATATCATGACATATGACATATCATGATATTTGACATATCATGACATATGACATATCAAGACTTCTGACATATGACATATCATGACATATCGAGACATCCGACATATCCTGACATATGACATATCATGACATATGACATAACATGACATATGCAATGTCATGAAATCTGACATAACATGACATATGACATATCATGACATATGACATATTATGACATATGACATATCATGACATATGACATATCATGACATATGACATATCATGACATATGACATATCATGACATATCATGACATATGACATATTATGACATATGACATATCATGACATATCATGACATATGACATATCATGACAGATGACAAATCAAGACATCTGACATACCATTACATATGACATATCATGACATAAGACATATCATGACATATGACATATCATGACATTTGCCATATCATGACATATCAAGACTTCTGACATATGACATATCATGACATATCAAGACATCCGACGTACCATGACATATGACATATCATGACATATGACATATCAACACATCCGACATACCATGACATATCATGACATATGACATAGCATGACATATGACATGTCATGACATATGACATAACATGACATATCATGACATAGGACATATCATGACATATGACATATCATGACATATGACATATCATGACATATGACATATCATGACATATGACATATTATGACATGTGACATGTCATGACATATGACATATCATGACATAACATGACATATGACATATCATGACATGTGACATATCATGACATATGACATATCAAGACATCCGACATACCATAACATATGACATATCATGACATATGACATATCAAGACATCCGACATACCATGACATATCATGACATATGACATAGCATGACATATGACATGTCATGACATATGACATAACATGACATATCATGACATATGACATATCATGACATATGACATAGCATGACATATGACATAACATGACATATGACATATCATGACATGTGACATATCAAGACATACGACATACCATGACATATGACATATCATGACATATGACATATCATGACATATGACATATCATGACATATGACATATTATGACATATGACATGTCATGACATATGACATAATATGACATAACATGACATATGACATATCATGACATGTGACATATCATGACATATGACATATCAAGACATCCGACATACCATAACATATGACATATCATGACATATGACATATCAAGACATCCGACATACCATGACATATCATGACATATGACATAGCATGACATATGACATGTCATGACATATGACATAACATGACATATCATGACATATGACATAACATGACATACGACATATCATGACATATGACATATTATGACATATGACATATCATGATATATGACATATCATGACATATGACATATTATGACATATGACATATCAAGACATCTGACATACCATTACATATGACATATCATGCCATATGACATATCATGACATATCATGACAGATGACATATGACATATCAAGACATCTGACATACCATTACATATGACATATCATGACATATGACATATCATGACATATGACATAACATGACATATGACATAGCATGACATATGACATAACATGACATATGACATATCATGACATGTGACATATCAAGACATACGACATACCATGACATATGACATATCATGACATATGACATAACATGACATGTCATGACATATGACATAACATGACATTTCATGACATAGGACATATCATGACATATGACATATCATGACATGACATATCATGATATATGACATAACATGACATATCATGATATATGACATAACATGACATATGACATATCATGACATATGACATATTATGACATATGACATATCATGATATATGACATATCATGACAGATGACATGTGACATATCAAGACATCTGACATACCATTACATATGACATATCATGACATATGACATATCATGACATAAGACATAACATGACATATCATGACATAGGACATATAATGACATATGACATATCATGACATATGACATATCATGACATATGACATATCATGACATATGACATATCAAGACTTCTGACATATGACATATCATGACATATCCGACATACCATGACTAATGACATATCATGAAATCTGACATAACATGACATAAGACATATCATGACATATGACATATTATGACATATGACATATCATGACATATGACATATCATGACATATGACATATCATGACATATGACATATCATGACATATGACATAACATGACATGACATGACATATCATGACATGTGACATATCATGACATGTGACATATCAAGACATCCGACATACCATGACATATGACATATCATGACATATGACATATCAAGACATCCGACATACCATGACATATGACATATCATGACATATGACATAACATGACATATGACATGTCATGACATATGACATAACATGACATATGACATATCATGACATATGACATATCATGACATATGACATATCATGACATGTGACATAGCATGACATATGACATATCAAGACTTCTGACATATGACATATCATAACATATGACATATCAAGACATCCGACATATCATGACATATGACATATCATGACATATGACATATCATGACATATGACATATTATGACATATGACATGTCATGACATATGACATATCATGACATAACATGACATATGACATATCATGACATGTGACATATCATGACATATGACATATCAAGACATCCGACATACCATGACATATGACATATCATGACATATGACATATCAAGACATCCGACATACCATGACATATCATGACATATGACATAGCATGACATATGACATGTCATGACATATGACATAACATGACATATCATGACATAGGACATATCATGACATATGACATATCATGACATATGACATATCATGACATATGACATATCATGACATATGACATATTATGACATATGACATGTCATGACATATGACATATCATGACATAACATGACATATGACATATCATGACATAACATGACATATGACATATCATGACATGTGACATATCATGACATATGACATATCAAGACATCCGACATACCATGACATATGACATATCATGACATATGACATATCAAGACATCCGACATACCATGATATATCATGACATATGACATAGCATGACATATGACATGTCATGACATATGACATAACATGACATATCATGACATAGGACATATCATGACATATGACATATCATGACATATGACATAACATGACATATGACATATCATGACATATGACATATTATGACATATGACATATCATGATATATGACATATCATGACATATGACATATCATGACAGATGACATATGACATATCAAGACATCAGACATACCATTACATATGACATATCATGACATATGACATATCATGATATATGACATATCATGACATATCATGACAGATGACATATGACATATCAAGACATCTGACATACCATTACATATGACATATCATGACATATGACATATCATGACATAAGACATAACATGACATATGACATGTCATGACATATGACAACATGACATATCATGACATATGACATAACATGACATAACATGACATATCATGACATATGACATATTATGACATATGACATATCATGATATATGACATATCATGACAGATGACATATGACATATCAAGACATCTGACATACCATTACATATGACATATCATGACATATGACATACCATGACATATGAAATAACATGACATATGACATGTCATAACATATGACATAACATGACATATCATGACATATGACATATCATGACATATGACATATCATGACATATGACATATCATGACATATGACATAGCATGACATATGACATATCATGACATATTATGACATATGACATATCATGACATATGACATATAATGATATATGACATATCATGACAGATGACATATGACATATCAACATCTGACATACCATGACATATGATATATCATGACATATGACATAACATGACATATGACATGTCATGACAATAGACATAACATGACATATCATGACATAGGACATATAATGACATATGACATATCATGACATATGACATATCATGACATATGACATATCATGACATATGACATATCATGACATATGACATATCATGACATATGACATATCCAGACTTCTGACATATGACATATCATGACATATCCGACATATCATGAAATCTGACATAACATGACATAAGACATATCATGACATATTACATATTATGACATATCATGACATATGACATATCATGACATATGACATATCATGACATATGACATATCTTGACATATGACATATCATGACATATGACATAACATGACATGACATATCATGACATGTGACATATAATGACATGTGACATATCAAGACATCCGACATACCATGACATATGACATATCATGACATATGACATATCAAGACATCCGACATACCATGACATATGACATATCATACATATGACATAACATGACATATGACATGTCATGACATATGACATAACATGACATATGACATATCATGACATATGACATATCATGACATATGACATATCATGACATGTGACATAGCATGACATATGACATATCAAGACTTCTGACATATGACATATCATAACATATGACATATCAAGACATCCGACATACCATGACATATGACATATCATGACATATGACATAACATGACATATGACATGTCGTGACATATGACATTACATGACATATGACATATCATGACAAATGACATATCATGACATGTGACATAACATGACATATGACATATCATGACATATGACATATCATGACATGTGACATAGCATGACATATGACATATCAAGACTTCTGACATATGACATATCATAACATATGACATATCAAGACATCCGACATACCATGACATATGACATATCATGACATATGACATAACATGACATATGACATACCATGACATATGACATATTATGACATATGACATATCATGACATGTGACATATCATGACATATGACATATCAAGACATCCGACACACCATGACATATGACATATCATGACATATGACATTTCAAGACATCCGACATACCATGACATATCATGACATATGACATAGCATGACATATGACATATCAAGACTTCTGACATATGACATATAATAACATATGACATACCAAGACATCCGACATACCATGACATATGACATATCATGACATATGACATATCAAGACATCCGACATACCATGACACATGACATATCATGACATATGACATAACATGACATATGACATAACATGACATATGACATAACATGACATATGACATATGACATATCATAACATATGACATATCAAGACATCCGACATACCATGACATATGACATATCATGACATATGACTTAAGATGACATATGACATACCATGACATATCATGACATATGACATAGCATGACATATGACATGTCATGACATATGACATAACATGACATATCATGACATAGGACATATCATGACATATGACATATCATGACATGACATATCATGACATATGACATAACATGACATATCTTGACATATGACATATTATGACATATGACATGTCATGACATATGACATGTCATGACATATGACATATCATGACATATGACATAACATGACATATGACATATCATGACATGTGACATATCATGACATATGACATATAAAGACATCCGACATACCATGACATATGACATATCATGACATATCAAGACATCCGACATACCATGACATATCATGACATATGACATAGCATGACATATGACATGTCATGACATATGACATAACATGACATATCATGACATAGTACATATCATGACATATGACATATTATGACATGACATATCATGACATATGACATAACATGACATATGACATATCATGACATATGACATACTATGACATATGACATATTATGACATATGACATATCATGATATATGACATATGACATATCAAGACATCTGACATACCATTACATATGATATATCATGACATATGACATATCATGACATCTGACATAACATGACATATGACATGTCATGACGTATGACATAACATGACATATGACATATCATGACATATGACATAACATGACATATGACATATTATGACATATGACATATCATGACATATGACATATCGTGACAGATGACATATCAAGACATATGACATACCATGACATATGACATATCATGACATATGACATACTATGACATATGACATATTATGACATATGACATATCATGATATATGACATATCATGACATATGACATATCATGACAGATGACATATGACATATCATGACATATGACATAACATGACATATGACATGTCATAACATATGACATAACATGACATATCATGACATAAGACATATCATGACATATGACATATCATGACATATGACATATCATGACATATGACATAACATGACATATGACATATTATGACATATGACATATCATGACATATGACATATCATGACATATGACATATCGTGACAGATGACATATCAAGACATATGACATACCATGACATATGACATATCATGACATATCAAGACATCCGACATACCATGACATATCATGACATATGACATAGCATGACATATGACATGTCATGACATATGACATAACATGACATATCATGACATAGTACATATCATGACATATGACATATTATGACATGACATATCATGACCTATGACATATGACATATCATGACATATGACATACTATGACATATGACATATTATGACATATGACATATCATGATATATGACATATCATGACATATGACATATCATGACAGATGACATATGACATATCATGACATATGACATAACATGACATATGACATGTCATAACATATGACATAACATGACATATCATGACATAAGACATATCATGACATATGACATATCATGACATATGACATATCATGACATATGACATAACATGACATATGACATATTATGACATATGACATATCATGACATATGACATATCATGACATATGACATATCGTGACAGATGACATATCAAGACATATGACATACCATGACATATGACATATCATGACATATGACATAACATGACATATGACATGTCATGACATAAGACATAACATGACATATCATGACAGAGGACATATAATGACATATGACATATCATGACATATGACATACCATGACATATGACATATCATGACATATGACATATCAAGACATCCGACATACCATGACATATGACATATCATGACATATGACATAACATGACATATGACATATCATGACATGTGACATAGCATGACATATGACATATCAAGACTTCTGACATATGACATATCATAACATATGACATATCAAGACATCCGACATACCATGACATATGACATATCATGACATATGACATAACATGACATATGACATGTCATGACATACCATGACATATGACATATCATGACATATGATATAACATGACATATGACATGTCATGACATATGACATAACATGACATATGACATATCATGACATATGACATATCATGACATGTGACATACCATGACATATGACATATCAAGACTTCTGACATATGACATATCATAACATATGACATATCAAGACATCCGACATACCATGACATATGACATATCATGACATATGACATAACATGACATATGACATAACATGACATATGACATGTCATGACATATGACATAACATGACATATGACATATCATGACATATGACATATCATGACATATGACATATCATGACATCCGACATACCATGACATATGACATATCATGACATATGACATATCAAGACATCCGAAATACCATGACATATGACATATCATGACATATGACATATCAAGACATCCGACATACCATGACATATGACATATCATGACATATGACATAACATGACATATAAATTGTCATGACATATGACATATCATGACATGTGACATATCATGACATAACAAGACATCCGACATACCATGACATATGACATATCATGACATATGACATAACATGACATATGACATGTCATGACATATGACATAACATGACATATGACATATGACATATCATGACATATGACATATCATGACATGTGACATAGCATGACTTATGACATATCAAGACTTCTGACATATGACATATCATAACATATGACATATCAAGACATCCGACATACCATGACATATGACATATCATGACATATGGCATAACATGACATATGACATGTCATGACATATGACATAACATGACATATGACATATCATGACATATGACATATCATGACATATGACATATCATGACATATGACATATCATGACATATGACATATTATGACATATGACATATTATGACATATGACATATCATGACATATGACATATCATGACATATGACATATCATGACATATGACATATCATGACATATGACATAACATGACATATGACATATTATGACATATGACATATCATGACATATGACATATCATGACATATGACATATCGTGACAGATGACATATCAAGACATATGACATACCATGACATATGACATATCATGACATATGACATAACATGACATATGACATGTCATGACATAAGACATAACATGACATATCATGACAGAGGACATATAATGACATATGACATATCATGACATATGACATACCATGACATATGACATATCATGACATATGACATATCAAGACATCCGACATACCATGACATATGACATATCATGACATATGACATAACATGACATATGACATATCATGACATGTGACATAGCATGACATATGACATATCAAGACTTCTGACATATGACATATCATAACATATGACATATCAAGACATCCGACATACCATGACATATGACATATCATGACATATGACATAACATGACATATGACATGTCATGACATACCATGACATATGACATATCATGACATATGATATAACATGACATATGACATGTCATGACATATGACATAACATGACATATGACATATCATGACATATGACATATCATGACATGTGACATAGCATGACATATGACATATCAAGACTTCTGACATATGACATATCATAACATATGACATATCAAGACATCCGACATACCATGACATATGACATATCATGACATATGACATAACATGACATATGACATAACATGACATATGACATGTCATGACATATGACATAACATGACATATGACATATCATGACATATGACATATCATGACATATGACATATCATGACATATGACATATCATGACATGTGACATATCATGACATGTGACATATCAAGACATCCGACATACCATGACATATGACATATCATGACATATGACATATCAAGACATCCGACATACCATGACATATGACATATCATGACATATGACATATCAAGACATCCGACATACCATGACATATGACATATCATGACATATGACATAACATGACATATAAATTGTCATGACATATGACATATCATGACATGTGACATATCATGACATAACAAGACATCCGACATACCATGACATATGACATATCATGACATATGACATAACATGACATATGACATGTCATGACATATGACATAACATGACATATGACATATTATGACATATGACATATCATGACATATGACATATCATGACATGTGACATAGCATGACTTATGACATATCAAGACTTCTGACATATGACATATCATAACATATGACATATCAAGACATCCGACATACCATGACATATGACATATCATGACATATGGCATAACATGACATATGACATGTCATGACATATGACATAACATGACATATGACATATCATGACATATGACATATCATGACATATGACATATCATGACATATGACATATCATGACATATGACATATTATGACATATGACATATTATGACATATGACATATCATGACATATGACATATCATGACATATGACATAACATGACATATGACATAACATGACATATGACATATGACATAACATGACATATCATGACATATGACATATCATGACATATCATGACATGTGACATATCATGACATATGACATATCAAGGCATCCGACATACCATGACATATGACATATCATGACATATGACATATCAAGACATCCGACATACCATGACATATGACATATCATGACATATGACATAACATGACATATGACATGTCATGACATATGACATATCATGACATATGACATATCAAGACATCTGACATACCATTACAAATGACATATCATGACATATGACATATCATGACATGTGACATATCATGACATATGACATATCAAGACTTCTGACATATGACATATCATGACATATCAAGACATCCGACGTACCATGACATATGACATATCATGACATATGACATAACATGACATATGACATGTCATGAAATCTGACATAACATGACATATGACATATCATGACATAACATGACATATGACATATCATGACATATGACATATTATGACATATGACATATCATGACATATGACATATACAGACATTTGACATATCATGACATATGACATATCATGACATATGACATAACATGACATATGACATATCATGACATGTGACATATCATGACATATCAAGACATCCGACATACCATGACATATGACATATCATGACATATGACATATCAAGACATCCGAAATACCATGACATATGAAATATCATGACATATGACATAACATGACATGTCATGACATATGACATAACATGACATTTCATGACATAGGACATATCATGACATATGACATATCATGACATGACATATCATGATATGTCATGTTATATCTTATGTCATGACATATGACATGTCATGACATAAGACATAACATGACATATCATGACATAGGACATATAATGACATATGACATATCATGACATATGACATATCATGACATATGACATATCATGACATATGACATAACATGACATATGACATGTCATGACATATGACATAACATGACATATCATGACATATGACATATTATGACATATGACATATCATGATATATGACATATCATGACAGATGACATATGACATATCAAGACATCTGACATACCATTACATATGACATATCATGACATAACATGACATATGACATGTCATAACATATGACATAACATGACATATCATGACATATGACATATCATGACATATGACATATCATGACATATGATATATCATGACATATGATATAACATGACATATGACATATCATGACATATTATGACATATGACATATCATGACATATGACATATCATGACATATGACATGTCATGACATAAGACATAACATGACATATCATGACATAGGACATATAATGACATATGACATATCATGACATATGACATATCATGACATATGACATATCAAGACTTCTGACATATGACATATCATGACATATCCGACATACCATGACTAATGACATATCATGAAATCTGACATAACATGACATATGACATATCATGGCATGACATATCATGACATATGGCATATCATGACATATGACATATCATGATATGTGACATATCATGACATATGACATATCAAGACTTCTGACATATGACATATCATGACATATCAAGACATCCGACATATCATGACATATGACATATCATGACATATGACATAACATGACATATGCCATGTCATGAAATCTGACATAACATGACATATGACATATCATGACATATGACATATTATGACATATGACATATCATGACATATGACATATCATGACATATGACATATCATGACATATGACATATCATGACATATGACATATCATGGCATGACATATCATGACATATGACATATCATGACATATGACATATCGTGACAGATGACATATCAAGACATATGACATACCATGACATATGACATATCATGACATATGACATAACATGACATATGACATGTCATGACATAAGACATAACATGACATATCATGACAGAGGACATATAATGACATATGACATATCATGACATATGACATACCATGACATATGACATATCATGACATATGACATATCAAGACATCCGACATACCATGACATATGACATATCATGACATATGACATAACATGACATATGACATATCATGACATGTGACATAGCATGACATATGACATATCAAGACTTCTGACATATGACATATCATAACATATGACATATCAAGACATCCGACATACCATGACATATGACATATCATGACATATGACATAACATGACATATGACATGTCATGACATACCATGACATATGACATATCATGACATATGATATAACATGACATATGACATGTCATGACATATGACATAACATGACATATCATGACATATGACATATCATGACATGTGACATAGCATGACATATGACATATCAAGACTTCTGACATATGACATATCATATCATATGACATATCAAGACATCCGACATACCATGACATATGACATATCATGACATATGACATAACATGACATATGACATAACATGACATATGACATGTCATGACATATGACATAACATGACATATGACATATCATGACATATGACATATCATGACATATGACATATCATGACATATGACATATCATGACATGTGACATATCATGACATGTGACATATCAAGACATCCGACATACCATGACATATGACATATCATGACATATGACATATCAAGACATCCGACATACCATGACATATGACATATCATGACATATGACATATCAAGACATCCGACATACCATGACATATGACATAACATGACATATGACATAACATGACATATAAATTGTCATGACATATGACATATCATGACATGTGACATATCATGACATAACAAGACATCCGACATACCATGACATATGACATATCATGACATATGACATAACATGACATATGACATGTCATGACATATGACATAACATGACATATGACATATTATGACATATGACATATCATGACATATGACATATCATGACATGTGACATAGCATGACTTATGACATATCAAGACTTCTGACATATGACATATCATAACATATGACATATCAAGACATCCGACATACCATGACATATGACATATCATGACATATGGCATAACATGACATATGACATGTCATGACATATGACATAACATGACATATGACATATCATGACATATGACATATCATGACATATGACATATCATGACATATGACATATCATGACATATGACATATTATGACATATGACATATCATGACATATGACATATCATGACATATGACATGTCATGACATATGACATAACATGACATATGACATATTATGACATATGACATATCATGACATATGACATATCATGACATGTGACATAGCATGACTTATGACATATCAAGACTTCTGACATATGACATATCATAACATATGACATATCAAGACATCCGACATACCATGACATATGACATATCATGACATATGGCATAACATGACATATGACATGTCATGACATATGACATAACATGACATATGACATATGACATATCATGACATATGACATATCATGACATATGACATATCATGACATATGACATATTATGACATATGACATATCATGACATATGACATATCATGACATATGACATAACATGACATATGACATAACATGACATATGACATATGACATAACATGACATATGACATATCATGACATATGACATATCATGACATATGACATATCATGACAGATGACGTATCAAGACATCTGACATACCATGACATATGACATATCATGACATATGACATAACATGACATATGACATGTCATGACATATGACATAACATGACACATCATGACATAGGACATATCATGACATATGACATATCATGGCATATGACATAACATGACATATGACATAACATGACATATGACATATGACATAACATGACATATGACATATCATGACATATGACATATCATGACATGTGACATATCATGACATATGACATATCATGACATATGACATATCAAGACTTCTGACATATGACATATCATGACATATCAAGACATCCGACATATCATGACATATGACATATCATGACATATGACATAACATGACATATGACATAACATGACATATGACATAACATGACATATCATGACATATGACATATCATGACATGTGACATATCATGACATATGACATATCATGACATATGACATATCAAGACTTCTGACATATGACATATCATGACATATCAAGACATCCGACATATCATGACATATGACATATCATGACATATGACATAACATGACATATGACATGTCATGAAATCTGACATAACATGACATATGACATATCATGACATATGACATATTATGACATATGACATATCATGACATATGACATATCATGATATATGACATATCATGACATATGACATAACATGACATATGACATATCATGACATATCATGACATGTGACATATCATGACATATGACATATCAAGACATCCGACATACCATGACATATGACATTTCATGACATATGACATATCAAGACATCCGACATACCATGACATATGACATATCATGACATATGACATAACATGACATATGACATGTCATGACATATGACATATCATGACATATGACATATCAAGACATCTGACATACCATTACATATGACATATCATGACATATCATGACATATCATGACATATCATGACATATGACATATCATGACATGTGACATATCATGACATATGACATATCAAGACTTCTGACATATGACATATCATGACATATCAAGACATCCGACGTACCATGACATATGACATATCATGACATATGACATAACATGACATATGACATGTCATGAAATCTGACATAACATGACATATGACATATCATGACATAACATGACATATGACATATCATGACATATGACATATTATGACATATGACATATCATGACATATGACATATACAGACATTTGACATATCATGACATATGACATATCATGACATATGACATAACATGACATATGACATATCATGACATGTGACATATCATGACATATCAAGACATCCGACATACCATGACATATGACATATCATGACATATGACATATCAAGACATCCGAAATACCATGACATATGAAATATCATGACATATGACATAACATGACATGTCATGACATATGACATAACATGACATTTCATGACATAGGACATATCATGACATATGACATATCAAGACATGACATATCATGATATGTCATGTTATATCTTATGTCATGACATATGACATGTCATGACATAAGACATAACATGACATATCATGACATAGGACATATAATGACATATGACATATCATGACATATGACATATCATGACATATGACATATCATGACATATGACATAACATGACATATGACATGTCATGACATATGACATAACATGACATATCATGACATATGACATATTATGACATATGACATATCATGATATATGACATATCATGACAGATGACATATGACATATCAAGACATCTGACATACCATTACATATGACATATCATGACATAACATGACATATGACATGTCATAACATATGACATAACATGACATATCATGACATATGACATATCATGACATATGACATATCATGACATATGATATATCATGACATATGATATAACATGACATATGACATATCATGACATATTATGACATATGACATATCATGACATATGACATATCATGACATATGACATGTCATGACATAAGACATAACATGACATATCATGACATAGGACATATAATGACATATGACATATCATGACATATGACATATCATGACATATGACATATCAAGACTTCTGACATATGACATATCATGACATATCCGACATACCATGACTAATGACATATCATGAAATCTGACATAACATGACATATGACATATCATGGCATGACATATCATGACATATGGCATATCAAGACTTCTGACATATGACATATCATGACATATCAAGACATCCGACATATCATGACATATGACATATCATGACATATGACATAACATGACATATGCCATGTCATGAAATCTGACATAACATGACATATGACATATCATGACATATGACATATGACATATCATGACATATGACATATCATGACATATGACATATCATGACATATGACATATCATGACATATGACATAACATGACATATGACATATCATGACATATCATGACATGTGACATATCATGACATATGACATATCAAGACTTCCGACATACCATGACATATGACATATCATGACATATGACATATCAAGACATACGACATACCATGACATATGACATATCATGACATATGACATAACATGACATATGACATGTCATGACATATGACATAACATGACATATCATGACATAGGACATATCATGACATATGACATATCATGACATATGACATAACATGACATATGCCATGTCATGAAATCTGACATAACATGACATATGACATATCATGACATGTGACATATCATGACATATGACATATCAAGACTTCCGACATACCATGACATATGACATATCATGACATATGACATATCAAGACATACGACATACCTTGACATATGACATATCATGCCATATGACATAACATGACATATGACATATCATGACATATGACATATCATGACATATCAAGACATCCGACATATCATGACATATGACATATCATGACATATGACATAACATGACATATGCCATGTCATGAAATCTGACATAACATGACATATGACATATCATGACATATGACATATTATGACATATGACATATCATGACATATGACATATCATGACATATGACATATCATGACGTATGACATATCATGACATGACATATCATGACATATGACATAACATGACATATGACATATCATGACATATTATGACATATGACATATCATGACATATCATGACATATGACATATCATGACAGATGACATATGACATATCAAGACATCTGACATACCATTACATATGAAATATCATGACATAAGACATATCATGACATATGACATATCATGACATTTGACATATCATGACATATGACATATCAAGACTTCTGACATATGACATATCATGACATATCAAGACATCCGACGTACCATGACATATGACATATCATGACAAATGACATAACATGACATATGACATGTCATGAAATCTGACATAACTTGACATATGACATATCATGACATATGACATATTATGACATATGACATATCATGACATATGACATATCATGACATATGACATATCATGATATATGACATATCATGACATATGACATAACATGACATATGACATATCATGACATGTGACATATCATGACATATGACATATCAAGACATCCGACATACCATGACATATGACATATCAAGACATCCGAAATACCATGACATATGACATATCATGACATATGACATAACATGACATGTCATGACATATGACATAACATGACATTTCATGACATAGGACATATCATGACATATGACATATCATGACATGACATATCATGATATATGACATAACATGACATATGACATATCATGACATATGACATATTATGACATATGACATATCATGATATATGACATATCATGACATATCATGACAGATGACATGTGACATATCAAGACATCTGACATACCATTACATATGACATATCATGACATATGACATATCATGACATAAGACATAACATGACATATCATGACATAGGACATATAATGACATATCATGACATATGACATATCATGACATATCATGACATATGACATATCAAGACTTCTGACATATGACATATCATGACATATCCGACATACCATGACTAATGACATATCATGAAATCTGACATAACATGACATAAGACATATCACGACATATGACATATTATGACATATGACATATCATGACATATGACATATCATGACATATGACATATCATGACATATGACATATCATGACATATGACATAACATGACATGACATATCATGACATGTGACATATCATGACATGTGACATATCAAGACATCCGACATACCATGACATATGACATATCATGATATATGACATATCAAGACATCCGACATACCATGACATATGACATATCATGACATATGACATAACATGACATATGACATGTCATGACATATGACATAACATGACATATGACATATCATGACATATGACATAACATGACATATGACATATCATGACATGTGACATAGCATGACATATGACATATCAAGACTTCTGACATATGACATATCATAACATATGACATATCAAGACATCCGACATACCATGACATATGACATATCATGACATATGACATATCATGACATATGACATATTATGACATATGACATGTCATGACATATGACATATCATGACATAACATGACATATGACATATCATGACATGTGACATATCATGACATATGACATATCAAGACATCCGACATACCATGACATATGACATATCATGACATATGACATATCAAGACATCCGACATACCATGACATATCATGACATATGACATAGCATGACATATGACATGTCATGACATATGACATAACATGACATATCATGACATAGGACATATCATGACATATGACATATCATGACATATGACATATCATGACATATGACATATCATGACATATGACATATTATGACATATGACATGTCATGACATATGACATATCATGACATAACATGACATATGACATATCAAGACATCCGACATACCATGACATATCATGACATATGACATAGCATGACATATGACATGTCATGACATATGACATAACATGACATATCATGACATAGGACATATCATGACATATGACATATCATGACATGACATATCATGACATATGACATAACATGACATACGACATATCATGACATATGACATATTATGACATATCATGATATATGACATATCATGACATATGACATATCATGACAGATGACATATGACATATCAAGACATCTGACATACCATTACATATGACATATCATGACATATGACATATCATGATATATGACATATCATGACATATCATGACAGATGACATATGACATATCAAGACATCTGACATACCATTACATATGACATATCATGACATATGACATATCATGACATATGACATAACATGACATATGACATAGCATGACATATGACATAACATGACATATGACATATCATGACATGTGACATATCAAGACATACGACATACCATGACATATGACATATCATGACATATGACATAACATGACATGTCATGACATATGACATAACATGACATTTCATGACATAGGACATATCATGACATGACATATCATGATATATGACATAACATGACATATGACATATCATGACATATGACATATTATGACATATGACATATCATGATATATGACATATCATGACAGATGACATGTGACATATCAAGACATCTGACATACCATTACATATGACATATCATGACATATGACATATCATGACATAAGACATAACATGACATATCATGACATAGGACATATAATGACATATGACATATCATGACATATGACATATCATGACATATGACATATCATGACATATGACATATCAAGACTTCTGACATATGACATATCATGACATATCCGACATACCATGACTAATGACATATCATGAAATCTGACATAACATGACATAAGACATATCATGACATATGACATATTATGACATATGACATATCATGACATATGACATATCATGACATATGACATATCATGACATATGACATATCATGACATATGACATAACATGACATGACATATCATGACATGTGACATATCATGACATGTGACATATCAAGACATCCGACATACCATGACATATGACATATCATGACATATGACATATCAAGACATCCGACATACCATGACATATGACATATCATGACATATGACATAACATGACATATGACATGTCATGACATATGACATAACATGACATATGACATATCATGACATATGACATATCATGACATATGACATATCATGACATGTGACATAGCATGACATATGACATATCAAGACTTCTGACATATGACATATCATAACATATGACATATCAAGACATCCGACATACCATGACATATGACATATCATGACATATGACATATCATGACATATGACATATTATGACATATGACATGTCATGACATATGACATATCATGACATAACATGACATATGACATATCATGACATGTGACATATCATGACATATGACATATCAAGACATCCGACATACCATGACATATGACATATCATGACATATGACATATCCAGACATCCGATATACCATGACATATCATGACATATGACATAGCATGACATATGACATGTCATGACATATGACATAACATGACATATCATGACATAGGACATATCATGACATATGACATATCATGACATATGACATATCATGACATATGACATATCATGACATATGACATATGACATGTCATGACATATGACATATCATGACATAACATGACATATGACATATCATGACATGTGACATATCATGACATATGACATATCAAGACATCCGACATACCATGACATATGACATATCAAGACATCCGACATACCATGACATATCATGACATATGACATAGCATGACATATGACATGTCATGACATATGACATAACATGACATATCATGACATAGGACATATCATGACATATGACATATCATGACATATGACATAACATGACATATGACATATCATGACATATGACATATTATGACATATGACATATCATGATATATGACATATCATGACATATGACATATCATGACATATCATGACATATCATGACATATCATGACAGATGACATATGACATATCAAGACATCTGACATACCATTACATATGACATATCATGACATATGACATATCATGACATATGACATAACATGACATATGACATGTCATGACATATGACAACATGACATATCATGACATATGACATAACATGACATAACATGACATATCATGACATATGACATATTATGACATATGACATATAATGATATATGACATATCATGACATATCATGACAGATGACATATGACATATCAAGACATCTGACATACCATTACATATGACATATCATGACATATGACATACCATGACATATGAAATAACATGACATATGACATGTCATAACATATGACATAACATGACATATCATGACATATGACATATCATGACATATGACATATCATGACATATGACATATCATGACATATGACATAACATGACATATGACATATCATGACATATTATGACATATGACATATCATGACATATGACATATAATGATATATGACATATCATGACAGATGACATATGACATATCAAGACATCTGACATACCATGACATATGATATATCATGACATATGACATAACATGACATATGACATGTCATGACATAAGACATAACATGACATATCATGACATAGGACATATAATGACATATGACATATCATGACATATGACATATCATGACATATGACACATCATGACATATGACATATCATGACATATGACATATCCAGACTTCTGACATATGACATATCATGACATATCCGACATATCATGAAATCTGACATAACATGACATAAGACATATCATGACATATTACATATTATGACATATGACATATCATGACATATGACATATCATGACATATGACATATCATGACATATGACATATCTTGACATATGACATAACATGACATGACATATCATGACATGTGACATATCATGACATGTGACATATCAAGACATCCGACATACCATGACATATGACATATGACATATCAAGACATCCGACATACCATGACATATGACATATCATACATATGACATAACATGGCATATGACATGTCATGACATATGACATAACATGACATATGACATATCATGACATATGACATATCAAGACTTCTGACATATGACATATCATAACATATGACATATCAAGACATCCGACATACCATGACATATGACATATCATGACATATGACATAACATGACATATGACATGTCGTGACATATGACATTACATGACATATGACATTACATGACATATGACATATCATGACATATGACATATCATGACATATGACATAACATGACATATGACATATCATGACATATGACATATCATGACATATGACATATCATGACATGTGACATAGCATGACATATGACATATCAAGACTTCTGACATATGACATATCATAACATATGACATATCAAGACATCCGACATACCATGACATATGACCTATCATGACATATGACATAACATGACATATGACATACCATGACATATGACATATCTTGACATATGACATATTATGACATATGACATGTCATGACATGTCATGACATATGACATATCATGACATATGACATAACATGACATATGACATATCATGACATGTGACATATCATGACATATGACATATCAAGACATCCGACATACCATGACATATGACATATCATGACATATGACATTTCAAGACATCCGACATACCATGACATATCATGACATATGACATAGCATGACATATGACATATCAAGACTTCTGACATATGACATATCATAACATATGACATATCAAGACATCCGACATACCATGACATATGACATATCATGACATATGACATAACATGACATATGACATATCATGACCTATGACATATCATGACATGTGACATAGCATGACATATGACATATCAAGACTTCTGACATATGACATATCATAACATATGACATATCAAGACATCCGACATACCATGACATATGACATATCATGACATATGACATAACATGACATATGACATATCATGACATATGACATATCTTGACATATGACATATCATGACATATGACATATCATGACATATGACATATCATGACATATGACATATCATGACATATGACATATCATGACATATGACATATCATGACATATGACATATCATGACCTATGACATATCATGACATGTGACATAGCATGACATATGACATATCAAGACTTCTGACATATGACATATCATGACATATGACATGTCATGACATATGACATATCATGACATATGACATAACATGACATATGACATATCATGACATGTGACATATCATGACATATGACATATAAAGACATCCGACATACCATGACATATGACATATCATGACATATGACATATCAAGACATCCGACATACCATGACATATCATGACATATGACATAGCATGACATATGACATGTCATGACATATGACATAACATGACATATCATGACATAGGACATATCATGACATATGACATATCATGACATGACATATCATGACATATGACATAACATGACATATGACATATCATGACATATGACATACTATGACATATGACATATTATGACATATGACATATCATGATATATGACATATCATGACATATGACATATCATGACAGATGACATATGACATATCAAGACATCTGACATACCATTACATATGATATATCATGACATATGACATATCATGACATCTGACATAACATGACATATGACATGTCATGACGTATGACATAACATGACATATCATGACATATGACATATAATGACATATGACATATCATGACATATGACATAACATGACATATGACATGTCATAACATATGACATAACATGACATATCATGACATAAGACATATCATGACATATGACATATCATGACATATGACATATCATGACATATGACATAACATGACATATGACATATCATGACATATTATGACATATGACATATCATGACATATGACATATCATGACATATGACATATCGTGACAGATGACATATCAAGACATATGACATACCATGACATATGACATATCATGACATATGACATATGACATGTCATGACATAAGACATAACATGACATATCATGACAGAGGACATATAATGACATATGACATATCATGACATATGACATACCATGACATATGACATATCATGACATATGACATATCAAGACATCCGACATACCATGACATATGACATATCATGACATATGACATAACATGACATATGACATATCATGACATGTGACATAGCATGACATATGACATATCAAGACTTCTGACATATGACATATCATAACATATGACATATCAAGACATCCGACATACCATGACATATGACATATCATGACATATGACATAACATGACATATGACATGTCATGACATATGACATACCATGACATATGACATATCATGACATATGACATAACATGACATATGACATGTCATGACATATGACATAACATGACATATGACATATCATGACATATGACATATCATGACATGTGACATAGCATGACATATGACATATCAAGACTTCTGACATATGACATATCATAACATATGACATATCAAGACATCCGACATACCATGACATATGACATATCATGACATATGACATAACATGACATATGACATAACATGACATATGACATGTCATAACATATGACATAACATGACATATGACATATCATGACATATGACATATCATGACATATGACATATCATGACATGTGACATATCATGACATGTGCCATATCAAGACATCCGACATACCATGACATATGACATATCATGACATATCATGACATATGACATATCAAGACATCCGACATACCATGACATATGACATATCATGACATATGACATAACATGACATATGACATGTCATGACATATGACATAACATGACATATGACATATCATGACATATGACATATCATGACATATGACAAATCATGACATGTGACATAGCATGACATATGACATATCAAGACTTCTGACATATGACATATCATAACATGTGACATATCAAGACATCCGACATACCATGACATATGACATATCATGACATATGACATAACATGACATATGACATGTCATGACATATGACATACCATGACATATGACATATCATGACATATGACATATCATGACATGTGACATATCATGACATGTGCCATATCAAGACATCCGACATACCATGACATATGACATATCATGACATATGACATATCAAGACATCCGACATACCATGACATATGACATATCATGACATATGACATATCATGACATATGACAAATCATGACATATGACATGTCATGACATATGACATAACATGACATATGACATATCATGACATATGACATATCATGACATATGACATATCATGACATGTGACATATCATGACATATGACATATCAAGACATCCGACATACCATGACATATGACATATCATGACATATGACATATCAAGACATCCGACATACCATGACATATCATGACATATGACATAGCATGACATATGACATATCAAGACTTCTGACATATGACATATCATAACATATGACATACCAAGACATCCGACATACCATGACATATGACATATCATGACATATGACATATCAAGACATCCGACATACCATGACACATGACATGTCATGACATATGACATGTCATGATATATGACTTATCATGACATGACATATCATGACATGTGACATATCATGACATGTGACATATCAAGACATCCGACATACCATGACATATGACATATCATGACATATGACATATCAAGACATCCGACATACCATGACATATCATGACATATGACATAACATGCCATATGACATGTCATGACATATGACATAACATGACATATGACATATCATGACATATGACATATCATATGACATATCATGACATATGACATATCAAGACATCCGACATACCATGACATATGACATATCATGACATATGACATAACATGACATATGACATGTCATGACATATGACATAACATGACATATGACATATCATGACATATGACATATCATGACATATGACATATCATGACATGTGACATATCATGACATGTGACATATCATGACATGTGACATATCAAGACATATGACATATCATGACATATGACATATCCAGACTTCTGACATATGACATATCATGACATATCCGACATACCATGACTAATGACATATCATGAAATCTGACATAACATGACATAAGACATATCATGACATATGACATATTATGACATATGACATATCATGACATATGACATATCATGACATATGACATATCATGACATATGACATATCATGACATATGACATAACATGACATGACATATCATGACATGTGACATATCATGACATGTGACATATCAAGACATCCGACATACCATGACATATGACATATCATGACATATGACATATCAAGACATCCGACATACCATGACATATGAAATATCATGACATATGACATAACATGACATATGACATGTCATGACATATGACATGACATATGACATATCATGACATATGACATATCATGACATATGACATATCATGACATGTGGCATAGCATGACATATGACATATCAAGACTTCTGACATATGACATATCATAACATATGACATATCAAGACATCCGACATACCATGACATATGACATATCATGACATATGACATATCATGACATATGACATATTATGACATATGACATGTCATGACATATGACATATAATGACATAACATGACATATCATGACATGTGACATATCATGACATATGACATATCAAGACATCCGACATACCATGACATATGACATATCATGACATATGACATATCCAGACATCCGACATACCATGACATATCATGACATATGACATAGCATGACATATGACATGTCATGACATATGACATAACATGACATATCATGACATAGGACATATCATGACATATGACATATCATGACATATGACATATCATGACATATGACATATCATGACATATGACATATTATGACATATGACATGTCATGACATATGACATATCATGACATAACATGACATATGACATATCATGACATGTGACATATCATGACATATGACATATCAAGACATCCGACATACCATGACATATGACATATCATGACATATGACATATCAAGACATCCGACATACCATGACATATCATGACATATGACATAGCATGACATATGACATGTCATGACATATGACATAACATGACATATCATGACATAGGACATATCATGACATATGACATATCATGACATATGACATAACATGACATATGACATATCATGACATATGACATATTATGACATATCATGATATATGACATATCATGACATATGACATATCATGACAGATGACATATGACATATCAAGACATCTGACATACCATTACATATGACATATCATGACATATCATGACAGATGACATATGACATATCAAGACATCTGACATAGCATTACATATGACATATCATGACATATGACATATCATGACATATGACATAACATGACATGTCATGACATATGACAACATGACATATGACATGTCATGACATAAGACATAACATGACATATCATGACATAGGACATATAATGACATATGACATATCATGACATATGACATATCATGACATATGACATATCATGACATATGACATATCATGACATATGACATATCCAGACTTCTGACATATGACATATCATGACATATCCGACATATCATGAAATCTGACATAACATGACATAAGACATATCATGACATATTACATATTATGACATATCATGACATATGACATATCATGACATATGACATATCATGACATATGACATATCTTGACATATGACATAACATGACATGACATATCATGACATGTGACATATCATGACATGTGACATATCAAGACATCCGACATACCATGACATATGACATATCATGACATATGACATATCAAGACATCCGACATACCATGACATATGACATGTCATACATATGACATAACATGACATATGACATAACATGACATGTGACATAGCATGACATATGACATATCAAGACTTCTGACATATGACATATCATAACATATGACATATCAAGACATCCGACATACCATGACATATGACATATCATGACATATGACATAACCTGACATATGACATGTCGTGACATATGACATTACATGACATATGACATTACATGACATATGACATATCATGACATATGACATATCATGACATATGACATAACATGACATATGACATATCATGACATATGACATATCATGACATATGACATATCATGACATGTGACATAGCATGACATATGACATATCAAGACTTCTGACATATGACATATCATAACATATGACATATCAAGACATCCGACATACCATGACATATGACATATCATGACATATGACATAACATGACATATGACATACCATGACATATGACATATCTTGACATATTATGACATATGACATATCATGACATGTGACATATCATGACATATGACATATCAAGACATCCGACATACCATGACATATGACATATCATGACATATGACATTTCAAGACATCCGACATACCATGACATATCATGACATATGACATAGCATGACATATGACATGTCAAGACTTCTGACATATGACATATCATAACATATGACATACCAAGACATCCGACATACCATGACATATGACATATCATGACATATGACATATCAAAACATCCGACATACCATGACACATGACATATCATGACATATGACATAACATGACATATGACATAACATGACATATGACATGACATATGACATGTCATGACATATGACATAACATGACATATGACATATCATGACATATGACATATCATGACATATGACATATCATGACCTATGACATATCATGACATGTGACATAGCATGACATATGACATATCAAGACTTCTGACATATGACATATCATAACATATGACATATCAAGACATCCGACATACCATGACATATGACATATCATGACATATGACATAACATGACATAACATGACATATGACATATCATGACATATGACATATCTTGACATATGACATATTATGACATATGACATGTCATGACATATGACATGTCATGACATATGACATATCATGACATATGACATAACATGACATATGACATATCATGACATGTGACATATCATGACATATGACATATAAAGACATCCGACATACCATGACATATCATGACATATGACATAGCATGACATATGACATGTCATGACATATGACATAACATGACATATCATGACATAGGACATATCATGACATATGACATATCATGACATGACATATCATGACATATGACATAACATGACATATGACATATCATGACATATGACATACTATGACATATGACATATTATGACATATGACATATCATGATATATGACATATCATGACATATGACATATCATGACAGATGACATATGACATATCAAGACATCTGACATACCATTACATATGATATATCATGACATATGACATATCATGACATCTGACATAACATGACATATGACATGTCATGACGTATGACATAACATGACATATCATGACATATGACATATAATGACATATGACATATCATGACATATGACATAACATGACATATGACATGTCATAACATATGACATAACATGACATATCATGACATAAGACATATCATGACATATGACATATCATGACATATGACATATCATGACATATGACATAACATGACATATGACATATCATGACATATTATGACATATGACATATCATGACATATGACATATCATGACATATGACATATCGTGACAGATGACATATCAAGACATATGACATACCATGACATATGACATATCATGACATATGACATATGACATGTCATGACATAAGACATAACATGACATATCATGACAGAGGACATATAATGACATATGACATATCATGACATATGACATACCATGACATATGACATATCATGACATATGACATATCAAGACATCCGACATACCATGACATATCATGACATATGACATAACATGACATATGACATATCATGACATGTGACATAGCATGACATATGACATATCAAGACTTCTGACATATGACATATCATAACATATGACATATCAAGACATCCGACATACCATGACATATGACATATCATGACATATGACATAACATGACATATGACATGTCATGACATATGACATACCATGACATATGACATATCATGACATATGACATAACATGACATATGACATGTCATGACATATGACATAACATGACATATGATATATCATGACATATGACATATCATGACATGTGACATAGCATGACATATGACATATCAAGACTTCTGACATATGACATATCATAACATATGACATATCAAGACATCCGACATACCATGACATATGACATATCATGACATATGACATAACATGACATATGACATAACATGACATATGACATGTCATAACATATGACATAACATGACATATGACATATCATGACATATGACATATCATGACATATGACATATCATGACATGTGACATATCATGACATGTGCCATATCAAGACATCCGACATACCATGACATATGACATATCATGACATATCATGACATATGACATATCAAGACATCCGACATACCATGACATATGACATATCATGACATATGACATAACATGACATATGACATATGACATGTCATGACATATGACATAACATGACATATGACATATCATGACATATGACATATCATGACATATGACATATCATGACATGTGACATAGCATGACATATGACATATCAAGACTTATGACATATGACATATCATAACATGTGACATATCAAGACATCCGACATACCATGACATATGACATATCATGACATATGACATAACATGACATATGACATGTCATGACATTTGACATAACATGACATATGACATATCATGACATATGACATATCAAGACATCCGACATACCATGACATATGACATATCATGACATATGACATATCAAGACATCCGACATACCATGACATATCATGACATATGACATAGCATGACATATGACATATCAAGATCATAACATATGACATACCAAGACATCCGACATACCATGACATATGACATATCATGACATATGACATATCAAGACATCCGACATACCATGACACATGACATGTCATGACATATGACATGTCATGACATATGACTTATCATGACATGACATATCATGACATGTGACATATCATGACATGTGACATATCAAGACATCCGACATACCATGACATATGACATATCATGACATATGACATATCAAGACATCCGACATACCATGACATATCATGACATATGACATAACATGCCATATGACATGTCATGACATATGACATAACATGACATATGACATATCATGACATATGACATAGCATGACATATGACATATCAAGACTTCTGACATATGACATATCATAACATATGACATACCAAGACATCCGACATACCATGACATATGACATATCATGACATATGACATATCAAGACATCCGACATACCATGACATATGACATATCATGACATATGACATAACATGACATATCATGACATATGACATAACATGACATATGACATGTCATGACATATGACATAACATGACATATGACATATCATGACATATGACATATCATGACATATGACATATCATGACATGTGACATATCATGACATGTGACATATCATGACATGTGACATATCAAGACATCCGACATACCATGACATATGACATATCATGACATATGACATATCAAGACATCCGACATACCATGACATATCATGACATATGACATAACATGACATATGACATATCATGACATGACATATCATGACATGTGACATAGCATGACATATGACATATCAAGACTTCTGACATATGACATATCATAACATATGACATATCAAGACATCCGACATACCATGACATATGACATATCATGACATATGACATAACATGACATATGACATGTCATGACATATGACATAACATGACATATGACATATCATGACATATGACATATCATGACATATGACATATCATGACATTTGACATATCATGACATGTGACATATCATGACATATGACATATCAAGACATCCGACATACCATGACATATGACATATCATGACATATGACATATCAAGACATCCGACATACCATATCATATGACATATCATGACATATGACATATCAAGACATCTGACATACCATGACATATCATGACATATGACATAGCATGACATATGACATATCAAGACTTCTGACATATGACATATCATGACATATGACATATCAAGACATCCGACATACCATGACACATGACATGTCATGACATATGACATGTCATGACATATGACATATCATGACATATGACATAACATGACATATGACATATCATGACATGACATATCATGACATGTGACATAGCATGACATATGACATATCAAGACTTCTGACATATGACATATCATAACATATGACATATCAAGACATCCGACATACCATGACATATGACATATCATGACATATGACATAACATGACATATGACATAACATGACATATGACATGTCATGACATATGACATAACATGACATATGACATATCATGACATATGACATATCATGACATATGACATATCATGACATATGACATATCATGACATGTGACATATCATGACATATGACATATCAAGACATCCGACATACCATGACATATGACATATCATGACATATGACATATCAAGACATCCGACATATCAAGACATCCGACATACCATGACATATGACATATCATGACATATGACATAACATGACATATGACATAACATGACATATGACATGTCATGACATATGACATAACATGACATATGACATATCATGACATATGACATATCATGACATATGACATATCATGACATATGACATAACATCATGACATATGACATATCATGACATGACATATCATGACATGTGACATAGCATGACATATGACATAACATGACATATGACATAACATGACATATGACATGTCATGACATATGACATAACATGACATATGACATATCATGACATATGACATAACATGACATATGACATAACATGACATATGACATGTCATGACATATGACATAACATGACATATGACATATCATGACATATGACATATCATGACATATGACATATCAAGACTTCTGACATATGACATATCATAACATATGACATATCAAGACTTCTGACATATGACATATCATAACATATGACATATCAAGACATCCGACATACCATGACATATGACATATCATGACATATGACATAACATGAGATATGACATAACAAGACATATGACATGTCATGACATATGACATATCAAGACATCCGACATACCATGACATATGACATATCATGACATCCGACATACCATGACATATCATGATATATGACATAGCATGACATATGACATGTCATGACATATGACATAACATGACATATCATGACATAGGACATATAATGACATATGACATATCATGACATGACATATCATGACATATGACATAACATGACATATGACATATCATGACATATGACATATTATGACATATGACATTGTATGACATATGACATATCATGATATATGACATATCATGACATATGACATATCATGACAGATGACATATGACATATCAAGACATCTGACATACCATTACATATGACATATCATGACATATGACATATCATGATATATGACATATCATGACATATCATGACAGATGACATATCAAGACATCTGACATACCATTACATATGACATATCATGACATATGACATATCATGACATATGACATATCATGACATATGACATAACATGACATATGACATGTCATGACATATGACATAACATGACATATCATGACATATGACATAACATGACATAACATGACATAACATGACATATGACATATCATGACATATGACATATTATGACATATGACATATCATGATATATGACATATCATGACATATCATGACAGATGACATATCAAGACATCTGACATACCATTACATATGACATATCATGACATATGACATATCATGACATATGACATAACATGACATATGACATGTCATAACATATGACATAACATGACATATCATGACATATGACATATCAAGACATATGACATATCATGACATATGACATATCATGACATGTGACATAGCATGACATATGACATATCAAGACTTCTGACATATGACATATCAAGACTTCTGACATATGACATATCATAACATATGACATATCAAGACATCCGACATACCATGACATATGACATATCATGACATATGACATAACATGACATATGACATGTCATGACATATGACATTACATGACATATGATATATCATGACATATGACATATCATGACATATAACATAACATGACATATGACATATCATGACATATGACATATCATGACATATGACATATCATGACATGTGACATAGCATGACATATGACATATCAAGACTTCTGACATAAGACATATCATAACATATGACATATCAAGACATCCGACATACCATGACATATGACATATCATGACATATGACAAAACATGACATATGACATATCATGACATATGACATATCTTGACATATGACATATTATGACATATGACATCTCATGACATATGACATATCATGACATATGACATAACATGACATATGACATATCATGACATGTGACATATCATGACATATGACATATCAAGACATCCGACATACCATGACATATGACATATCATGACAAATGACATATCAAGACATCCGACATACCATGACATATCATGACATATGACATAGCATGACATATGACATATCAAGACTTCTGACATATAACATATCATAACATATGACATACCAAGACATCCGACATACCATGACATATCATGACATATGACATATCAAGACATCCGACATACCATGACACATGACATATCATGACATATGACAAAACATGACATATGACATAACATGACATATGACATGTCATGACATATGACATAACATGACATATGACATATCATGACATATGACATATCATGACATATGACATATCATGACATGTGACATAGCATGACATATGACATATCAAGACTTCTGACATATGACATATCATAACATATGACATAACAAGACATCCGACATACCATGACATATGACATATCATGACATATGACATAACATGACATATGACATATTATGACATATGACATGTCATGACATATGACATGTCATGACATATGACATATCAGGACATATGACATATCAGGACATATGACATAACATGACATATGACATATCATGACATGTGACATATCATGACATATGACATATCAAGACTTCCGACATACCATGACATATGACATATCATGACATATGACATATCAAGACATCCGACATACCCTGACATATCATGACATATGACATAGCATGACATATGACATGTCATGACATATGACATAACATGACATATCATGACATAGGACATATCATGACATATGACATATCATGACATGACATATCATGACATATGACATAACATGACATATGACATATCATGACATATGACATACTATGACATATGACATATCATGATATATGACATATCATGACATATCATGACAGATGACATATGACATATCAAGACATCTGACATACCATTACATATGACATATCATGACATATGACATATCATGACATATGACATAACATGACATATGACATGTCATGACATATGACATAACATGACATATCATGACATATAATGACATATGACATATCATGACATATGACATAACATGACATATGACATGTCATAACATATGACATAACATGACATATCATGACATAAGACATATCATGACATATGACATATCATGACATATGACATAACATGACATATGACATATCATGACATATTATGACATATGACATATCATGACATATGACATATCATGACATATGACATATCGTGACAGATGACATATCAAGACATCTGACATACCATGACATATGACATATCATGACATATCACATAACATGACATATGACATGTCATGACATAAGACATATCATGACATATCATGACATAGTACATATAATGACATATGACATATGACATATCATGACATATGACATATCATGACATATGACATATCAAGACATCCGACATACCATGACATATGACATATCATGACATATGACATATCAAGACATCCGACATACCATGACATATGACATATCATGACATATGACATAACATGACATATGACATGTCATGACATATGACATAACATAACATGACATATCATGACATAGGACATATAATGACATATGACATATCATGACATGTGACATAACATGACATATGACATATCATGACATATCATGACATGTGACATATCATGACATATGACATATCAAGACATCCGACATACCATGACATATGACGTATCATGACATATGACATATCAAGACATGCGACATACCATGACATATCATGACATATGAAATAACATGACATATGACATGTCATGACATATGACATAACATGACATATCATGACATATGACATATCATGACATATGACATATCATGACATATGACATATCATGACATATGACAGATCATGACATATGACATAACATGACATATGACATGTCATGAAATCTGACATGACTTGACATATGACATATCATGATATATGACATATTATGACATATGACATATCATGACATATGACATAACTTGACATATGACATATCATGACATGTGACATATCATGACATATGACATATCAAGACATCCGACATACCATGACATATCATGACATATGACATATCAAGACATGACATATCATGACATATGACATATCATGACATATGACATATTACGACATATGACATATCATGATATATGACATATCATGACATATCATGACAGAGGACATATGACATATCAAGACATCTGACATACCATTACATATGACATATCATGACATATGACATATCATGACATATGACATAACATGACATATGACATGTCATGACATATGACATAACATGACATATCATGACATATGACATAACATGACATAACATGACATATGACATATCATGACATATGACATATTATGACATATGACATATCATGATATATGACATATCATGACATATCATGACAGATGACATATGACATATCAAGACATCTGACATATCATGACACATGACATATCATGACATATCATGACATATGACATATCAAGACATATGACATATCAAGACTTCTGACATATGACATATCATGACATATGACATATCATGACATATGACATATCATGACCTATGACATATCATGACATATGACATATCAGGACATATGACATATCAAGACATATGACATATCATGACAGATGACATATAATGACATATCATGACCTATGACATATCAGGACATATTACATATCATGACATATGACATATCAGGACATATGACATAGCATGACATATGACATATCATGACATATGACATATCACGACATATGACATATGACATATCACGACATATGACATATCAAGACATATGACATATCAAGACTTCTGACATATGACATATCATGACACATGACATATCATGACATATGACATATCAAGACATATGACATATCAAGACTTCTGACATATGACATATCATGACATATGACATATCATGACATATGACATATCATGACCTATGAATTATCATGACCTATGACATATCAGGACATATGACATATCAAGACATATGACATATCATGACAGATGACATATAATGACATATGACATATCACGACATATCATGACATATGACATATCATGACATATGACATATCATGACATATGACATATCATGACATATGACATATCATGACATATGACATATCATGACCTATGACATATCATGACATATGACATATCAGGACATATGGCATATCAAGACATATGACATATCATGACATATGACATATCATGACATATGACATATCATGACATATGACATATCAAGACATTTGACATATTATGACATATCATGACATATGACATATCATGACATATGACATATCAAGACATATGACATATCAAGACATATGACATATCATGACATATGACATATTAAGACATATGACATATCACGACATATGACATATCATGACATATGACATATCAAGACATATGACATATCAAGACATATGACATATCATGACATATGACATATTAAGACATATGACATATCAAGACATATGACATATCATGACATATGACATATTAAGACATATGACATATCACGACATATGACATATCATGACGTATGACATATCATGACATATGACATATCAAGACATATGACATATCAAGACATATGACATATCATGACCTATGACATATCATGACATATGACATATCAGGACATATGACATATCAAGACATATGACATATCATGACATATGACATATTAAGACATCTGACATACCATGACATATGACATATCATGACAAATAATGACATATGACATATCATGACATATGACAAATAATGACATATGACATATCATGACATATCATGACATATGACATATCATGACATATGACATATCATGACATATGACATATCATGACATATGACATATCATGACATTTGACAAATCATGACATATGACATATCATGACCTATGACATATCATGACATATGACATATCAGGACATATGGCATATCAAGACATATGACATATCATGACATATCATGACATATGACATATCATGACCTATGACATATCATGACATATGACATATCAGGACATATGGCATATCAAGACATATGACATATCATGACATATGACATATTAAGACATCTGACATACCATGACATATGAAATATCATGACATATGACAAATAATGACATATGACATATCATGACATATGACAAATAATGACATATGACATATCATGATATATGACATATCATGACATATGACATATCATGACATATGACATATCATGACATATGACATATCATGACATATGACATATCATGACCTATGACATATCATGACATATGACATATCAGGACATATGGCATATCAAGACATATGACATATCATGACATATGACATATCATGACATATGACATATCATGACCTATGACATATCATGACATATGACATATCAGGACATATGACATATCAAGACATATGACATATCATGACATATGACATATTAAGACATCTGACATACCATGACATATGACATATCATGACATATGACAAATAATGACATATGACATATCATGACATATGACATATCATGACATATGACATATCATGACATATGACATATCATGACATATGACATATCATGACCTATGACATATTATGACATATGACATATCAGGACATATGACATATCAAGACATATGACATATCATGACATATGACATATTAAGACATCTGACATACCATGACATATGACATATCATGACATATGACAAATAATGACATATCATGACATATGACATAACATGACATATGACATGTCATGACATATGACATATCATGACATATGACATATCATGACATATGACATATCACGATTTATGACATATCAAGACATATGATATATCATGACATATGACATAACATGACATATGACATGTCACGACATATGACATATCATGACATATTACATATCATGACATATGACATAGCATGACATATAACATATCATGACATATGACATATCATGACCTATGACATATTATGACATATGACATATCAGGACATATGACATATCAAGACATATGACATATCATGACATATGACATATCACGACATATGACATATCACGACATATGACATATCACGACATATGACATATCACGACATATGACATATCAAGACATATGACATACCATGACATATGACATATCATGACATATGACATATCATGACATATCATGATATGACATATCATGACATATGACATATCATGACCAATGACATTTTATGAAATATGACATATAATGACATATTACGACATGTGACATATCAAGACTTCTGACATATGACATATCATTATATAAGACATATCAAGACATCTGACATACCATGACATATGACATATCATAACATATGACATAACATGACATATGACATGTCATGACATATGACATATCATGACATATTACATATCATGACATATGACATATTATGACATGTGACATATCATGACATATGACATATCAGGACATATGACATATCAAGACATATGACATATCATGACATATGACATATTAAGACATCTGACATACCATGACATATGACATATCATGACATATGACAAATAATGACATATGACATATCATGACATATGACATATCGTGACATATGACATATCATGACATATGACATATCATGACATATGACATATCATGACCTATGACATATTATGACATATGACATATCAGGACATATGACATATCAAGACATATGACATATCATGACATATGACATATTAAGACATCTGACATACCATGACATATGACATATCATGACATATGACAAATAATGACATATCATGACATATGACATAACATGACATATGACATGTCATGACATATGACATATCATGACATATGACATATCATGACATATGACATATCACGATTTATGACATATCAAGACATATGATATATCATGACATATGACATAACATGACATATGACATGTCACGACATATGACATATCATGACATATTACATATCATGACATATGACATAGCATGACATATAACATATCATGACATATGACATATCATGACCTATGACATATTATGACATATGACATATCAGGACATATGACATATCAAGACATATGACATATCATGACATATGACATATCACGACATATCACGACATATGACATATGACATATCACGACATATCATGACATATGACATATCATGACATATCATGACCAATGACATTTTATGAAATATGACATATAATGACATATTACGACATGTGACATATCAAGACTTCTGACATATGACATATCATTATATAAGACATATCAAGACATCTGACATACCATGACATATGACATATCATAACATATGACATAACATGACATATGACATGTCATGACATATGACATATCATGACATATTACATATCATGACATATGACATATTATGACATGTGACATATCATGACATATTAAATATCATGACATATGACATATCATGACATATGACATATCATGACATATGACATATCATGACATATGACATATCAAGACTTCTGACATATGACATATCATGACATATCAAGACATATTACATATCATGACATATCATGACATATGACATATCATGACATATGACATATCATGACATATGACATATCATGAAATATGACATATCATGACATATGGCATATTATGACATATGACATGTCATGACATATGACATATCATGACATATTACATATCATGACATATCATGACATATATGACATATGTAATATGTCATGATATGACATATCATGACATATTACATATCATGACATATGAAATATTATGACATATAATATATCATGACATATGACATAACATGACATATGACATATCATGACATATGACATAGCATGACATATGACATATCATGACATATGACATATCATGACCTATGACATATTATGACATATGACATATCAGGACATATGACATATCAAGACATATGACATATCATGACATATGACATATTAATACATCTGACATACCATGACATATGACATATGACAAATAATGACATATCATGACATATGACATATCATGACATATGACATATCACGACATATGACATATCTCGACATATGACATATCAAGACATATGACATACCATGACATATCATGACATATGACATATCATGACCAATGACATATCATGACATATGACATATCACGACATATGACATATAATGACATATGACATATCATGACCAATGACATATCATGACATATCATGATATATCATGACATATGACATATCATGACATATGACATATCATGACCAATGACATTTCATGAAATATGACAAATAATGACATATGACATATCACGACATGTGACATTTCAAGACATCTGACATATGACATATCATGATATAAGACATATCAAGACATCTGACATACCATGACATATGACATATCATAACATATGACATAACATTACATATGACATGTCATGACATATGACATATAATGACATATTACATATCATGACATATGACATATTATGACATATGACATATCATGACATATTACATATCATGACATATGACATATCATGACATATGACATATCATGACATATGACAGATCATGACATATTACATATCATGACATATGACATATCATGACATAACATGACATATGACATATCATGACATATGACATATCAAGACTTCTGACATATGACATATCATGACATATGACATATCAAGACATATTACATATCATGACATATCATGACATATCATGACATATGACATATCATGACATATGACATATCATGACATATCATGACATATGACATATCATGACATATGGCATATTATGACATATGACATGTCATGACATATGACATATCATGACATATTACATATCATGACATATCATGACATATGACATATCATGACATATGACATATTATGACATATCATGACATATTACATATCATGACATATCATGACATATAATATATCATGACATATGACATAACATGACATATGACACATCATGACATATCATGACATATGACATATCATGACATATGACATATCATGACCAATGACATTTCATGAAATATGACATATCATGACATATGACATATCACGACCAATGACATATCATGACATATGACATATCACGACATATGACATATCAAGACATATGATATATCATGACATATGACATACCATGACATATGACATGTCATGACATATAACATATCATTACATATGACATAACATGACATATCATGACATATGACATATCATGACATATGACATATCATGACATATGACATATCATGACATATGACATATCATGACATATGACATACCATGACATATGACATATCTTGACATATGACATAACATGACATATGACATGTCATGACATATGACATATCATGACATATGACATATCATGACATATGACATATATGACATATCATGACATATGACATACCATGACATATGACATATCTTGACATATGACATATCATGACATATCATGACATATGACATATCATGACATATCATGACATATGACATATTATGACATATGACTTATCATTTTTCAATTTTTAAATACTTAGTTCTTTGTATATTTTTAATATTTAGCATATTGAGAATATTTAGCATATTTTTGATATTGAGCATATTTTCAGATTAAGCATAATTTGCATATTTAGCACATTGAGGAAATTTAAGCATGTTTATCATATTTAGCATGTTTATTGTTTACGTAGAACGTAATCAAAATGTGTGTGAACACGCCCGCAATACCCACTCGTCGCAACGACACTCACTGCACTGAATTTTGACGTTTTAAAATCAAGAATGGCACTTGTCACATTTCCTTCCAGTTTTTATATTTTTGTTTTCTTGCCATATAACTCCCAAAAAATACAATAAAGCATAGTATTTATTTAAATAAAAATTAACATAAATTTATAAATTTCAAAAAAAAAACTATACATTTTTACACTGAAAAAATACATTTATATTTATCTAACTTAGTTTTGCTAAACAATGTATTAGAAATTCTATTTTACATTTTTTAAAATATAGTGTATAACATTTCAGAACTTCCTAAATTAAATGCTATTCAAAATCGGTAGTAACATTTAAACTATTTTATTAACACAATAATTCTGCATTTTTAAGAATTTTATAATTGATTTTATTTTTTTACATTTTTATTCTTCAAATCATCTGTCAAACAACTTAACGCAATTGAAAAATGTTGCTTGTTTGTTTTATTTTTTGAAACTTTACTGACTACGAAAAATGTATATTGCACTGGCATACATTTCATCACTCAAATTAGCTTCGAGCTATCGGTGAACAGAAATATTGCAAACGTTTTTTGTTTTTAAATTTAAAAAAAAAATCATATCAATAAATGAATTTATATTGAAATATTTTATTTTTATAATAAATTTAAAATTACCTAAAAGTGGAATTGAGAGAATTAGGCTATTGAAATTACATTTTTGTTTAGCTTTATAATAATTTTAAATTCATTAAAGAAACATAAAGCTAAAATTCAGCATATAATTTAGTTGAGTATCAATAAGTAAATTTCAACAAATGCGTAGGTTTATAATAAATTATTCTAAATTTTAATGTAGCCGCGGTAGCTCAGTGGTTAGTGCGTTGGACTGCGAGCCGAAAGGTCCCCGGTTCAAGCCTGGACTGGGGCTAACAACATCTTTTCATAGAAACATTTTTCTATACCGCGCTACCTCTCGTCAGTAAATGGCAAACCTACGAGAGTAAAACCATTGCCTATGAAAAAGCTCTCACCCGCCGTTCGGATTCGGCAATAAACTGTAGGTCCCACCACTTTGAGTACAAATATAAAACGCACAGCTCAAAATGGTGAGAGAGCTCGGCCGAAGTTCTATGCAGAACTGTAGCGCCAAACTATTATTATTATATTAAATTTTAATATCTTTAAAAATCAAACTTTTGGTGGAATAAAAGTAAAGTATAACACATCATTTTATAGAATCACTATTTTGAATTTAGTTATATCAAGAATAAAAATAAACCCAAATCACTACAATATATTAATAATTGTAGGTCTTTAGCTTATTTTGGTAATGATAATAAATCATTTTCATAAATCCTTGTTGCGCTCAGTCCTTGAGTTTATTTGCGCATTTAGTTGTGCTTGAATAAAATATATAAAATGAGAACCCTGCGTCTTTAAGTGTCCTGTCATTTACTAAGTTTAATGTATAAATACAAAACTACCCCACATATAGTTAACTGATTCTTGAACTTTTTGTATCTCTTTTAGGTGCTGTCGCCTTCATTTGTCATTGGCAAGATTAACATCATTGATGCTATTTCATGGCTGGCTATCACATCAGTGTCATGGTATATAGTTCAATATCTTACAAACATATTTTTTATGACTATTATTATTTTATGTTTTGTAAATATATTGACACTTGACTATAGTTTATGACTTGACATAAATACCAATATTACTGTGCAACATAATGCCTGTCACGCAGAATTCCAATTACACTGCCCCGGACTTGTTTTAGATGCGATGAAATTTTCTGCAATTCTTAAATTATGTCATTGATTGCGATTTTTATGGCATTAAATATTAATATTAAAATATCTTCTGAACGAAAAAAAGCAAGATATTTCGTTGACACTGTTTTCGAGATCAACATTACAAATATATTTAAGAGTTATTGCAACTTTTAATGTAGAAAAATATATATTTTTTTTATTACAAAAAATACTAAAAAAAATTTAAAATTATGTTTCAAAGTAGCACCTTGAAATTGTGCATGAACATTTAAATTAAATCAACAAAAAAATTAAGATATTTTTTGGTATTTTAAAAAGGATCATTTTTAAGTACATCAAATTTAAAGTACCAGGATAAAGACAGCTGATGAAGTGTTCAAGCTTCGAAGTTACAACGTAAATTTACAAAAAGTCTGTTTTATATTAGAAAAACAAAAAAAAAAATTATAAAAACTAGTTTTTAAAAATACGTACTTAAAAATTAAAAATAAATTTAATAAAAATATAAAATCCCATGTAGGAAATGCCAGGTCTGACGAAGGGCTGAAGAGTCAACCAGCACTGGCAGACCAATACCTGGTTAAAAAACCTTCGCCCAAGACTCAGCCAAAACTAACAGACATGTGCTTGGGTACCCATGTACAAAACGCCAGGCTTGACAACGGGCGTAAGGCATATCCAACCTTGGCCGTCCAAGGAATGGCTAATTAGACTTTAATAGTCTCAGCCATGACTGGATTACCAATTCTTGGATAACTGATATTTTTCCAAAAGTCACCCAAGACTTATTGAATATGTCTTCGTGAATGGAGCTTTAGCCAGGACGAAAACGACCAAATCATACTTCAATAAAAAAAAAAAATAAAAAAATTCGGATGGGACTCGAACCCGAATTTCCTGCGTGCAAGTCCGGAGCTCTACCCGTTACGCTATCAAGCTCACTTGATTCAGAGCATTTTTTCAAAGTCTTGAACTTTATAATTTGAAAATGACTGTCAGATTTGAAAAAAAATTGCCAAATTAAAAAAAAAAAATGAAATTTTGTTTTTGATGCAAAAATCTCGATAAATCTATCGAGCTCAAATTTGTTTTTGTTTTGCGTATAAAATTTGTTCCGGCTCAAATATAAATTATGAAAAAAACACACCTAATATAAGTTAGATGCGTAGCGTAACGGGGAGAGCAGTCGTTAACTTCCGATTAAAGAGTTCGATTCCAGTTTGTGACAACTGATTTTTTTCTACAATTGTTAAATTACTTAACATTGGAAAAATTGGAAATTGTATAAAATAAATGAGAAATAAAATAAATAGAATGGAAGAAAAGAAAGGAAAGTAAAAAAAATTTTTTTTTTGCATTTTTGAAATGGTCCAGTTCTGCCACATTATTGTTAAATTATATTGGCCAAGTATTTTTTGCCAGTCTTGGCCTAATACTTAGAGCCAGTCTTGCGCCTTTCTTATCATTCCAAGGCTTAACCAGTATTCAGCCAAAAATTTTTAAATTTACTAAGAAGTTTGCAAATACAAAAATAAAAGCGTACGAAGTAATTATTGAATATTACAGTCAATCTCCAGCTCTAAGAATCGTTGCATTTAATTTTCGTATCTAAAGAATTACTGTACCAAGTTTTGCAGAGGTCAATTCAGTGGTTAGTGCAATATAGAATTTCTCACTTAACGCTCTCTATCGGTGGAAAATCGAAATTCTGAGTATGTCATATTTATTCCAGTCTCCATTACTATACGTAACTACATTTCAACTTTCTAGATGAAGAACGCACTTCAGAGGTTCAATTAATAATTAATGTGCCGTCTAACGAAGAAAATTCGAAGTTCTGAGTTTGCAATTTTTCCCCCTTGTCTAATACTATACAAATTCTAAATTTCACTTTTCTTAAAATTCATTATTATATTTGCCGCATCGAATACTACACGTGTTCCAAGTTTCAACTCGATCGAATATAAGGAAGTGTTATAACTTAATATTTTGTGCACGACATACTTACAAACGAACGAACGAACGAACAAACAAGTAAAGTTAAATAAAAGCTTGGAAAAATAAAATTAACAAATTTAATTCAAATTGAAAAGGGTGACTGTCATCCCGATATGGTGTGGAATGGCTCATATATATTCTAGATCCGATTTAGCGATATCCGCCTGTTTATTACAATTAAAGGAAAAGTAGATGAGCTAGATCAATGCGCCAATGTTAGATTTCTTATATATCTGGGCTGTCTGGTATTGGAAATAGACATGGTCGGTTTATTGCGACCTGTCCAAGGACCACATATAACACTAACATATACGGTTGAATTTCCATAACACCGCCTGAAGTGAAATTTTTTGATTTAATATATATTGTTGACTTTATGCTCAAATATTTCAAAATAATACTTTTCCTTCGAACCGACTTGTGGTTCCTGGAATAATAGAAATTCGGTACTCCTACCCATTTAAGCATATGGTAATTTCCAGAAAAACGTCAACCACGACCGAAAAATTCAAAATGCTCAAATCTTTGAAATAACGATAGATTTGGAATCTTCAATATCTGAATCTAAATATCTAAAAATAAATTTATATTCCGTTAATGGTAACGTATAAAAATATACTCATAAAGTTACGTTACTATGAAATATGTTAATATTCAAATTGTTCATGTATTTTGAGTAACCAAATTAATTAACTTTAAAGACAAAACAGATACAAAATATTATTTTCTGGTAACATTAATAACACGGTGCGACACCAAAAATATATAGGATTTCCGACCTATATTTTTTGATAGGTATCGAAAATCAATGAATATCCTTATTTACAGAATGTCTATATCACTTCGAGTTTTTTTTTAATTTGCTCTTCTGTGTGCAAATTCGCATTTTCCTACCTTGAGTCACTTATGTAATTAAAACTCAGCATCCACGTAAGTTATTTTAAAACTGTATAACTTTTTGAAAAATAACTCAGGTTTTTTTTAAACCTCTTTTAATAAATTTAAAGTTTTAGTAAGTTAAATGTATTGGTTTTTCAAAAAGTTAAACACTTTTTAAATAACTTACGTGAATGCTAAGTTTTAATTACATAAGTAACTCAAGGTAGGAAAATGCGAATTTGCACACAGAAGAACAAATTAAAAAAACTCGAAGTAATATAGACATTCTGTAAATGAGGATATTCATTGATTTTCGATACCTTTCCAAAAATATAGGTGAGAAATTTTGTATACGAAATTTTTTGGAATTTGTAGCACAGTGAAATTATTTCTAAAACTTAAAAATATTGATATAAAAATAAAATAACGGAAATATTTTGATTTTTGCATAAGGGTTTTCGATGTCTCATCCGGAACCAAAAAGAAACATTTATTACCATAGTAAATTGAAAAGTTTTTTAAAGAGTTGAATTCACTGTTTCCAAAGCATAATTTACCCGGCATTTCCAAAAATATAAACATCATTTTCCTAGTAATTCTAGACAATTTTGTATAAAAAAATATCAAAAAAAAAATTTCAAAAAAATTTCAAAAAAATTTCAAAAAAATTTCAAAAAAAAAAATAAAAACTTAAAAAACATCTAGAAATTTGAATAGTACATCACTTTTCATTTCGTAATAATGATTATTGATATTGTCATATACACAATTATTTTTAGCAAAAAATCGTAATGCAATTATTCTGCGATTTATTATGAAATAACTGTAAGCTTTAGGAACAAAGTGCATATATACAAAAATAAAGTAAATTGTCGCAGTTACGTTTAGAGATAATTAAAAAAAATATATTGTATGTAAAAAGTATTTTTAGAATGAAACTGATATTTTTTATACGATAATTTTTTGTCCCGTCCGGAATTTTTCTGTGATTTATTATGAAAGAACTATAAACTTTAGGAACAAAGTGTAAATATACAAAGAAAGCACGTTATTTCAAGTTTTTTTTTAATCTTTCGAAAAAATCATATTCCAAAAATTCGCTGACTTTTTGGAATATCCATATGAACCTCGATATTTACTTGCACAAAAATATGCACCAAAACATCAAGTAAATTCATTAATTTTGGCATAGCCTTCAGCGATGTAGAGCGGTATAGAAAAAGTGTTTCTATGAGAAAAAGGTTACCGACCGAGGCTACCGACACTGCATTCCGATTGTAACTTTCACTATATTTGATGTAGGGAATGGTCAATGGAAAAATCGAGTTGAATAGTTATGTCAACTAAAAAGTAGTACTGGAAATGAAATGGTCACACGATGCGTATGAGTAACACAAACTTATCAAATATTATATAACGGTTAATTTGTATACTTAATACATGATATGTTAGGTTGATTTTTCGATAAAAATTGAAATAAGTATGACCCTATAATAAATCAAAGCCATATCTAATTTACTATCTAAATAACTATTAAAATTAAAAGTAATTGATAAAATTTTTTATAAACTAATGATATTATGTCGATGTACTTGTAGCTACAAATTAACATACTAAAAAACACAAAAACATAAACACTCACCATGTGCATAGTTTAGAAATTGGAGATGTAGTAAAATAAAAGCTTAAGAAACGCAACATAAAACTCTAAAAGAACGACGATATCTTTAATATGAAATGAACAACGACAAGTTGACTCAGTAAATGTGTGTGTATTTTAATAATAATAATTTGGCACTACAGTCCCGAAGAACTTAGACCGAGCTCTCTTGCCATTTTGAACTGTTCGTGTTATATTTATCAAAGTTGTGGGACCCTTCTGACTGTTAAAATAAAAGAATTTAAAACAAAATATAAATTCATGTTTGTGAGTTGATTTAATTGTTTGCCCCATCAAAAATTAAAATATAATAAAACTAGTTGGGACAGTTAGGTCACATGGGTCGGGCCCGACTATGGAATACCCTACACCATTGGTGGGATAATTAATTGTATATCTTAATTTTAAAGTTTTCAATTATACTGAACCTCCCCACCCTCAGAATATTATTCACATATAAAAAAAGTATAAAAAACGTATAAAAAGTATAAAAAACTAATACAAAAAAATTAAAAAAAATGGAAATGGGCGGACCACGCCTATATTCAAAAATTTTGTAAGGATAATATTTCATAGATTTGATTTTAATAATTTACGGTTCAAATTTCCACTATGAAAAGCCGGGAAATAATGAAAAAAAAAATTGGGCGGATCACGCCCATTTTTAGACCACATATTCTTAGGTGAATTCTAATAATACGTTTTAAATTTTATAACTATACCTTGAATAGTTTTCGAGTTATTAGTTCCGAAAGAGTTATATAAAAGTGACTTGTATGTGAGGTGGGCGTGTCCGTTGACCGATTTGGCTCATTTTCAAACTCTGTTCCTACTTTTGGCTAAAATATATTGAGTTTCATCGCATTCTGATCAGTATTTCTCAAGTTATTCTGTATTCGGGCAGCAAGACAGCAAGACAGCAAGACGGACAGACAGACGGACATGGCTAAACGGACTCGGGTAGTGATGCTGATCAAGAATATATATACTTTTCCATACCGGACACGTCTCCTAAGAGGCGTTACAATATATGCACAAAGTTAATATACCCTGTACCTCATAGGTGTAGGGTATAATAAAAAAAAGTGACTGAAAAGTGTAAAAAGCTATATTTAAATTTTTGGTATCATCTAATATATCATTATTACTTAAATAGTAAACAATATAAAAATGTATTACTCTAAAGGGTTTGTAACCTTTCATTGCTAAATGCTATATATTTTGTTATAAAATAACACTTATTTTAATAATAGCCATACGTAAATGGTCTCAAATCAATTTAGCTAAGCTTTATAAGTTTCAGATACGAATTATAAATACCGCAAAATCATATGCGACTTTTTAGTTAATAGTCAACAATTGAACATAGTTAACCTGCTATTTCGGTCTACAAAAAAAATCAATAAATTAATTTAAAGCCTAAAATGTCTAAAAAAATATTAATATTGCTTTATCTGCGACTATTTCACATGTATATTGTATGTTTTAATTTAAACGAGAGCATATCGGCATTAAATAAAGGCATTAATGCGCGTACAAATATTATTTACAATTATTATGAAAATGAGAAATTCCTGAAATCATTAGATGTCCCATATGTGCTGGTAGCAGAGAATTCACAGACGGAGATGCGACATTATTTTAACTCAAAAATTCTATCGATTGTTTTTATCGAGAACAGTTTCGACGAAACTCCAATGAATACATTGAGAAAAACTTTGAATCGTTGGCATAAAACAGATGTGTTATTTTTAACAAAAACAGCAACTTTAATAGATGATGATTGGTTTTGGTTATTCAAATGGTGTTGGGATAATGGATTCTATAACGTGCTGCTTACAACTGTGATTCAACCGAAAATATTTCTGACATTTTATCCATTTCCTGTACTTCATACACAACGCACAGATATCGTCGAATATCTGGAACAACGTAATAACTGGCAGGATTTCAAGGGTTATCCGATACGTACTACTGCAGGTCATAATCCTCCACGTGTTCTGGTCTATACAAATAAAAATGGTGAAGTGGTACACAGTGGTTACGCTACAAAACTATTACAACTTTTCGCGAAACATTATAATGGAACCTTACAATATATGCTTATGCCGAACCACAATAGTTCCTACAGCATGTATGACTGTTTCAAAAACCTGCAGTTGAACAAACTTGACATTTGTTCGGATGGTGCTTCTTACAATGCTGATGCATTTTATGTCATTCAACGTAACGTGCAAATGTCCGCGGGACACTTAATTGTGCCATTTGCAAAACCGATTCAAAAGTTTGCATATTTCGTTGTGCCTTTTAATACGAAGGTTTGGATAGCTATCATTATAACACTTTTTTATATTATCTTCACAATCTCATTCATGCAACGCGTCACAAATGCAGCATGGAATTTTGGTGACTCATTTATGATAGCCTATTGCAGCCTGTTGTATTTAGAATTCAACATTCAACTTTTACCAAAACTCAGCAGATTGCTGTGTATACCAATTTTAATTTTAGGTGGATTCATTGTAACGAACTTCTATCTCTCACAGTTGTCGAGTATTCTAACTACGAATGTTTATGAAAAACAAATTGAGACACTTGAAGATTTGGATGCTACCAACCTCACCATATTGGTGGCAGACACAGATTCGGAAGTTTTTAAAAGGTTCGGTGTTTCGGATATCGTGTGGAAACATCTAAAAGAAACACCTATTGACAAATTTACACAGAATCGCAATAATCTAAATGCGGAATTTGTTTACTCCTGTCAAATGGATAAGTGCGAATATAATATGTATCAGCAAAGGTTTATGGACAGACCAAAAATGCGTCTCATTCCAAGGAGTATACTTGTTATATGGGGTGGATATCCGATGAAGTTTGCATGGCCATTTGAGGAAATATTTAATAACTATTTTCAACGAACAATAGAAAGCGGAATTTTTAAAGACTTTGAGCAGAAAACGAAAGATGAAGCTATTACTGCTGGGATATTGAAATATTTTAGTAGTGAACCTGCATATGATGCGATTCCTCTCTCAATGGAATATTTTCAAATGCCATTGATTATATTTGCATTTGGCTATAGTGCAGCACTGTTTTGCTTTATACTGGAGCTTTTAATATGGCGCATTAAACATTAGATACATTTATTATGTTAACCGAAGAAGTCGATAATATGCGGAGGCAAACATTGAAGAATTATAAGATTGTTGTTAATTATAAATCTATTTGTATTGACATATTCCTTCTAATAAATAAATCTATTTGCACACACAAAATATGAATGCAGTAAAATTGGATAATTTTATGTATTTGTTTTGAAATAATTTAGTTCTACTACATGTATTTGTATTGGGTTTCTTTATTATTTAAAGTTCGTGCGCACACACGACTGCCATAATACGAAAGTCTACAATCAAAATGAACGGAAAGAAAATCTTAATACGAAACACATTAAATGCAAAGACAGAGCTTTTTATGCGATATTAATCATATCGAATACAAGTGAAAAACCACACTTTAATTGTTTGAGTCGTCCGAACTGATGAAAGTTTTAATTTTATCAAAAACAATTTGTTATACATTTGTCGTATCAATAAATTACTTTGTTATATGAACAAAATAATTTGTTGTATCAACTAACTATTGTATCAACTAACTATTGGTATAGAAACTTTTATATCAAACTAAGCTATTATCTTTCAATAAATAATATTTGCTGCATTAACATATCATATTTTCAACTGTGTAAATTTTTTAATATATGTGTGAGAGTGAGTTATTATTTATTATTGCCTTGTGCAAAGAGCATTTTAATAATATTGACGCTTGGCGAAACAAAAACGAGACGTCCGTGGGTGCTGCAACCGAATTTTAATTCAATCGAATTGAGAATGAAGCTAAGTGTGTCAGTGTGATGTGCAACAGCACATGCCGAGGTCGCAACCAATTTTTGAATGGCTTTTTGTGAGTTTTTTTTTTAACAGTACATGCTTCAAAAATCCTTTACAAAGTACTCGTTTTTAACAGTTTCGCCAGATGTAAAGCAGCTGTTGTTCTTCGTTCTACTTGTTTTCGTCGGCGTACGACGCGACGAAGACCAATATTTGGCCAACGCTTATATGTCCAATCATTTTTCAAAAACAACAAAGAAGACCAATAACGCCAGAACTAAGTGCATAAAAAGTACTTTTGGACCGTATGCAAATAAGAGATGTGAATTGATGAGAGTGTGCATCATGTTTTGTTCCAAAGAAATGGGGAACAATTGAAATTGTCTTGCTGGCATTTAACACGTTATTGTTAAATGCCTGCACAAAAAGAACGAAAAATAAAATTGTATATATCAAAGAAATTACTTTTTGTGATTGTTGGCGCAACAATAAAAATATTTGAATAAAAATTTCGTGCGGTATTTTTGTGTTCTCAATTCTGAATCTTTGCCAAGTAACCCAAAACGTTGCCAAAGTTAGGTGAAAATGAAAAAAAAAGTACAATAGAAAATTACAGAGCAATAAAACTGATATACAGAAATACTTTTGTTCAATAAAGTGTTATACAGATAAACTAGTTTAGATAGAAAATGAAAAAATAAAATAGTTTTTTTGGAATATTTCATTTAATGGGAAACTCATATAAAATAAATACAACTTAACTTTTATACAGTAAAACAGTTATACACCTAAATGATATACCGTATAGACTTACTGAAATACAGTAAAACTATTATACCATGCTAATGTTATACAGTAAAACTTGAAAACATTAAAACTGCTGCTATACGGTAAAACTTTTAAGCAGTAAAAGTGTTCTACTGTAAAAATGGTAAACAGTTAAACAGTAAAACTTTTTTACAGTAAATTATTATACAGTAAAACTGGTATACATTAAAACTGTTATACTGTAAAACTATTATACATTAAAACTATTATACGTTAAAACTGTTATATATTAAAACTGTTATACAAAAAAGCTAATTTACAGTAAAACTGTTATACAGTAAATCTGTTATACAGTAAAACTCTTATATACTAATCTCTATAAACTATTATACAAATAAGCTGTTATACAAAAAAGTAGGTATACAGTAAAACTGTCATTCCGTGAAACTATTATATAGTGAAACTGTTATACAGTAAAACTGTTAAACAGTGAAACTGTTATACAGTGAAACTGTTATACAGTGAAACTGTTATAAAGTAAAACTTTAATACAGTAAAACTGTTATACATTAAAACTGATATACAAATAAACTGTTATACAAAAAAGCTATAATACAGTAAAACTGTTATATATTAAAACTGTTACACAGTACTTTTACTAACTTATTACTTTGACATTTTAAATAAATTCAAGAATATTGTGGCTATAGATGTATAAAAAGCCGCGGTAGCTCAGTGGTTAGTGCGTTGGACTGCGAGCCGAAAGGTCCCCGGTTCAAGCCTGGACTGGGGCTAACAACATCTTTTCATAGAAAAATTTTTCTATACCGCGCTACCTCTCGTCAGTAAATGGCAAACCTACGAGAGTAAAACCATTGCCTATGAAAAAGTTCGGATTCGGCAATAAACTGTAGGTCCCACCACTTTGAGTACAAATATAACACGCACAGCTCAAAATGGTGAGAGAGCTCGGCCGAAGTTCTATACAGAACTGTAGCGCCAAACTATTATTATTATTTATTATTATGTATTGAAATTGTTAACTAAAACATAAATTTGTTAGTTTCATAAGGTAATCAAAAAATTTACTCTAATAACGGAAGTTTTTAAATTTTAGATTTATTTTTTAAAAGTACCTACAAATAAATTCTTAAGTATTATTTTAACAGTTTTTTAAATTATTTATTACGTTTTTGAAATTAAAATCATTGTGTTTGTATTTTTACATATTTACATATTTATTTTCAAATAGAATTTTACTTAAATAGTAACTTGAATTGTATCTTTGATTTTTCTTTTTTATTTTAAGCAAAAACGGAAAAGATATATATTTTTTACTTAATAGAAAAACAGTAACTAAAATGCAAATATTTCATATGAACAGCGAGATTTTTTTATACCCTACACTATGAGTGAAAGGGTATATTCAGTTTGACACGCCGTTTGTAACACCCAGAAGAAAGCATCTCCGGTATGGAAAAGTATATATATTCTTGATCAGCATGACCTTCTGAGGCGATGTCTGTCTGTCCGTCTGTCTGTCCGTCGGTCTGTCTGTCTGTCTGTCTGTCTGTCTGTCTGTCTGTCTGTCTGTCTGTATGTCCGTCTGTCTGTCTGTCTGTTGAAATCCCTACTACTTTTAAAATTGAGGAGCTAGATAATTGAAACTTATAACTTAGATTACTTATATACCTACGCTGTATGTGCGAAAAAATTGGTCTATTGTGACCTATGATCCGACCACTTATGTTCAAATACCTCATATAAAATGTACATATAAAGATCAATTTTTATGTATACGTGCTTAGGTAAACTTTTTTGGTCAAATATATATTGATATCATGCTCAAATACATGACATGACCGGCGAAAAGACTTGTGGTTCACAAAAAAAAATCGAAATTCGGTACACCTACCCATTTGTAAATATGGGTATAAAATGAATGGAAATTCTTCAGCGATTGAATGTTTGTAGTTATTTTCAGCATTCGTATACCCTGGCGACCTATATATCACTTTGAATGGTAACCACACATATGTGTAGGGTATTTATAGTCGGCTTAGACCGACTATAATTTTGATAATCCTAACTATCATAATTACACCTACTTTAAAATTTCCCATGTGATCTAACCTTCCCAACTGGTTTTTCATTGGTTTACAGATGAAAATATGTACAAAATAAAAAAACCAAAAACAAAACGAATTTATATTTGTAAAAACAAATAAATAGAATTTTTTTAAATACTTATATGTATTTTTTTAGTTATTAAAAAAAATTTCAATTTTAATAATATAACTGCAAATTTATTTATCGTTCTTGTACTGAAGTTTCATAAAGAAATTCCACGTTATTACGTTATTTAAACGGTTATTATAAGGCCATGACTTATAATAACCGTTTAAATAACGTAATCATATAGGAGTTTTGCAATTTGCAAGGAATTTCGACTGAAATGATTTATAAAAAAAACAAAGTGCGAAAATATGCAATTAATTTGAATTCAACATCTTCCTCAGTTGTAGTAAGTATTTTAATAACTCACTTCGCACATATGTAAATGGCACATCATTGACCGGACATAACAGCTATCAAAGAAAAATTAATAATATCTCAACAACGATATTCAATTTGGGTTGTTCACAAATTTGATCTATACAACAAAAAATTAAATAATTTCTACCCACATAATTGCCACGTTTTAATTATGTTTTAAACTTATTTTTTGAACAAAATTAATGCGTTAATGAAGCCAATTTATTTCTTTTAGAATGATATCAAAATTTTATGTAATCAAAAACAGTCGAGGAAGACTTTTTACAATAAATTTCTTAATTTGCCTTTTTAATGTAATTATTATTAAATTCTAGCAAAGAAAGATTAATTGTTTATACTATTCAAAAAATACTAAACAAAAAATAAATATTTGTATATACTACATATTATGTAGTTGTTAAAGTTTTTATTTTAACGCAAAGTATTTTTATCCTATATAACTTCCGTTTCCGCAAACTTCTACGCCATTTCTTTAATGTAACGAAACAGCAAACATATCAAGCTATTTCTGGAATTTTTTCTAGTTAAATGTTTCTGCATCGTTGCTCCCCTTCTAATAGTGCGTACGTGTTTTGTTGCTTTATTTTTATGAAATATTTTACATGAACATGCCCTATAGTTGTCGACAACACAATTTATTAAATATAATGTTATTCCATTTGCTAAGTTATATTTCTTTGCTAACACTTTGCCTAGTCACGATAGCACGCATTTTTCCAACTATTACGAATATCGACTTATCATAGATAGAGAAAAATAAAACAAAACGGAAATCAATGTACTTCATTCGGATTGCGTTATTATTATTTATATTTGACATAATAATCCATGAAACATATCAAATGGTTGTTTCACGATCGACTTGGTTTATTTCAAGTTCACTTGGTATAAGATTTTGCTTTGATTGATTTTATATCTGGTAGCTTTTGAGTTATGCTCGTATCATAATCTGATATTAAAAGATGTTTTCTATTGATTTTAATAGCTGAATGAAGTAAATTTCATTACTAACAGAAAATATACATTAAAATTAAAAATGCAAAATAATATTAATCAGAAGTAAGTAAGTTCTGCATCATTTAAAAAAATCAATTTATGACAAAATTTTAAATTCTTTCTAAAAAAAAAATACAAGTCACTTTTATATAACTCTTTCGGAACGAATAACTCGAAAAGTATTCAAGGTATAGTTATAAAGTTTAAAACGTATTGTTATAATTCACCTTAAAATATGTGGTTCATTATTTCCCGGGTTTTCATAGTGGAAATTTGAACCGTAAATCATTAAAATCAAATCTATGAAATATTAGCCTTATAAAATTTTGAATATAGGCGTGGTCCGCCCAATTATATTTTTCTATTTTTTTTTATTAGTTTTTTATACTTTTATATCAATTTTTTAAATTATGTGGATATATGACGTAAATTTCGGATATGTGAATAATATTCTGAGGGTGGGGAGGTTCAGCATAATTAAAAACTTCAAAATTAAGGTATGCAATTAAATATCCCACATTAATATCTTCACCAAAGGTGTAGGGTATTCTATAGTCGGGCCCGACCGACTATAAAAGTCCGCCCCATGTGACCGAACTTACCCATGTGACCCATTGAACCGAAAATTTTAAATTTGTGCTGCAGTAGTAGTAGCAACAACTGCATCTTGAAAGATATATATTGCAGCAGAGGGACCATTGCCACATCACGAATCCCTACGGTGAATAGTTTGGAATAGTAGCAATCATTGCTGTGCTGATATACTGTATGTACTCTGATTATTCATCTGCTGCTCTTGATTTGAACGTGACGATGATGTCGTTTACGTTGTTGTCAATGAACATAATGTTGCTGCAACTACTACACTGATGCTGCCAGTGAAGTTGCTGCTTACGACGATAATTCAAATGCTGTTGTCTTCTGTTGTTTGCTGCTTTAGTCTCTTGAGATTGTACTATTTGTCTACAGGTATTTTAGGCCACATTTTGCATTTATTTGGCATTTCCTAAAATTCTTGAACTTTATGCATTATATTCAGACAAAATTTTGTACATTTTATTAAAATTACACGAAAAGAAATATAAATACATTTAAGAACAGTTCGCCATGTATGCAAAATAGTAGAAATTTACTAAAATCAATGAAAGGTTTCTAAAATTTAAGAAATTACCTTCTTGATTTTAAGAAATGAAATTGCATAATTATAATAATAACGCTTTTTACTTCTGTTTTCGAAGAATTTATAAGCTTGTCTATCAGAAAATACAACAAGAAATAGTCTCTAGGACAGAGAGTATATATTTTATATAGAGTTTCCATACAGGTGGTTTCGCTGCCACTTTTGTCAAATAAATTCAAACATTGATTATGTGGAAATTGAAACAAAAATGTTGTCAACAGACACATTTTCAAATCAATATTCTGATGTTTTCTGCCACATGTTTGGACAGAAAAATAATTAAAATTTATAAGGCGTTGGATTGCAATATATCTTGGTAAGTTTGGTTGCAAATTATCCGCAGAGAGTATATATTTGATATAGAGTTTCCATACAGGTGATTTTGCTGCCACTTTTGTCAAATAAATTCAAACATTGGTTATGTGGAAATTGAAACGAAAATGTTGTCAACAGACACATTTTCAAATCAATATTCTGATGTTTTCTGCCACATGTTTGGACAGAAAAATAATTAAAATTTATAAGGCGTTGGATTGCAATATATCTTGGTAAGTAAGTATGTGAAGTTAAATACGTATTTTTTTTAGCAAAGACACAAACCATTTTTTTACAGAGCATTAACAGAGCGTTAACAGCCGCTATGTTAACGGATGAAATCTTCCGATTGGTACACAAATGACTCCGAATCCGTCCAGGATCTTCATGCTGGAATGCAATTTAATACATTAGATAGCTAATGAATAGGGCTTTCCAAATATGTAACCTATGTATATGGATCGACCCAGTAGACATTTTATATACATTTTTAAACTTGGTATTATATTGAGAAAAAGTGGTGATGATGAAGTAGCCACTACTCCGTCCTTGCTTCCCATGCTGGAACTTCTTATAGTAGGTTGGATAGGTAATGATTATAGTTTACCAAATATGTAATCTACATAGTTGGATCGATACGCTGGATATTTTTTTATGAATTTTTCAAAATTGACTATTTACAAGGAACAAAAATATTTATATGAAGAAAAAGTCATGATCATGAAGTGGCCACTACTGCGTCCATGGTCCCCGTGCTGGAACTTCTTATAGTACGTTGGATAGGTAATGATTAGAGCTTTCCAATTCCGTGACCAACATAGTTAGATCGATACGCTGGATATTTTTTATGAATTTTTCAAAATTGACCATTTACAAGGAACAAAAATATTCATATGAAGAAAAAGTCATGATGATGAAGTGGCCACTACTGCGTCCATGGTCCTCGTGCTGGAACTTTTTATAGTACGTTGGATAGGTAATGATTAGAGCTTTCCAAATCTGTGACCTACATAGTTGGATCGATACGCCGGATATTTTTTATGAATTTTTCAAAATTGACTATTTACAAGGAACAAAAATATTTATATGAAGAAAAAGTCATGATCATGATGTGGCCACTACTCCGTCCATGGTCCCCGTGCTGGAACTTCTTATAGTACGTTGGGTAGGTAATGATTAGAGCTTTTCAAATCTGTGACCAACTTAGTTGGATTGATACGCTGGATATTTTTTATGAATTTTTCAAAATTGACTATTTACAAGGAACAAAAATATTTATATGAAGAAAAAGTCATGATGATGAAGTGGCCACTACTCCGTCCATGGTCCCCGTGCTGGAACTTCTTATAGTACGTTGGATAGGTAATGATTAGAGCTTTTTAAATCTGTGACCAACTTAGTTGGATCGATACGCTGGATATTTTTTATGAATTTTTCAAAATTGACCATTTACAAGGAACAAAAATATTCATATGAAGAAAAAGTCATGATGATGAAGTGGCCACTACTCCGTCCATGGTCCCCGTGCTGAAACTTCTTATAGCAGGTTGGATAGGTAATGATTAGAGCTTTCCAAATCTGTAAACTACATAGTTAGATCGATACGCTGGGTATGTTTTATGAATTTTTGAAACTTGACCATTTACAAGGAACAAAAATATTCATATGAAGAAAAAGTCATGATGATGAAGTGGCCACTACTCCGTCCATAGTCCCGGTGCTGGAACTTCTTATAGTAGATTGGATAGGTAATCATTAGAGCGTTCCAAATCTGTGATCGACATAGTTGGATCGATACGCTGGATATTTTGTATGAATTTTTGAAACTTGGCCATTTACAAGGAACGAGAATATTCATACGAAGAAAAAAAATAGTTCATATAGTTCATAAAAATATTGTATTTTCGTTATAAAAATATTTTATTTCTTAAACATTTCATGTTTATGTCAATTATTTCTCTTAAAAATAACTACGTATATTTATATATATATATATATATATATATATATATATATATATATATATATATATATATATATATATATATATATATATATAGATATATATATATATATATATATATATATATGGATCCATTTTTTATATTCATATTATAACATTTTTATTCTTAAAAGTAATTATATTAAAAGATTGGTTAAATATATGTTGTTACGAAAAGATGTAATTTGCCCCATAGTGCAAGCAATCAACAATAATTAATGAGACGCAAGACAATTCAGCGCACTAAGCATGTATTAGAAAGAGACGGAAGATAATTCAGCGCACTGAGGCAGTGTGTGAGAAAGAGATGGAAGATCACCGCATTAAAACACATGAGTGCGAATGAGATGCCAATAGCATGCGTCATTCACGAAACGAGAAGAAGGTTCTCGAAACAAGTCGAAGCTTGTCGAAACGTGTCGAACTGATGCATGCAGTATATAAGGGAGCCGCATCAGAGGTACATCACTTCAGTTGTGATTTGATAGTGAACTAGTGCGTCTCGTGAGTGAACATTGTTTAGCTAAATTGTATAAATTGAGCAGTTGATATAAGTGATTATTCTTTAAGTTGTTATTTAAATAAATAAACTTAATTAATACTACTTAAAACCAAATATTAGTGTGTTTTTATTTTATACACAATCCAGCGATACGAACTCGTAGAAAAGTTTTCCTTAGACTGAATTTTCGTAACAATATGTATACATGTTTTTGCAAGACTTTTTACTCTTTTTGTATACAACAATATATATACAAGTTAAACTTTATTTTATGAAAACATATCGTGAAATGTAACAAATCATGAAAAATAAATTATTTCCATTTTAGATAAAAAGCATTGTGAAATGGTATATGTGAATTAAAAAAATTAAAAAATTCACATATATTGACCCTTTGGTTCACCCAATTCACAATATTAGTTCGAATCATTTGGAAATTGAGCAGAAATATTAAGTCTTTTAAAAATAAATTATGTTGATCTTCACCATTTTACGAGTTTGAAAAATGTTTTAGTAGAACATAATTTTTAAATAGATTCTTTTAACTGTATATGTTTCATAATTTTCTAAAAAATGAATTAAAGGACAACAACTAACTAATTAAGAAGATACTCAATCTTTTCGATTAAAAATGAAAGGCTGTTCATTAAGTATATAGCAACAATGTATAACACATGCTTTCATTGTGAACGATACATAAAAGAAGATTTACAGAATTCGAACATTGTTTAGGAGGAAAATATGTTAATATTGATTTCCTATCATCTGATTGACTGCAGATATAGAAATGTATTGTAATAAATATACTAATATAAAAAATTGTAGAAAAAAAGATATATAATTTTTTTTTAATTATGTATACTGGCATAAAATGCAGTCCAATTTTTCTAAAACTGCAGTCTCCAGATAGATGTTAGAATAACAAGACGAACATATTTTTCTAATACATTTTGAACAATATAAATTTAAAGAAAACATACAATTATCCTTATAAAATTTGGTTTGCGTTGTAAATGGTCAAGTTTCAAAAATTCATAAAAAATATCCAGCGTATCGATCCAACTACGTCGATTACATATTTGGAAAGCCCTAATTATTACCTATCCAACCTACTATAAGAAGTTCCAGCACGGGGACCATGGACGGAGTAGTGGCCACTTCATTATCATGACTTTTTCATCATATGAATATTTTTGTTCCTTGTAAATGGTCAAGTTTTAAAAATTCATAAAAAAATATCCAGCGTATCGACCCAACTATGTCGATCACATATTTGAAAAGCCCTAATCATTACCTATCCAACCTACTATAAAAAGTTCCAGCACGGGACCCAAGGACGGAGTAGTGGCCACTTCATGATCATGACTTTTTCTTCATATGAATATTTTTGTTCCTTGTAAATGGCCAAGTTTCAAAAAATTCATAAAACATACCCAGCGTATCGATCCAACTACATAGGTCACAGATTTCGAAAGCTCTAATCATTACCTACCTATAAGAGGTTATAGCACGGGAACCATGGACGTAAGAGTGGCCACTGCATCATCATGACTTTTTCTTCATATGAATATTTTTGTTTCTTGTAAATGGTAAAGTTTCAAAAATTCATAAAAAATATCCAGCGTATCGATCCAACTATGTAGGTCACAGATTTGGAAAGCTCTAATCATTACCTATCCACCCTACTGTAAGAAGTTCCAGCACGGGGACCATGGACGGAGTAGTGGCCACTTCATCATCATGACTATTTCTTCATATGAATATTTTTGTACCTTGTAAATGGTCAATTTTGAAAAATTCATAAAAAATATCCAGCGTATCGATCTTACTATGTAGGTTACAGATTTGGAAAGCTCTAATCATTACCTATCCAACGTACTATAAGAAGTTCCAGCACGGGGACCACGGACGCAGTAGTTGCCACTTCATGATCATGACTTTTTCTTCATATAAATATTTTTGTTCCTTGTAAATAGTCAATTTTGAAAAATTCATAAAAAATATCCAGCGTATCGATCTAACTAAGTAGGTCACAGACTTAGAAAGCTCTAATCATTACCTATCCAACGTACTATAAGAAGTTCCAGCACGGGGACCATGGACGGAGTAGTGGCCACATCATGATCATGACTTTTTCTTCATATAAATATTTTTGTTCCTTGTAAATAGTCAATTTTGAAAAATTCATAAAAAATATCCGGCGTATCGATCCAACTTTGTAGGTCACAGATTTCGAAAGCTCTAATCATTACCTACCTATAAGAAGTTATAGCACGGGAACCATGGACGTAAGAGAGGCCACTTCATCATCATGACTTTTTCTTCATATGAATATTTTTGTTCATTGTAAATGGTCAAGTTTCAAAAATTCATAAAAAAATATCCAGCGTATCGACCCAACTATGTCGATCACATATTTGAAAAGCCCTAATCATTACCTATCCAACCTATTATAAGAAGTTCCAGCACGGGGACCATGGACGGAGTAGTTGCCACTTCAGCATCATGACTTTTTCATCATATGAATATTTTTGTTCCTTGTAAATGGCCAAGTTTCAAAAATTCATAAAACATACCCAGCGTATCGATCCAACTATGTAGGTCACAGATTTCGAAAGCTCTAATGATTACCTATCCAACCTACTATAAGAAGTTCTAGCTCGGGAACCATGGAAGTAGGAGTGGCCACTGCATCATCATGACTTTTTCTTCATATGAATATTTTTGTTCCTTGTAAATGGTCAAGTTTCAAAAATTCATAAAACATACCCAGCGTATCGATCTAACTATGTGGTTTACAGATTTGGAAAGCTCTAATAATAACCTATCCAACCTGCTATAAGAAGTTCCAGCCCGATGACCATGGACGGAGTAGTGGCCACTTCATCATCATGACTTTTTCTTCATATGAATATTTTTGTTCCTGGTAAATGGTCAATTTTGAAAAATTCATAAAAAATATCCAGCGTATCGATCCAACTATGATTTTGGAAAGCTCTAATCATTACCTCTCCAACGTACTATAAGAAGTTCCAGCACGGGGACCATGGACGCAGTAGTGGCCACTTCATGATCATGACTTCATATAAATATTTTTGTTCCTTGTAAATAGTCAATTTTGAAAAATTCATAAAAAATATCCAGCGTATCGATCCAACTAAGTAGGTCACAGATTTGGAAAGCTCTAATCATTATCTATCCAACCTACTATAAGAAGTTCTAGCACGGGAACCATGGACGTAAGAGTGGCCACTGCATCATCATGATTTTTTCTTCATATGAATATTTTTGTTTCTTGTAAATGGTCAAGTTTCAAAAATTCATAAAAAATATCCAGCGTATCGATCCAACTATGTAGGTCACAGATTTGGAAAGCTCTAATCATTACCTCTCCACCCTACTATAAGAAGTTACAGCAAGGGGACCACAAACGGAGTAGTAGCCACTTCATCATCATGACTTTTTCTTCATATGAATATTTTTGTTCCTTGTAAATGGTCAAGTTTCAAAAATTCATAAAACATACCCAGCGTATCGATCTAACTATGTAGTTTACAGATTTGGAAAGCTCTAATCATTTCCTATACAACCTGCTATAAGAAGTTCCAGCCCGGGGACCATGGACGGAGTAGTGGCCACTTCATCATCATGACTTTTTCTTCATATGAATATTTTTGTTCCTGGTAAATGGTCAATTTTGAAAAATTCATAAAAAATATCCAGCGTATCGATCCAACTATGTAGGTCACAGATTTAGAAAGCTCTAATCATTACCTCTCCAACGTACTATAAGAAGTTGCAGCACGGGGACCATGGACGCAGTAGTGGCCACTTCATGATCATGACTTCTTATAAATATTTTTGTTCCTTGTAAATAGTCAATTTTGAAAAATTCATAAAAAATATCCAGCGTATCGATCCAACTAAGTATGTCACAGATTTGGAAAGCTCTAATCATTACCTATCCATCCTACTATAAGAAGTTACAGCACGGGGACCACAAACGGAGTAGTGGTCACTTCATCATCATGACTTTTTCTTCATATGAATATTTTTGTTCCTTGTAAATGGCCAATTTTGAAAAATTCATAAAAAATATCGAGCGTATCGATCCAACTATGTAGGTCACAGATTTGGAAAGCTCTAATCATTACCTATCCATCCTACTATAAGAAGTTACAGTAAGAGGACCATAAACGGAGTAGTGGCCACTTCATCATCATGACTTTTTCTTCATATGAATATTTTTGTTCCTTGTAAATGGTCAATTTTGAAAAATTCATAAAAAATATCCAGCGTATCGATCTAACTATGTAGGTCAAAAATTTGGAAAGCTCTAATCATTACCTATCCATACTACTATAGGAAGTTCCAGCACGGAGACCATGGACGGAGTAGGGGCCAATTCATCATCATGACTTTTTCTTCATATGAATATTTTTGTTCCTTGTAAATGGCCAATTTTGAAAAATTCATAAAAAATATCCAGCGTATCGATCCAACTATGTAGGTCACAGATTTGGAAAGCTCTAAGCATTACCCATACAACCTACTATAAGAAGGTCATCATCATGACATTTTCTTCATATGAATATTTTTGTTCCTTGTAAATAGTCAACTTTGAAAAATTCATAAAAAATATCCAGCGTATCGATCTAACTATGTAGGTCACAGATTTGGAAAGCTCTAATCATTACCTATCCATCCTACTATAAGAAGTTCCAGCACGGGGACCATGGACGGAGTAGTAGCCACTTCGTCATCATGACTTTTTCTTCATATGAATATTTTTGTTCCTTGTAAATGGTCAATTTTGAAAAATTCATAAAAAATATCCGGCGTATCGATCGAACTATGTAGGTCACAGATTTGGAAAGCTCTAATCATTATCTATCCAACGTACTATAAGAAGTTCTAGCACGGGAACCATGGACGTAAGAGTGGCCACTGCATCATCATGATTTTTTCTTCATATGAATATTTTTGTTTCTTGTAAATGGTCAAGTTTCAAAAATTCATAAAAAATATCCAGCGTATCGATCCAACTATGTAGGTCACAGATTTGGAAAGCTCTAATCATTACCTCTCCACCCTACTATAAGAAGTTACAGCAAGGGGACCACAAACGGAGTAGTAGCCACTTCATCATCATGACTTTTTCTTCATATGAATATTTTTGTTCCTTGTAAATGGTCAAGTTTCAAAAATTCATAAAACATACCCAGCGTATCGATCTAACTATGTAGTTTACAGATTTGGAAAGCTCTAATCATTTCCTATACAACCTGCTATAAGAAGTTCCAGCCCGGGGACCATGGACGGAGTAGTGGCCACTTCATCATCATGACTTTTTCTTCATATAAATATTTTTGTTCCTGGTAAATGGTCAATTTTGAAAAATTCATAAAAAATATCCAGCGTATCGATCCAACTATGTAGGTCACAGATTTAGAAAGCTCTAATCATTACCTCTCCAACGTACTATAAGAAGTTGCAGCACGGGGACCATGGACGCAGTAGTGGCCACTTCATGATCATGACTTCTTATAAATATTTTTGTTCCTTGTAAATAGTCAATTTTGAAAAATTCATAAAAAATATCCAGCGTATCGATCCAACTATGTAGGTCACAGATTTGGAAAGCTCTAAGCATTACCCATACAACCTACTATAAGAAGGTCATCATCATGACATTTTCTTCATATGAATATTTTTGTTCCTTGTAAATAGTCAACTTTGAAAAATTCATAAAAAATATCCAGCGTATCGATCTAACTATGTAGGTCACAGATTTGGAAAGCTCTAATCATTACCTATCCATCCTACTATAAGAAGTTCCAGCACGGGGACCATGGACGGAGTAGTAGCCACTTCGTCATCATGACTTTTTCTTCATATGAATATTTTTGTTCCTTGTAAATGGTCAATTTTGAAAAATTCATAAAAAATATCCGGCGTATCGATCGAACTATGTAGGTCACAGATTTGGAAACTCAAATCATTACCTATTCAACCTGCTATAAGAAGTTTCAGCACGGGGACCATGGACGGAGTAGTTGCCACTTCAGCATCATGACTTTTTCTTCACATAAATATTTTTGTTCCTTGTAAATGGCCAAGTTTCAAAAATTCATAAAACAAAAAATATCCAGCGTATCGATCCAACTATGTAGGTCACAGATTTAGAAAGCTCTAATCATTACCTCTCCAACGTACTATAAGAAGTTCCAGCACGGGGACCATGGACGCAGTAGTGGCCACTTCATGATCATGACTTCATATAAATATTTTTGTTCCTTGTAAATAGTCAATTTTGAAAAATTCATAAAAAATATCCAGCGTATCGATCTAACTAAGTAGGTCACAGATTTGGAAAGCTCTAATCATTGCCTATCCAACGTACTATAAGATGTTCTAGCACGGGAACCATGGACGTAAGAGTGGCCACTGCATCATCATGACTTTTTCTTCATATGAATATTTTTGTTCCTTGTAAATAGTCAACCTTGAAAAATTCATAAAAAATATCCAGCGTATCGATCTAACTATGTAGGTCACAGATTTAGAAAGCTCTAATCATTATATATCCAACGTACTATAAAAATTTCCAGCACGGGTACCATGGACGTAGAAGTGGCCACTTCATCATCATGACTTTTTCTTCATATGAATATTTTGGTTCCTTGTAAATGGTCAATTTTGAAAAATTCATAAAAAATATCCAGCGTATCGATCTAACTATGTAGGTCACAGAATTGGAAAGCTCTAATCATTACCTATCCAACGTACTATAAGAAGTTCCAGCACGGGGACCATGGACGCAGTAGTGGCCACTTCATCATCATGACTTTTTCTTCATATGAATATTTTTGTTCCTTGTAAATAGTCAATTTTGAAAAATTCATAAAAAATATCCAGCGTATCGATCCAACTATGTAGGTCTTAGATTTGGAAAGCTCTAAGCATTACCCATACAACCTACTATAAGAAGGTCATCATCATGACATTTTCTTCATATGAATATTTTTGTTCCTTGTAAATAGTCAACTTTGAAAAATTCATAAAAAATATCCGGCGTATCGATCCAACTATGTAGGTCACAGATTTGGAAAGCTCTAATCATTACCTATCCATCCTACTATAAGAAGTTCCAGCACGGGGACCATGGACGGAGTAGTAGCCAGTTCGTCATCATGACTTTTTCTTCATATGAATATTTTTGTTCCTTGTAAATGGTCAATTTTGAAAAATTCATAAAAAATATCCGGCTTATCGATCCAACTATGTTGGTCACAGATTTGGAAAGCTCTAATCATTATATATCCAACGTACTATAAAAATTTCCAGCACGGGTACCATGGACGCAGAAGTGGCCACTTCATCATCATGACTTTTTCTTCATATGAATATTTTGGTTCCTTGTAAATGGTCAATTTTGAAAAATTCATAAAAAATATCCAGCGTATCGATCTAACTATGTAGGTCACAGAATTGGAAAGCTCTAATCATTACCTATCCAACGTACTATAAGAAGTTCCAGCACGGGGACCATGGACGCAGTAGTGGCCACTTAATCATCATGACTTTTTCTTCATATGAATATTTTTGTTCCTTGTAAATAGTCAATTTTGAAAAATTCATAAAAAATATCCAGCGTATCGATCTAACTATGTAGGTCACAGAATTGGAAAGCTCTAATCATTACCTATCCAACGTACTATAAGAAGTTCCAGCACGGGGACCATGGACGCAGTAGTGGCCACTTCATGATCATGACTTTTTCTTCATATAAATATTTTTGTTCCTTGTAAATAGTCAATTTTGAAAAATTCATAAAAAAATATCCAGCGTATCGATCCAACTATGTAGATTACATATTTGGAAAACTATAATCATTACCTATCCAACCTACTATAAGAAGTTCCAGCACGGGAACCAAGGACGGAGTAGTGGCCACTTCATCATCACCACTTTTTCTAAATATAATACCAAGTATAAAAATGTATATAAAATGTCTAATGGGTCGATCCATATACATAGGTTGTATATTTGGAAAGCCCTACTCATTAGCTATCCAATGTATTAAATTGCATTCCAGCACGAAGATCCTGGACGGATTCGGAGTCATATATGTGTACCAATCGGAAGATTTCATCCGCTAACATAGCGGCTGTTAACGCTCTGTTAATGCTCTGTAAAAAAAAAAGGTTTGTGTCTTTACTAAAAAAAATACGTATTTAACTTCACATACTTTTGGTAAGTTTGGTTGCAAATTATCCGCAGAGAGTATATATTTGATATAGAGTTTCCATACAGGTGATTTTGCTGCCACTTTTGTCAAATAAATTCAAACATTGGTTATGTGGAAATTGAAACGAAAATGTTGTCAACAGACACATTTTCAAATCAATATTCTGATGTTTTCTGCCACATGTTTGGACAGAAAAATAATTAAAATTTATAAGGCGTTGGATTGCAATATATCTTGGTAAGTTTGGTTGCAAATTATCCGCAGAGAGTATATATTTGATATAGAGTTTCCATACAGGTGATTTTGCTGCCACTTTTGTCAAATAAATTCAAACATTGGTTATGTGGAAATTGAAACGAAAATGTTGTCAACAGACACATTTTCAAATCAATATTCTGATGTTTTCTGCCACATGTTTGGACAGAAAAATAATTAAAATTTATAAGGCGTTGGATTGCAATATATCTTGGTAAGTTTGGTTGCAAATTATCCGCGGAGAGTATATATTTGATATAGAGTTTCCATACAGGTGATTTTGCTGCCACTTTTATCAAATAAATTCAAACATTGGTTATGTGGAAATTGAAACGAAAATGTTGTCAACAGACACATTTTCAAATCAATATTCTGATGTTTTCTGCCACATGTTTGGACACAAAAATAATTAAAATTTATAAGGCGTTGGATTGCAATATATCTTGGTAAGTTTGGTTGCAAATTATCCGCGGTCAGATCCAGTTTTGTGCACTGTTTTCCTCTGTTAACTTCAATCTGTAAAATTCCAATTCCACGTAACCAATGTTTTCGGCAGCGACGCCAGCAAACTCGGAGGGAAACTCTATATCAAATGTATACTCTCTGTCTAGGAGTTAATAATCGTAAAATTGTGTTGTTTGTCTGTCAAAAATTTATATTAAGTAATTAAGTTGTTGACTGTAAATAAAAATGTAATTAATATTCTTGATATATAGAATTTAATTTCTTGCTACTAAAAACTAGGAGCAATTATACTTAATAAAAGTAGAAAGTTCATTTCATAACTATTATAGAAATTATAGCATTCATATTAATCATTATTGCTTTTAGTTTATTTTTCATAACCAACCTTAATACATTTCATGCGAATTCAGTTTGATTAAACTCTGTAGTAACCAAACTCTTTTATTATCCAAATCCGTAATTTATTAACTTACAGATCCAACTACAAAGTCTCAAAGAATACTTGCCAGCAGCAAGGAGTACCTTCAAGTAGCGATAGTCATGACCATCGATTTGCCGTACACTTTGGAGAGTTCGGGACATTTAGTAAATAACAAAATACTGCTGAACATCCCAAAGGAAATGGGGATAAAGTGACATTCATTACACATGTACTGCAGGCTGCAGGGCGTATAACTAGTTATTGAGTGGTTTGGTATGTTTAAACTTCAGAGCTTTTTTTTTCTTTAATATGAACTCGTATGATTCAACATTTACGTTTTGCATAAGTGGTTCATTTTGCACATATTAAAATAGTTTTCAAATACAATGTTCAATGAAAATACTTCGTAAAACAATTACTGATCATATGGTAAACTTACAGTTACGAGCATTGATCAACGTTACCTCTTCGATTTATCGATGTCCATGGGTATGTCTGTTTAAATCACGATTACAGAAAAACTGTAAGATTTAGATCAATGAGACTCCAAAATCAGATTCCATTTAAATCTTCGCTGTCTGGTATTGAATATATGTATAATCAGACTATTTTGAACCGACCATTTATGTTCAAATGCTTCATATACTACTAATATCTACGAGTTAATTTTATTTTAAACCGACCGAATTGATTTTTTTTTAAATCTCTTAAATTTATAGACAAATATAAAGAAATTAGGTTTTATGTAGGTACCCCTCCTTTGAAAGCCACGAAAGCAGATAATTTATGATCAATAGGAACATTTTTTATAGTTCTAGATATAATTTATTTTAATACAGTATTAGAAATATTACAAATATTTTTTATTATTATATTTTTTTGACTTCCTAATATTAAGAAAACTTTTTTTAAAATATTAGTAGAATTCTGTTAATATTTTCGAATTTTTCGACAATTTAAGTAGTTTTTCTCCTTCCGCATACGCACAGCTGAAATGGTTGCAAAAGTATCTGTCTCAAATGAAAACTCAGATTTTTTTAACATATACAAGTTAAAGTTACACTAAAAATTTAATTTTTTGTGTTCCAGTATTCGGTTTTCTCTTAGTTTTTCATATTATTGTGATTTTTGTACTAAAAATTTGCACTAAAAATTTAATTTTTTGTGTTCCAGTATTCGGGTTTCTCTTAGTTTTTCATATTATTGTGATTTTTGTAATATAGAGCCTATTGTTCTACGGTCATGATCGGCAACTATTTATTTTATTTTTATAACATGACAGACAAACTTTATCGGATCATGATCATGTCTTCCTTAATAGGATAAATTCAACTAGAGCCTTTACATATGCTTTCATAATTCTTTCTTTATTTTTAATATACATATTTTTTGCAACATCTAAATAATGTTGTGTTTTATAAATATTATTTATTCAAAATTTAAGTCAATGATTCTTTTATTTATTTTTCAGAGTTGCAGAATGTGCTGACAAAGCATGGAGAATTTCAATGCAGAATCGTATCCAAAACTCAAATCAAAATTTATGAAAACGTCGAAAATTGGGAATATGACATTGTGACGAGATCATGAACGACCTCCCTATTAACCCGAAGGCGACCAATTATCTGCTTTTTGAAATACATATTTTTCAAATTTTTATATATTTAACAGATTATAAGTTTCATGTCTTAGCAATGAATATGAAAATTAAAAAAAAAATACAGAAAATGTATACAAAAAAATAATAAAAATTTAACTCTGAACCTTTTAGATATTTAAGAATTTTTATTTTGTATATTGAGATGTGAATATTTTAGTGAAGAAAAATTATAGAGTCTCTGACTGAGTTCATCGATTATGGTAAGGATAAGTGAAATGTATATGTATTATATAAAACGAGTTGGGAAAGTTAGGTCACATGGGTAAGTTCGGTCACATGGGGCGGATTTTTATAGTCGGTCGGGCCCGACTATGGAATACCCTACACCTTTGGTGGAGATATTAATGAGGAATATTTAATTGTATACCTTAATTTTAAATTTTTAATTATGCTGAACCTCAGAATATTATTCATATATCAGAAATTTACGTCTTATATCCCCATAAATTAAAAAATTTATATAAAAGTATAAACAACTAATAAAAAATTGAAAAATATAATTGGGCGGACCACGCCTATATTTAAAATTTTGAAAGGCTAATTTTTCATAGATTTGATTTTAATAATTTACGGATCAAATTTTTACTATGAAAACCCGGGATATAATGAAAAAAAAAAGTGGGCGTATCACGCCCATTTTTAGACCACATATTTTTAGGTAAATTCTAACAATATCTTTTAAATTTTATAACTATACCTTGAATACTTTTCGAAATATTAGTTTCGAAAGAGTTATATAAAAGTGACTTGTATGGGAGGTGGGCGTGTCCGTTGACCGATTTTGCTCATTTTCAGACTCAGTTCCTACTTTTGGCTAAAATATATTGAGACGAAATTTCATCGCATTCTGATCAGTATTTCTCAAGTTATTCTGTATTCGGACAGCAAGACAGCAAGACAGCAAGACGGACAGACAGACAGACAGACAGACAGACAGACGGACATGGCTAAACGGACTCGGGTAGTGATGCTGATCAAGAATATATATACTTTTCCATACCGGACACGCCTCCTAAGGGGCGTTACAATATATGCACAAAGTTAATATACCCTGTACCTCATAGGTGTAGGGAATAAAAAGCTTTAACATATTAGGGCTATAAAAAAATCAAGGGAAATATTAAGTTTTGTAAAAAATATTAAATAAACCGAAAAGTAAATAGGTAGGTAGTTTAACTACAAGTTTTGGCGAAAATTACAATTTTCACGGAAAATAAATATTTTCATGTAAAACAATAATTTTTACTTATATTTATAAATTATCAATCTAATGGTAAATCAAAATCTAAAATTTCACGAAATTTTAAATTTGCACAAAAAATGTATATTTCAAATATCTAAATGTTTACTTAAAAGTAAAAATCAATCATTCTATTATACAAGTATGTTCAAGTATTTATGACTTTTTGGCGAGTATAAAATTGAAAAAGTTTTACAACTCCGTTGAAATGCCAAAGAAAAAACAGCGCTGCAAACAAAGTACCTTTTATATATGGACTTTTTTAGGCTTTAGACAGCGTTCAGTATAATTTAAACTAAAATGAAATCAGGTATAAAATACCTATAGTCGTGAGTGCATTAAAGTTTTTTTATTTATAAAAACTTGTTAAACATAGAGAATTAAATTTATTCTTTATAAATTTTATTCAAACAAAATTTTAAATTTTCGATACAAAGTTAGTAAATTTTATATAATATTGTTAATTTTTTGTATTGGCATTCATTTATATAATAAAATTAGCCTTGACAATAAGAACAAAAACACCGTTTAAGGTTTTCTGTAAAACTATTTTGCAACACTATATTTTTGTTATTCTCAGTAGGAGTCTTAAAACAAAGATTTAAATTTTCCCATAAACGTAACGTAATTGGAACAAAATGAGTATACAAACAAAATCAGCACCATTGAATTATAAAGAATTTATTTTTATTTATTTCTAGTGTTTATTTTGCTAGTTAAAAAAAGAAAATAACAATAACTTCTCAAAAGTGCTTTGTACAATTATCAAGAATTTATTTCTTCGCATAAATTAATTGTTTTATTAAAATGAAAATTATTCGGTTTTCTGTTATTTTCAACTATTGACATACATTTTTGCAGATGTAATTTAATAAATTTATTTTATGAACATGCCGATAACTACGATGCCACAAAGGCAGCCAAAGTGATACATTTCCACGAAGGACGCAATGTGCTGCATACAGACCAGAGCCACATACATGATTCGGCAGAACAAATACCATTAAGCAATTGAAGTGCGCCATTTGTAGTTTTTATTTTGTCTTTATTTTTGAGTTGTAAAAGTAAAACAGTACCATAAGCAAAATATAAAATTACTTATGATAATTACGTGATTATTTGTACTTCAATATATAAGAAATTTACAATTGTAATTGAAAATACCAAATAATAATTGAAATTTTATTTTAATTTTACAAATAAAAATTCAGCATAGAGGAATTAAAAGATACTAAATATTCTGACACTAAAAATGATTTTTTTTGGCATTCCTTATGCAGGAGACGTATTGCTATCATTCGACAGTGAAAATATTCAATATTCAATGGATTATCAGGTCAAATATATCGCACATTACAAAAAGACGTGAAATTCATTATTTTTGAAATAACTTTTTAAAAAATTAAAAGCATTATATAGATAACATAGCAAAAAAATCAGTAAATTTTTCGCTTGTTTCATGAAAAATCTTTCAAAATGAATTAAGAGATAAAATTTAATATTCAAATAACATTTCATTTCGTTTAATATACATCTAAATGGCTATAAATTTGAAAATTGATTTAAATATACGTAAATATGCAATAGATTTAAATAACTTTAGTGCATCATTTAACTCATCAATAACATCACACATTTATCTGGCACACACATTTAGCGTTTCTCCGTCATTTAACACTTGTCACAAGGCTTAAGTACAACAAATTGACACGTTTTCTTTGTTTTATGTTGTTTTTACTGCATTCACGGTTCAGTGGTAATGTAAGCACCTCATCATTCGAACGTAACGCATGAGTTCCATATGTCGGTCCCCATGATATAAAGACATTTTGTATAGATTGCTTTGTAAAGAGGATTTTAAACAAAATAACTTTTACTTTCTGCTCATTTGACAACGCATATCAAAGTCAATCTCCATGTAAATTTAAATTTATTATTTATTGTTCGACTTCATTACGATTCATTAAATTTTGTCAGTTTTTAAATCATGAAACAGCCTATGTAGTTAATGAAGTCATCCGTACTTTGAGCAGATTTTATAATTGTTTATCCCAAAAAAAAACATTAAGAAATTATTATGTGATAACCATAGATCTATAATTTGTACTTTCTTGCTAACTGTAGTTTCTCTTCTCAAACTCCATATGCACAGCCTAAAAAGTGAGTTTTGCAGGAAAAGTATAAGGAACTATAAAATATAAAAAGGAGTTTTTTCACTGTTACCACAAAATTTTTCTAAATGTCATAATCTAACTAGCTGGACCCGTGCAAAGATTTTGTGAATGCAAAGATATGGAGTGCATTTATTAATATAAAGAATATTTTTATAGCAGGGATCCGTGCTTCACTGGGGACGTTTTTTTATTGGTGTTAAAAATGTAGTAACAAACAAAATTATCCACCAAAACAACTTTTCTCAAAGACAATTTTTCCTCAGACTGTGCTTCCCCGTAGAATTCTTCCATGTATAATATTTTGCCGTAGAATTCTTCCCCCTAAAACGCTTTCCCGTAGATTTCTTCCCGTAAAATTTGTCCGGTAAATTTTTTCCCCGTAGAATTATTCCCCGTAGAATTCTTCCCCGTAGATTTTTCCAGTAAAAGTTTTAGTGTGGTGATTTTATTATGGTGAGTTTTAGTGTGGTGAGTTTTAGTATGGTGAGTTTCGGTGTGGTGAATTTTGGTGTGGTGAGTTTTAGTATAGTGAGTTTCAGTGTGGTGAGTTTAAAGAATTTGGGGTGGTTGCTATACCCAGGTGTGAAATATCTTGATGTCACTATAATAACTACAGACATACACCATCTTAAAAATGTACCTTCTATTTGGGGTTCCACGCCCAATGTTCCAAACCCGCTCGCATTTCGCGAAACCGTATAGAATTCGATATCCTAATTGCTGACATAATGTTTTTTTTTTAATTTTTTGGTTATATGGGAGATGCCACGCCCAGTCTACCATTCTCATCAAGATATACTCTGCGTAGACCCAACACACATATTATGTCAAAATTTTATTTACTTCGGGTTATTCGCTTGACGTCTATTCGGAACATACATACAGAAAAACAGACATATAGACAAACATACAAACATTCACAAATATATAGTAGAAACATATATGAATGTATATTTTTAAAATGCTAAATTTCGATCGATAATTTCACAAATAAAAATTAAATATTCTCACATATTTGCATATTATTTAATTGGAGAGTCGAAAAACCCCTCCTGAATACTCTCAAATATATTTATATTGTTACAAAAAATTTAGCATATTCACAGTTCATCATATTTTAGTGTGGTATTTGCACCACTTCCTCGCAGAAACTCAATTTGTTGTTGCATCCCTTACAAAAGTGAGATACCACAACTGTTGTATTTAAGAGTAGCCCTGTGGCATATTTTTTATATCGTATTTTGTTAAATGAAGATAAATAGTGTACTAAAAAAGTTTATTTTTGCGTTTTTCTCTTTACATCGTAAAAAATTGTAAAAATCCAAGAATGAGCTGTATTTTTTAACGAGTTAATTGTTTGTTTATATTTTGAATTTAAACAAATAGAAAAAAGGCGCTAAAAGTTTAATTGTCATTAACATACGATGAATACGTTAGATGTAATTTACTCTACTGTACTAGAAATAAAAAGGAGTGAATGATCCACAAGATAATTCAACGTTATTATGAGAGACCGAATTATGAGAGAGATGAAACAGTTAAATATGGAAATTTGTGAAAACTTATAGTATCCGTCTATGTGCTAATACATGACTGTAAATGAGATGGAGATATCTTACGAGCAATATGGATTTTGGTAAAGTGCAGACGTTTTTGTAAATTTGTAGAATCCCGCTCTACAGATTACCGCATGTTTTGAAGTAGACAAGAACATTTCGATAAATAAATCAAATTAAAAAAAATAAAATAAAACTTAACAAAATTATGTACACAATTTTTCATAAAATCTAGTGATATGAACAGTTTTCTAAATACTTAATTTTCATAACAATATGCATTTGTATGTAATATTTAAATACTTACCTAAAGTGCAGCTATGATTGTTAATAAATAGGCTTAATATCTGTAAATCAAAAAAAAAAATATTAGCATAATTTTATGATAAATAGAATTATAGAAATATAGTCACAACTATTTTACACTACACAATATAAAAAAAAACATCACATAAATATAAAAATGATACAAACATGAAGAAAACAAATATTCCTTACGTGCATATAAAATGGAACTAAGTACATACGAAAAAATCATACATTCCAAAAAAAATACTGCATTAAAAATAAATAAAAATGCTTTTAAAAAAAAATACAAATGTCTTCCATTTACGTCCAAAAGCAAATGTATTTGTTTTATGTAATTATTTAATTGTGGAAAATAACTGCATAATTTGAATGCCTTTTTATACAAAAATTTGATTCATTTGTATTGAAATAACTAGATTTTGTTTTTAATTATACGTCCTAAAATATGCAGAGCAACTACTACATATTCTTTTAATTTTAATAAATTCGGATTCTATTTTACTTTGTTGTAATAAATAATTTCAGAAGACTAAAGAATGGTACCTATAACTTCAAGAAATATATATTCTCCTAATGATGAAGATGGATGCACCACTAAGCATCATTAGTTCTGACGACTCAAAGAACTGGCACGCACTTTAAGTTGTACCGCATATGAACAATACGTTTGCCAATAACGCGCAACAGAAAATTGCAAACTTTTGAGTTACTTATACTTATATGGCCATTGCAATACATGATGGGTTTCGATCACAGAGTACGAACTTTAATTTTTGCTTTATTTAAAAAACAAACCAGATTCAGCGAGAAACCTAATGAGTTGTCAACACTAGTTTTCTGCCGCCAAGTCATTCTTTCGGATTATTTGTTTATGTTTATACCTAGCATCTCCGCAGTCTTCTTCTGTTTCTACCTATTCTAAAGTGCAGAGAACGAAGATACCATACAGTTGCTGTAGAAAAGATTTGTTTGAATATGCTTGAATGTAATTATAACGTAATTCGAAATCTTCATATAAATAGTGGGAGTAATATCTAATTACATTATATTTGAATTGTATTATTATTTTGTTCAGATTGAAATATTATTATACGATATTTAAACATAAATTGCTTTAATCGCGGATTTACATGAATTTACTATATTAATGTTTCTGTAAAAATAAATATATATTTTTCACCAGATTAATATATGAATGTTTGATATGTCCGCTATTTAACACACCCAACGTCAATAAAATGTTCTTTGAATTATATGTATTTGGTTAATCGTGATAATTTTGATTATATATATGTTTGGCATTACGATATCGCAATTAAATAACAATGCTGCCTACTTTTAGCACCCAGTAATACTCACATTAATACTTTTCATATAGTTCAAAAGTTCTTTTTGGTGGAAGGATTTGTTTAAGTACCGCCAATTACTGTTAATACCAGATAGTGGCTGCTTGTGAAATATCCAATTTATCCGTAATTCACTGAACTCAAAATAGGAATAATAGATGAAAATAAAATTATTAAATATAAATAAAATATATGTAATAAAAAAATAAAAGTTTAAGTTTATAATTATATCATAAAAATAAAAAAAATGTAATTTAAAAAAAGGGAAAAAACTAATATTGTATAAAGAAGATATTATCACTAAATTTACTATTTTTACATTAAAATTAAATGTAAATGTAAATATGTTTACATGTTTACATGTGTTGGCAAATTATGTTTATGTTCTGAAATACAATTTATTCAAGTGCGTTTCTTTGCAATGTAAACAATATTGTAAAGTTATGATGAATTTTCTCATCAATTATCATTTTCATGATTTGTAAGATTTGATGATCGATTTGATAACGAATATACGTTAACATGGGGTCGCTGATCTTGAATCTAAATAGTTAAAAATGAGGTTTTATATATTTTTTAACTATTTTATTTAAAAAATTCAAAAAAATAATTTAAAGAATAATTAAAAAGTGAAAATTTTAGAATGACAATTAAAACAAAATTTAAAATTAAAATAATAATAATTTACAAAACTTAAAAAAAATTATTAAAAGTAGAAATTTCGAATAAAAACAAGTATAAAATGCATGTACGCCACATTATTATTAAATTTACAAAATTAACGTGCGTTTACCGATTTGATTCATTTACAAACTCAGAACTACTGTTTGGATAAAACATTTAAAAACGACATTTCATCGGATTCTGACCAGTCATATCCAAGTTACTGTGTATACGAACAGCCAGCAAGACATACAGATGGACATGGTTAAACATAGTGGAATGTGATGCTAATCAAGAATAAAACACAATATACCCTGTACCCCATAAAGATGTAAAGTATGAGAATTAATAATCATAGTTCACAATACAAATGAATCGTGCATCTGATGCTATAAAAGCACTTAAAACTGTTGAATGGTACATACATGTAATGTAAAAAATATGTATACAAATGATTGACAACAATTTTACTTTGTACACTTGTCGATATCTCAATTAAATCGGTGCCAACAATTATAGTAGCTGTATTCAACTCAAGTTCGAACATTTCAAAGAGTGTCTCATGCACCAACTGCTACAACTTATTAAAATGATAAAACATTTGAACATTAATATCAATTAAATATTCATCATTGTACAGAGAAAAAAAAATTCATAAATGGAATGAACGCCGTTAATTGAGACACCGTTCATAATACATATTGAAAAAATCTTTCTATTTATGAACTATTCTTCGTATATACGTATCGCACAATTTGGGCGAAATTTATATAATAAACGCGTTCATAATTGTTCTGAATTGCTTTCATTAAGGTATTCATATGACTCAAAGCAGCGCAGTCTCTACGTCACGTGCAATTCAGCCGAACATAAAGGCGATACTGAAAAATAAAAAAAAACAAGTCCACAAAAGGAGAATAGAAAATACAACACAAAGTAGGTAGGAAGGTATTTGAGTATGTGTGTATGGTCGTATGGTTGTATATGTGACCTGCAACTTTTGACCATGCTATAAATATATATTTTTATTTTACTGACCAATCAAAGCGCGTCATGCCGCATGACACGCAGTGATTATTTTGACTACTCGTCGCGACGCGTCCATAGTCGATGATAGCAGATACAATTCTAAGTTTTTATTATTCCTATGTCATTTCGTACAAATAAACCGAATCATTTCATTTGTTGTTTACAACTCCAAAGAAAAGTGCGACGCAGGTACTTAACATCACGCAACAACAAACAGCAGCAATATGCAGCTGTTGTTTGTTGAATTTTTTCATAAATATCAGGAATTTTTTCATAAATATTATGAAAGCATTCATGAGTATTATGAACTTAATCATTACGGTTTTATGAACGATTCATAAATTGGATGAATTTGGTCATTGGTTGAGTAACAATGAAAAATTCATAGAATTGATGAACAAATTCATAAATAGTATGAACTTTTTTTTATGTGTAACATATCGACCAGCAAAGTGCTAATAACTGCAATTATAACGAGTAAAAGTCAGAAATACGTTAAAAATAACAATATCTGATATTTAAAATATACAACTTAAAAAATTCATTAAATACTTTTTTATTAAATACTTTTGTTTGAAATTCGAAGACATGTAAAATTGCATCGACAATTTTATTAATATGTTAATTTTAATTTTTCGACAAGTTATCTATATGTTTTACAGAATTTTTATCAATTCAATTTCTGTGAATAAGAAGAAATGTCTAATCAAAATTAACAGCACAATAAATAAAATTCGCTATTATGCATCAACAATAGGAACCACTGTCCACGAATCAAATTCAGCATTAACCCCTTCAATGTGATTATACAAAATTACGTTACATTTGTGGTTGTTGAGGTTTGTTCTAGTTTCCTTTACTCAGTTGAAATTTCAATTTCGCAGCAGTGCAGCCGTCACAAAACACTAGCGTTGCAAACGACGTGTGAATAAATCGAGTGTAATTATTTACAACATTCGACAAATATGTGCTACTTGACACTGCTTCGTTGAGAACGGGACTCGCAAATTGGTTGAAGGATTTGAATGCATACACAGAAAAAAATATGATTGGTTAAAGGGCATATGATATGGTTGAAGTAATAATGTCGAGAGAGATATATCAATTTCTTAATTATTTATTTTAAATTTGCACAGAAAAAACGCAATCTGGTTAAGTGTAGAAGATTGTGGAACTTTTTAGAATCCATCTACGCGTTACACGTGAGAGTAAACGAGAGGGATTTGTGTTATGATCAATACGACTTCTCGTAAAGTTTAGATGTTTGTGCATATTTCTAAATCCATCTAGGAGTTGCGCGCAATCTCATTAAGTGTAGAAGTTTATGGAACTTTCTAGACTCCATCAGTAGGCTACACAAGAGTGTAAACGAGATGGATTTATCTTATGAGCAATACAAATTCTCGTGAAGTATAAATTTTATGCATATTTCTGGAATCCATCTGTTAGATGCACATGTGTGTATTCTGATAATCATTAAGTGTATAAGTTTGTGAAACTTCTAGAATCCGGCTCTGTAATATAAAAGAGTGGCGCATCTTTAGGTGAATCAATTCATTTGATGGTTTTAAAATGGGCTAGTGCATCTTGTGTGCGAACATTTTGTAGATGCATTTTTTTATTTGGAACGTTTTTTTACTTAAGTTGAATAATTAAGTGAACTACAAGTTTTATTTTGCAGTTGCAGTTTTATTTTGCAATTTTTTAATAATTTAGTTATAAAAAATACCAAAACGCAGTATTCAATTGCACGAAATAAAGCAGTTAACCGATATTAGAGAGGTAATGTTTTCCAGTTTTATTTATATTTTAAATTTTGTTTAACTTTACTCTTGTGCTACAGAATCCTGCAAACTAATTTAGACAATTGCCATGCAAACACACTAACTGATTGATTGGCTACTCTGCCAAAGCTTCTAACGTCTGAAGTGGATTTCTTTGGTGAGAAATTTTGAGGGTAGGACTTATTTGCACATTCTATAAACTGCCTCGTCATATGGCTTGACGGCGACTGATGCTGCTGTGGCTTCTGCTTCAATTCGCCGACATTAATGTAAGTGATTTTTCTTCTGACAAATCATGTCATCAACTCCAAACAACTTCATGAAAGTTTAAGCAGTTCTTAAGCTGATTTTTAGAATTAGAATACTCTATTGATGAATCGCAGACGATTAAGTGAATTTACAATGAGTAATAACAAAGAATTGCAAAAATTAAATGTACCAAAAATGAATTGTAGAAAAATTACAATAAGAAGAATTGTATATTTAAAAAATGCATATTTTTGCTTCTCAACTGTGGAATTTTCTGAAATATATCAGAACTAACCCGAATGGTTCCGCACTACAACAATTCTTAGTGAGCACCGAATATAATATGTATGGTTGTGGCTCGCTGGTCGGTGGCCCACGGAAACCATTTTTCGTTGCTGCATTAAATATAAAGTGGTTTCGATTTTTTAACGCATTCGTTTTTGGTTGGCTTTCTCTTGGCAATCCAGACAGACAAACGTCCATGACTTCACCGGAAACCGGAAGTATGTGGAGTTTAAGGTGAATTTTATTTGCATGGAAATCCGGCAATTGAGGTTTGTATTTTTTGACGAATTTTTTTTTTCTTTTTAAATTTAAAACAAGGCAGAATCCAACTGTTACCGTAATAAAATTAAATTGCAGTAATTTTTGCAAAACGTTTATTAAAAAAAACTGAATTTAAATATGATTCTAAGCACAAATTTTACAATTTTTCACAAAAAAAAATCACTTTATCACTTTATATTCGATGTATCACTATAAATTTAAATTTTCACTAAAAATTCAATTTTTCAGAAAAATTTCAAATTTTCACTAAAAATTCAAATTTTCACTAAAAATTCAAATTTTCACTAAAAATTCAAATTTTCACTAAAAATTCAAATTTTCACTAAAAATTCAAATTTTCACTAAAAATTCAAATTTTCATTAAAAATTCAAATTTTCACTTAAAATTCAATTTTTTTTGCTAAAAATATAATTATATACTAACGAGTTGGGAAAGTTTGGTCACATGGGTAAGTTCGGTCACATGGGGCGGATTTTTATAGTCGGTCGGGCCCGACTATGGAATACCCTACACCTTTGGTGGAGATATTAATGAGGAATATTTAATTGTATACCTTAATTTTAAATTTTTAATTATGCTGAACCTCCCCACCCTCAGAATATTATTCATATATCAGAAATTTACGTCTTATATCCCCATAAATTAAAAAATTTATTTAAAGTATAAAAAACTAAAAAAAAAAAATTGAAAAATATAATTGGGCGGACCACGCCTATAGTTAAAATTTTGAAAGGCTAATATTTCATAGAATTGATTTTAATAATTTACGGATCAAATTTCCGCTATGAAAACCTGGGAAATAATGAAAAAAAAAAAGTGGGCGGATCACGCCCATTTTTGGACCACATATTTATAGGTGAATTATAACAATATCATTTAAATTTTATAACTATACCTTGAATACTTTTCGAGTTATTAGTTCCGAAAGAGTTATATAAAAGTGACTTGTATGGGAGGTGGGCGTGTCCGTTGACCGATTTGGCTCATTTTCAAACTCAGTTCCTACTTTTGGCTAAAATATATTGAGTCCAAATTTCATCGCATTATGATCAGTATTTCTCAAGTTATTCTGTATTCGGACAGCAAGACAGCAAGACAGCAAGACGGACAGACAGACGACAGACGGACATGGCTAAACGGACTCGGGTAGTGATGCTGATAAAGAATATATATACTTTTCCATACCGGACACGCCTCCTAAGGGGCGTTACAATATATGCACAAAGTTAATATACCCTGTACCTCATAGGTGTAGGGTATAAAAATTAATTTTTTACAAAAAAGTTTCCTATTACACAAGAACCCATTGTATGAATATATCAAAAGCATATAAGATGGATAAAGAAATAGTTTGTAGTGTTCTTCGAGTTCAATAAAACGTGTTCAAATTTTAATAGATTAGCAAATATCAATATATATTATAAAAATGTATTTGTATTTTCTTTTAAATCATAAAATTGTAAATGTTCCATAGAACATTTAGTCTAAATTACTTATTTTATATTCTATACTTTATGTAAATTTGCATTTAAATTAATTAAAATGTATTAAATCATGGTATTCGTAATTTATTGCTTACGTTGTGTATTTTTGTTATTGTTTATATAATAAATATGCACAATTTATTTGTTTGTTGCAATTTAAAACATTAATATTTTTATGTGAATGAGCTGAGTGCACACAATAAAACTGTTGATGGCAAATATAAATTATTACTTTAATGCGCTTACTCGATATGCCATTAAATGTACGAAAATACAAAAAAGTGTAATTTTTAAACTGACTGCATTTTAGAGTTCGGAATTAAAAATAAAATATAAATCTTGGCACGATGTCTTCCGATTTTGATGATAATAACAGTGTACTTAGTGTTTTTGATTTCGCAACTCCATTGAAGCATCAAAGTACTATATTATATAACTATTTATATCTCTGTAACCAATTAACATATTTTAATCAGGTTAATGGTTTATATAAGCTTTATAGTCACGCATTCAAATAAAAATAACATTTAAAAAAATAGAATACATTTAACTTAGAAAAAGTTAAATATATTTTTCAAATCACTGTTACGTATACGCCCCTCATTTTTCAAAATCAAAAACAATTTTTTTTTGAAACAGTGGAGTTTTCCCCGTCGTCAAAAAAATAATAATTTTGATAGAGCCTCCCAAAGTGTGTGAACTATCAAGTTTTAAAGTTCAATTATGTCTTTTGCTTTAATGCTTTAATTTCAAATTTTGCTTGATATAAAGTGCTACCAGTAATATTGCGACGGAAAACCAGTTACGAATGGAGAAAAAATTGGACAATTTCAAACTTGATAGTTTAGAAACTATTGCGTTAGCCTGAACTCATTTTTGGTATTGGACCAAATAGTGTTGGTAGTTGATGCTTTGTTTCAATTGTAATGCTACATGGAACCATTTCTCTGAAGTAGTTCTCAATGTTATAATATATAATATTCTGGAATAGGATCTTTGGACGGGATTTTTTTTTATCTTTTATATATAAAAAATATTGGAGAATATTTTGAAAATTACATTTTAGTTATAATTTCGAAAAAAAAAGAAAATAATATAAAAATAAAGTAGAACTAATAAAATGTATTCGTTAAAATGAAGGTACAATTGTCAATTCCAAAATGTATTATATAGTTTTTGTGATAAGTGATAGGTCATCTGTGATATGTTCTCAGTGATATGCCGTCAATCATATCTCATAAGTTTTATGTCATGTTATATAGATGTTGTGATATGTTATCTGTGATCTGTTATCTGTAATATGTTATCAGTGATATGTTATATGTGTTTTGCCGTCATTGATATTTCATAAATAATAAGTTATCATTGATATATTCTCAGTAATATGTCATAAGTAAAACGTCATTATTAATATAACATCATTGATATAAGTGGTATGCCTTGAGAAATATGTCATTAGTGATCTGTTTCGAAATCAAGTTATCGTTGATGTTGAATGTCAACTACTTTAGTGGAAAATGTGCTAGATAATATTCGGAAACTGATCATTCTACATTTATTTTGTCACAACTCAATCAATTACATACAAAACAAACATCATCAGGCCATAATCCTAGTTTTCCTAATAGGTTAACTTTTTACTTGAACAAAGATTCCTCAGGATTTTTATAATATAAGTTTTTAATTCATGAAAACAACTTAAACCAGTTGGGAAGGTTAGATCACATGGGAAATTTTAAAGTAGGTGTAATTATGATAGTTAGGATTATCAAAATTATAGTCGGTCTAAGCCGACTATAAATACCCTACACATATGTGTGGTTACCATTCAAAGTGATATATAGGTCACCAGGGTATACGAATCCTGAAAATAACTACAAACATTCAATCGCTGAAGAATGTCCATCTTCAATTTTAAAAGTAGTAGGGATTTCAACAGACAGACAGACGGACAGACAGACAGACGGACAGACAGACGGACATCGCTAAACGGACAGACGGACATCGCTAAATCGACTCAGGAGGTCATGCTGATCAAGAATATATATACTTTTCCATACCGGAGATGCTTCCTTCTGGGTGTTACAAACGGCGTACCAAACTGAATATACCCTTTCACTCTTAGTGTAGGGTATAAAAATGTATGACAGTGTTTTTTTTATATTTGAAATATATAAAATTTATTTTAAAACTGCCATATTATATCGATAGTTTAACTATATTATGTATAATTATCGATATATTTGAGGTACTTTTACATTCATAACTCCCATGCGCCCATTCGTAACTCGAAAATACTTGTGAATTGCAGTCAGAATTTTTGCTGCAACTTAATAACATATCTCAATAGTCATCGTATAGCTCACATTTGGCAGTTATTACTGCAGACAAATTATTACAATGTCCACATAATAACTATGTACGAAAATAGAAATATTCGAATACGACGTGACTCTCTCTCCAATGCAGGGATATGGAATTTCATAATAAGAAATTACATAAATTACAAAGTTATTATATCTGCAGTCAATAGTTATGGTATTTTGCTGCAATGCTGACCAAAAGCCAATATTATTATGATATTCAATTATATAAATTCACCGTATTATTTATATTAATATATATTTCATACTTTTGTTTATAATCTGTTTTATAAGATTAATGTCAATTTGTGTCGTAAATAATTGAATGTATTATAGAACATATTTTGGAGTACTGTTTTTATTTATTAATCGAAATAGTTTTACATATCAGTTATGAAAATTTAGTTGTATTTTGTTCTTATTAAAGATTCACATAATTCAGAACAGTTTTATTATTGACAATTTTTCAAAAAATGCTTAAGGCTCAAACAAAACTCATATATTTAAAAACATATGTTGGGTATGGTATCCAAAATACAAATCAAGCTTTTGTTAAAATACTTTTTTTATTGAAAAATTAAATTTTAGTAAAAAAATAAAAACAAAAGAAAATTTTGATTTTGAATGAACAATCAAGTTTTTATTCAGAAATTTCATTTGGTGGGAAACAATGTTTTATAAAAAAATAGATATATATATATAGGGGTGATTGATAACGAAATTTTAAGAAAATCAATGAAAAATTCAAAATTAGTATTTTAATTTTTGTAAATTTCAATAAGAAAGAAATCATGGGTTTGAATGTGATATACCATTGAAAAGGTAATTTAATTTTCAAAAACATGACTTAAAAATTGTTATTTATTTATCAACAGATTATACTTTATAACAAATTTTCTTGACTAGGTTATGTTAGTATTAATCATCTCTTAAACACTCTGTATCTAAAACTTTATGCAAAATTAGGCATTTTTCATTTTACATTTTCTGATTGTTTTGAGTCATTGAATGACCCCATGAGTTATTGACATCGATTAACCAAACACCCTGTATATAAAGTGTTCTGTGTGGAGGAAACCCTATTCATTTTAACATTCTATTTAATGCTACAATTTAAAGCAAAAATTATAAAATTCTACAACTATTTGAAAATAAATAAATCACTAACGAGGCAAATATTTAAATAAAGGTACAACTATTGCGACATGCACAACATGCGTAACCTATTTTGCGGAATGACGCTGTCAAAGAAGACAACGCGCTAAATCATGATAATAAATACCGTTAAGATGCGTATAAAATCATGGGATCAAATTTCAAATGCAAATTAGTTGTTACTACATTCAAGACGCTATGTGTACGTACAACGTAGACATGCTGACATGTCAAGCTAATAGAACACGCACCGCAGTGTGAATACTAAGGATGCTGTGTGTGTTTTTATGTTTCTTGTTTTCCGAATCACAAAAACACGAATTTGAATAATATCAAATTCCTTCGCATATGTATTAAAGAGCCACGTATATCTAAGAATAAATATGTAATATTTAAATTCATTCCAATACTTTTTAAATTATACTTTTTTCAGTGCAGCGTTCGAATTTGTGTTCTATGATCAGGGCTGGAAAATATTCTATTTTTTTTTTAAATCCACTCCACCGGATTTTTTTGGTTTTTATTGGATTTTTTATAAATAAGATAATTTCAATAGGATTTTTCGATTATTAAATTTATTCCTTTACACAATTTCGCTGACGACAAACATACAAAAGCATAAAACATACTTTGTGGAAAAAATTCACCATGTTGGATCTGGAAGCCGTTTCTTCAATATACTGAATTAGTCATATGAGCGAAAAAATGAAACAAATGAAATGAAAGTGCCTGATCAAACCTATTTTGAATGTCTTCTTTATAATAGGACAACTCTTCTGATCAATCAATGTCTACCGCTTTAAAAATTGGCTTAGAATTGGCTTGAATGAAATCTTTAGTTTCGGAGACTACATTTAGCTATTTATATCATTAAATTATTTGGATCTACATAAAGGCCTAAGTTGGCTTATAAGTATGTTGGCTATATTGGTTAATATAATATATGAATCATTGCATTATCAACTTCTCCAGAGATTTCATACAGCAGTAGTCCTAATAATGTTTTTCGAAATAAATCGTACTCTGAAACAACAAATATATTCATATGTTATAATTCGATAAATGTACAAAAATCAATATAATTTAAAAAAAGCCTGACTATGATACGTATTTTTATGGTTTTGAATTATTTCAAAAAATTATAAATTACGATAAATTGAATATTTTTTTATAAAAAGTTCTTAATTTTGTAAAGTATTAATTTTAAAGAAAATTTGAATATTTATTTTATTACAAATGAAATAACGTTATATGTAAAATCGAAATTCCTGGTTAAAAACACTTAAATTTCTGTGATTATGAAATACAAAAAAAAAAAATTTTTAAAGCATAACCCTGGAACGGAAGTCTTTTATTAAAGATACATTACACATAATTCATCAAATTACTCAGACAATTTATGTTCAGTTGTTCAAGCACAATTGGACGTTAAAGCGAATTATTTCGACGTAAAACAATCAAATACAAAAATAAAACACAAAACAAAAATTTAAACGAGCGAAACTTAATAACAACTTACCAAACAATTATATTGGAAAACTTTCGGTTCAGTTTTCGATACTCAAACAAATTATTAATTATGATAAAATAAGAAAAATAAATTTATTTTTCAAACTACATAGCTGTTTAGTAAAAAATTAGGGTATTTTTCTGTTATTTATATGTAAAATATTCAAGTATTTTGCACTTTCATAAATGTTCGTAAATAATTTCTGTCAAACATTGCATATTTTTAAAATGAGAACGGATTAAAAATTTGGTGATTTTATACGCTAGTATGAAATATGCTCTGCATAACCATCAATCATTTTCTTATATAAACTTAGATCCAAAATACTTAAAAATCATCCAAAAATAGTCTAAAAACGAGTTGGTAAAGTTACTTCACATGGGATGGACTTTTATAGTCGGTCGCGACCGACTATGGATTACCCTATACCATTGGTGGGGATATTATTGTGGGATATTTTAGTGTTGGATTATAATAATAATAGTTTGGCACTACAGTCCTATAAGAACTTAAGCCGAGCTCTCTCACCATTTTGAGCTGTGCGTGTTACATTTGTACTCAAAGTGGTGGGACCTACAGTTTATTGCCGAATCCGAACGGCGGGTGAGAGCTGTTTTACTCTCGTAGGTTTGCCATTTACTGCCGAGAGGTAGCGCGGCATAGAAAAATGTTTCTATGAAAAGATGTTGTTAGCCCCAGTCCAAGCTTGAACCGGGGACCTTTCGGCTCGCAGCCAACGCACTAACCACTGAGCTACCGCGACTACATGTTGGATTATTTTTAATTATTTGCAAAGTAAGGTCCTTCCATATCCTCATCAGACTGGTAACGAAAATGTAGTCTTGACATTATTTGTTATTATGAAAAACTGATATTAAATAATCTATAATTTTATTTTCTCTATTAGATGTTAAAATGGCAAATTTTAAAACAATATTAAAAAATAATATTTCTAAAAAAAATTTCACGACAATAATTCTTTCTATTTTTTTTTATTTCTATTCTAATCTGTAACAGATCAGTTTATGTTTTCTGAAAGAGTATTTATATGATTTTTCTGAATATAACACAAAGTGACAATAATATATTATATCCACTTAATCTGGTGATGCAAGTTTTCATTGTGGTTTCACGTTAAGACCATAAAAAGATACCCAACGGAAAAAGTTCAAAAATATAATACGTATATTAATCAAAATTATAAAAGTTTATTTTGTACAATTTTTGTATGTATAATATATTTATTTATGATTTAGATATATATTTCTAATCTTATTTCTAGCTCCAAGCTAAAAATCTTTTTTTTTTTAAATTAATTAAATATTAAAATTGTTTGCAGTTCATATTTCGTATTGGCTTCAGCCGAATAACAGAGACTGCTTTACATAAAATTATATTTCTATGCAAGCCGACGAATTTCACAAATAAGTGATTGCTTTGTGAGACTTTAATCGCTACAGCTTTCAAGCGCAAAATGCATTTAAACCACGGATTTTGTTTGCGTTCAGTGTGATAAAACTGCACAGTATTTTGCTGCTGACCTCGACCCATCATAAATTTGGTAATTTTATTGTCCGGTTCAAAGGACGGATGAACGGAGAAGGGAACAAACGGGTCGAACAGAGCCATGAATGGAATGGAAGGCGTGCTCATGCTGCTGCAATAGAGAACAAATGAGTTATAAAATGTTTAACAGCACTGCGTACGTAATTTGCCGCAAGTGCTGGCAAAGTCATTCGAATTTATTTGAAAAGTGCTAAATTAAAGCGGACCCACCAACTATATCAGAGAAAGGGGAAAGGTGTAGTTAGTATAGTGGGTCTTTTATATATGACTGACCATCGTCGCTATAAATTCTGCAATCTGACGAACGAGAGACCGACATCCAAAGCTGGTTGCATCGGCAGCAAATGCTGACGCCGGAAACAGAAAATCCCTTGTAATCAGAACATTGGTATAAAACATATTTTGTGAATATTTGAAAGTCTACATTTATACGAAGGAAATGGTTATGGTACTTAAATGATTATCACAATATTTTTTTTTATTTTTGATACATGAGTTGATTTTGAAGACTATACGATATTTAAAAATATTATCACAAGAATAGAAGTGGAATGCAATAGATAGACTATAAAAAAAATGATCATATTAAAATGACAACATCTTTTATAGCAATTTATTTTTTGCGTATTATTCATATTTGATATAAATGAAAAGTTATAATAGTGCCTTCACAATTGAAAATAATAAATGTTGCATATTTAAAAATTCTCTCATCATTATCATAATCATCAGAAAAATATATGTGTCGCACGCAGAATGCCATAGAAACAAATGGCAAAATAAAAAATATAGAAAAAGAAATGCATACGCAGATAATTTTGCATGTTGTTAAATAAATACAGAATGTAGCAAAAATAAATACAGAATGTAGCAAACAAATACAGATTAGTCATTTTTCTATATATTTCTAAGATTTTAAATAAACTAGGAATGCATTAAAAATAAATGCAGATGTAGATTTTTTACATTGTTATGAAATTTAAACAAATACAGAATATGGTAAAAAAATGAATATATGTGGAAGATTTTACATTTTACTTGTAGTAAAATAAATACAGAATGTAGAAAAAATAAGTGCAGATTTAATTTTTCTACATATTTCTGCGCGTTTAAAAATAATAACGTAATAACGTAAATACAAGGTCCTTTATTAATACTGATTGGCTGCATGATGCTATGTAGATTAAAATTACTATGGGAGTCAGAAAACAATAACATCACAGCAGCGCCCGAGTCCGAAATAAATACAACAGAAACTACAACATTGTAGTTCATTGTGTTAAGAAGAAAGACATGCATTGGATTGAAGCAATGGTTAATTTTATCTGCCATCGACAGAAAATACTCGATTTCATAACATGTATATTTTTATAAACCTACACCTATGACGTATGGGGTATACTAAGTTAGTGCAGTTATTTTAAAGCCCCTTAGGGTGCGCGGTCGGTATGGAAAAGTATATATACCATAGCCGGGACATGTGCTTCGCTGTGAATGTTCGTTATTGGTGTTATAAATGTAGTAACCAAAACAAAAATAATTCTCCGTCAAAACAACTTTTCTCAAATACAGTTCTTCCTCAGACTATTCTTCCCCATAGAGCTTTGCACCGTTGAGTTTTACCCAGAAGAAGCTTTAGTGTAGTGAGTTTTAATGTCGTGAGTTTTAATGTGATGAGTTTTAGTGTGATGAGTGTTAGTGTGGTGAGTTTTAGTGTAGTGAGTTTTAGTTTTGTGTGCTGAGTTTTAATGTGGTGGGTTTTAGTGTAGTGAGTTTTAGTGTCGTGAGTTTTAGTGTGGTGAGTTTCGGTGTGGTGGTTTTCGGTATGGTAAGTTTTGGTGTGGTGAGTTTTGATGTTGTGAAATTTAATGTGGTGAATTTCGGTGTGGTGAGTTTCAAGAATATGGGGTGGTTGGTATACCATATTGTGAAATATTTTGATATCACTGCAATAACTGTCGACATACACCATCTTGAAAATGTACCTTCTATGGGGATGCCACGCTCATTGGTCCAATACCGCTCACTTTTGACTGTTTAGAATGGACAAATATAATTATATATTCTCGTTTTTTAATATTTATATTTTAGACAATGTCCGATCTATAACATATATATGTATTTATGGTTTTCAAATTCATTAACTGATTTTTCTATATTAATCCTTTCAGTAAATATTTTTTATTTTAAACCTTAAACATTCTGTTTACGCCAAAACTCATGCAGTGTAAGCACTGTATTATTAATTTAGTACATTCCGTGACATGTCAAATGTCAAGAGTTGAATTTCATCACTTCCTTTCAACCCTCCTTCTTTGAGGTTCTCGGGGCTGCAATTGCGCAGTGTTCGGTCTCTTTGCTGCCACCCACCGAAGGAAGAACATCGAAGTAAGAACTTCACAACGGAACTAATTATAATTAAATTACATCAACATTCCACGTATCATTATTTTGTATTTTATATTCTTTATATATTGGATCTCCATATTGATTTCCAATCTATATCGCAAACACTTTGGTTTGTCTCTAAGAGTTAATTTTATTGCTCAAATAAATATAATTAGGAAAAAACCATAAATTTCTGTGTTTCTAATTAATTTTGAATATACTAGAAAACCCTTTGAAAGACGCCTTTTTGCGTGAACACATTCTAAAGGTTTTTGTGCGATAATTTTAAGCCAAATAATACAAATTCACTTTAAGTTAAAAAAATGTTATATGTTTTGATGATTTTTTAGAAAAAATATAAAAATAGTTTAACTTTTAAAATTATAGAAGTTTATATTCAAATTAATCCATTCGATAGTGAATGAACTCTTATTTAAGAAAAAATAAATACACACACCCAGAAAAAAATCATGGTAAATTGATAGTATTTCAATAGAAAAACAATAATTTATACCATTAAAATTGGTCAATAAGATGCGTCCCATTAGTTCAGTAATATTGAAACTGTTAATACAATGTGTGGTTGTATCATAAATTTTATAATGTGATATTTTAATTACAATAAGAAAGACATATACAAATTTAATGATACGTATTATTAATTTTGTGTTAAAGTCGAATTACATTTTCCTAATAATTTATTAAAACAAAAATGTATTTTAGTTAATTTATTGTATAATTTATTTTATTTAAATGTCGAAATTGATATTAATTTTAACAACACACACATAAAAAGACACTTCTTGCTGCAAAAGGTTATAACACATATAATGTTTGCTTTGGTTTCCAATAATTGATTGTAGTACTTGAGTCTGCAGTTATTTTCGAGTCCGTTGCCATAATAGAAGTTCGATGTATTATTTATTTTCTGTAATAAATAAAAATATAAATATAAATAAATATATAAATATAATTTATTTACATTAAATACATTGAGTCCTTACCAATGTCACGTTTAATAAAGTGGATTATTACAAAATAAAATACATGCGACCATTTTGAGTAAACACGCAGAATGACGTACAAAACGAACATGTTTGTATTCGTTTTATGTTTTTTTTACACCACGTTTATTATTATAGGAGGAAACCATTAAAACAACAGTATTTATTCTATTTTAAATAATAATATTGAAATATTTAAATTTATGGTATTGAATTTTTCAAATACTATTGAATTAATTAGAAAACTTTTGATTTAAAAAGATAAAACTAATAATACATGAACCATTTACATTTTCTTCTGAGTGCATACTAGAAATACTAAAATACCTGAATATGCAATTTTATCTTATTTTTCCCTAAATATCACATCACATTTCATAAGTATATCTTTTTATTAACTAAATTTACTTAGCAGCACATAATAAATATCATATTTAAAAAAAAAAGCTCTTACCATATGGTCACAACTTACTGAAGGGTTAACACTTGAAGTCATCAGGTGAATAATTGAAATGGCGACTAAGCTACACAAGAGTCACTTCAGTATGATTGTCTAGAAGATTAAATGATAAAAGGCTTGTATCATATATGGTACGGTATGCATTTAGGGGTTTATAAATAAACTAAAAAACTCTTTTAGATATATTTTTGATAGATTTACTTCTATAATGAAACTATAAAAACACTAAGCCAAATGTTTGTACTTTGAGTGTCGTGCACATGAAATCTAATACTCCCTGACATAAACCACTGCAACGTCATTATGCAAATCTGTGCCGATATCGTTCTCAATGTTGTTGGCACTAGCTATTCTTTATAGTAATTGCATTTCCAACACGGTACTGCAACTGTATAAAATACTATGAGAACCGCAGAAAAATTGGGTGCCATTACATAAAAATTTTGCATGCAGCAAATGGAACAGAACAGATCTAAACAGAATAGCTGTAAGAACTAAACAGAACAAAATAGAAATGAAACGCGAAATGCAGAAAATAAAATGACTGCGTAAATTGGTTGCAGATTTTGCACGAATTGATTGGTCCTAAACAGCAGTAGAGAGTCTAAAAATTTACGATAAATGTGTGACTTGGATATATTTTTCTTTGTCTCTTTTATTATAGCAGCTCCTTGCCTTTTTATATATTAGGGTATTTATGGATCTGTATTTCGAGTGTTATATGAAAAAACTTTGTTCTAGCAACCATTATTAAATTTCACTTAGTTTTATCAAATTTAATAATCTAAAATATATTTCTGAACATATAATTTACATCGAAAACTAGAGGGACTTTATTTGAGACTATGACCAATGCAAAAAAGTTTTATAATAATTATGATAATATTTCCAGTGTCAACCGAATATGGCAGAAATTTAGCCGAATTAGCCGAATTAATTTGGTTGTTACAACTAACTTTTTCATATTTTGAAGCTCAACGAAATATTTATTTGTCTGTTTGTAATACTAATAAAAAATATTATAAGACATTATTTTGAAAAAATTAAATCTTAACATATTTTTCACTGTGTTTAATAACTTCTCACCACTATTGAAAGCTAATGTGGCCTGAAGACTATATTTCCGAGTTTATAAAAGCATTTTCTTTGTACAAAATACTCTATTGTTCTATACTACCTGTCATTATTGTTTCCACACACAAATCACAGTTGTACCTTTAATTTCAGATTCTTATGTTTTTCAGTTGCAGGTACTACATAAAAAGGCAAAAATCCTTGAAATGCTTTTAGTTTTGTTTTTCCTATTTTTCTTTAGTTTGTTACTACATTAGCACAATCCTAAATGCAACGAAATTATGTGTGTTTCTACTTGTGGGAAGGGAATGTAATCATGTGCAGCATGAGTAACACATTCAATTCAAGTCAATGCCGACGCTGCCATTAATGTGACTCATGCGTTACGTTGCACGCACACTTTTGTCATATGAACGTCTTGCTCTTGCATCAGTTTTTCATCGACTACCACTAGCTCAATTGCAACTATTGAATGTGGTGCACAATACTTTCAATAGTTGCAATTGAGCTGAGGTCAGTTAAATAAGTCGCTTTTAAGACATAACTAAGTTAAATCAATTTTCAACGCACGACTTATTCGCAACGATTGTGATCATGCGTGTTCTACGATTTCTATAAGTTCAATTCAATGATAAAATTCTTTTATGCGGTATTTGTACAAAGCGGATAGGGGGTTTTTAATAATTTACAATTGTAGCATTTAGAACTAATGTAATATTTTATATAATTTTGTATATTTCTTATATAACAGTATTGATACAAAACAGTTTTACTGTATTTCAGTTCAACTGTTTAATAGTTTTGCTGTAAAAAAGTTTTTACATTTCATTTTTACTTCATAAAAATAATGTATACAGTATTACTATATAACAGTTTTAATGTATAACAGTTTTACTGTATAACAGTTTTACTGTACAACAGTTTTATAGTAAAATAGTTTTCTGTATAACAGTTCTACTGTATTAGATTTTTACTGTATAACAATTTTACTGTATAACAGTTGTACTATATTAGATTTTTACTGTATAACAATTTTACTGTATAACAGTTGTACTGTATTAGATTTTTACTGTATTGCAGTTTAACTGTGTAACAGTTTTACACTATGTTCTACCGCATAACAGTTTTACTGTATAATAGTTAAGCTGTATAACAAATATACTAAATCTTTTTCACTGTAAAATTTGTCTAGGATATAACAGTTTAGTAAAACAATTTCGTTTTATATATTTTCAATCAGAATACCCTATAATACAACAGTATCTATTTTTAAACTTATGGTTCATACGGATGGAACCATCCATTAATTTCTACCTTGCAAATGTAAAACGTGACATCATTTCAAATGAAAACAAAGAAATTAATCAAACATTATAGCAAATAATAATGAATCTCATACACTTCAAATCATCGTACCACCAATACACCTTCATCTATGTTATCAACCCATTCATACCGTGTTCCACCCACATTCTTTTTACTCGATACAGAAACAGCCCTCTGTTAATGCATGCATGAGTGAACATTTTAATTTTCTTGTGCATTTATGGAATTTGTGTCAGTGTTTATTAGTATTTTTTTAAGATTGGATTTTTTATTTTTTCAAGTTTTATTTCTATTATAATTTCTTGCTGAATTGTGTTCTAAATGAACGCTGTTCGTGTTTCATTATAATTATAAAAATTTTAAGGACTTTAATATTTTAGGCTCATTTTTAATTTAAACATTATACATATTAAATTCTTATGTAAGGTTATTTTTAAGAGGCATTATTGTTAATCAAGACTATATACACTTGTTCAAACCGGATATGGCTCTTTATTGGTATTACAAACGGCATACTGAATATACTCTTTCATTTTAATATACTCTTTCTTTTAGTACTAGTGTTTCAGTGCTTGTTTAAACTTATGTTAACTTCGTTTAATTAGTCTTCTTTTTTAATTAAACGACGATTCTGTGATCCGACGTAGCAACAGAAAATAGCAAAAGTGTTGTGAGATAGTTTCCTCTATTTTTCTAGAAAGTTTAATCGATGTTTAATCCTTCAACAACGGTCATTTAAACTAAGTTTTAACGACAAATGAAATTCGCTGAAAAAATTAATTTAACAAAGTTTAAACTTAGAAACTAAGTTCAACTGGAATTGAAAAACTGGCCCTTAATGTTAAATCTTATCCTTTAGTTTAGCTAAATATGATATATAATCGAAATTAACTTCGTTTAGTTACTACTTATTTATCTTCCATTTACTGCTTTTGTAAAATAAGCACATGTATAATTAGCCGTTAGATCCGGAAATAAAATTTTATTTTTTTAGCTTACACTAATTATTCTATTCGCATAAATTTCCGGAAAAAAAAAATGTAATCACATGAGTGCAAAGTTGGGAGCAGTCGGCTAAATGCGATGTGAACTTATTGAAAAACTTGACAGCTCCATTTGAACGACGGCAATTCATTAAATTGCCACTGGGTCCTATTAGCAAAATTTGTATCTTGAAAATTATAAGAAAAAGTTGTTAATAACAATATTTGCTGTGAGTTTGTGTAAGGCAAAACTAAATGGTTGGGCATATTAAAAAATTTATATTAAAATAAAGTATTAAATTTATTATTTCATAAAATAAATGTTAAATGTTTATTAAAATTGAAAATTCCCAAATTAATTTATATTTAATGTATCTCGATTCATATGTACTACCGATTCAAATTATATTTTTGCTAAAATACAAATTTTAGTTTAAATTTTTTACACACATCACATTAATTACAATTACATATTTTATATAAATCATATGAACTTTTAAATCGAATTTACTAATCACAAAAAGTTAAGCAGGATACACAGCTCTTTACCAAATGCTCAATATCTGGTAATCTAATAAACATACTTTCGACTCTCCATACAAATTTTATGACTATGAATCCACAGATAAATATGAGGATTCTTTTTTTCATTTTTACCTTAAATATACGAATTGAGTGTAGCAAATAAATATAAAACACATAATATAAGCAATAAAATAAAATTCAGTGTCTGATAGAGTATTTGTAATGCTATAAACTAAAAATGTGTATTTTGGTAATTTTACTTTATGGCAATTACACGGTATTTTTATGACATCGTAAAATTTGCGATGCATAAAATACACAACTGTTGGTATAAATTTAAAATTTTGACATACTATTTTATTTTCATGCATTCATAGGTATTTCAATGTAATAATATTAAAGACGTGATATGACTTTATTATCAAGGACTTTATATTCATTCACTTTTTTAGTCTAATAGACAGGATAATATTTATAATCTACTTAATTATAGGAGGAAATGACACGTCTAAATTTAAAAAGGAATTTGGTTTGAATGTAAAATAGAAGTTATTGAAATTAATAAAATTTGAGATAGATAGAAAAATATTATTTATCATTAGTTATCATAATTTATCATTAATGATTTTAAATGTTAACATAAATGTATGAATCTTTTTTAATACTTGATTAAAATACTTAATTTGAGTGATTATCAAAAAAAAAAAATAGGTATCATGCAATATACTTCTAGTTTCGAAGAAACTAATTTCTTGATAGTTATAAAATAATACAGAAATAGTACTACTTGTTTCTTCGTAACGGTTATAGAACGTATTTTTAAAAAGTTTTTTGTTGTTTTATTTGGCTACCAAAATAGTCATCACGAATTATTCTTCAGTATTTGCAGAAATTAATTTGTTGATTCTTTAAAAATGAAAAGGACACAAATACTTCGTTCGTGTTCAAGAACAACTGATTTCGTTTTGTATGTGGATGATAAGTTCGTAACTATTAAAAAAATTATCAATAAATATTCTATTAGATTCTAAGAAATTCATGACAAAATTTTCGAATTATCTGCATTTACCTCGATATACTTTTCTTTTTTATTTCTTCTGAATTAATATTGGAAATACTTTAAATGAACCAGAAAAGACAAGTTCACCATGTTTTTGCCTTCCATTCCACAATTTATTTTCGAGCATCCGTTCAATTAAAATTAATTACATTTATATATAAACGCAATTGAGTATTGGACAAAGTATACGTAAAATAAAAATCAGTGTATTGTTACCCAGTATGCCATTCGTATCGATATCGTTACGAGATTATTGCGAGTAGATGGAGAAATCACACGATATCGGACCCGTTCTTGTAACGATATAGATCGTCAAATTGGATCTAGATGATAGGTAGATATCGGAACGTTCTGTCGGAGTTTTTTTCACATTCGGAACGATATCGAAGAAAAAAATGATCTAAGTTCAAGATTGCTGCGAAAAATATTGCGATATCGATTTGATAAATGTTTAAATATCGTATCTTGTCAAAGAATTTAAACGTACGAAAATTTTAAAAAATAAGAATCGAGAAAGCAACGATATCGAACATTTTTTTTTCGAAGTTATTCGAGAAAGCTTCGAGGTATCGAAGGACTCCGAGGCATGACATACTGGGTTATTAGGCGTTGACAGATGATTAGTTATATTTAGTTATGTCAGCATTTAAAATTAATTTTAAAATTTTAAATTAAAACCTAATGAAATTTTCACGCGAATTGTTATTATGCATTTTATTAAGAGCCGGCGACAGAATTATATATACATGACAGAATAACGTATATTTAATAATTTTGAGAACAGTTTATTAAATTTCAATAAATAATTCCATTTGACATAAATAATTAGTAAATTTGACTTCTCTTTTTTATGTTATTTTTAAATTTAGAGTTGAATTTTCTTTATTACTGAAAGTGCGCATTTTATTAAGAGTTATTTAAAATTTTATAAAAAACCTGAAGAAAATCTCTCGACAAGTTTTCTCAGTGATATGATCCTTTGAAAGCAAATCCATGCCAAGCAAGGAAACGATTTCAATAAAGCTCAACTTATTCAATGCTTTCATTAATATACATTATTTTTAGTCAAACTAATTGAAACAAACATTACATTTCATTATTTCAGTATGTTTTATAAAGTTTTACTCTCTAGTTAGAATAGTCATATTTTTTTGTTTCGATTAGTCTTTGAAAATACTGAGATATTGAAAAACTAAATCAATCGATAAGCATCCTCATTGAATACAATTCAATAGAAGTTGCAAAGGCGTAGAAGCATGATTTGTAAATGTGAAGTGATTTTTTTTCCTTCACAAAAGATATACTGGAGTGCATTGCATTGCAACGCCATCAGTAGTTAATTTAGCAAATATAGTAGTTTAGTATACCGTAAATAAGTAGAAGGGGTTTGAGTTTATATCGTACAACAAACCTTTTCTATATGCTGTGGTGTAGAATTGTTTGGAATGTATTGCATTCACTTGAACAGCCTGTGTGTTTTGTTACATTTGTATAAAAATCATTGATATTGTTGCAGTAAGATTAATTAGAGAAGTTTCAGACAAAACAAAGCTGATGAAGTTTTCTACTTATTAAAATGATACATTCAGAAATGGGTTTTTACATGCAACTCTAGACAATGAAAAATGCGTAATCAAAGTGGTATATTTGATTGTAAAAGAAACAATAATTAATATTACCCATTTTGAAAAATTAAGTTGTAACATAATTTATGATATAAGAAATTGAACAAAATCATAATGAATTAAAAATTATCAACACAATTTGTAGTTTTTTAAAATAATAGCTGGATTCTAGAAATTTCCACAAACTAAACGATAATCGGTAATGCTTTGTAATATATCTCCATTTCTTTTCCACTCTGGTGCAGTGTATACCGGATTCTAGTTTTTTTCACAAACATTCACAGAAATCTGTAATCGAGCTCATTATTTATATGCGCTGATTGATTTTCTGTGAAGCTTATATCATTTTTTTTGTAACCTTATTAGATAAGTTGGATTATTCAATTCAATTCATAATGAATTTAAAAGTAAATAAATCGGAAAAAAACTATTTGTTTTCTTTTGATACAACAGAATAAACAGAAAACTCACTATTTAATGTATTTTCGCTATTGTGCAATGGCAGAAGTTATAAAACTTATTTCCATTGGAATGCATTCATCTTGAAACAGAACTGAGCGCATCTACTACATAAAAAAAAATATTATAAAAAAATAAAGTAACTAAAAAAAAATTAATGGATGAATGAAATTTGAATAAAAGCCTTAATTTTTAATAATAAAATTAATTTCGAGATTGAAAAATAATACTTAAATTGAATATATTTATAAGCATTTGCAAGATTAAATAATAGTAAGCATTCAATTTTAATTTTAGTAAATTGAGAAAAAAGTAAAATACACCATTATATTAAACAACAATTTGGTAGAAGTTTAAAATATCCATTATAAATTCGGCGTTTTTATTATATATGCAAAACAAAGCTAATAAATTTGGAACGAATGTAATGTAAAATTTTAAATCATAAATTTTTAAATGAATACACTCGTGTGCTTAACTTCTGCGCTAAAATATAATTTATAACTGAAAACGAACTAATTTTAATGGGACAATTTTTCTTCTCGAGGTTTTGCGGCAAGATTCTATATGCCAAAGAAATATAATAACTGCAGAATATAATTATTGAACTGTCTACAAATGAGGGCAGTACAGGTAACATGAAAAATATGTAGATTATATAGAATATAAATTTCACAATAATATTTCATTGTGAAAAATTGTATAGTATGTAAAATCTGTAATATTGTCGATCATAATATTTGACTGTAGCCGCGGTAGCTCAGTGGTTAGTGCGTTGGACTGCGAGCCGAAAGGTCCCCGGTTCAAGCCTGGACTGGGGCTAACAACACCTTTTCATAGAAACATTTTTCTATACCGCGCTACCTCTCGTCAGTAAATGGCAAACCTACGAGAGTAAAACCATTACCTATGAAAAGCTCTCACCCGCCGTTCGGATTCGGCAATAAACTGTAGGTCCCACCACTTTGAGTACAAATATAACACGCACAGCTCAAAATGGTGAGAGAGCTCGGCCGAAGTTCTATACAGGACTGTTGCGCCAAACTATATATATAATATTTGACTGATACAATATAGATTTGACGCCAAAGTAATATAATTTTCATTTTAAATTAAACAATTTTGTCGGCTTTTCAATAATTTTGAAGTCAAAAAAATCGAAAATTTTATTCGTTGATTTACAGAAACGAGCAGCAAATAAATATTTTAAACATACACCGAAAATATTATTGTAGTAAATTGTATACAATTTATGTCTTTTTTTTGAAAAAATTTAGGTCTACTATATTTTCTTAATTTTTTAAATACATTTGACTTAAATTGACTACACCATGTATTGAAGATTTTTTCTATACATATAGCAGAAACTGTATTATTGATTTATTTATTTTGTTTTTATTTATATTTATTCTTTATAAAAATAAAAATGTATTTTATTAACACACAACAAAGTAAAATAAATACAGATTATAGTAAAATTGAAAGATCATGTATTAATTTCTCTACATATTAAATAAACTTAAAATGTAGTTGTTTTAACACAAATGCATTCACATTTTGTATAGAAAAGCTGTACAATTATGTAGTTGTTTTCCGTACAAAAACAACTTCATCTGTTTAGTAAAAACAGATACATATCCATTTTGACGTAAATCAAATACTTATGTACTTATTTTAAAGACATTTTTGTATATTTTTGATTCAGTATTTTTCTCGGTGTATATAATTAAAATATATCTCTATTATTAGCAATCAAAAATAATATTTGTCATATCAATGTTCTAGACAAAGTTTCCAATTTTCTTTTTTTCGAAATGTAATCGAATCTTCTGTGGTACTTATACCCTACACCTATGAGGTACAGGGTATATTAACTTTGTGCATATATTAACGCCCCTTAGGAGGCGTGTCCGGTATGGAAAAGTACATATATTCTTGATCAGCATCACTACCCGAGTCCGTTTAGCCATGTTCGTCTGTCTGTCCGTCTCAATATATTTTAGCCAAAAGTAGGAACTGACTTTGAAAATGAGCCAAATCGGTCAACGAACACACCCACCTCGCATACAATTCAATTTTATATAACTCTTTCGGAACTAATAACTCGAAAAGTATTCAAGGTATAGTTATGGGCGTGATCCGCCCACTTTTTTTTCATTATTTCCCGGGTTTTCATAGTGGAAATTTGATCCGTAAATTATTAAAATCAAATCTATGAAATAGTAGCCTTTCAAAATTAGCATGTCTCGTTTAAATATACAATAGCCGACTATTATCGAGCCACGAATAACAAAGTAATTTATGCCAGTAAATTAGGGACATATCCTTTATAAATTTTGTAATAAGGACTGAAATGTTTGCCAACTACCAGAAAAAACTATCAGATAAAATTATCATGTTTTTTAACAAAAACTTTTTAACAGACATTTTAACAAACACCTCTTTATAATCATATTTGGACTTTAAGTAGGGAATTGGTCATAACTAAAAGTATTTCTATTAAGGATTTAAAAAGCACCAAATAAAACTGTTATCTCGAACTGACATAAATGGCTATTATGCATATGAACAATGATTAAAATTAGAATAAAGTAGATTTGATTTTGATTTTAAATTTTTTTATATGTAGATTAAATTTAAATTAAAAATAGGTAGATTAAATTGCTCAGATATAAATAAAACTTAATTACACATAATTTTTTTATTACCATTTTCAAAAATATTGCAATCATTGTCTGGCTGAACATACAAAAAAAAAATAAGTAAAGAAAATTTAAATAAAAAAGTAATTTTAAATGATAGTTTATCACATATTCAAGCTAAGTAAGCTTGGCAAAATCTGCTTTCACTTGTATTTATAAATTACACTGTGTTGACTTTTCCCCATGATTTAATATGACCTCTGGCACTTAAAAATAATTTCACGTTTTGATTGTACAAATATGAAGTACAAATATAGAAAATAAGTAATTACCGCAAAATCTCTACTTTTGCTAATGGCGGTTTTCATAGATTTTCTACGTCTATTTCATCTTCTACAACGTATTAACGAAGTATTTTTGAATTCTTATTTTTACTATGCGACCCTGAAACAACAATGATAGTTATGATATACAGAATAAAACTTGGAAACAGAAAGAGTTATCTAAAGCTAAATGAAATACTTATTATTACGAAGAATAATTAATTTTTCGCCGCAAGTTTTCTATAAATACAAAAGTTAAATTCCCGATTAACATAATAAAAATCGTTATATTACTCTTTTCATTTAATAAATTATTAAAATCTATTTAAGCAAAAAAAAATTTAAAATATAAAAAGTAATAATAAAGAGGTGTAATGTGTGATATACCTTTACACGTAAAACCTACAGGTATTAATAGAAGAACATTCTTGAAGTGTAGAAGCAAACAAATCGTTATAATCTTCTTGACTCAAAGATGTTAAGTTCTTGGCAGACAAAAATGGATTTAAAATTTTCTACTTGATTTAGAGAAATTTTTTCGTTGCTTGTATAAAATGTAAAATACAGATTTCAAAAAAAAATGTTCTAAATTTTAGATGGAATCCAAAGGAACATAGTATGATATATAGTTAAACGAAAAAGTGATTGGTATTAAGAACAACAGAATAATCTTTAAAATTTTACATGAACTACAGAAAAAAAAAATTGTCACTAACCTTATTCAAATCGTTATAATCTTCTTAACACATAGAAGTTAAGTTCTTGGCAGACAAAAACTAATCTAAAATTGTTCATGAAAGTTTTTCTTGAATTGCAGAAGAACAATTTGTGACTAACATAATACAAATCGTTCTAATCTTCTTGAATCATAGAAGTTAAGTTTTTTTACAGACTAAATTAATCTAGAATTTTCTACTTGATTTAGTTCTATCATTTTCACAAAATGTAGATATCTCGTTTTGGAAAATGTAAAAGTAACAACGATTAGACAGAGAAGAAAACATCTTAAATTTTGAAGGATGTAGTACAACAGCATGGCAATCAAGAAAAGTAATCAAGAATATTCAGTTAATCTCGTTATTAATAAAAACAAATAGTGAACATTATTCTTAAGTTACAAAAGTTTAGTTCACGAAAGTCATAAATATTTCACTTAATTTAATGAAGATTATTTTATAAAATAATGAAACACTAATTAGTCGCTATGGCAAATAAATGCATTTTGAGATTATGTAAATTTCAACGTTGCACATGTTCGTAATGCTTTCCTGCATATTTCGTTGCAGTGGCGTGGCACTGATGTTGTTTATATTTTTATTGCACTTCGAGAAACACAACGTCTTTGTGTGGCAATTTTTGGCTATGTCAGCAGGCAGTGCATTCAATACTGCCGCACACACCCGCTCAAAGGTCTGAATTTGTTTGAAGTTTTATACTTTTGGTACACTTTGTGAGATTTTCTGCAAAAATTGTGCTGAATATAAATGAGAAAACTTACAAAACTGCATTGCCAGTTTATACTTTCATATTGTATTTTTGTTAAGGTTTCAAGTTATGAACGAAATAAGCATCAAGTAGCCGCGGACACCGAACACAGCAGCCAAATAAAGTTTAACTTTATAAGTCAAAGTATACGAGTAACTAAGTTTTAATAAAAATAAAGTAATTTTACGTTTCTTTGGTCAGAACACTTTTTTTGAGGCAGTTATTGTTTTGGTTTTCCTTTGGCTAATTCGACGCCAACTTTTAAGATTTTTTTTTTGCGTTAATAACAAATATTTAACTTTAAAAAATTAAAAACAAAAATGTTTCCGTTGTATTTGCATTTTGCAGCAAGATTTATAGTCTGCGCTACGACCAATTCATACCTTACAAATATTTTTCTATTGACGTTTTTTTTATTTTATGCAGCTTACTTCAAATAGGAATAAAGAAATGTAAATTTACAATAAGTCAATCTAAAAAAATATAGTGTTAAAAAAATGAGAAAGAGACTTTTTCAATTAAATATTACATGCGAAATCCATATGCAGAATACTAAACATATCCCTTTTTAGTGTTTCTTAGAACGAGTCCAAAGGGAGTATTGCATAAGAAATATAATAATAAAGACATGTACGAGCTGAGAACTGAGAAATGTTTACATGATTACTGTTCTCGACAGAAAACACTTCAATCCGCTACAAAACCAAGCAATAAGATCGTACTACAGTCAACCAAATTTGGCAGCATGATTCCTAAGTGATTTGAATTTACAACACTTGCTGTCTATCAATCATCTACACTGTTTCTTGCCACACTCAATAATACATAATTTAATCAGTTTAGATTACAAAAACATTCAAGATATATTGCTTTCGGTTCAGTGTATCTACAGTATACAAGTCATTGGAGAATTAGAAATAGTAGCTATTGCAAAGTTTCAATTAAACCTTGGACATAATTGTCTATTTAGTGATTTAATTAGGAACAAACAACTGACAGATTATTTTGTGGCAGGTAACATATGTCAAGAAGTGTTGTTCGCAAACTTTAGTATAATTGAATGATATACATAATCGATGGTATTTGTCATTTTGTCATTGGTTATAAGGAAATACACTTCTTAGAAGTATAGCTATTGAAGTTGAAGTTGGCAGAAATGAAAAGAAAATAATACGTCTAGTTCTATAACAACGAAAGAGCATTTGTTGTAACCTATAAAAATGGAACAAAATTAGAATTATGAAAATAAAAAATAATTCAGCTTAAATTTTAACCACATTTTATGTGAAACATGGTTGAAAACTTCCCAATTTCTTGAATTTTCAAAAATTATTTACTACTAAAAAATACAAAATGTAAATTCAGATTCCATAAAGTGTCAACATTGATATTTTTAACCTTAGGATGGACAACTTCAAATTTAACTTTTAAATCACGTCACAAAATAGAGATGGCACTTTTAACCTCTACAACATAGGACTTCTGAGTAGAATGACGACATGGCACACTGAGCCGGATTGTAGGAAAAGCTGACCAAAAATCATTTTTCAGTATTACCTGGAAGTTACCAGTATTGATTTTATTTGAAAGATCGGATTATAACCACCAATAGTTTTTTTTACTTGCCACATTGATTTATATAAGAAATTAACGTCTATATACAGTGTTTTTAAAATTAAAAAAAATACTCGTATATAGTATTGCTGAAAATATGGCTATAAAAGCCGGAAGTAAAATTTGACCTCGACTCAAAGGTTAGCTTACCATCTCCATGATTTTTTTGTTCAGTCAGATTAATATTGAAATGCTACTTTGATTAATTTAAGCTAGAATATACTGCAAAGTGGTTCCTCATTCAAATAATACAACATGAACTTTACATATACTTTTAAAAATGTATGAATCGTAATTTTCTCAGAAAAGTAGATAGCAGTATTCTAGTTCGTATGAAAAAAAATTAGTGCCCGCTACCCCCCGCTTAATGAACACGATCAGATTTTCACGGACAAGTTCAAAAAATATTTTTTTAAAAATTGAATTTTTGAATTTATTTAAACCAAAATATCAAGATACATCATATTTGTAAGATCAGAATGTAGTATATTAAAATGCAAAATATAAATTATATTATTTATTTTAAAATTCAAAATGGCGGCATAAAGTTCGTATTATATGACGGAGAAAATTAAAAAAAAAAAACTATTTTTAGGTAGCTAAATAAGTATACCTATTTTAAATTTTGATTGTATTTTAATATATACAGATGGTGTGACTAAATATAAAAAAACAGAACTGGATCATTGGTTTGTATGCTTGAATGTTGTACTTGGACGTATACTTGAAGCATAAATACTAGGAAGTGGTTACACGTTATTATGATCCTAATGCAAATTAAACAAAGTTCTCTTTAAGAATACTGTGACATATCATTGTGATTTTAAAAAATGAATTTAGTGAGTGTTGAAAAAAATGGCTACTCCCATTAAAAAAATTAATATTTTTAAGAAAATGTGTAAAGTTTTGGGGGAGTCCAAAAGTAAACAGCGAAAACATGTTCAAGAATTCATTGCGGGACGAATGGGTACGCGAATAACTTAGTTCCGACAGTCTGCTCTGTACCTAAAAAATCCCCAAACACAATGTTTTACGTATATACAAAGATTTTATAGGATTTAAGGACCCCATATTAGATCCGCTATTTTGAATTTTATAATTTGAATTTTGAATTCGTAATCACTGCCCCCAAAAACCATATTGCACAGTGTTCTTTTGCAGATATATAGGATTTTAAAGATTTAAAGACGCCATTTTGGATCCGCCATTTTGAATTTCCGAATTTTGATTTTAAATTCGTAATCACTGGCCTCAAAAACCCCTTTACACAATGTTCTTTTGCAGATATAAATGTTTTTTAAGATTTAAGGATGACATTTTGGATCCGGCATTTTGAGTTTCCAAATTTTTATATCAAATATGTAATCAGGCAGTTTAAAAATGTCATTGTGTCAGGTATTACCTTTTTTCATTTTCATTTTATTTTATTCACCTACTGGGATATTTCCCTTACAGATAACATTTAATTAATGACCAAAAATTAATTTAATACTAACCCTGTTTAAAATCGGACTTGTAGGATGTTCACACCGAAATTAATTTCGTAGAGCGTATTACAATACAATTAAATTTTAAATTACGTACAGACCTGAATAATAATTAAAAAAAAAGTTCAATATATAAAAATTGTTTATGACTAAAATTAATTTTGTATATTTCATTTTAAAACTTCGAAATTGAAACTATTTCTTTCGATTTATTTCTGTTACTTATATACAGTTTTATGAATTAAAAAATAAAACGGTTTTATGGGTTATACTTTCAATCCCTGGTTAAAACAAATTTAATATATTATTATATATACATAAGACTCTATGAAAAATCTAGCACTATTTTATCTTTCGCTCCACGTCGACTTTCTGAAACTAGGGGCTCTAAAACTGAGAAGAATATTTAAAACCCAAAAAAAAGTGATCCTGTGTGTTGCGCAAAGAGCTTAAAGAACATTTTTGAACTATGAACGACTATTTTCAATAAAATTATTATTACTCCAAGTATAAAAAGGTATTACGCAGTTTTTATTTTTTATTTAATTTAAAAACTCACACTGAAATAATGATTTTTTCGGTTTTATACTAATTTGATCATATTTCTAAAATCTCGAACAACAATTAAAAATTGAATTATGTACATTTTTAGTTAACCGTTACAGTTTCATGGCTTGCTAAACACGTAAAATGTAGACTTTTCTTTAGTATAGTAATTTTAACGTTCGAAATTTTTCAAATATTATTCTAACGAGTTTGGGATAACATTTTTTTATTATTGCACATACAATTATCTTTAAAATGATATGTCACACCTATATTTTTAGATATCGTTTTATTAGTATATAGTAAAATTCTACACTCCTGCTTAAATTTGTTATTCAAAGTTTCAAAAATATTCTAATTTTTATACTAATAATTATTTTTAAAATAAAATTTTAATAAAAACTTACTTATTAATTGATTGATTTGATGTGAGTCCTATTATTTTCACATACATTTCTAAAAATTTAGAAAATATAGACAGTCATTGACATTATGAATTTACTTTCTTTATTCAAGTTTATCATTACATATTTTTATCATTTATATTTCTCTTCACTAGGTTTTTTTATTTTCATTTATAATTTATCACTTATATTTTCTTCATTTATTGTTTTCTTTATTTATGCATTCATCATTTTTTTTTTTCATTAATTTATTGTAGCTTTTTTTATTCTTCTTCATTTTATTTTTGCTTCCCTTTTTTTCATATTTATGTCTTTACTTATTTTATTTTGCACTTCCTTTCATTATATATTTATTTATTTTATATTTTTTATTACTTTTTTTATTACTTATGTTTATTCTTTGCTTAGTTTTTCATCATTTATTTTTTCATCACTTATATTTTCTTCATTTATTCTTTTCATTCCTTATTTTATTCATCATTTATTTTTTCATTAATTTATAATTTTTGACACTTTTTTGGTTGTTCTTCACCTTTATGTATATCATCACTTATTTTTCCATCACTTATTTATTTATTTCTTTACATATTTTATTTTGCACTTACTTTTTTTTATTTATTTTATATTCTTCATTACTTTTATTATCACTTGTATTTTTTCTTCACTTAGTTCTTCTTCATTTATATTTTTATCTCATATATTTCTCATATTCAACATTTATTTTTTCTTTAATTTATAATTTTTGACACTTATTTCTTGTTCTTCACTTATTTTTTCCATCACTTATTTATTTACTTATTTTATTTTGCACTTACTTTTTTATTTATTTTTGCTATCATTATTTTATATTATTTATTCATTTTTACACATCACTTATTTATTTTTAACATATTCATTTTACTATACTAACTATTGCATTTTATTATGTTATTATAATAATTAATTACAAATTATCGATGATTTAAACATGCCGCATCGCACAATGCAATTGAATAAGAATTGTTTACGCACTGCCATTCCTCTATGCCTGTTTCTTCTCTTTGTGTTTGCAAATCTGATGAGAGTTGTGCTGAGAGTGGGAGTAGCAGTGATTGACATTTGACTGCAGCCATAGGTGTGAGAAGAAGAGCGTATATTTTATTTCGAGTTTGATCTACAATTGAAAGAAAACAAAACCATAAATGAATTAGTGAAACAAATTTCAACATCAAAACATATTAACAAATGAGAGAATTATATTAAATACACTTCCCGCGAAATTTCAATTTTTGACATGGTGCAGTAAAAGTTTCAGTAAATATTGGGTTCTGATTCCGAAAATGGATTCAGTTTTTAAAAAATTGGCTCTAGTTTTTGATATATATAGCCAATTTTTTAAATTCCAATTATTTTAAAGAAAATAGATAACGATTGTTGGTTAAAAAATAATAAAGGCATTTTTTTTTTACTTATTAATTTTAAATTTTCTGATTTGCAATTTATATCCAAATATTTGGACCATGACTTTTTCTGTTTACGTGCAAACATATTATGTTTTGAGTTATTTATATTATGTTCAGAGGTAAAAATATTATAGATTTGCACATGGTACATGTCCCAATTTTTTTAATCAATGATCTCGATTTTTATACCATATGATAAGAAAAAGTAAATCCATCAATAGGTATTTCAACTTCAAAAATGCAGCAATTACTTCTTATAATATTAATCAACAAACTCGAAATTTAAGTTTTTCAAGAAAATGTATTTAGTGACTTTTCGTTCTATAACGACGAAATTCATTATCATTCACTGACTTAGCAACGTGTGATAAATATAATATATTTTATATACACAAATTAATATATTTTTTAACTATATTTTTTATCAACTTTTATTATTTTCATCACTTTATAATATTAATGCGTTTTTCTCTGAACGTTCTTCATTGTCCTCTTTTTTTAAATATTCGTGGTAGTCACGTAGAAGAATGACCAACTTGTATTAGTGCATTGTTAATAATATCGCCAGTCACAGTGATTCATAATCGCACTGTTACCTATAGCAACTTTAGAGAATATTTTATAATAAAGTCGTATTAGCATTTGTCAAAAAGAACCAGCAGGTACTGTGGTAGCAATAATATTAAATTTTATAAATCTCATTTTAGTTTTCTTCGGGTACTTATTAAATGTATTGTTACGCTAAATTAATACGTTTATTTGAATTTGAATATTTAATAAAAAAATATAAAATATTTTGTATTCTTTAAGTTTAATTTCATTTTTACAAGCTTTTATTAACTTCACTTGTTAATACTATTATTTTAATAATAAACATGCATCGACAAAGCAAGTTAAAAAGTCTTTTTTGCATTTTTCATAATAAGTAATAAACGTGAATACAGGAAATATAATTTTCCTTGGTATTAAATAGATTTTGTTTCCAACTGTTTAAGTGATTGTAATTTGCAAAGTCTTACAAATTACATCCAATTAATTTATTTTTAAAAATCGTCTTACATTTGTTTCTGCAGCAATTGTTGATCATAGTTTTCAAATAGCTGGCTTGACATATTGCTAACAAGTGCAAATATATTCGATTTTATATTCATAACATAAAATGCAAACTAAGCATTTACTTTCACAACTCTTCCCATGTAGTTCTTTGCTCTCATGTAGTTCTTTGCGCCCTCAACTTTGTAAATCTTACAAACCCTAATATATTTGCTTTCTTGAACCACTCGAGAGCAAACACTCGTCTTCACACAATACTTTTGTATACTTTTAGTACCGCCTCTTATTCACATTCGAAACCATTGAATATATGCATATGGTGACACAAAAAACAAAACTCACACAAAAAGCTGACAACACCAAGAAGAGTTGCCGTTTTTGTCACTCTATTGAAATGCAAAATGTTTCAATTGCAATGGTGACGAAATTTGAACTCCTTTTTTGGTTTGCGTGAGTTTATCGGGTTTCTAATATAAATTTATATGTGACAAACATTTGAGTAAAAAATATCATTATTTTCATAAAATTCAGAGAAATTATTTTAAATTTTAAATATTAAAAAAATTATATATAATATTTTAATTACATTTTAAATATACTGTAATGCACAAATTATAAATTCATTGGGTTTGCTTTTAAAGTGACACTTTAATAGACAAATTAATATGTTGACTTCAGAACTAAGTATCCTGGAAATATATAAAAATATTGACATTTGTTATATATTAAATTTAAACATAAAAATTTAAGATTAAGTAGAAAAATTACGTTTAAAATTTAACATTTAAAAAAATAGTTTAATTGCCTTCAAACAGACCTGAAATTGATATTATTAAAAATTACCAAATATTTATCTTAAGAGTTTTTCAGATAAATATATGATGTACTGCACAAAACTACAGAATAAATCAAAAAGATAGGTAGAATTAAAATTCAAATCAAAAACATATAAAAATTAAAAAAATAGTTAATTTAAATTGAGTTATTCTCTAACAACTTATTTAAAAAAAAAAAACGGTTAATCCAATTAGCAAAGTTTTCTCCTCATTTAAGATAAAAAGAAAGAGTGACTTATTACAAAAGATTTATTTTCTCGCGGTATGTAAGATTTTTTTGTAATAACTTCCACTTTTTGTGTACATCAAACTTTCAGGGGAATTAAGCAGAAGTAGAAAAAAAAAACATAAATTATAAAATTTCACATGAGCTCAAGCTGCACAAACTATTACAATACCTCGTTATAGCAGGAGCAACTTCCGAAGCGACATTAAATCAGAAAAGAACATAAGCAGCAGAATTATGTTGACGAGAATATATTATTTTGCCACTGGGTCTAATTACAACTTCCAACGAAGATTGTTAAAAGTTGAAAATGCAATTTCTTTCAACGATTTTCGTTTTATTTAACTTGCCTGCATAATTTTTGTATAGAGTGTGAAAATTCACAAATTTGTATGCAAATCCTAGGATTTTTTTCACTCGTTTTTTCGCCGGTAGCTAGTTTTCATTGTGGGAGGGTAACCGTATGAAGCACGGGCTGCCGGAATTGTTCCCAATGGCAATTAGGCGAAATGTGTGTCAATATAACCCATACTAAATAAAACAATTTTTAAAAAGGTTATGACAAATAAAAAAAACTCACCATGCTATTTATAGCAAGAAGCAAAAATATTATTAGAATATTATATATTTCCAAGGAGTATTTAAATGTAAGAGATTGTCTTTAATATGAAATGAACATTTAGAAATGTATTAACATTTAAATATCTTGGATAAATTAAATATTTTATTTATTGATAAAAATAACTTAATCTAAAATAATAAAGAAAATTACAATACTTATTATGGTATTATGATATTATGATATTATGATATTATGATATTATGATATTATGATATTATGATATTATGATATTATGATATTATGATATTATGATATTATGATATTATGATATTATGATATTATGATATTATGATATTATGATATTATGATATTATGATATTATGATATTATGATATTATGATATTATGATATTATGATATTATGATATTATGATATTATGATATTATGATATTATGATATTATGATATTAAGATATTATGATATTATGATATTATGATATTATGATATTATGATATTATGATATTATGATATTATGATATTATGATATTATGATATTATGATATTATGATATTATGATATTATGATATTATGATATTATGATATTATGATATTATGATATTATGATATTATGATATTATGATATTATGATATTATGATATTATGATATTATGATATTATGATATTATGATATTATGATATTATGATATTATGATATTATGATATTATGATATTATGATATTATGATATTATGATATTATGATATTATGATATTATGATATTATGATATTATGATATTATGATATTATGATATTATGATATTATGATATTATGATATTATGATATTATGATATTATGATATTATGATACTATGATATTATGATATTATGATATTATGATATTATGATATTATGATATTATGATATTATGATATTATGATATTATGATATTATGATATTATGATATTATGATATTATGATATTATGATATTATGATATTATGATATTATGATATTATGATATTATGATATTATGATATTATGATATTATGATATTATGATATTATGATATTATGATATTATGATATTATGATATTATGATATTATGATATTATGATATTATGATATTATGATATTATGATATTATGATATTATGATATTATGATATTATGATATTATGATATTATGATATTATGATATTATGATATTATGATATTATGATATTATGATATTATGATATTATGATATTATGATATTATGATATTATGATATTATGATATTATGATATTATGATATTATGATATTATGATATTATGATATTATGATATTATGATATTATGATATTATGATATTATGATATTATGATATTATGATATTATGATATTATGATATTATGATATTATGATATTATGATATTATGATATTATGATATTATGATATTATGATATTATGATATTATGATATTATGATATTATGATATTATGATATTATGATATTATGATATTATGATATTATGATATTATGATATTATGATATTATGATATTATGATATTATGATATTATGATATTATGATATTATGATATTATGATATTATGATATTATGATATTATGATATTATGATATTATGATATTATGATATTATGATATTATGATATTATGATATTATGATATTATGATATTATGATATTATGATATTATGATATTATGATATTATGATATTATGAAATTATGATATTATGATATTATGATATTATGATATTATGATATTATGATATTATGATATTATGATATTATGATATTATGATATTATGATATTATGATATTATGATATTATGATATTATGATATTATGATATTATGATATTATGATATTATGATATTATGATATTATGATATTATGATATTATGATATTATGATATTATGATATTATGATATTATGATATTATGATATTATGATATTATGATATTATGATATTATGATATTATGATATTATGATATTATGATATTATGATATTATGATATTATGATATTATGATATTATGATATTATGATATTATGATATTATGATATTATGATATTATGATATTATGATATTATGATATTATGATATTATGATATTATGATATTATGATATTATGATATTATGATATTATGATATTATGATATTATGATATTATGATATTATGATATTATGATATTATGATATTATGATATTATGATATTATGATATTATGATATTATGATATTATGATATTATGATATTATGATATTATGATATTATGATATTATGATATTATGATATTATGATATTATGATATTATGATATTATGATATTATGATATTATGATATTATGATATTATGATATTATGATATTATGATATTATGATATTATGATATTATGATATTATGATATTATGATATTATGATATTATGATATTATGATATTATGATATTATGATATTATGATATTATGATATTATGATATTATGATATTATGATATTATGATATTATGATATTATGATATTATGATATTATGATATTATGATATTATGATATTATGATATTATGATATTATGATATTATGATATTATGATATTATGATATTATGATATTATGATATTATGATATTATGATATTATGATATTATGATATTATGATATTATGATATTATGATATTATGATATTATGATATTATGATATTATGATATTATGATATTATGATATTATGATATTATGATATTATGATATTATGATATTATGATATTATGATATTATGATATTATGATATTATGATATTATGATATTATGATATTATGATATTATGATATTATGATATTATGATATTATGATATTATGATATTATGATATTATGATATTATGATATTATGATATTATGATATTATGATATTATGATATTATGATATTATGATATTATGATATTATGATATTATGATATTATGATATTATGATATTATGATATTATGATATTATGATATTATGATATTATGATATTATGATATTATGATATTATGATATTATGATATTATGATATTATGATATTATGATATTATGATATTATGATATTATGATATTATGATATTATAACCACATAAATCACGTAAATGTCCAAATTTAAAACATAAATATATTTTGAATTATATTTGATAATTTAAATTTATAATTGAAAAACACCTAGTAACTTATTTTTCGTGTTGAAACCATTAGGCAACAATTGAGAAAGGTATATTTCACATTGTTGTTTTTTTTTCGTTCTGTTCAATTTCGGTATAACGTTATATAAATATTATAAATAACACTAAAAAGATTTAATTGTATTCCGAATGTTTATTTCCTAAAAGAGGAAGTATTTTATATATTAGACAAAAAGTTTTAATCTTTGACTGCAGCTGCTGCTATGTTTTTCGCCACTCTAAAATATGTATTTTGTTTTAAATTTTTGTAAAAGTTTTCGTTGATCAAAACCGCTAGCGACATAATACCACAAACACAAATGTCGCATAGGCATTTTTCTTCATATGACATTCCGAATAAATCCTGAGATGGAGCGAAGCCTAATTTAACACAGTGCGAAACTTTTTGGCATGTAGGCTTATTTTTGAATAAATATTTCATAAATACTTTTCAATAATGTGCTACTGATGATGGAATAAAAATAACTTTTGTTGTGGTAAGGACATTGTTTTTTTTTGTATGTATGTCGGAATTTTGAAAGTTATAAGGCACAAGATGATATATGTTGATGAGGCCTTCATCTAAGATAGGAAAACAGTATTTTTTTTCGTGAATATTTCAAATTTTCACTTAAAATTTAATATTCATTAAAAAATTAAATTTTTTATAAAAATTAAATTTTTTTATAAAAATTCAATTTTTCACTCAAAATTCAATTATTCACTAAAAATTCAATTTTTCACTAAACATTCAATTTTTCACTAAAAATTCAAATTTTCACTAAAAATTCAATTTTTCACTAAAAATTCAATATTTCACTAAAAATTAAATTTTTCACTAAAAATTAAATTTTTCACTAAAAATTCAATTTTTCACTAAAAATTCAATTTTTCACTAAAAATTCAATTTTTCACTAAAAATTCAATTTTTCACTAAAAATTCAATTTTTCACTAAGAATTTAATTTTTTACTAAAAAATTAAATTTTTTACTAAAAATTCAATTTTTACTAAAAAATTCAATTTTCACTAAAAATTCAATATTTCACTAAAAATTCAATTTTTCACTAAAAAATTCAAATTTTCATTAAAAATTCAATTTTTCAATAAAAATTTAATTTTTCATTCCAAATTCAATTATTACTCAATATTCCATTTTTCATTTAAAATTCAATTTTTCATTAATAATTCAATTTTCCCTAAAATGTCCAACAAAACATTTGTCTTAATAAAGAATTTAATTTCTAATTAAAATACAAAAATACTTGTTCTAAACTTGTTAACTTCACTCCCAATCTCTCGATATGCTATAAAGTTTGATGGTCACATTTATTGAGGTTTGACGGCGCCATTTCGTTCTTGATCTTTCCCTCTGTCTTTACATCGCTGTAAGTGGCACGCATAACTTTAAAGATATATTTCAGCCATTTACAGGCAATTTGCATAAAATTGAACCATGAAGTGTTACTGTTATTTGCTGCTGACTTTACGCTTCACATTTTACTTTGTCTGACAACCCTTGAAAATGTTTGGGATGAAATGGTTTTTTTCTTTTGTTTTATTATAACTTTTATTTGCTGCTGCTCTTCGGTGTAGATAAGCAAAAGGATTTGACTTTTATTTTGCCATTTTGTAGAGAACAGAATTTTAAGAGCAAATTTTGTGTATATTGTAAGCATCATAAATACAAAAACTTACAGGACCACAACATGAACAATTTCAACAATTTGATTTGAGAATTTAGTAATGACTTTAATGGCTACTGTGGTTTAGTAAATATGGCTCAAAGCATTTACAACAATTAATGTTGTTGCAACTGCAACAACAAAAGACAAATTTTAATTCATCGCACAATTCATAAAGCGTAGAATTTAATTGTCTTTTTGAATTTGTCTGTAAAATGTAGAAATTTTCGTAAATGCCAAATAATTGTTTGTGGTTTCTGTGCATTTAACAAAAACACACAACCACATAATATTTATAATCAAACATATATTGACGCACATTGTAAACACTATGTAGTAATTTTGTTTAATAATTTCCAACAAAAACATCAAATTTTTGTAAAACTAAAGCAAAACTGCAATTTATTTGGTCTAATAAAATGTGCATTAATATGTGGAGGTACTAATTCCAGTGACTGTTTTTAATGTATCTGAGTTTCTTTCAAAGTTGCAGAACACCAACAATTTATAACTCGAACAGTCATTCAAATTACAAATTTAACGCAATAAATTCAATTGTTCACTAAAATAAAATTTTTACAAAAAAATTCAATTTTTCACTTAAGTAAAATTCAATTTTTCACTAAAAATTAAATTTTTCATTAAAAATTAAATTTTTCACTAAAAATTAAAATTTTCACTAAAAACTAAATTTTTCACTAAAAATTCAATTTTTCACTAAGAATTCAATTTTTCACTAAAAATTCAATTTTTTACTAAAAATTCAATTTTTTAGTAAAAATTCCATTTTTCAATAAAAATTCAATTTTTCAATAAAAAATTCAATTTTTCAATAAAAATTCAATTTTTTCACTAATAAATAAAAGGTTTCATTAAAAATTCAATATATCATTCTGAACTCAATTTTACACAAAAATTTTGTTTTTCTCTAAAAAAAATTTAGTTTTTCACTAAAAATTCAAAATTTTAACACATATTAAATTGTTTCCTAAAAATTAAACTTTTCACTAAAAATTCAATTTTTCATTAAAATTTAAATTTTTCGCTTCACTCAGATAAATATCTTTTTTTATAAAACTAACATCACACAACTATTAAAGTTTTATGGCCAGTTATCATATATCAAAATACAAAAAAGAAGGATACAAATATTGTTGATTAAGCCTCATTAAGTACCACATCCGATGAAAGCACTTAACCAGATAATGAAACAATGTACAAACATTAAACGCAATGTCATATTGAGAATATATTTATTTATTTACGTTATGTGAGGTCATTAACATATTTTTTATTTCAATGACGTTTATATCAGATAAAACTGATTATATATTTAAAGCATTGGTTGCTGCTACAGCTTTTGTTAAAGCCATATGCAACTCATTATTTTTTTGGTTAAATCGTCGCATTGTTTAAAACTACAAGGATATACGTAGTTACGTGCTAAAGTGCTCATGGCATTAATTTACAAAATCTATAACAGCAGCCAATAATTACCAAATGAAAAACATGGCGCTAGAATATATTTGTAGTAAATATGGCAAATTTTAAATCTTTAATAAATCCATTAATAAAACAGAATGTTTATTTTAATTGACAAAATTCAGCATACCTTAAACCAATAAGAACATATTTTTAAATGGTTTCTTCAATAATTTTGTACTGTGGTTCATATAGCCGAAGAAGAGATCTCCTATATAATTAAAGAATTATCGAGAATTTTCCAATCGAAATTCTTACAAGTTACAATAAAAATTTGTTTTAATTCTTTGCGTGGCACTTAATCAAACGGAATTCAACTGAAATATGTAAATTTAGTTTTCAGGAATTTAATTATAAAACAGCAAACATTTTAATACAATTTCGATCAAAACTTAGAACATTCTGGAGTACCCAATATTTAGTATAAACTTTAAAAATTAAATTTCTACTGGGAGTTCTGAAAATGATGTACACCAATAAAAAAAATACTGTTTTAAACATTTAAACACAAACAAATTTAAAATATTTACTTTTTTTAGTTGATTTACTTCCAGAGATAATTGATTTGTTGCAACTCAGTACATAAACATATCTACACAAATGTAATGATCTTCTGTACAAAAAAAAAATACTATAAAAAAAAAAACCACATAATGTAATTAAATTTACTACATTTGGTACACACTGATTTCTTCTCCATCGCAACGTATTAAATGCCATAAATACAAAAGTATTGAATAATTATTTTTAAAACAAATGTAAACATTATATTAATTTTACTACATTTTTTGTGTAGTATCTATTAGATCCTCATATATATACATTATATTCGTGTACCTTTATTATTGAGCGCCAAAAATAACAATAAAAGTGTTAATATATAATCCATTTACAGTGAAAATTAATTTTAAGTGGCAACATTGCAGCACACAGACATGAATTATCTTTTGAAATTGTGCGTGAACAAAAATATTATAAAGGAATTATTACATTGTCCGACACTATTTTGCACACCTAAAAAAATCGACCAATACGTGAAACTGTGGATCATTCTAAGAATTTGTGTGTACCCATTTTTATTTGAATTCAATTCATTTAAAGGTTTTATTTCCATTTGAAATCGTACTATTATATTATATATTATTTTTTACCGTATTTTATGAATATATATGATTTGTTCATGTGTGCAGCCAAAAGTTAGATTTTGTCGTACGGTGTTATAATTTAAATAAACATCATAATATTGGTTAAAAATGTAATTCATAGTAATAAAAAATGTTATTTATATTTTTTAAATTTTTTAATAGTTTTGGTTATATACGAAGTTCCAAATCCCTTTGTAAAATCCCATATTATACGAATAATATTGATGAATTCATTCATTGAATTAAAATCTATTTTTTTTAAGTTTTTCATTTTCAATATTTTTTTTTACCATTAAATTCCAGACAAAAAAAAAAAGTTTCCATTTATGTATTTAGAATTCCTAAAGGCTTTATTAATCATTATTCGAAGACTCCATTTTATCATATTAATGAAAAAGTGAAAATCATATTGATGAATTTTGTTCATCAAACCATATTAATTTAAATCTCATAAATCTTATACGAATTATAAATACGTAAATGTGTAAATGGCGACAATTTGAAATTTGATGTTATAAAAAATATTGAAAATGAAAAACATTGAAAAACTACGATTTTATTCAATGAATGAAATCATCAATCTGATGAATACTTGTTGTTGGTGAACATTTTTTTTTGTGTGTATATATATACATTAATCCTTGTTTTCATTTTTGAAGCTCTACACTAAGAAAACGAAAGATGGTTGAGAAGTATTAGAGCCTTAAACATCATTACAGTTGCAAATTATTCAGGTCAAATATTCACACTTTTTGTGATATTAAATTTGGCAAATTAACTGCAGTTATTTTTTGAAAATCTTTAATATTGATGGTTTAAGGACGAGATAAACAATTAAAATGTACTACAGAAAAGATCCTACATTTGGTTCTCAGTCAAGAAATCCATATCTAATACCGTTTTCAAGAAATGTTACTTTGAAAATTAAGGATTTACCAGATATTTGGGGGTCAATACCTCGAAATCCTGACGTGATAAAACATAATTTTATAGTATGATAAAATTTTTCACATATTCATGATATAAAAAATAAAGCCAAATCCTTGGCACCGATAAAGGATCATTCGATTTTAAGCTACGAAAAACCTTTGTATTTTGCAGTTTCATATAAAATAAAAAATACTTTGCAGAACAATCATTGCAGCAACACTCTCATAAACATTCTTTTTTCTTAGTGTACTCTAAGGAGGTTTGGAGTTTTTACATTTTTAAAGTTTTTGCCATATAGGATTTGCGCTCTTTGTCCAAGTACGCCCATATTCTAAGCGGTTTGTTTTAATTTTTATAACTCCGGTCTTAAAAGATCACGTGTTTTTAAAGCAATTTTCAAAGTTGTATTGAAGGTGACCTGCCCCTTTATCGAAAAACTCCCAAATTTAGCTAAGAGATAAACAACCACAAAATGAATCACTGCGCCAAATTTCATGATTATGACTATCTTAAATACACAGATATTTTGAATAAAAACTTCAGTTTTGCCACATTTTTGTACATTTGGAGGCGAATTTCAAAAAATACCATTGTCGGGATATGAAAACCGTGTTTAAATTTAATGTCAAATTTCGTTTTTTTTGATTTATCGGCTTTTCCTTTGAGTTTTTCCGACTTTTATTTTTCCTAAACCATTCTTGTATTGAGGCAAACAAAATACTTAATGAAGCAGATAAGCCCGTCAATTCGTTCTTTAGTGATGCACACACAGGACATTTCATTTTTATATATTGATAAAATATATATCGATTTTATAAATTATTTAGCTTGTTGACCAATTTTAGTAAGAAAATTTGATTATAAAAAAAAACTATTAAGAATTATGCAAAAACTAATTGTCGCGCTCTATGTTTACCAAATGTAATACAGAGTGTTTCAAATGGGACGCTACAAAAGTAGAGCGACGGGGACAGCAAACGACGCCATATTTCTTGCCGCTCTTTTGACATTTCTCTTCAGTAAGGTTTGCCAACGAGTCGAAATAATTAAAATTTACTACCGAAATTCGAAGTCAGTGGCCTCAACGTTAAGAGCGCTACGTCCAATTTATGGTCGTCATAATCGCACATAAGGCACAGTACAAAATGTTCCCGTGCCAGTGAGACAAAGAAGTGCCCGTAGTGTCGAGAATATTGCTGCCGCTGAGGCTGTGTCTCTCACACGTCGTTCTCGAGCGTTGGGCATCTCTGTGACGACCTTGTAGCGAATTTTGCGAAGAGATCTTGGCCTACATCCTTACAAAATCAAATTGACGCAAGAACTGAAGCCGCTTGACCATGTTCGTGAATTGGGCTGAGCAACAACTTGAAAATGATTCGGATTTTCATCGAAAAATCATCTTCAGCGATGAGAAAATTGGGTTCAGCGTCTGGACTTTTGCAAGCGTGCCCGTGGTGGCCATGCAAAAGAAATCGAGTTTCATACATAATGGCATCGAACGTACTTTTACAGGAATAAAGAATTTCATTGATATCCAAAACCGTTTTTGTTTTATTTAAACTTTTGTAGCGCTCTTATTGAAAATCCCTTTATGTATTTGCAATGGTTTCAAGAATTGTTATGTGTAGTAGTTACAATTTTTGTTATGGCATATGTAAAATTGTTACTTTGTTCGTTTTACGTTGATTTAATTAATATAAAATAAAATGTGTGCAGCCGGAAATTATTCCATTTTGTAAATGTGTTATTGATTAAATGTCAATAAATAAGGTTTAATGTACTGTATGTGAAATAATGACAATAAATTAGAAATTTAATAGAATAATAAAATTTAATAGTACGAACATAAATTTTACAAATGCTTTTTTGTTTTTTTTTTTGTTTTGGTTGTTAAACAAAAAATTTGATTTATTTTTTTTTTTTTTTTGCAAACACAATATTTAATTAATTTATGATTTACACAGATGAAAATATAGTTTTTTATGATAGATTTGTAACAACTATAAATTTAAATGTATGCCAAATTATTAGCCAAACTTAAACCTTTGTGGAAGAATTGTCTTTGGAAAAATAGTATCAAAGAAGAATAAATTCGTGAACGAATTATCAAGGAGCAAAATAATATCGGAGAAGACTTGTCCAAGGAAGAATTGTAGGGAAAGATTTATCCGTGTGGAAATTATAATGACGACAAACAATATAACATAACAAACTATTATAATATGATTGATACAATCATATTAACGATGAACCAATAATAATTCTGTGTTACTCGTTTTAAGAAATATAATTATTGACATATAATTATTATACATATAATGACTGTAAACAATATTATTTAAAAGTTTTTATTGCAGAAATCATTGCATGTATAATCCAGTCATATTTTGAGGTACGACTTTGTTGTTGAAAACACATCATGTTTGCTACAGTCATGTTTTTTCTACATGCCTTTGTTGCACATGTTATTATATGTTTGCAAAAATCATGTTTTTCAATAATTTTTTGTTGCATTGATTACTCTAAACATACTATCATATAAAACATTGTGCGTTAAATTAAATTGCAATCTCCTGAACATATGGTCTTCTATCTATATATCTATTAGTCATAACTGAATTGCAAATCCATTCTCTACCTCAATAACGTCTTATTATTCTGCACCAAATTTACTTATGTGCTGCCATTGATGTATGTACATCAAAAATTAATCTGAAGTGACAGTCCCTGGGGTATCAGCATTTACAAGGACTCAATCAATTCATTTGTAACCAATTAAATCTTTTGTTTTACGCAAAGAGTAGTCTTTCACGAGTTTAAGGAAATAGATTAGGAAAATTATTTTTTCTCATGTTGCTAAATATAGAACATAACTAGAGGTAAGAAATACGAAAAACTATTTTACAACATTTAAGACAATGTATTTTCTTTTTTTAACTAATTTCAACAACAGCTGCCTTCAATATAAAGTTAAGCGTTTTCACAAAACCAAGAAAGAAACTTCAAAAATACAAAAAAAAAAAAAATAATAAATCATTTCAAACGAAACAAATTTGTCAAAATGTCATAGAAAAAATACATCAATGAAAAATTTTCAGTTAATCCTTCATCAACCGGTGTGTTTGATAACACATAAGTGAAGTTCGACACATTTTTACTATTTTGGGAATAAGAAAATTGCAAAAAGTATTTTTCTTCTTGTTTGCACTTATCGTAATAACAATTCAAAGACAAAGGTTGTATTAACTAAAACGTTTAAAATGTTCAATGTTTAAACTTTTTAATATATACACTTCGCAGAAAATAAATATATTTACAGTGATTCTAAACATTATTCTTTAGTTTTTGATAGATTAATCAATATACATTTTCAGATCACGTTATCATTACAATAAATTGTATGAAATAATTGTCACAACCAATAAATGATCAGACTTGGTTTGTTGAAAGCATTAATTTGTTAAGGCAATCTTAATTACATCGCAGAATAATTTAATTGGAAACTGATGTTGTAGCTATAATTATATATTTCATTATTTTGAATAGGTCAAAAATAGAAATTGCATTGTACGCTCATACGATTACTAACATGTTTCAAATTTGTGTATGAAAATTTCAATATAAAATTTTCAATCATGTTATTTTGATCTTCTTACATGATCTTCTATAATAAGTTTAAGTTTTACTGATCAATTTTAAAGTCAATCTAAAAAAAAATGGATTTCAAAATGGATTTCAAAAAATTTAAGTTACGTCAAAAAGTTATTATGGTACACAGAATTTCGTTAAAAATAATAACTATAAAAGGAATTTCATAACTTTTATCGCTTCAATACTATAGGATATATATAATACCTATAGGATATATTCATAAATGCATTAGTGCAATTAATATCATTGGTTTGAGAGTTAATCTCATCACACTCTGTGAGCATAATATGGAAATAATTTATATTGCTTAAATACTGTGCATTTCATAAGTGAAACATCGTAGTAATATTAGTGCTAACTGCAGTGCTAATGATGTTGATGATGATGACAATAATATTACTATTGCCTGGCTTATGACATTAATAACGATTAGATAGTTTTCATTTTATGTAAAGGGTTTTTGAACAGGGACGCTACAAAAGTAGAGCGACAGGGACAGCAAACGAAGCCATATTTCTTGCCGCTCTTTTGACATTTCTATTCAGTAAGGTTTGCCATTTTATGATGGAAAGATATAGAGAAATGTCAAAAGAGCGGCACGATATATGGCGTCGTTTGCTGTCCTTGTCGCTCTACTTTTGTAGCGTCCCTGTTGAAAAACCCTTGAAAAAAATATGTAATATTTGCTTTTGTTAAAAAAATAATATGATGGTGGTGACAAATTTCACATACTATGATATGGACAGAAATGTAAAAAACTAAACCATATTGTTTTTCTTTTATTTCAAATTGTTGATACCTTTAAATTCATACCAATTTTTTTTTCAATTTCTGGAATGCATTCCCATGTATCCATTTTATGGTCATTGATGACCAAATTATTCACCGCAAATTTCATATAATTCGATCAGGCGGTTCTGGAGTAATCAGATTTTGAATTACGAATTTCTTTAAATGACTACAACTCCTAAACGGAGCGTCCTAGAGAGTCGTAAGTAGGCGCATTTTATTGGTATTGAAATCCAAATTTTGTATTGATGACCAAATTATTCACCGCAAATTTCATATAATTCGAACCGTAATCACGAAATTTGTTGTAACTGACTCAAGCGAACTATTGTAAGTAGTTAACAGATGACTTCGTGTCAAGTGCACAGGGTTCATGAACAAGAAACGAACGGTTGCGGAAAACCTACGATATGCGTAAAACATCTGCGTAAAGCATATGATAGGTCAACATGTAACGGTGACGGCCAGTAATTACGACAGGTTGTCCAGAACGATGCAAGCAACCATTAAAAAGATAGAGGGGTTGCGTGTTGGACTGGACGCTACACTTGAGGTACTTACCAGAATTAGGACATAAACATAAGAGATTGGCATCAATTGAATTCGCTATCATAGTGTGAAATAAAAAAGATTGTGAATACAAACCTGAACCAGTTGGGAAGGTTAGATCACATGGGAAATTTTAAAGTAGGTGTTATGATATGATAGTTAGGATTATCAAAATTATAGTCGGTCTAAGCCGACTATAAATACCCTACACATATGTGTGGTTACCATTAAAAGTCGTATATAGATCACCAGGGTATACGAATCCTGTAAATAACTACAAACTTTCAATCGCTGAAGAATTTCCATTCATTTGATACCCATATTTACAAATGGGTAGATGTACCGAATTTCGATTTTTTTTTTTTTGGAACCACAAGTCGTTTCGCCTGAAACCATTATTTTCATGTATTTGAGCATATATATTTGACCAAAAAAAGTTTACCTAAGCACGTATACAGTAAAATTGATCTGTAGATATAAATTTTATATGAGGTATTTGAACATAAGTGGTTGGTTCTCAGGTCACAATTGAACGATCATGCCAATTTTCTTGTTCAGACAGCTTACGTATATAAGTAATCTAGCTCTTCTATTTTTTCTGTAATCGTGATTTCAACGAAGAGACAGAGGGACAGACCGACAGACAGACATACAGACGGACATCGCTAAATCGACTCAAGAGGTCATGGTGATCAAGAATAATTTCCATACAGGAGATGCTTCCTTATGGGTGTTACAAACGGCATATCAAACTGAATATATCCTTTCACTCTTAGTGTAGGGTATACAAAGCTCCAGAAACAGCAGACCAGAAAGTTATCTATCATGAATCTGAGCATAGCAATTTGCACCTGGACGTTTTGGGCCAAGCGTTGCTGAACGAATTAACAGTGGAACTGAAGATGATGTACGAATCAGAGTGGTTCTTAAAGAACATATTAAATTTACACATCGAAGCTATGGCGAAATCGCAATGTAGTGTCGGAAGTCAGTTAGACGGAGCCAGGAGCAGTCGGGATACCGAGAATTACGAGTTTCTTTAAATGGCTATAACTCCTAAACGGAGCGTCCAAGAGGGTCGAAAGTAGGCGCATTTTATAGTCATTGATGGCCAAATTATTCACCGCAAATTTCATATAATTAGACCAGACGGTTCTAGAGTAATCAGATTTTGAATTACGAGTTTCTTTAAATGGCTATAACTCCTAAACGGAGCGTCCTAGAGGGTCGAAAGTAGGCGCATATTATAGTCATTGATGGCCAAATTATTCACCGCAAATTTCATATAATTCGATCAGTCCGTCTATAGTAATCAGAATTGAATTAAGAATTTCTTTAAATGGCTATAACTCCTGAACGGAGCGTCCTAGAGGGTAGAAAGTAGGCGCATTTTACAGTTTTTGATGGCCAAATTATTCACCGCAAATTTCATATAATTAGACCAGTCGGTTCTAGAGTAATCAGATTTTGAATTACGAGTTTCTTTAAATGGCTATAACTCCTAAACGGAACGCCCTAGAGGGTCGAAAGTAGGCGCATTTTATAGTCATTGATGGCCAAATTATTCACCGCAAATTTCATATAATTAGACCAGTCGGTTCTAGAGTAATCAGATTTTGAATTACGAGTTTCTTTAAATGGCTATAACTCCTAAACGGAACGCCCTAGAGGGTCGAAAGTAGGCGCATTTTATAGTTTTTGATGGCCAAATTATTCACCGCAAATTTCATATAATTAGACCAGTCGGTTCTAGAGTAATCAGATTTTGAATTACGAGTTTCTTTAAATGGCTATAACTCCTAAACGGAGCGGTCTAGAGGGTCGAAAGTAGGCGCATTTTATTGTTTTTGAAGCCCAAATTATTCACCGCAAATTTCATATAACTCGATCAGTCGGTTCTAGAGTAATCAGATTTTGAATTACGAATTTCTTTAAATGGCTATAACTCCTAAACGAAGCGTCCTAGAGGGTCGAAAGTGGGCGCATTTTATTGGTATTGACATCCAAATTTTTAAAATACGAATGGCTTAACTCCTAAAATTAGAGTCCTAGATGATCGAAAGTAGGCGCATATTAAGTCATTGATGGCCAAATTATTCACCGCAAATTTCACATAATTCGATCACTCGGTTCTAGAGTAATCAGATTTTGAATTACGAATTTCTTTAAATGGCTATAACTCCTAAACGGAGCGTCCTAGAGAGTCGAAAGTAGGCGCATTTTATAGTCATTGATGGCCAAATTATTCACCGCAAATTTCATATAATTCGATCAGTCGGTCTATAGTAATCAGAATTGAATTAAGAATTACTTTAAATGGCTATAACTCCTAAACGGAGCGTCCTAGCGGGTCGAAAGTAGGCGCATTTTATAGTCATTGATGGCCAAATTATTCACCGCAAATTTCATATAATTCGATCAGTCGGTTCTAGAGTAATCAGATTTTGGATTACGAATTTCTTTAAATGACTATAACTCCTAAACGAAGCGTCCTAGAGGGTCGAAAGTATGCGCATTTTATTTGTATTGAAATCCAAATATTTAAAATACGAATGGCTATAACTCCTAAAGGTAGAGTCCTAGATGATCGAAAGTAGGCGCATATTATAGTTTTTGATGGCCAAATTATTCACCGCAAATTTCATATAATTCGATCAGTCGGTTCTAGAGTAATCAGATTTTGAATTACGAGCTTCTCTAAATGGCTATAACTCCTAAACGGAGCGTCGTAGAGGGTCGAATTACGAGTTTCTTTAAATGGCTATAACTCCTAAACGGAGCGTCCTAGAGGGTGGAAAGTAGGCGCATTTTATAGTCATTGATGGCCAAATTATTCACCGCAAATTTCATATAATTCGATCACTCGGTTCTAGAGTAATCAGATTTTGAATTACGAATTTCTTTAAATGGCTATAACTCCTAAACGGAGCGTCCTAGAGAGTCGAAAGTAGGCGCATTTTATAGTCATTGATGGCCAAATTATTCACCGCAAATTTCATATAATTCGATCAGTCCGTCTATAGTAATCAGAATTGAATTAAGAATTTCTTTAAATGGCTATAACTCCTGAACGGAGCGTCCTAGAGGGTAGAAAGTAGGCGCATTTTACAGTTTTTGATGGCCAAATTATTCACCGCAAATTTCATATAATTAGACCAGTCGGTTCTAGAGTAATCAGATTTTGAATTACGAGTTTCTTTAAATGGCTATAACTCCTAAACGGAGCGTCCTAGAGGGTCGAAAGTAGGCGCATTTTATTGGTATTGAAACCCAAATTTTTAAAATACGAATTTCTTTAAATGGCTATAACTCCTGAACGGAGCGTCCTAGAGGGTAGAAAGTAGGCGCATTTTACAGTTTTTGATGGCCAAATTATTCACCGCAAATTTCATATAATTCGATCAGTCGGTTCTAGAGAAATCAAATTTTGAATTACGAGTTTCTTTAAATGGCTATAACTCCTAAACGGAGCGTCCTAGAGGGTCGAAAGTAGGCGCATTTTATTGGTATTGAAACCCAAATTTTTAAAATACGAATTTCTTTAAATGACTATAACTCCTAAACGAAGCGTCCTAGAGGGTCGAAAGTAGGCGCATTTTATTGGTATTGAAACCAAAATTTTTAAAATACGAATTTCTTTAAATGGCTATAACTCCTAAACGGAGCGTCCTAGATGATCGAAAGTAGGCGAATTATAGTCATTGATGGCCAAATTATTCACCGCAAATTTCATATAATTCGATCAGTCGGTTCTAGAGTAATCAGATTTTGAATTACGAGTTTCTTTAAATGGCTATAACTCCTAAACGGAACGCCCTAGAGGGTCGAAAGTAGGCGCATTTTATAGTCATTGATGGCCAAATTATTCACCGCAAATTTCATATAATTAGACCAGTCGGTTCTAGAGTAATCAGATTTTGAATTACGAGTTTCTTTAAATGGCTATAACTCCTAAACGGAACGCCCTAGAGGGTCGAAAGTAGGCGCATTTTATAGTTTTTGATGGCCAAATTATTCACCGCAAATTTCATATAATTAGACCAGTCGGTTCTAGAGTAATCAGATTTTGAATTACGAGTTTCTTTAAATGGCTATAACTCCTAAACGGAGCGGTCTAGAGGGTCGAAAGTAGGCGCATTTTATTGGTATTGAAACCCAAATTTTTAATATACGAATTTCTTTAAATGGCTATAACTCCTGAACGGAGCGTCCTAGAGGGTAGAAAGTAGGCGCATTTTACAGTTTTTGATGGCCAAATTATTCAACGCAAATTTCATATAATTCGATCAGACGGTTCTAGAGAAATCAAATTTTGAATTACGAGTTTCTTTAAATGGCTATAACTCCTAAACGGAGCGTCCTAGAGGGTCGAAAGTAGGCGCATTTTATTGGTATTGAAACCCAAATTTTTAAAATACGAATTTCTTTAAATGACTATAGCTCCTAAACGAAGCGTCCTAGAGGGTCGAAAGTAGGCGCATATTATAGTCATTGATGGCCAAATTATTCACCGCAAATTTCATATAATTCGATCAGTCGGTTCTAGAGTAATCAGATTTTGAATTACGAGTTTCTTTAAATGGCTATAACTCCTAAACGAAGCGTCCTAGAGGGTCGAAAGTGGGCGCATTTTATTGGTATTGAAATCCAAATTTTTAAAATACGAATGGCTTAACTCCTAAAATTAGAGTCCTAGATGATCGAAAGTAGGCGCATATTATAGTCATTGATGGCCAAATTATTCACCGCAAATTTCATATAATTCGATCAGTCGGTTCTAGAGTAATCAGATTTTGAATTACGAGTTTCTTTAAATGGCTATAACTCCTAAACGGAGCGTCCTAGAGGGTCGAAAGTAAGCGCATTTTATTGTTTTTGATGCCCAAATTATTCACCGCAAATTTCATATAACTCGATCAGTCGGTTCTAGAGTAATCAGATTTTGAATTACGAATTTCTTTAAATGGCTATAACTCCTAAACGAAGCGTCCTAGAGGGTCGAAAGTGGGCGCATTTTATTGGTATTGAAATCCAAATTTTTAAAATACGAATGGCTTAACTCCTAAAATTAGAGTCCTAGATGATCGAAAGTAGGCGCATATTATAGTCATTGATGGCCAAATTATTCACCGCAAATTTCATATAATTCGATCAGTCGGTCTATAATAATCAGAATTGAATTAAGAATTACTTTAAATGGCTATAACTCCTAAACGGAGCGTCCTAGCGGGTCGAAAGTAGGCGCATTTTATAGTCATTGATGGCCAAATTATTCACCGCAAATTTCATATAATTCGATCAGTCGGTTCTAGAGTAATCAGATTTTGGATTACGAATTTCTTTAAATGACTATAACTCCTAAACGAAGCGTCCTAGAGGGTCGAAAGTATGCGCATTTTATTGGTATTGAAATCCAAATATTTAAAATACGAATGGCTATAACTCCTAAAGGTAGAGTCCTAGATGATCGAAAGTAGGCGCATATTATAGTTTTTGATGGCCAAATTATTCACCGCAAATTTCATATAATTCGATCAGTCGGTTCTAGAGTAATCAGATTTTGAATTACGAGCTTCTCTAAATGGCTATAACTCCTAAACGGAGCGTCGTAGAGGGTCGAATTACGAGTTTCTTTAAATGGCTATAACTCCTAAACGGAGCGTCCTAGAGGGTGGAAAGTAGGCGCATTTTATAGTCATTGATGGCCAAATTATTCACCGCAAATTTCATATAATTCGATCACTCGGTTCTAGAGTAATCAGATTTTGAATAACGAATTTCTTTAAATGGCTATAACTCCTAAACGGAGCATCCTAGAGGGTCGAAAGTAGGCGCATTTTATTGGTATTGAAACCCAAATTTTTAAAATACGAATTTCTTTAAATGGCTATATTTCCTGAACGGAGCGTCCTAGAGGGTAGAAAGTAGGCGCATTTTACAGTTTTTGATGGCCAAATTATTCAACGCAAATTTCATATAATTCGATCAGTCGGTTCTAGAGAAATCAAATTTTGAATTACGAGTTTCTTTAAATGGCTATAACTCCTAAACGGAGCGTCCTAGAGGGTCGAAAGTAGGCGCATTTTATTGGTATTGAAACCCAAATTTTTAAAATACGAATTTCTTTAAATGACTATAGCTCCTAAACGAAGCGTCCTAGAGGGTCGAAAGTAGGCGCATATTATAGTCATTGATGGCCAAATTATTCACCGCAAATTTCATATAATTCGATCAGTCGGTTCTAGAGTAATCAGATTTTGAATTACGAGTTTCTTTAAATGGCTATAACTCCTAAACGGAGCGTCCTAGAGGGTCGAAAGTAAGCGCATTTTATTGTTTTTTATGCCCAAATTATTCACCGCAAATTTCATATAACTCGATCAGTCGGTTCTAGAGTAATCAGATTTTGAATTACGAATTTCTTTAAATGGCTATAACTCCTAAACGAAGCGTCCTAGAGGGTCGAAAGTGGGCGCATTTTATTGGTATTGAAATCCAAATTTTTAAAATACGAATGGCTTAACTCCTAAAATTAGAGTCCTAGATGATCGAAAGTAGGCGCATATTATAGTCATTGATGGCCAAATTATTCACCGCAAATTTCATATAATTCGATCAGTCGGTCTATAGTAATCAGAATTGAATTAAGAATTACTTTAAATGGCTATAACTCCTAAACGGAGCGTCCTAGAGGGTCGAAAGTATGCGCATTTTATTGGTATTGAAATCCAAATATTTAAAATACGAATGGCTATAACTCCTAAAGGTAGAGTCCTAGATGATCGAAAGTAGGCGCATATTATAGTTTTTGATGGCCAAATTATTCACCGCAAATTTCATATAATTCGATCAGTCGGTTCTAGAGTAATCAGATTTTGAATTACGAGCTTCTCTAAATGGCTATAACTCCTAAACGGAGCGTCGTAGAGGGTCGAATTACGAGTTTCTTTAAATGGCTATAACTCCTAAACGGAGCGTCCTAGAGGGTGGAAAGTAGGCGCATTTTATAGTCATTGATGGCCAAATTATTCACCGCAAATTTCATATAATTCGATCACTCGGTTCTAGAGTTATCAGATTTTGAATAACGAATTTCTTTAAATGGCTATAACTCCTAAACGGAGCGTCCTAGAGGGTCGAAAGTAGGCGCATTTTATAGTTTTTGATGGCCAAATTATTCACAGCAAATTTCATATAATTCGATCAGTCGGTTCTAGAGTAATCAGATTTTGAATTACGAGTTTCTTTAAATGGCTATAACTCCTAAACGGAGCGTCCTAGAGGGTCGAAAGTAGGCGCATTTTATAGTCATTGATGTCCAAATTATTCACCGCAAATTTCATATAATTCGATCACTCGGTTCTAGAGTAATCAGATTTTGAATAACGAATTTCTTTAAATGGCTATAACTCCTAAACGAAGCGTCCTAGAGGGTCGAAAGTAGGCGCATTTTATTGGTATTGAAATCCAAATGTTTAAAATACGAATGGCTATAACTCCTAAACGGAGCGTCCTAGAGGGTCGAAAGTAGGCACATTTTATAGTCATTGATGGCTAAATTATTCACCGCAAATTTCATATAATTAGACCAGTCGGTTCTAGAGTAATCAGATTTTGAATTACGAGTTTCTTTAAATGGCTATAACTCCTAAACGGAGCGTCCTGGAGGGTCGAAAGTAGGCGCATTTTATTGGTATTGACACCAAAATTTTTAAAATACGAACTTCTTTAAATGGCTATAACTCCTAAACGGAGCGTCCTAGAGGGTCGAAAGTGGGCGCATTTTATTGGTATTGAAACCCAAATTTTTAAAATACGAATTTCTTTAAATGACTATAGCTCCTAAACGAAGCGTCCTAGAGGGTCGAAAGTAGGCGCATTTTATTGGTATTGAAATCCAAATTTTTAAAATACGAATGGCTATAACTCCTAAACGTAGAGTCCAAGATGATCGAAAGTAGGCGCATATTATAGTCATTGATGGCCAAATTATTCACCGCAAATTTCACATAATTCGATCACTTGGTTCTAGAGTAATCAGATTTTGAATTAAGAATTTCTTTAAATGGCTATAACTCCTAAACGGAGCGTCCTAGCGGGTCGAAAGTAGGCGCATTTTATAGTCATTGATGGCCAAATTATTCACCGCAAATTTCATATAATTCGATCAGTCGGTTCTAGAGTAATCAGATTTTGAATTACGAGTTTCTCTAAATGGCTATAACTCCTAAACGGAGCGTCGTAGAGGGTCGAAAGTAGGCGCATATTATAGTCATTGATGGCCAAATTATTCACCGCAAATTTCATATAATTCGATCAGTCGGTTCTAGAGTAATCAGATTTGGAATTACGAGTTTCTTTAAATGGCTATAACTGCTAAACGGAGCGTCCTAGAGGGTCGAAAGTAGGCGCATTTTATAGTCGTTGATGGCTAAATTATTCACCGCAAATTTCATATAATTAGACCAGTCGGTTCTAGAGTAATCAGATTTTGAATTACGAGTTTCTTTAAATGGCTATAACTCCTAAACGGAGCGTCCTAGAGGGTCGAAAGTAGGCGCATTTTATTGGTATTGAAACCCAAATTTTTAAAATACGAATTTCTTTAAATGGCTATAACTCCAAAACGGAGCGTCCTAGAGGGTCGAAAGTAGGCGCATTTTATAGTCATTGATGGCCAAATTATTCACCGCAAATTTCATATAATTCAATCACTCGGTTCTAGAGTAATCAGATTTTGAATTACGAATTTCTTTAAATGGCTATAACTCCTAAACGGAGCATCCTAGAGGGTCGAAAGTAAGCGCATTTTATTGGTATTGAAACCCAAATTTTTAAAATACGAATTTCTTTAAATGGCTATAGCTCCTAAACGAAGCGTCCTAGAGGGTCGAAAGTAGGCGCATATTATAGTCATTGATGGCCAAATTATTCACCGCAAATTTCATATAATTCCATCAGTCGGTTCTAGAGTAATCAGATTTTGAATTACGAGTTTCTTTAAATGGCTATAACTCCTAAACGAAGCGTCCTAGAGGGTCGAAAGTGGGCGCATTTTATTGGTATTGACATCCAAATTTTTAAAATACGAATGGCTTAACTCCTAAAATTAGAGTCCTAGATGATCGAAAGTAGGCGCATATTATAGTCATTGATGGCCAAATTATTCACCGCAAATTTCACATAATTCGATCACTCGGTTCTAGAGTAATCAGATTTTGAATTACGAATTTCTTTAAATGGCTATAACTCCTAAACGGAGCGTCCTAGAGAGTCGAAAGTAGGCGCATTTTATAGTCATTGATGGCCAAATTATTCACCGCAAATTTCATATAATTCGATCAGTCGGTTCTAGAGTAATCAGATTTTGGATTACGAATTTCTTTAAATGACTATAACTCCTAAACGAAGCGTCCTAGAGGGTCGAAAGTATGTGCATTTTATTGGTATTGAAATCCAAATATTTAAAATACGAATGGCTATAACTCCTAAAGGTAGAGTCCTAGATGATCGAAAGTAGGCGCATATTATAGTTTTTGATGGCCAAATTATTCACCGCAAATTTCATATAATTCGATCAGTCGGTTCTAGAGTAATCAGATTTTGAATTACGAGCTTCTCTAAATGGCTATAACTCCTAAACGGAGCGTCGTAGAGGGTCGAATTACGAGTTTCTTTAAATGGCTATAACTCCTAAACGGAGCGTTCTAGAGGGTGGAAAGTAGGCGCATTTTATAGTCATTGATGGCCAAATTATTCACCGCAAATTTCATATAATTCGATCACTCGGTTCTAGAGTAATCAGATTTTGAATTACGAATTTCTTTAAATGGCTATAACTCCTAAACGGAGCGTCCTAGAGAGTCGAAAGTAGGCGCATTTTATAGTCATTGATGGCCAAATTATTCACCGCAAATTTCATATAATTCGATCAGTCGGTCTATAGTAATCAGAATTGAATTAAGAATTACTTTAAATGGCTATAACTCCTAAACGGAGCGTCCTAGCGGGTCGAAAGTAGGCGCATTTTTTAGTCATTGATGGCCAAATTATTCACCGCAAATTTCATATAATTCGATCAGTCGGTCTATAGTAATCAGAATTGAATTAAGAATTTCTTTAAATGGCTATAACTCCTGAACGGAGCGTCCTAGAGGGTAGAAAGTAGGCGCATTTTACAGTTTTTGATGGCCAAATTATTCACCGCAAATTTCATATAATTAGACCAGTCGGTTCTAGAGTAATCAGATTTTGAATTACGAGTTTCTTTAAATGGCTATAACTCCTAAACGGAGCGTCCTAGAGGGTCGAAAGTAGGCGCATTTTATTGGTATTGAAACCCAAATTTTTAAAATACGAATTTCTTTAAATGGCTATAACTCCTGAACGGAGCGTCCTAGAGGGTAGAAAGTAGGCGCATTTTACAGTTTTTGATGGCCAAATTATTCACCGCAAATTTCATATAATTCGATCAGTCGGTTCTAGAGAAATCAAATTTTGAATTACGAGTTTCTTTAAATGGCTATAACTCCTAAACGGAGCGTCCTAGAGGGTCGAAAGTAGGCGCATTTTATTGGTATTGAAACCCAAATTTTTAAAATACGAATTTCTTTAAATGACTATAACTCCTAAACGATTTTTTATTGGTATTGAAACCAAAATTTTTAAAATACGAATTTCTTTAAATGCCTATAACTCCTAAACGGAGCGTCCTAGATGATCGAAAGTAGGCGCATATTATAGTCATTGATGGCCAAATTATTCACCGCAAATTTCATATAATTCGATCAGTCGGTTCTAGAGTAATCAGATTTTGAATTACGAGTTTCTTTAAATGGCTATAACTCCTAAACGGAACGCCCTAGAGGGTCGAAAGTAGGCGCATTTTATAGTCATTGATGGCCAAATTATTCACCGCAAATTTCATATAATTAGACCAGTCGGTTCTAGAGTAATCAGATTTTGAATTACGAGTTTCTTTAAATGGCTATAACTCCTAAACGGAACGCCCTAGAGGGTCGAAAGTAGGCGCATTTTATAGTTTTTGATGGCCAAATTATTCACCGCAAATTTCATATAATTAGACCAGTCGGTTCTAGAGTAATCAGATTTTGAATTACGAGTTTCTTTAAATGGCTATAACTCCTAAACGGAGCGGTCTAGAGGGTCGAAAGTAGGCGCATTTTATTGGTATTGAAACCCAAATTTTTAAAATACGAATTTCTTTAAATGGCTATAACTCCTGAACGGAGCGTCCTAGAGGGTAGAAAGTAGGCGCATTTTACAGTTTTTGATGGCCAAATTATTCAACGCAAATTTCATATAATTCGATCAGTCGGTTCTAGAGAAATCAAATTTTGAATTACGAGTTTCTTTAAATGGCTATAACTCCTAAACGGAGCGTCCTAGAGGGTCGAAAGTAGGCGCATTTTATTGGTATTGAAACCCAAATTTTTAAAATACGAATTTCTTTAAATGACTATAGCTCCTAAACGAAGCGTCCTAGAGGGTCGAAAGTAGGCGCATATTATAGTCATTGATGGCCAAATTATTCACCGCAAATTTCATATAATTCGATCAGTCGGTTCTAGAGTAATCAGATTTTGAATTACGAGTTTCTTTAAATGGCTATAACTCCTAAACGGAGCGTCCTAGAGGGTCGAAAGTAAGCGCATTTTATTGTTTTTGATGCCCAAATTATTCACCGCAAATTTCATATAACTCGATCAGTCGGTTCTAGAGTAATCAGATTTTGAATTACGAATTTCTTTAAATGGCTATAACTCCTAAACGAAGCGTCCTAGAGGGTCGAAAGTGGGCGCATTTTATTGGTATTGAAATCCAAATTTTTAAAATACGAATGGCTTAACTCCTAAAATTAGAGTCCTAGATGATCGAAAGTAGGCGCATATTATAGTCATTGATGGCCAAATTATTCACCGCAAATTTCATATAATTCGATCAGTCGGTCTATAGTAATCAGAATTGAATTAAGAATTACTTTAAATGGCTATAACTCCTAAACGGAGCGTCCTAGCGGGTCGAAAGTAGGCGCATTTTATAGTCATTGATGGCCAAATTATTCACCGCAAATTTCATATAATTCGATCAGTCGGTTCTAGAGTAATCAGATTTTGGATTACGAATTTCTTTAAATGACTATAACTCCTAAACGAAGCGTCCTAGAGGGTCGAAAGTATGCGCATTTTATTGGTATTGAAATCCAAATATTTAAAATACGAATGGCTATAACTCCTAAAGGTAGAGTCCTAGATGATCGAAAGTAGGCGCATATTATAGTTTTTGATGGCCAAATTATTCACCGCAAATTTCATATAATTCGATCAGTCGGTTCTAGAGTAATCAGATTTTGAATTACGAGCTTCTCTAAATGGCTATAACTCCTAAACGGAGCGTCGTAGAGGGTCGAATTACGAGTTTCTTTAAATGGCTATAACTCCTAAACGGAGCGTCCTAGAGGGTGGAAAGTAGGCGCATTTTATAGTCATTGATGGCCAAATTATTCACCGCAAATTTCATATAATTCGATCACTCGGTTCTAGAGTAATCAGATTTTGAATAACGAATTTCTTTAAATGGCTATAACTCCTAAACGGAGCGTCCTAGAGGGTCGAAAGTAGGCGCATTTTATAGTTTTTGATGGCCAAATTATTCACAGCAAATTTCATATAATTCGATCAGTCGGTTCTAGAGTAATCAGATTTTGAATTACGAGTTTCTTTAAATGGCTATAACTCCTAAACGGAGCGTCCTAGAGGGTCGAAAGTAGGCGCATTTTATAGTCATTGATGTCCAAATTATTCACCGCAAATTTCATATAATTCGATCACTCGGTTCTAGAGTAATCAGATTTTGAATAACGAATTTCTTTAAATGGCTATAACTCCTAAACGAAGCGTCCTAGAGGGTCGAAAGTAGGCGCATTTTATTGGTATTGAAATCCAAATGTTTAAAATACGAATGGCTATAACTCCTAAACGGAGCGTCCTAGAGGGTCGAAAGTAGGCACATTTTATAGTCATTGATGGCTAAATTATTCACCGCAAATTTCATATAATTAGACCAGTCGGTTCTAGAGTAATCAGATTTTGAATTACGAGTTTCTTTAAATGGCTATAACTCCTAAACGGAGCGTCCTGGAGGGTCGAAAGTAGGCGCATTTTATTGGTATTGACACCAAAATTTTTAAAATACGAACTTCTTTAAATGGCTATAACTCCTAAACGGAGCGTCCTAGAGGGTCGAAAGTGGGCGCATTTTATTGGTATTGAAACCCAAATTTTTAAAATACGAATTTCTTTAAATGACTATAGCTCCTAAACGAAGCGTCCTAGAGGGTCGAAAGTAGGCGCATTTTATTGGTATTGAAATCCAAATTTTTAAAATACGAATGGCTATAACTCCTAAACGTAGAGTCCAAGATGATCGAAAGTAGGCGCATATTATAGTCATTGATGGCCAAATTATTCACCGCAAATTTCACATAATTCGATCACTTGGTTCTAGAGTAATCAGATTTTGAATTAAGAATTTCTTTAAATGGCTATAACTCCTAAACGGAGCGTCCTAGCGGGTCGAAAGTAGGCGCATTTTATAGTCATTGATGGCCAAATTATTCACCGCAAATTTCATATAATTCGATCAGTCGGTTCTAGAGTAATCAGATTTTGAATTACGAGTTTCTCTAAATGGCTATAACTCCTAAACGGAGCGTCGTAGAGGGTCGAAAGTAGGCGCATATTATAGTCATTGATGGCCAAATTATTCACCGCAAATTTCATATAATTCGATCAGTCGGTTCTAGAGTAATCAGATTTGGAATTACGAGTTTCTTTAAATGGCTATAACTGCTAAACGGAGCGTCCTAGAGGGTCGAAAGTAGGCGCATTTTATAGTCGTTGATGGCTAAATTATTCACCGCAAATTTCATATAATTAGACCAGTCGGTTCTAGAGTAATCAGATTTTGAATTACGAGTTTCTTTAAATGGCTATAACTCCTAAACGGAGCGTCCTAGAGGGTCGAAAGTAGGCGCATTTTATTGGTATTGAAACCCAAATTTTTAAAATACGAATTTCTTTAAATGGCTATAACTCCAAAACGGAGCGTCCTAGAGGGTCGAAAGTAGGCGCATTTTATAGTCATTGATGGCCAAATTATTCACCGCAAATTTCATATAATTAGACCAGTCGGTTCTAGAGTAATCAGATTTTGAATTACGAGTTTCTTTAAATGGCTATAACTCCTAAACGGAGCGTCCTAGAGGGTCGAAAGTAGGTGCATTTTATAGTCATTGATGGCCAAATTATTCACCGCAAATTTCATATAATTCAATCACTCGGTTCTAGAGTAATCAGATTTTGAATTACGAATTTCTTTAAATGGCTATAACTCCTAAACGGAGCATCCTAGAGGGTCGAAAGTAAGCGCATTTTATTGGTATTGAAACCCAAATTTTTAAAATACGAATTTCTTTAAATGGCTATAACTCCTAAACGAAGCGTCCTAGAGGGTCGAAAGTGGGCGCATTTTATTAGTATTGAATTCCAAATGTTTAAAATACGAATGGCTATAACTCCTAAACGGAGCGTCCTAGAGGGTCGAAAGTAGGCGCATTTTATAGTTTTTGATGGCCAAATTATTCACCGCAAATTTCATATAATTTGACTAGTCGATTCTAGAGTAATCAGATTTTGAATTACGAGTTTCTTTAAATGGCTATAACTCCTAAACGGAGCGTCCTAGAGGGTCGAAAGTAGGCGTATTTTATTGGTATTGAAACCCAAATTTTTAAAATACGAATTTCTTTAAATGGCTATAACTCCTAAACGGAGCGTCCTTGCGGGTCGAATGTAGGCGCATTTTATAGTCATTGATGGCCAAATTATTCACCGCAAATTTCATATAATTAGACCAGTCGGTTCTAGAGTAATCAGATTTTGAATTACGAGTTTCTTTAAATGGCTATAACTCCTAAACGGAGCGTCCTAGAGGGTCGAAAGTAGGCGCATTTTATTGGTATTGAAACCCAAATTTTTAAAATACGAATTTCTTTAAATGGCTATAACTCCTAAACGAAGCGTCCTAGAGGGTCGAAAGTAGGCGCATTTTATTGGTATTGAAATCCAAATGTTTAAAATACGAATGGCTATAACTCCTAAACGGAGCGTCCTAGATGATCGAAAGTAGGCGCATATTATAGTCATTGATGGCTACGAATGGCTATAACTCCTAAACGTAGAGTCCTAGATGATCGAAAGTAGGCGCATATTATAGTCATTGATGGCCAAATTATTCACCGCAAATTTCATATAATTCGATCAGTCGGTTCTAGAGTAATCAGATTTTGAATTACGAGTTTCTTTAAATGGCTATAACTCCTAAACGGAGCGTCCTAGAGGGTCGAAAGTAGGCGCATTTTATTGGTATTGAAACCCAAATTTTTAAAATACGAATTTCTTTAAATGGCTATAACTCCTAAACGGAGCGTCCTAGATGATCGAAAGTAGGCGCATATTATAGTCATTGATGGCCAAATTATTCACCGCAAATTTCATATAATTCGATCAGTCGGTTCTAGAGTAATCAGATTTTGAATTACAAGTTTCTTTAAATGGCTATAACTCCTAAACGGAGCGTCCTAGAGGGCCGAAAGTAGGCGCATTTTATAGTCATTGATGGCCAAATTATTCACCCCAAATTTCATATAATTAGACCAGTCGGTTCTAGAGTAATCAGATTTTGAATTACGAGTTTCTTTAAATGGCTATAACTCCTAAACGGAGCGTCCTAGAGGGTCGAAAGTAGGCGCATTTTATTGGTATTGAAACCCAAATTTTTAAAATACGAATTTCTTTAAATGGCTATAACTCCTAAACGGAGCGTCCTTGCGGGTCGAAAGTAGGCGCATTTTATAGTTTTTGATGGCCAAATTATTCACCGCAAATTTCATATAATTTGACTAGTCGATTCTAGAGTAATCAGATTTTGAATTACGAGTTTCTTTAAATGGCTATAACTCCTAAACGGAGCGTCCTAGAGGGTCGAAAGTAGGCGCATTTTATTGGTATTGAAACCCAAATTTTTAAAATACGAGTTTCTTTAAATGGCTATAACTCCTAAACGGAGCGTCCTAGAGGTTCGAAAGTAGGCGCATTTTATTGGTATTGAAATCCAAATGTTTAAAATACGAATGGCTATAACTCCTAAACGGAGCGTCCTAGATGATCGAAAGTAGGCGCATATTATAGTCATTGATGGCTACGAATGGCTATAACTCCTAAACGTAGAGTCCTAGATGATCGAAAGTAGGCGCATATTATAGTCATTGATGGCCAAATTATTCACCGCAAATTTCATATAATTCGATCAGTCGGTTCTAGAGTAATCAGATTTTGAATTACGAGTTTCTTTAAATGGCTATAACTCCTAAACGGAGCGTCCTTGCGGGTCGAAAGTAGGCGCATTTTATAGTTTTTGATGGCCAAATTATTCACCGCAAATTTCATATAATTTGACCAGTCGGTTCTAGAGTAATCAGATTTTGAATTACGAATTTCTTTAAATGGCTATAACTCCTAAACGGAGCGTCCTAGAGGGTCGAAAGTAGGCGCATTTTATTGGTATTGAAACCCAAATTTTTAAAATACGAATTTCTTTAAATGGCTATAACTCCTAAACGGAGCGTCCTTGCGGGTCGAAAGTAGGCGCATTTTATAGTTTTTGATGGCCAAATTATTCACCGCAAATTTCATATAATTTGACCAGTCGGTTCTAGAGTAATCAGATTTTGAATTACGAGTTTCTTTAAATGGCTATAACTCCTAAACGGAGCGTCCTAGAGGTTCGAAAGTAGGCGCATATTATAGTCATTGATGGCCAAATTATTCACCGCAAATTTCATATAATTCGATCAGTCGGTTCTAGAGTAATCAGATTTTGAATTACGAGTTTCTTTAAATGACTATAACTCCTAAACGAAGCGTCCTAGAGAGTCAAAGGTAGGCGCATTTTATTGGTATTGAAACCAAAATTTTTAAAATACGAATTTCATTAAATGGCTATAACTCCTGAACGGAGCGTCCAAGATGATCGAAAGTAGGCGCATATTATAGTCATTGATGGCCAAATTATTCACCGCAAATTTCATATAATTCGATCAGTCGGTTCTAGAGTAATCATATTTTGAATTACGAGTTTCTTTAAATGGCTATAACTCCTAAACGGAGCGTCCTAGAGGGCCGAAAGTAGGCGCATTTTATAGTCATTGATGGCCAAATAATTCACCGCAAATTTCATATAATTAGACCAGTCGGTTCTAGAGTAATCAGATTTTGAATTACGAATTTCTTTAAATGGCTATAACTCCTAAACGAAGCGTCCTAGAGGGTCGAAAGTAGGCGCATTTTATTAGTATTGAAATCCAAATGTTTAAAATACGAATGGCTATAACTCCTAAACGGAGCGTCCTAGAGGGTCGAAAGTAGGCGCATTTTATAGTTTTTGATGGCCAAATTATTCACCACAAATTTCATATAATTTGACCAGTCGGTTCTAGAGTAATCAGATTTTGAATTACGAGTTTCTTTAAATGGCTATAACTCCTAAACGGAGCATACTAGAGGGTCGAAAGTAAGCGCATTTTATTGGTATTGAAACCCAAATTTTTAAAATACGAATTTCTTTAAATGGCTATAACTCCTAAACGAAGCGTCCTAGAGGGTCGAAAGTAGGCGCATTTTATTAGTATTGAAATCCAAATGTTTAAAATACGAATGGCTATAACTCCTAAACGGAGCGTCCTAGAGGGTCGAAAGTAGGCGCATTTTATAGTTTTTGATGGCCAAATTATTCGCCGCAAATTTCATATAATTAGACCAGTCGGTTCTAGAGTAATCAGATTTTGAATTACGAGTTTCTTTAAATGGCTATAACTCCTAAACGGAGCGTCCTAGAGGGTCGAAAGTAGGCGCATTTTATAGTCATTGATGGCCAAATTATTCACCGCAAATTTCATATAATTAGACCAGTCGGTTCTAGAGTAATCAGATTTTGAATTACGAGTTTCTTTAAATGGCTATAACTCCTAAACGGAGCGTCCTAGAGGGTCGAAAGTAGGCGCATTTTATAGTCATTGATGGCCAAATTATTCACCGCAAATTTCATATAATTCAATCACTCGGTTCTAGAGTAATCAGATTTTGAATTACGAATTTCTTTAAATGGCTATAACTCCTAAACGGAGCATCCTAGAGGGTCGAAAGTAAGCGCATTTTATTGGTATTGAAACCCAAATTTTTAAAATACGAATTTCTTTAAATGGCTATAACTCCTAAACGAAGCGTCCTAGAGGGTCGAAAGTAGGCGCATTTTATTAGTATTGAAATCCAAATGTTTAAAATACGAATGGCTATAACTCCTAAACGGAGCGTCCTAGAGGGTCGAAAGTAGGCGCATTTTATAGTTTTTGATGGCCAAATTATTCACCACAAATTTCATATAATTTGACCAGTCGGTTCTAGAGTAATCAGATTTTGAATTACGAGTTTCTTTAAATGGCTATAACTCCTAAACGGAGCGTCCTAGAGGGTCGAAAGTAGGCGCATTTTATTGGTATTGAAACCCAAATTTTTAAAATACGAATTTCTTTAAATGGCTATAACTCCTAAACGGAGCGTCCTTGCGGGTCGAAAGTAGGCGCATTTTATAGTCATTGATGGCCAAATTATTCACCGCAAATTTCATATAATTAGACCAGTCGGTTCTAGAGTAATCAGATTTTGAATTACGAGTTTCTTTAAATGGCTATAACTCCTAAACGGAGCGTCCTAGAGGGTCGAAAGTAGGCGCATTTTATTGGTATTGAAACACAAATTTTTAAAATACGAATTTCTTTAAATGGCTATAACTCCTGAACGGAGCGTCCTAGAGGGTCGAAAGTAGGCGCATTTTATAGTCTTTGATGGCCAAATTATTCACCGCAAATTTCATATAATTCGATCAGTCGGTTCTAGAGTAATCAGATTTTGAATTACGAGTTTCTTTAAATGGCTATAACTCCTAAACGGAGCGTCCTAGAGGGTCGAAAGTAAGCGCATTTTATTGGTATTGAAACCGAAATTTTTAAAATACGAATTTCTTTAAATGGCTATAACTCCTGAACGGAGCGTCCTAGAGGGTCGAAAGTAAGCGCATTTTATTGGTATTGAAACCAAAATTTTTAAAATACGAATTTCTTTAAATGGCTATAACTCCTAAACGGAGCGTCCTAGATGATCGAAAGTAGGCGCATATTATAGTCATTGCTGGCCAAATTATTCACCGCAAATTTCATATAATTCGATCAGTCGGTTCTAGAGTAATCAGATTTTGAATTACGAGTTTCGTTAAATGGCTATAACTCCTAAACGGAGCGTCCTAGAGGGTCGAAAGTAGGCGCATTTTATAGTCATTGATGGCCAAATTATTCACCGCAAATTTCATATAATTAGACCAGTCGGTTCTAGAGTAATCAAATTTTGAATTACGAGTTTCTTTAAATGGCTATAACTCCTAAACGGAGCGTCCTAGAGGGTCGAAAGTAGGCGCATTTTATTGGTATTGAAAACCAAATTTTTAAAATACGAATTTCTTTAAATGGCTATAACTCCTAAACGAAGCGTCCTAGAGGGTCGAAAGTAGGCGCATTTTATTGGTATTGAAATCCAAATTTTTAAAATACGAATGGCTATAACTCCTAAACGAAGAGTCCTAGATGATCGAAAGTAGGCGCATATTATAGTCATTGATGGCTACGAATGGCTATAACTCCTAAACGTAGAGTCCTAGATGATCGAAAGTAGGCGCATATTATAGTCATTGATGGCCAAATTATTCACCGCAAATTTCATATAATTCGATCAGTCGGTTCTAGAGTAATCAGATTTTGAATTACGAGTTTCTTTAAATGGCTATAACTCCTAAACGGAGCGTCCTAGAGGGTCGAAAGTAAGCACATTTTATTGTTTTTGATGCCCAAATTATTCACCGCAAATTTCATATAATTCGATCAGGCGGTTCTAGAGTAATCAGATTTTGAATTACGAATTTCTTTAAATGGCTATAACTCCCAAACGAAGCGTCCTAGAGGGTCGAAAGTAGGCGCATATTATAGGCATTGATGGCCAAATTATTCACCGCAAATTTCACATAATTCGATCACTCGGTTCTAGAGTAATCAGATTTTGAATTACGAATTCCTTTAAATTGCTATAACTCCTAAACGGAGCGTCCTAGAGAGTCGAAAGTAGGCGCATTTTATAGTCATTGATGGCCAAATTATTCACCGCAAATTTCATATAATTCGATCAGTCGGTTCTAGAGTAATCAGATTTTGAATTACGAATTCCTTTAAATGGCTATAACTCCTAAACGGAGCGTCCTAGCGGGTCGAAAGTAGGCGCATTTTATAGTCATTGATGGCCAAATTATTCACCGCAAATTTCATATAATTCGATCAGTCGGTTCTAGAGTAATCAGATTTTGAATTACGAATTTCTTTAAATGACTATAACTCCTAAACGGAGCGTCCTAGAGGGTCGAAAGTATGCGCATTTTATTGGTATTGAAATCCAAATATTTAAAATACGAATGGCTATAACTCCTAAAGGTAGAGTCCTAGATGATCGAAAGTAGGCGCATATTATAGTCATTGATGGCCAAATTATTCACCGCAAATTTCATATAATTCGATCAGTCGGTTCTAGAGTAATCAGATTTTGAATTACGAGTTTCTCTAAATGGCTATATCTCCTAAACGGAGCGTCGTAGAGGGTCGAAAGTAGGCGCATAATATAGTCATTGATGGCCAAATTATTCACCGCAAATTTCATATAATTCGATCAGTCGGTTCTAGAGTAATCAGATTTGGAATTACGAGTTTCTTTAAATGGCTATAACTCCTAAACGGAGTGCCCTAGAGGGTCGAAAGTAGGCGCATTTTATAGTCATTGATGGCCAAATTATTCACCGCAAATTTCATATAATTAGACCAGTCGGTTCTAGAGTAATCAGATTTTGAATTACGAGTTTCTTTAAATGGCTATAACTCCTAAACGGAGCGTCCTAGAGGGTCGAAAGTAGGCGCATTTTATTGGTATTGAAACCCAAATTTTTAAAATACGAATTTCTTTAAATGTCTATAACTCCTAAACGAAGCGTCCTAGAGGGTCGAAAGTAGGCGCATTTTATTGGTATTGAAATCCAAATTTTTAAAATACGAACAGCTATAACTCCTAAACGGAGCGTCCTAGAGGGTCGAAAGTAGGCTCATTTTATAGTCATTGATGGCTAAATTATTCACCGCAAATTTCATATAATTAGACCAGTCGGTTCTAGAGTAATCAGATTTTGAACTACGAGTTTCTTTAAATGGCTATAACTCCTAAACGGAGCGTCCTAGAGGGTCGAAGGTAGGCGCATTTTATTGGTATTGAAACCCAAATTTTTAAAATACGAATTTCTTTAAATGGATATAACTCCTAAACGGAGCGTCCTAGCGGGTCGAAAGTAGGCGCATTTTATAGTTTTTGATGGCCAAATTATTCACCGCAAATTTCATATAATTCGATCAGTCGGTTTTACAGTAATCAGATTTTGAATTACGAATTTCTTTAAATGGATATAACTCCTAAACGGAGCGTCCTAGAGGGTCGAAAGTAGGCGCATTTTATAGTCATTGATGGCCAAATTATTCACCGCAAATTTCATATAATTCGATCAGTCGGTTCTAGAGTAATCAGATTTTGAATTAAGAGTTACTCTAAATGGCTATAACTCCTAAACGGAGCGTCCTAGAGGGTCGAAAGTAGGCGCATTTTATAGTCATTGATGGCCAAATTATTCACCGCAAATTTCATATAATTCGATCAGTCGGTTCTAGAGTAATCAGATTTTGAATTACGAGTTTCTTTAAATGGCTATAACTCCTAAACGGAGCGTCCTAGAGGGTCGAAAGTAGGCGCATTTTATTGGTATTGAAACCCAAATTTTTAAAATACGAATTTCTTTAAATGGCTATAACTCCTAAACGGAGCGTATTGCGGGTCGAAAGTAGGCGCATTTTATAGTTTTTGATGGCCAAATTATTCACCGCAAATTTCATATAATTCGATCAGTCGGTTCTAGAGTAATCAGATTTTGAATTACGAGTTTCTTTAAATGGCTATAACTCCTAAACGGAGCATCCTAGAGGGTCAAAAGTAGGCGAATTTTATTGGTATTGAAACCCAAATTTTTAAAATACGAATTTCTTTAAATGGCTATAACTCCTAAACGAAGCGTCCTAGAGGGTCGAAAGTAGGCGCATTTTATAGTCATTGATGGCCAAATTATTCACCGCAAATTTCATATAATTAGACCAGTCGGTTCTAGAGTAATCAGATTTTGAATTACGAGTTTCTTTAAATGGCTATAACTACTAAACGGAGTGTCCTAGAGGGTCGAAAGTAGGCGCATTTTATTGGTATTGAAACCCAAATTTTTAAAATACGAATTTCTTTAAATGGCTATAACTCCTAAACGGAGCGTCCTAGAGGGTCGAAAGTAGGCGCATTTTATAGTCATTGATGGCCAAATTATTCACCGCAAATTTCATATAATTCGATCAGTCGGTTCTAGAGTAATCAGATTTTTAATTACGAATTCCTTTAAATGGCTATAACTCCTAAACGGAGCATCCTAGAGGGTCGAAAGTAGGCGCATTTTATTGGTATTGAAACCCAAATTTTTAAAATACGAATTTCTTTAAATGGCTATAACTCCTAAACGAAGCGTCCTAGAGGGTCGAAAGTAGGCGCATTTTATTGGTATTGAAACCCAAATTTTTAAAATACGAATTTCTTTAAATGGCTATAACTCCTAAACGGAGCGTCGTAGAGGGTCGAAAGTAGGCGCATATTATAGTCATTGATGGCCAAATTATTCACCGCAAATTTCATATAATTCGATCAGTCGGTTCTAGAGTATTCAGATTTGGAATTACGAGTTTCTTTAAATGGCTATAACTCCTAAACGGAGCGTCCTAGAGGGTCGAAAGTAGGCGCATTTTATAGTCATTGATGGCCAAATTATTTACCGCAAATTTCATATAATTTGACTAGTCGATTCTAGAGTAATCAGATTTTGAATTACGAGTTTCTTTAAATGGCTATAACTCCTAAACGGAACGCCCTAGAGGGTCGAAAGTAGGCGCATTTTATTGGTATTGAAACCCAAATTTTTAAAATACGAATTTCTTTAAAGTCGGTTTTGGAGTAATCAGAATTGAATTAAGAATTACTTTAAATGACTATAAATCCTAAACGTAGCGTCCTAGAGGGCCGAAAGTAGGCGCATTTTATTGTTTTTGATGGCCAAATTATTCACAGCAAATTTCATATAATTCGATCAGTCGGTTCTAGAGTAATCAGATTTTGAATTACGAGTTTCTTTAAATAGCTATAACTCTTAAACGGAGCGTCCTAGAGGGTCGAAAGTAGGCGCATTTTATAGTCATTGATGGCTAAATTATTCACCGCAAATTTCATATAATTCGATCAGTCGGTTCTAGAGTAATCAGATTTTGAATTACGAGTTTCTTTAAATGGCTATAACTCCTAAACGGAGCGTCCTAGAGGGTCGAAAGTAGGCGCATTTTATTGGTATTGAAACCCAAATTTTTAAAATACGAATTTCTTTAAATGGCTATAACTCCTAAACGGAGCGTCCTTGCGGGTCGAAAGTAGGCGCATTTTATAGTTTTTGATGGCCAAATTATTCACCGCAAATTTCATATAATTCGATCAGTCGGTTCTAGAGTAATCAGATTTTGAATTACGAGTTTCTTTAAATTGCTATAACTCCTAAACGGAGTGTCCTAGAGGGTCGAAAGTAGGCGCATTTTATTGGTATTTAAACCCAAATTTTTAAAATACGAATTTCTTTAAATGGCTATAACTCCTAAACGAAGCGTCCTAGAGGGTCGAAATTAGGCGCATTTTATTGGTATTGAAATCCAAATTTTTAAAATACGAATGGCTATAACTCCTAAACGGAGCGTCCTAGAGGGTCGAAAGTAGGCGCATTTTATAGTCATTGATGGCTAAATTATTCACCGCAAATTTCATATAATTAGACCAGTCGGTTTTAGAGTAATCAGATTTTGAATTACGTGTTTCTTTAAATGACTATAACTCCTAAACGAAGCGTCCTAGAGAGTCGAAAGTAGGCGCATTTTATTGGTATTGAAACCCAAATTTTTAAAATACGAATTTCTTTAAATGGCTATAACTCCTAAACGAAGCGTCCTAGAGGGTCGAAAGTAGGCGCATTTTATTGGTATTGAAATCCAAATTTTTAAAATACGAATGGCTATAACTCCTAAACGTAGAGTTCTAGATGATCGAAAGTAGGCGCATATTATAGTCATTGATGGCCAAATTATTCACCGCAAATTTCATATAATTCGATCAGTCGGTTCTAGAGTAATCAGATTTTGAATTACGAGTTTCTCTAAATGGCTATAACTCCTAAACGGAGCGTCTTAGAGGGTCGAAAGTAGGCGCATATTATAGTCATTGATGGCCAAATTATTCACCGCAAATTTCATATAATTCGATCAGTCGGTTCTAGAGTAATCAGATTTGGAATTACGAGTTTCTTTAAATGGCTATAACTCATAAACGGAGCGTCCTAGAGGGTCGAAAGTAGGCGCATTTTATAGTCATTGATGGCCAAATTATTCACCGCAAATTTCATATAATTAGACCAGTCGGTTCTAGAGTAATCAGGTTTTGAATTACGAGTTTCTTTAAATAGCTATAACTCCTAAACGGAGCGTCCTAGAGGGTCGAAAGTAGGCGCATTTTATTGGTATTGAAACCCAAATTTTTAAAATACGAATTTCTTTAAAGTCGGTTTTGGAGTAATCAGAATTGAATTAAGAATTTCTTTAAATGACTATAACTACTAAACGTAGCGTCCTAGAGGGTCGAAAGTAGGCGCATTTTATTGTTTTTGATGGCCAAATTATTCACCGCAAATTTCATATAATTCGATCAGTCGGTTCTAGAGTAATCAGATTTTGAATTACGAGTTTCTTTAAATGGCTATAACTCCTAAACGGAGCGTCCTAGAGGGTCGAAAGTAGGCGCATTTTATTAGTATTGAAACCCAAATTTTTAAAATACGAATTTCTTTAAAGTCGGTTTTGGAGTAATCAGAATTGAATTAAGAATTACTTTAAATGACTATAAATCCTAAACGTAGCGTCCTAGAGGGTCGAAAGTAGGCGCATTTTATTGTTTTTGATGGCCAAATTATTCACCGCAAATTTCATATAATTCGATCAGTCGGTTCTAGAGTAATCAGATTTTGAATTACGAGTTTCTTTAAATAGCTATAACTGTTAAACGGAGCGTCCTAGAGGGTCGAAAGTAGGCGCATTTTATAGTCATTGATGGCTAAATTATTCACCGCAAATTTCATATAATTCGATCAGTCGGTTCTAGAGTAATCAGATTTTGAATTACGAGTTTCTTTAAATGGCTATAACTCCTAAACGGAACGCCCTAGAGGGTCGAAAGTAGGCGCATTTTATTGGTATTGAAACCCAAATTTTTAAAATACGAATTTCTTTAAAGTCGGTTTTGGAGTAATCAGAATTGAATTAAGAATTACTTTAAATGACTATAAATCCTAAACGTGGCGTCCTAGAGGGTCGAAAGTAGGCGCATTTTATTGTTTTTGATGGCCAAATTATTCACCGCTAATTTCATATAATTCGATCAGTCGGTTCTAGAGTAATCAGATTTTGAATTACGAGTTTCTTTAAATAGCTATAACTCTTAAACGGAGCGTCCTAGAGGGTCGAAAGTAGGCGCATTTTATAGTCATTGATGGCTAAATTATTCACCGCAAATTTCATATAATTCGATCAGTCGGTTCTAGAGTAATCAGATTTTGAATTACGAATTTCTTTAAATGGCTATAACTCCTAAACGGAGCGTCCTAGAGGGTCGAAAGTAGGCGCATTTTATTGGTATTGAAACCCAAATTTTTAAAATACGAATTTCTTTAAATGGCTATAACTCCTAAACGGAGCGTCCTTGCGGGTCGAAAGTAGGCGCATTTTATAGTTTTTGATGGCCAAATTATTCACCGCAAATTTCATATAATTCGATCAGTCGGTTCTAGAGTAATCAGATTTTGAATTACGAGTTTCTTTAAATTGCTATAACTCCTAAACGGAGTGTCCTAGAGGGTCGAAAGTAGGCGCATTTTATTGGTATTGAAACCCAAATTTTTAAAATACGAATTTCTTTAAATGGCTATAACTCCTAAACGAAGCGTCCTAGAGGGTCGAAAGTAGGCGCATTTTATTGGTATTGAAATCCAAATTTTTAAAATACGAATGGCTATAACTCCTAAACGTAGAGTTCTAGATGATCGAAAGTAGGCGCATATTATAGTCATTGATGGCCAAATTATTCACCGCAAATTTCATATAATTCGATCAGTCGGTTCTAGAGTAATCAGATTTTGAATTACGAGTTTCTCTAAATGGCTATAACTCCTAAACGGAGCGTCTTAGAGGGTCGAAAGTAGGCGCATATTATAGTCATTGATGGCCAAATTATTCACCGCAAATTTCATATAATTCGATCAGTCGGTTCTAGAGTAATCAGATTTGGAATTACGAGTTTCTTTAAATGGCTATAACTCATAAACGGAGCGTCCTAGAGGGTCGAAAGTAGGCGCATTTTATAGTCATTGATGGCCAAATTATTCACCGCAAATTTCATATAATTAGACCAGTCGGTTCTAGAGTAATCAGGTTTTGAATTACGAGTTTCTTTAAATAGCTATAACTCCTAAACGGAGCGTCCTAGAGGGTCGAAAGTAGGCGCATTTTATTGGTATTGAAACCCAAATTTTTAAAATACGAATTTCTTTAAAGTCGGTTTTGGAGTAATCAGAATTGAATTAAGAATTTCTTTAAATGACTATAACTACTAAACGTAGCGTCCTAGAGGGTCGAAAGTAGGCGCATTTTATTGTTTTTGATGGCCAAATTATTCACCGCAAATTTCATATAATTCGATCAGTCGGTTCTAGAGTAATCAGATTTTGAATTACGAGTTTCTTTAAATGGCTATAACTCCTAAACGGAGCGTCCTAGAGGGTCGAAAGTAGGCGCATTTTATTAGTATTGAAACCCAAATTTTTAAAATACGAATTTCTTTAAAGTCGGTTTTGGAGTAATCAGAATTGAATTAAGAATTACTTTAAATGACTATAAATCCTAAACGTAGCGTCCTAGAGGGTCGAAAGTAGGCGCATTTTATAGTCATTGATGGCCAAATTATTCACCGCAAATTTCATATAATTCGATCACTCGGTTCTAGAGTAATCAGATTTTGAATTACGAATTTCTTTAAATGGCTATAACTCCTAAACGGAGCGTCCTAGAGAGTCGAAAGTAGGCGCATTTTATAGTCATTGATGGCCAAATTATTCACCGCAAATTTCATATAATTCGATCAGTCGGTCTATAGTAATCAGAATTGAATTAAGAATTACTTTAAATGGCTATAACTCCTAAACGGAGCGTCCTAGCGGGTCGAAAGTAGGCGCATTTTTTAGTCATTGATGGCCAAATTATTCACCGCAAATTTCATATAATTCGATCAGTCGGTCTATAGTAATCAGAATTGAATTAAGAATTTCTTTAAATGGCTATAACTCCTGAACGGAGCGTCCTAGAGGGTAGAAAGTAGGCGCATTTTACAGTTTTTGATGGCCAAATTATTCACCGCAAATTTCATATAATTAGACCAGTCGGTTCTAGAGTAATCAGATTTTGAATTACGAGTTTCTTTAAATGGCTATAACTCCTAAACGGAGCGTCCTAGAGGGTCGAAAGTAGGCGCATTTTATTGGTATTGAAACCCAAATTTTTAAAATACGAATTTCTTTAAATGGCTATAACTCCTGAACGGAGCGTCCTAGAGGGTAGAAAGTAGGCGCATTTTACAGTTTTTGATGGCCAAATTATTCACCGCAAATTTCATATAATTCGATCAGTCGGTTCTAGAGAAATCAAATTTTGAATTACGAGTTTCTTTAAATGGCTATAACTCCTAAACGGAGCGTCCTAGAGGGTCGAAAGTAGGCGCATTTTATTGGTATTGAAACCCAAATTTTTAAAATACGAATTTCTTTAAATGACTATAACTCCTAAACGATTTTTTATTGGTATTGAAACCAAAATTTTTAAAATACGAATTTCTTTAAATGCCTATAACTCCTAAACGGAGCGTCCTAGATGATCGAAAGTAGGCGCATATTATAGTCATTGATGGCCAAATTATTCACCGCAAATTTCATATAATTCGATCAGTCGGTTCTAGAGTAATCAGATTTTGAATTACGAGTTTCTTTAAATGGCTATAACTCCTAAACGGAACGCCCTAGAGGGTCGAAAGTAGGCGCATTTTATAGTCATTGATGGCCAAATTATTCACCGCAAATTTCATATAATTAGACCAGTCGGTTCTAGAGTAATCAGATTTTGAATTACGAGTTTCTTTAAATGGCTATAACTCCTAAACGGAACGCCCTAGAGGGTCGAAAGTAGGCGCATTTTATAGTTTTTGATGGCCAAATTATTCACCGCAAATTTCATATAATTAGACCAGTCGGTTCTAGAGTAATCAGATTTTGAATTACGAGTTTCTTTAAATGGCTATAACTCCTAAACGGAGCGGTCTAGAGGGTCGAAAGTAGGCGCATTTTATTGGTATTGAAACCCAAATTTTTAAAATACGAATTTCTTTAAATGGCTATAACTCCTGAACGGAGCGTCCTAGAGGGTAGAAAGTAGGCGCATTTTACAGTTTTTGATGGCCAAATTATTCAACGCAAATTTCATATAATTCGATCAGTCGGTTCTAGAGAAATCAAATTTTGAATTACGAGTTTCTTTAAATGGCTATAACTCCTAAACGGAGCGTCCTAGAGGGTCGAAAGTAGGCGCATTTTATTGGTATTGAAACCCAAATTTTTAAAATACGAATTTCTTTAAATGACTATAGCTCCTAAACGAAGCGTCCTAGAGGGTCGAAAGTAGGCGCATATTATAGTCATTGATGGCCAAATTATTCACCGCAAATTTCATATAATTCGATCAGTCGGTTCTAGAGTAATCAGATTTTGAATTACGAGTTTCTTTAAATGGCTATAACTCCTAAACGGAGCGTCCTAGAGGGTCGAAAGTAAGCGCATTTTATTGTTTTTGATGCCCAAATTATTCACCGCAAATTTCATATAACTCGATCAGTCGGTTCTAGAGTAATCAGATTTTGAATTACGAATTTCTTTAAATGGCTATAACTCCTAAACGAAGCGTCCTAGAGGGTCGAAAGTGGGCGCATTTTATTGGTATTGAAATCCAAATTTTTAAAATACGAATGGCTTAACTCCTAAAATTAGAGTCCTAGATGATCGAAAGTAGGCGCATATTATAGTCATTGATGGCCAAATTATTCACCGCAAATTTCATATAATTCGATCAGTCGGTCTATAGTAATCAGAATTGAATTAAGAATTACTTTAAATGGCTATAACTCCTAAACGGAGCGTCCTAGCGGGTCGAAAGTAGGCGCATTTTATAGTCATTGATGGCCAAATTATTCACCGCAAATTTCATATAATTCGATCAGTCGGTTCTAGAGTAATCAGATTTTGGATTACGAATTTCTTTAAATGACTATAACTCCTAAACGAAGCGTCCTAGAGGGTCGAAAGTATGCGCATTTTATTGGTATTGAAATCCAAATATTTAAAATACGAATGGCTATAACTCCTAAAGGTAGAGTCCTAGATGATCGAAAGTAGGCGCATATTATAGTTTTTGATGGCCAAATTATTCACCGCAAATTTCATATAATTCGATCAGTCGGTTCTAGAGTAATCAGATTTTGAATTACGAGCTTCTCTAAATGGCTATAACTCCTAAACGGAGCGTCGTAGAGGGTCGAATTACGAGTTTCTTTAAATGGCTATAACTCCTAAACGGAGCGTCCTAGAGGGTGGAAAGTAGGCGCATTTTATAGTCATTGATGGCCAAATTATTCACCGCAAATTTCATATAATTCGATCACTCGGTTCTAGAGTAATCAGATTTTGAATAACGAATTTCTTTAAATGGCTATAACTCCTAAACGGAGCGTCCTAGAGGGTCGAAAGTAGGCGCATTTTATAGTTTTTGATGGCCAAATTATTCACAGCAAATTTCATATAATTCGATCAGTCGGTTCTAGAGTAATCAGATTTTGAATTACGAGTTTCTTTAAATGGCTATAACTCCTAAACGGAGCGTCCTAGAGGGTCGAAAGTAGGCGCATTTTATAGTCATTGATGTCCAAATTATTCACCGCAAATTTCATATAATTCGATCACTCGGTTCTAGAGTAATCAGATTTTGAATAACGAATTTCTTTAAATGGCTATAACTCCTAAACGAAGCGTCCTAGAGGGTCGAAAGTAGGCGCATTTTATTGGTATTGAAATCCAAATGTTTAAAATACGAATGGCTATAACTCCTAAACGGAGCGTCCTAGAGGGTCGAAAGTAGGCACATTTTATAGTCATTGATGGCTAAATTATTCACCGCAAATTTCATATAATTAGACCAGTCGGTTCTAGAGTAATCAGATTTTGAATTACGAGTTTCTTTAAATGGCTATAACTCCTAAACGGAGCGTCCTGGAGGGTCGAAAGTAGGCGCATTTTATTGGTATTGACACCAAAATTTTTAAAATACGAACTTCTTTAAATGGCTATAACTCCTAAACGGAGCGTCCTAGAGGGTCGAAAGTGGGCGCATTTTATTGGTATTGAAACCCAAATTTTTAAAATACGAATTTCTTTAAATGACTATAGCTCCTAAACGAAGCGTCCTAGAGGGTCGAAAGTAGGCGCATTTTATTGGTATTGAAATCCAAATTTTTAAAATACGAATGGCTATAACTCCTAAACGTAGAGTCCAAGATGATCGAAAGTAGGCGCATATTATAGTCATTGATGGCCAAATTATTCACCGCAAATTTCACATAATTCGATCACTTGGTTCTAGAGTAATCAGATTTTGAATTAAGAATTTCTTTAAATGGCTATAACTCCTAAACGGAGCGTCCTAGCGGGTCGAAAGTAGGCGCATTTTATAGTCATTGATGGCCAAATTATTCACCGCAAATTTCATATAATTCGATCAGTCGGTTCTAGAGTAATCAGATTTTGAATTACGAGTTTCTCTAAATGGCTATAACTCCTAAACGGAGCGTCGTAGAGGGTCGAAAGTAGGCGCATATTATAGTCATTGATGGCCAAATTATTCACCGCAAATTTCATATAATTCGATCAGTCGGTTCTAGAGTAATCAGATTTGGAATTACGAGTTTCTTTAAATGGCTATAACTGCTAAACGGAGCGTCCTAGAGGGTCGAAAGTAGGCGCATTTTATAGTCGTTGATGGCTAAATTATTCACCGCAAATTTCATATAATTAGACCAGTCGGTTCTAGAGTAATCAGATTTTGAATTACGAGTTTCTTTAAATGGCTATAACTCCTAAACGGAGCGTCCTAGAGGGTCGAAAGTAGGCGCATTTTATTGGTATTGAAACCCAAATTTTTAAAATACGAATTTCTTTAAATGGCTATAACTCCAAAACGGAGCGTCCTAGAGGGTCGAAAGTAGGCGCATTTTATAGTCATTGATGGCCAAATTATTCACCGCAAATTTCATATAATTAGACCAGTCGGTTCTAGAGTAATCAGATTTTGAATTACGAGTTTCTTTAAATGGCTATAACTCCTAAACGGAGCGTCCTAGAGGGTCGAAAGTAGGTGCATTTTATAGTCATTGATGGCCAAATTATTCACCGCAAATTTCATATAATTCAATCACTCGGTTCTAGAGTAATCAGATTTTGAATTACGAATTTCTTTAAATGGCTATAACTCCTAAACGGAGCATCCTAGAGGGTCGAAAGTAAGCGCATTTTATTGGTATTGAAACCCAAATTTTTAAAATACGAATTTCTTTAAATGGCTATAACTCCTAAACGAAGCGTCCTAGAGGGTCGAAAGTGGGCGCATTTTATTAGTATTGAATTCCAAATGTTTAAAATACGAATGGCTATAACTCCTAAACGGAGCGTCCTAGAGGGTCGAAAGTAGGCGCATTTTATAGTTTTTGATGGCCAAATTATTCACCGCAAATTTCATATAATTTGACTAGTCGATTCTAGAGTAATCAGATTTTGAATTACGAGTTTCTTTAAATGGCTATAACTCCTAAACGGAGCGTCCTAGAGGGTCGAAAGTAGGCGTATTTTATTGGTATTGAAACCCAAATTTTTAAAATACGAATTTCTTTAAATGGCTATAACTCCTAAACGGAGCGTCCTTGCGGGTCGAATGTAGGCGCATTTTATAGTCATTGATGGCCAAATTATTCACCGCAAATTTCATATAATTAGACCAGTCGGTTCTAGAGTAATCAGATTTTGAATTACGAGTTTCTTTAAATGGCTATAACTCCTAAACGGAGCGTCCTAGAGGGTCGAAAGTAGGCGCATTTTATTGGTATTGAAACCCAAATTTTTAAAATACGAATTTCTTTAAATGGCTATAACTCCTAAACGAAGCGTCCTAGAGGGTCGAAAGTAGGCGCATTTTATTGGTATTGAAATCCAAATGTTTAAAATACGAATGGCTATAACTCCTAAACGGAGCGTCCTAGATGATCGAAAGTAGGCGCATATTATAGTCATTGATGGCTACGAATGGCTATAACTCCTAAACGTAGAGTCCTAGATGATCGAAAGTAGGCGCATATTATAGTCATTGATGGCCAAATTATTCACCGCAAATTTCATATAATTCGATCAGTCGGTTCTAGAGTAATCAGATTTTGAATTACGAGTTTCTTTAAATGGCTATAACTCCTAAACGGAGCGTCCTAGAGGGTCGAAAGTAGGCGCATTTTATTGGTATTGAAACCCAAATTTTTAAAATACGAATTTCTTTAAATGGCTATAACTCCTAAACGGAGCGTCCTAGATGATCGAAAGTAGGCGCATATTATAGTCATTGATGGCCAAATTATTCACCGCAAATTTCATATAATTCGATCAGTCGGTTCTAGAGTAATCAGATTTTGAATTACAAGTTTCTTTAAATGGCTATAACTCCTAAACGGAGCGTCCTAGAGGGCCGAAAGTAGGCGCATTTTATAGTCATTGATGGCCAAATTATTCACCCCAAATTTCATATAATTAGACCAGTCGGTTCTAGAGTAATCAGATTTTGAATTACGAGTTTCTTTAAATGGCTATAACTCCTAAACGGAGCGTCCTAGAGGGTCGAAAGTAGGCGCATTTTATTGGTATTGAAACCCAAATTTTTAAAATACGAATTTCTTTAAATGGCTATAACTCCTAAACGGAGCGTCCTTGCGGGTCGAAAGTAGGCGCATTTTATAGTTTTTGATGGCCAAATTATTCACCGCAAATTTCATATAATTTGACTAGTCGATTCTAGAGTAATCAGATTTTGAATTACGAGTTTCTTTAAATGGCTATAACTCCTAAACGGAGCGTCCTAGAGGGTCGAAAGTAGGCGCATTTTATTGGTATTGAAACCCAAATTTTTAAAATACGAGTTTCTTTAAATGGCTATAACTCCTAAACGGAGCGTCCTAGAGGTTCGAAAGTAGGCGCATTTTATTGGTATTGAAATCCAAATGTTTAAAATACGAATGGCTATAACTCCTAAACGGAGCGTCCTAGATGATCGAAAGTAGGCGCATATTATAGTCATTGATGGCTACGAATGGCTATAACTCCTAAACGTAGAGTCCTAGATGATCGAAAGTAGGCGCATATTATAGTCATTGATGGCCAAATTATTCACCGCAAATTTCATATTATTCGATCAGTCGGTTCTAGAGTAATCAGATTTTGAATTACGAGTTTCTTTAAATGGCTATAACTCCTAAACGGAGCGTCCTTGCGGGTCGAAAGTAGGCGCATTTTATAGTTTTTGATGGCCAAATTATTCACCGCAAATTTCATATAATTTGACCAGTCGGTTCTAGAGTAATCAGATTTTGAATTACGAATTTCTTTAAATGGCTATAACTCCTAAACGGAGCGTCCTAGAGGGTCGAAAGTAGGCGCATTTTATTGGTATTGAAACCCAAATTTTTAAAATACGAATTTCTTTAAATGGCTATAACTCCTAAACGGAGCGTCCTTGCGGGTCGAAAGTAGGCGCATTTTATAGTTTTTGATGGCCAAATTATTCACCGCAAATTTCATATAATTTGACCAGTCGGTTCTAGAGTAATCAGATTTTGAATTACGAGTTTCTTTAAATGGCTATAACTCCTAAACGGAGCGTCCTAGAGGTTCGAAAGTAGGCGCATATTATAGTCATTGATGGCCAAATTATTCACCGCAAATTTCATATAATTCGATCAGTCGGTTCTAGAGTAATCAGATTTTGAATTACGAGTTTCTTTAAATGACTATAACTCCTAAACGAAGCGTCCTAGAGAGTCAAAGGTAGGCGCATTTTATTGGTATTGAAACCAAAATTTTTAAAATACGAATTTCATTAAATGGCTATAACTCCTGAACGGAGCGTCCAAGATGATCGAAAGTAGGCGCATATTATAGTCATTGATGGCCAAATTATTCACCGCAAATTTCATATAATTCGATCAGTCGGTTCTAGAGTAATCATATTTTGAATTACGAGTTTCTTTAAATGGCTATAACTCCTAAACGGAGCGTCCTAGAGGGCCGAAAGTAGGCGCATTTTATAGTCATTGATGGCCAAATAATTCACCGCAAATTTCATATAATTAGACCAGTCGGTTCTAGAGTAATCAGATTTTGAATTACGAATTTCTTTAAATGGCTATAACTCCTAAACGAAGCGTCCTAGAGGGTCGAAAGTAGGCGCATTTTATTAGTATTGAAATCCAAATGTTTAAAATACGAATGGCTATAACTCCTAAACGGAGCGTCCTAGAGGGTCGAAAGTAGGCGCATTTTATAGTTTTTGATGGCCAAATTATTCACCACAAATTTCATATAATTTGACCAGTCGGTTCTAGAGTAATCAGATTTTGAATTACGAGTTTCTTTAAATGGCTATAACTCCTAAACGGAGCGTCCTAGAGGGTCGAAAGTAGGCGCATTTTATTGGTATTGAAACCCAAATTTTTAAAATACGAATTTCTTTAAATGGCTATAACTCCTAAACGGAGCGTCCTTGCGGGTCGAAAGTAGGCGCATTTTATAGTCATTGATGGCCAAATTATTCACCGCAAATTTCATATAATTAGACCAGTCGGTTCTAGAGTAATCAGATTTTGAATTACGAGTTTCTTTAAATGGCTATAACTCCTAAACGGAGCGTCCTAGAGGGTCGAAAGTAGGCGCATTTTATTGGTATTGAAACACAAATTTTTAAAATACGAATTTCTTTAAATGGCTATAACTCCTGAACGGAGCGTCCTAGAGGGTCGAAAGTAGGCGCATTTTATAGTCTTTGATGGCCAAATTATTCACCGCAAATTTCATATAATTCGATCAGTCGGTTCTAGAGTAATCAGATTTTGAATTACGAGTTTCTTTAAATGGCTATAACTCCTAAACGGAGCGTCCTAGAGGGTCGAAAGTAAGCGCATTTTATTGGTATTGAAACCGAAATTTTTAAAATACGAATTTCTTTAAATGGCTATAACTCCTGAACGGAGCGTCCTAGAGGGTCGAAAGTAGGCGCATATTATAGTCATTGATGTCCAAATTATTCACCGCAAATTTCATATAATTCGATCAGTCGGTTCTAGAGTAATCTGATTTTGAATTACGAGTTTCTTTAAATGACTATAACTCCTAAACGAAGCGTCCTAGAGAGTCGAAAGTAGGCGCATTTTATTGGTATTGAAACCAAAATTTTTAAAATACGAATTTCTTTAAATGGCTATAACTCCTAAACGGAGCGTCCTAGATGATCGAAAGTAGGCGCATATTATAGTCATTGCTGGCCAAATTATTCACCGCAAATTTCATATAATTCGATCAGTCGGTTCTAGAGTAATCAGATTTTGAATTACGAGTTTCGTTAAATGGCTATAACTCCTAAACGGAGCGTCCTAGAGGGTCGAAAGTAGGCGCATTTTATAGTCATTGATGGCCAAATTATTCACCGCAAATTTCATATAATTAGACCAGTCGGTTCTAGAGTAATCAAATTTTGAATTACGAGTTTCTTTAAATGGCTATAACTCCTAAACGGAGCGTCCTAGAGGGTCGAAAGTAGGCGCATTTTATTGGTATTGAAACCCAAATTTTTAAAATACGAATTTCTTTAAATGGCTATAACTCCTAAACGAAGCGTCCTAGAGGGTCGAAAGTAGGCGCATTTTATTGGTATTGAAATCCAAATTTTTAAAATACGAATGGCTATAACTCCTAAACGAAGAGTCCTAGATGATCGAAAGTAGGCGCATATTATAGTCATTGATGGCTACGAATGGCTATAACTCCTAAACGTAGAGTCCTAGATGATCGAAAGTAGGCGCATATTATAGTCATTGATGGCCAAATTATTCACCGCAAATTTCATATAATTCGATCAGTCGGTTCTAGAGTAATCAGATTTTGAATTACGAGTTTCTTTAAATGGCTATAACTCCTAAACGGAGCGTCCTAGAGGGTCGAAAGTAAGCACATTTTATTGTTTTTGATGCCCAAATTATTCACCGCAAATTTCATATAATTCGATCAGGCGGTTCTAGAGTAATCAGATTTTGAATTACGAATTTCTTTAAATGGCTATAACTCCCAAACGAAGCGTCCTAGAGGGTCGAAAGTAGGCGCATATTATAGGCATTGATGGCCAAATTATTCACCGCAAATTTCACATAATTCGATCACTCGGTTCTAGAGTAATCAGATTTTGAATTACGAATTCCTTTAAATTGCTATAACTCCTAAACGGAGCGTCCTAGAGAGTCGAAAGTAGGCGCATTTTATAGTCATTGATGGCCAAATTATTCACCGCAAATTTCATATAATTCGATCAGTCGGTTCTAGAGTAATCAGATTTTGAATTACGAATTCCTTTAAATGGCTATAACTCCTAAACGGAGCGTCCTAGCGGGTCGAAAGTAGGCGCATTTTATAGTCATTGATGGCCAAATTATTCACCGCAAATTTCATATAATTCGATCAGTCGGTTCTAGAGTAATCAGATTTTGAATTACGAATTTCTTTAAATGACTATAACTCCTAAACGGAGCGTCCTAGAGGGTCGAAAGTATGCGCATTTTATTGGTATTGAAATCCAAATATTTAAAATACGAATGGCTATAACTCCTAAAGGTAGAGTCCTAGATGATCGAAAGTAGGCGCATATTATAGTCATTGATGGCCAAATTATTCACCGCAAATTTCATATAATTCGATCAGTCGGTTCTAGAGTAATCAGATTTTGAATTACGAGTTTCTCTAAATGGCTATATCTCCTAAACGGAGCGTCGTAGAGGGTCGAAAGTAGGCGCATAATATAGTCATTGATGGCCAAATTATTCACCGCAAATTTCATATAATTCGATCAGTCGGTTCTAGAGTAATCAGATTTGGAATTACGAGTTTCTTTAAATGGCTATAACTCCTAAACGGAGTGCCCTAGAGGGTCGAAAGTAGGCGCATTTTATAGTCATTGATGGCCAAATTATTCACCGCAAATTTCATATAATTAGACCAGTCGGTTCTAGAGTAATCAGATTTTGAATTACGAGTTTCTTTAAATGGCTATAACTCCTAAACGGAGCGTCCTAGAGGGTCGAAAGTAGGCGCATTTTATTGGTATTGAAACCCAAATTTTTAAAATACGAATTTCTTTAAATGTCTATAACTCCTAAACGAAGCGTCCTAGAGGGTCGAAAGTAGGCGCATTTTATTGGTATTGAAATCCAAATTTTTAAAATACGAACAGCTATAACTCCTAAACGGAGCGTCCTAGAGGGTCGAAAGTAGGCTCATTTTATAGTCATTGATGGCTAAATTATTCACCGCAAATTTCATATAATTAGACCAGTCGGTTCTAGAGTAATCAGATTTTGAACTACGAGTTTCTTTAAATGGCTATAACTCCTAAACGGAGCGTCCTAGAGGGTCGAAGGTAGGCGCATTTTATTGGTATTGAAACCCAAATTTTTAAAATACGAATTTCTTTAAATGGATATAACTCCTAAACGGAGCGTCCTAGCGGGTCGAAAGTAGGCGCATTTTATAGTTTTTGATGGCCAAATTATTCACCGCAAATTTCATATAATTCGATCAGTCGGTTTTACAGTAATCAGATTTTGAATTACGAATTTCTTTAAATGGATATAACTCCTAAACGGAGCGTCCTAGAGGGTCGAAAGTAGGCGCATTTTATAGTCATTGATGGCCAAATTATTCACCGCAAATTTCATATAATTCGATCAGTCGGTTCTAGAGTAATCAGATTTTGAATTAAGAGTTACTCTAAATGGCTATAACTCCTAAACGGAGCGTCCTAGAGGGTCGAAAGTAGGCGCATTTTATAGTCATTGATGGCCAAATTATTCACCGCAAATTTCATATAATTCGATCAGTCGGTTCTAGAGTAATCAGATTTTGAATTACGAGTTTCTTTAAATGGCTATAACTCCTAAACGGAGCGTCCTAGAGGGTCGAAAGTAGGCGCATTTTATTGGTATTGAAACCCAAATTTTTAAAATACGAATTTCTTTAAATGGCTATAACTCCTAAACGGAGCGTATTGCGGGTCGAAAGTAGGCGCATTTTATAGTTTTTGATGGCCAAATTATTCACCGCAAATTTCATATAATTCGATCAGTCGGTTCTAGAGTAATCAGATTTTGAATTACGAGTTTCTTTAAATGGCTATAACTCCTAAACGGAGCATCCTAGAGGGTCAAAAGTAGGCGAATTTTATTGGTATTGAAACCCAAATTTTTAAAATACGAATTTCTTTAAATGGCTATAACTCCTAAACGAAGCGTCCTAGAGGGTCGAAAGTAGGCGCATTTTATAGTCATTGATGGCCAAATTATTCACCGCAAATTTCATATAATTAGACCAGTCGGTTCTAGAGTAATCAGATTTTGAATTACGAGTTTCTTTAAATGGCTATAACTACTAAACGGAGTGTCCTAGAGGGTCGAAAGTAGGCGCATTTTATTGGTATTGAAACCCAAATTTTTAAAATACGAATTTCTTTAAATGGCTATAACTCCTAAACGGAGCGTCCTAGAGGGTCGAAAGTAGGCGCATTTTATAGTCATTGATGGCCAAATTATTCACCGCAAATTTCATATAATTCGATCAGTCGGTTCTAGAGTAATCAGATTTTTAATTACGAATTCCTTTAAATGGCTATAACTCCTAAACGGAGCATCCTAGAGGGTCGAAAGTAGGCGCATTTTATTGGTATTGAAACCCAAATTTTTAAAATACGAATTTCTTTAAATGGCTATAACTCCTAAACGAAGCGTCCTAGAGGGTCGAAAGTAGGCGCATTTTATTGGTATTGAAACCCAAATTTTTAAAATACGAATGGCTATAACTCCTAAACGTAGAGTCCTAGCGGGTCGAAAGTAGGCGCATATTATAGTCATTGATGGCCAAATTATTCACCGCAAATTTCATATAATTCGATCAGTCGGTTCTAGAGTATTCAGATTTGGAATTACGAGTTTCTTTAAATGGCTATAACTCCTAAACGGAGCGTCCTAGAGGGTCGAAAGTAGGCGCATTTTATAGTCATTGATGGCCAAATTATTTACCGCAAATTTCATATAATTAGACCAGTCGGTTCTAGAGTAATCAGATTTTGAATTACGAGTTTCTTTAAATGGCTATAACTCCTAAACGGAACGCCCTAGAGGGTCGAAAGTAGGCGCATTTTATTGGTATTGAAACCCAAATTTTTAAAATACGAATTTCTTTAAAGTCGGTTTTGGAGTAATCAGAATTGAATTAAGAATTACTTTAAATGACTATAAATCCTAAACGTAGCGTCCTAGAGGGCCGAAAGTAGGCGCATTTTATTGTTTTTGATGGCCAAATTATTCACAGCAAATTTCATATAATTCGATCAGTCGGTTCTAGAGTAATCAGATTTTGAATTACGAGTTTCTTTAAATAGCTATAACTCTTAAACGGAGCGTCCTAGAGGGTCGAAAGTAGGCGCATTTTATAGTCATTGATGGCTAAATTATTCACCGCAAATTTCATATAATTCGATCAGTCGGTTCTAGAGTAATCAGATTTTGAATTACGAGTTTCTTTAAATGGCTATAACTCCTAAACGGAGCGTCCTAGAGGGTCGAAAGTAGGCGCATTTTATTGGTATTGAAACCCAAATTTTTAAAATACGAATTTCTTTAAATGGCTATAACTCCTAAACGGAGCGTCCTTGCGGGTCGAAAGTAGGCGCATTTTATAGTTTTTGATGGCCAAATTATTCACCGCAAATTTCATATAATTCGATCAGTCGGTTCTAGAGTAATCAGATTTTGAATTACGAGTTTCTTTAAATTGCTATAACTCCTAAACGGAGTGTCCTAGAGGGTCGAAAGTAGGCGCATTTTATTGGTATTTAAACCCAAATTTTTAAAATACGAATTTCTTTAAATGGCTATAACTCCTAAACGAAGCGTCCTAGAGGGTCGAAATTAGGCGCATTTTATTGGTATTGAAATCCAAATTTTTAAAATACGAATGGCTATAACTCCTAAACGGAGCGTCCTAGAGGGTCGAAAGTAGGCGCATTTTATAGTCATTGATGGCTAAATTATTCACCGCAAATTTCATATAATTAGACCAGTCGGTTTTAGAGTAATCAGATTTTGAATTACGAGTTTCTTTAAATGACTATAACTCCTAAACGAAGCGTCCTAGAGAGTCGAAAGTAGGCGCATTTTATTGGTATTGAAACCCAAATTTTTAAAATACGAATTTCTTTAAATGGCTATAACTCCTAAACGAAGCGTCCTAGAGGGTCGAAAGTAGGCGCATTTTATTGGTATTGAAATCCAAATTTTTAAAATACGAATGGCTATAACTCCTAAACGTAGAGTTCTAGATGATCGAAAGTAGGCGCATATTATAGTCATTGATGGCCAAATTATTCACCGCAAATTTCATATAATTCGATCAGTCGGTTCTAGAGTAATCAGATTTTGAATTACGAGTTTCTCTAAATGGCTATAACTCCTAAACGGAGCGTCTTAGAGGGTCGAAAGTAGGCGCATATTATAGTCATTGATGGCCAAATTATTCACCGCAAATTTCATATAATTCGATCAGTCGGTTCTAGAGTAATCAGATTTGGAATTACGAGTTTCTTTAAATGGCTATAACTCATAAACGGAGCGTCCTAGAGGGTCGAAAGTAGGCGCATTTTATAGTCATTGATGGCCAAATTATTCACCGCAAATTTCATATAATTAGACCAGTCGGTTCTAGAGTAATCAGGTTTTGAATTACGAGTTTCTTTAAATAGCTATAACTCCTAAACGGAGCGTCCTAGAGGGTCGAAAGTAGGCGCATTTTATTGGTATTGAAACCCAAATTTTTAAAATACGAATTTCTTTAAAGTCGGTTTTGGAGTAATCAGAATTGAATTAAGAATTTCTTTAAATGACTATAACTACTAAACGTAGCGTCCTAGAGGGTCGAAAGTAGGCGCATTTTATTGTTTTTGATGGCCAAATTATTCACCGCAAATTTCATATAATTCGATCAGTCGGTTCTAGAGTAATCAGATTTTGAATTACGAGTTTCTTTAAATGGCTATAACTCCTAAACGGAGCGTCCTAGAGGGTCGAAAGTAGGCGCATTTTATTAGTATTGAAACCCAAATTTTTAAAATACGAATTTCTTTAAAGTCGGTTTTGGAGTAATCAGAATTGAATTAAGAATTACTTTAAATGACTATAAATCCTAAACGTAGCGTCCTAGAGGGTCGAAAGTAGGCGCATTTTATTGTTTTTGATGGCCAAATTATTCACCGCAAATTTCATATAATTCGATCAGTCGGTTCTAGAGTAATCAGATTTTGAATTACGAGTTTCTTTAAATAGCTATAACTGTTAAACGGAGCGTCCTAGAGGGTCGAAAGTAGGCGCATTTTATAGTCATTGATGGCTAAATTATTCACCGCAAATTTCATATAATTCGATCAGTCGGTTCTAGAGTAATCAGATTTTGAATTACGAGTTTCTTTAAATGGCTATAACTCCTAAACGGAACGCCCTAGAGGGTCGAAAGTAGGCGCATTTTATTGGTATTGAAACCCAAATTTTTAAAATACGAATTTCTTTAAAGTCGGTTTTGGAGTAATCAGAATTGAATTAAGAATTACTTTAAATGACTATAAATCCTAAACGTAGCGTCCTAGAGGGTCGAAAGTAGGCGCATTTTATTGTTTTTGATGGCCAAATTATTCACCGCAAATTTCATATAATTCGATCAGTCGGTTCTAGAGTAATCAGATTTTGAATTACGAGTTTCTTTAAATAGCTATAACTCTTAAACGGAGCGTCCTAGAGGGTCGAAAGTAGGCGCATTTTATAGTCATTGATGGCTAAATTATTCACCGCAAATTTCATATAATTCGATCAGTCGGTTCTAGAGTAATCAGATTTTGAATTACGAGTTTCTTTAAATGGCTATAACTCCTAAACGGAGCGTCCTAGAGGGTCGAAAGTAGGCGCATTTTATTGGTATTGAAACCCAAATTTTTAAAATACGAATTTCTTTAAATGGCTATAACTCCTAAACGGAGCGTCCTTGCGGGTCGAAAGTAGGCGCATTTTATAGTTTTTGATGGCCAAATTATTCACCGCAAATTTCATATAATTCGATCAGTCGGTTCTAGAGTAATCAGATTTTGAATTACGAGTTTCTTTAAATTGCTATAACTCCTAAACGGAGTGTCCTAGAGGGTCGAAAGTAGGCGCATTTTATTGGTATTGAAACCCAAATTTTTAAAATACGAATTTCTTTAAATGGCTATAACTCCTAAACGAAGCGTCCTAGAGGGTCGAAATTAGGCGCATTTTATTGGTATTGAAATCCAAATTTTTAAAATACGAATGGCTATAACTCCTAAACGGAGCGTCCTAGAGGGTCGAAAGTAGGCGCATTTTATAGTCATTGATGGCTAAATTATTCACCGCAAATTTCATATAATTAGACCAGTCGGTTCTAGAGTAATCAGATTTTGAATTACGAGTTTCTTTAAATGGCTATAACTCCTAAACGGAGCGTCCTAGAGGGTCGAAAGTAGGCGCATTTTATTGGTATTGAAACCCAAATTTTTAAAATATGAATTTCTTTAAATGGCTATAACTCCTAAACGGAGCGTCCTTGCGGGTCGAAAGTAGGCGCATTTTATAGTCATTGATGGCCAAATTATTCACCGCAAATTTCATATAATTCGATCAGTCGGTTCTAGAGTAATCAGATTTTGAATTACGAATTTCCTTAAATGGCTATAACTCCTAAACTGAGCATCCGAGAGGGTCAAAAGTAGGCGCATTTTATTGGTATTGAAACCCAAATTTTTAAAATACGAATTTCTTTAAATGGTTATAACTCCTAAACGAAGCGTCCTAGAGGGTCGAAAGTAGGCGCATTTTATTGGTATTGAAATCCAAATTTTTAAAATACGAATGGCTATAACTCCTAAACGTAGAGTCCTAGATGATCGAAAGTAAGCGCATATTATAGTCATTGATGGCCAAATTATTCACCGCAAATTTCATATAATTCGATCAGTCGATTCTAGAGTAATCAGATTTTGAATTACGAGTTTCTCTAAATGGGTATAACTCCTAAACGGAGCGTCCTAGAGGGTCGAAAGTATGCGCATTTTACAGTTTTTGATGGCCAAATTATTCACCGCAAATTTCATATAATTCGATCAGTCGGTTCTAGAGAAATCAAATTTTGAATTACGAGTTTCTTTAAATGGCTATAACTCCTAAACGGAGCGTCCTAGAGGGTCGAAAGTAGGCGCATTTTATTGGTATTGAAACCCAAATTTTTAAAATACGAATTTCTTTAAAGTCGGTTTTGGAGTAATCAGAATTGAATTAAGAATTACTTTAAATGACTATAACTCCTAAATGTAGCGTCCTAGAGGGTCGAAAGTAGGCGCATTTTATTGTTTTTGATGGCCAAATTATTCACCGCAAATTTCATAAAATTCGATCAGTCGGTTCTAGAGTAATCAGATTTTGAATTACGAGTTTCTTTAAATGGCTATAACTCCTAAACGGAGTGATGGCCAAATTATTCACCGCAAATTTCATAAATTTCGATCAGTCGGTTCAAGAGTAATCAGATTTTGAATTACGAGTTTCTTTAAATGGCTATAACTCCTAAACGGAGCGTCCTAGAGGCTCGAAAGTAGGCGCATTTTATAGTCATTGATGGCTAAATTATTTACCGCAAATTTCATATAATGTTCTAATTATGGCTATAACTCCTAATTAGTCGGTTCTAGAGTAATCAGATTTTGAATTACGAGTTTCTTTAAATGGCTATAACTCCTAAACGGAGCGTCCTAGAGGGTCGAAAGTAGGCGCATTTTATTGGCATTGAAACCCAAATTTTTAAAATTTCTTTAAATGGCTATAACTCCTAAACGGAGCGTCCTTGCGGGTCGAAAGTAGGCGCATTTTATTGGTATTGAAACCCAAATTTTTAAAATACGAATTTCTTTAAATAGCTATAACTCCTAAACGAAGCGTCCTAGAGGGTCGAAAGTAGGCGCATTTTATTGGTATTGAAATCCAAATTTTTAAAATACGAATGGCTATAACTCCTAAACGGAGCGTCCTAGAGGGTCGAAAGTCTGTCATTGATGGCCAAATTATTCACCGCAAATTTCATATAATTAGACCAGTCGGTTCTAGAGTAATCAGATTTTGAATTACGAATTTCTTTAAATGGCTATAACTCCTAAACGTAGAGTCCTAGCGGGTCGAAAGTTGGCGCATATTATAGTCATTGATGGCCAAATTATTCACCGCAAATTTCATATAATTAGAACAGTCGGTTCTAGAGTAATCAGATTTTGAATTACGAGTTTCTTTAAATGGCTATAACTCCTAAACGGAGCGTCCTAGAGGGTCGAAAGTAGGCGCATTTTATTAGTATTGAAACCCAAATTTTTAAAATACGAATTTCTTTAAATGGCTATAACTCCTAAACGGAGCGTCCTAGAGGGTCGAAAGTAGGCGCATTTTATAGTCATTGATGGCCAAATTATTCACCGCAAATTTCATATAATTAGACCAGTCGGTTCTAGAGTAATCAGATTTTGAATTACGAGTTTCTTTAAATGGCTATAACTCCTAAACGGAGCGTCCTAGAGGGTCGAAAGTAGGCGCATTTTATTGGTATTGAAACCCAAATTTTTAAAATACGAATTTCTTTAAATGGCTATAACTCCTAAACGGAGCGTCCTAGAGGGTCGAAAGTAGGCGCATTTTATAGTCATTGATGGCCAAATTATTCACCGCAAATTTCATATAATTCGATCAGTCGGTTCTAGAGTAATCAGATTTTGAATTACGAATTCCTTTAAATGGCTATAACTCCTAAACGGAGCATCCTAGAGGGTCGAAAGTATGCGCATTTTATTGGTATTGAAACCCAAATTTTTAAAATACGAATTTATTTAAATGGCTATAACTCCTAAACGAAGCGTCCTTGAGGGTCGAAAGTAGGCGCATTTTATTGGTATTGAAACCCAAATTTTTAAAATACGAATGGCTATAACTCCTAAACGTAGAGTCCTAGCGGGTCGAAAGTTGGCGCATATTATAGTCATTGATGGCCAAATTATTCACCGCAAATTTCATATAATTCGATCAGTCGGTTCTAGAGTAATCAGATTTGGAATTACGAGTTTCTTTAAATGGCTATAACTCCTAAACGGAGCGTCCTAGAGGGTCGAAAGTAGGCGCATTTTATAGTCATTGATGGCCAAATTATTTACCGCAAATTTCATATAATTAGACCAGTCGGTTCTAGAGTAATCAGATTTTGAATTACGAGTTTCTTTAAATGGCTATAACTCCTAAACGGAACGCCCTAGAGGGTCGAAAGTAGGCGCATTTTATTGGTATTGAAACCCAAATTTTTAAAATACGAATTTCTTTAAATGGCTATAACTCCTAAACGAAGCGTCCTAGAGGGTCGAAATTAGGCGCATTTTATTGGTATTGAAATCCAAATTTTTAAAATACGAATGGCTATAACTCCTAAACGGAGCGTCCTAGAGGGTCGAAAGTAGGCGCATTTTATAGTCATTGATGGCTAAATTATTCACCGCAAATTTCATATAATTAGACCAGTCGGTTCTAGAGTAATCAGATTTTGCATTACGAGTTTCTTTAAATGGCTATAACTCCTAAACGGAGCGTCCTAGAGGGTCGAAAGTAGGCGCATTTTATTGGTATTGAAACCCAAATTTTTAAAATACGAATTTCTTTAAATGGCTATAACTCCTAAACGAAGCGTCCTAGAGGGTCGAAAGTAGGCGCATTTTATAGTTTTTGATGGCCAAATTATTCACCGCAAATTTCATATAATTCGATCAGTCGGTTCTAGAGTAATCAGATTTTGAATTACGTGTTTCTTTAAATGGCTATAACTCCTAAACGGAGCGTCCTAGAGGGTAGAAAGTAGGCGCATTTTATAGTCATTGATGGCCAAATTATTCACCGCAAATTTCATATAATTCGATCAGTCGGTTCTAGAGTAATCAGATTTTGAATTACGAATTTCCTTAAATGGCTATAACTCCTAAACGGAGCATCCTAGAGGGTCAAAAGTAGGCGCATTTTATTGGTATTGAAACCCAAATTTTTAAAATACGAATTTCTTTAAATGGCTATAACTCCTAAACGAAGCGTCCTAGAGGGTCGAAAGTAGGCGCATTTTATTGGTATTGAAATCCAAATTTTTAAAATACGAATGGCTATAACTCCTAAACGTAGAGTCCTAGATGATCGAAAGTAGGCGCATATTATAGTCATTGATGGCCAAATTATTCACCGCAAATTTCATATAATTCGATCAGTCGGTTCTAGAGTAATCAGATTTTGAATTACGAGTTTCTCTAAATGGCTATAACTCCTAAACGGAGCGTCCTAGAGGGTCGAAAGTAGGCGCATATTATAGTCATTGATGGCCAAATTATTCACCGCAAATTTCATATAATTCGATCAGTCGGTTCTAGAGTAATCAGATTTGGAATTACGAGTTTCTTTAAATGGCTATAACTCATAAACGGAGCGTCCTACAGGGTATAGTCATTGATGGCCAAATTATTCACCGCAAATTTCATATAATTCGATCAGTCGGTTCTAGAGTAATCAGATTTGGAATTACGAATTTCCTTAAATGGCTATAACTCCTAAACGGAGCATCCTAGAGGGTCAAAAGTAGCCGCATTTTATTGGTATTGAAACCCAAATTTTTAAAATACGAATTTCTTTAAATGGCTATAACTCCTAAACGAAGCGTCCTAGTGGGTCGAAAGTAGGCGCATTTTATTGGTATTGAAATCCAAATTTTTAAAATACGAATGGCTATAACTCCTAAACGTAGAGTCCTAGATGATCGAAAGTAGGCGCATATTATAGTCATTGATGGCTAAATTATTCACCGCAAATTTCATATAATTCGATCAGTCGGTTTTTGAGTAATCAGAATTGAATTTAGAATTACTTTAAATGGCTATAACTCCTAAACGTAGAGTCCTAGAGGGTCGAAAGTAGGCGCATTTTATTGTTTTTGATGGCCAAATTATTCACCGCAAATTTCATATAATTCGATCAGTCCGTTCTAGAGTAATCAGATTTTGAATTACGAGTTTCTTTAAATGGCTATAACTCCTAAACGGAGCCTCCAAGAGGGTCGAAAGTAGGCGCATTTTATAGTCATTGATGGCCAAATTATTCACCGCAAATTTCATATAATTCGATCAGTCGGTTCTAGAGTAATCAGATTTGGAATTACGAGTTTCTTTAAATGGCTATAACTCATAAACGGAGCGTCCTACAGGGTCGAAAGTAGGCGCATTTTATAGTCATTGATGGCCAAATTATTCACCGCAAATTTCATATAATTAGACCAGTCGGTTCTAGAGTAATCAGATTTTGAATTACGAGTTTCTTTAAATAGCTATAACTCCTAAACGGAGCGTCCTAGAGGGTCGAAAGTAGGCGCATTTTATTGGTATTGAAACCCAAATTTTTAAAATACGAATTTCTTTAAAGTCGGTTTTGGAGTAATCAGAATTGAATTAAGAATTACTTTAAATGACAATAACTCCTAAACGTAGCGTCCTAGAGGGTCGAAAGTAGGCGCATTTTATTGTTTTTGATGGCCAAATTATTCACCGCAAATTTCATATAATTCGATCAGTCCGTTCTAGAGTAATCAGATTTTGAATTACGAGTTTCTTTAAATGGCTATAATTCCTAAACGGAGCCTCCAAGAGGGTCGAAAGTAGGCGCATTTTATAGTCATTGATGGCCAAATTATTCACCGCAAATTTCATATAATTAGAACAGTCGGTTCTAGAGTAATCAGATTTTGAATTACGAGTTTCTTTAAATGGCTATAACTCCTAAACGGAGCGTCCTAGAGGGTCGAAAGTAGGCGCATTTTATTAGTATTGAAACCCAAATTTTTAAAATACGAATTTCTTTAAATGGCTATAACTCCTAAACGGAGCGTCCTAGAGGGTCGAAAGTAGGCGCATTTTATAGTCATTGATGGCCAAATTATTCACCGCAAATTTCATATAATTAGACCAGTCGGTTCTAGAGTAATCAGATTTTGAAATACGAGTTTCTTTAAATGGCTATAACTCCTAAACGGAGCGTCCTAGAGGGTCGAAAGTAGGCGCATTTTATTGGTATTGAAACCCAAATTTTTAAAATACGAATTTCTTTAAATGGCTATAACTCCTAAACGGAGCGTCCTAGAGGGTCGAAAGTAGGCGCATTTTATAGTCATTGATGGCCAAATTATTCACCGCAAATTTCATATAATTAGACCAGTCGGTTCTAGAGTAATCAGATTTTGAATTACGAGTTTCTTTAAATGGCTATAACTCCTAAACGGAGTGTCCTAGAGGGTCGAAAGTAGGTGCATTTTATTGGTATTGAAACCCAAATTTTTAAAATACGAATTTCTTTAAATGGCTATAACTCCTAAACGGAGCGACCTAGAGGGTCGAAAGTAGGCGCATTTTATAGTCATTGATGGCCAAATTATTTACCGCAAATTTCATATAATTAGACCAGTCGGTTCTAGAGTAATCAGATTTTGAATTACGAGTTTCTTTAAATGGCTATAACTCCTAAACGGAACGCCCTAGAGGGTCGAAAGTAGGCGCATTTTATTGGTATTGAAACCCAAATTTTTAAAATACGAATTTCTTTAAAGTCGGTTTTGGAGTAATCAGAATTGAATTAAGCATTACTTTAAATGACTATAAATCCTAAACGTAGCGTCCTAGAGGGTCGAAAGTAGGCGCATTTTATTGTTTTTGATAGCCAAATTATTCACCGCAAATTTCATATAATTAGACCAGTCGGTTCTAGAGTAATCAGATTTTGAATTACGAGTTTCTTTAAATGGCTATAACTCCTAAACGGAGCGTCCTTGCGGGTCGAAAGTAGGCGCATTTTATAGTTTTTGATGGCCAAATTATTCACCGCAAATTTCATATAATTCGATCAGTCGGTTCTAGAGTAATCAGATTTTGAATTACGAGTTTCTTTAAATTGCTATAACTCCTAAACGGAGTGTCCTAGAGGGTCGAAAGTAGGCGCATTTTATTGGTATTGAAACCCAAATTTTTAAAATACGAATTTCTTTAAATGGCTATAACTCCTAAACGAAGCGTCCTAGAGGGTCGAAATTAGGCGCATTTTATTGGTATTGAAATCCAAATTTTTAAAATACGAATGGCTATAACTCCTAAAGGGAGCGTCCTAGAGGGTCGAAAGTAGGCGCATTTTATAGTCATTGATGGCTAAATTATTCACCGCAAATTTCATATAATTAGACCAGTCGGTTCTAGAGTAATCAGATTTTGAATTACGAGTTTCTTTAAATGGCTATAACTCCTAAACGGAGCGTCCTAGAGGGTCGAAAGTAGGCGCATTTTATTGGTATTGAAATCCAAATTTTTAAAATATGAATTTCTTTAAATGGCTATAACTCCTAAACGGAGCGTCCTTGCGGGTCGAAAGTAGGCGCATTTTATAGTCATTGATGGCCAAATTATTCACCGCAAATTTCATAAAATTCGATCAGTCGGTTCTAGAGTAATCAGATTTTGAATTACGAATTTCCTTAAATGGCTATAACTCCTAAACGGAGCATCCTAGAGGGTCAAAAGTAGGCGCATTTTATTGGTATTGAAACCCAAATTTTTAAAATACGAATTTCTTTAAATGGCTATAACTCCTAAACGAAGCGTCCTAGAGGGTCGAAAGTAGGCGCATTTTATTGGTATTGAAATCCAAATTTTTAAAATACGAATGGCTATAACTCCTAAACGTAGAGTCCTAGATGATCGAAAGTAGGCGCATATTATAGTCATTGATGGCCAAATTATTCACCGCAAATTTCATATAATTCGATCAGTCGGTTCTAGAGTAATCAGATTTTGAATTACGAGTTTCTCTAAATGGCTATAACTCCTAAACGGAGCGTCTTAGAGGGTCGAAAGTAGGCGCATTTTATAGTCATTGATGGCCAAATTATTCACCGCAAATTTCATATAATTAGACCAGACGGTTCTAGAGTAATCAGATTTTGAATTACGAGTTTCTTTAAATGGCTATAACTCCTAAACGGAGCGTCCTAGAGGGTCGAAAGTAGGCGCATTTTATTAGTATTGAAACCCAAATTTTTAAAATACGAATTTCTTTAAATGGCTATAACTCCTAAACGGAGCGTCCTAGAGGGTCGAAAGTAGGCGCATTTTATAGTCATTGATGGCCAAATTATTCACCGCAAATTTCATATAATTCGATCAGTCGGTTCTAGAGTAATCAGATTTTGAATTACGAGTGTCTTTAAATGGCTATAACTCCTAAACGAAGCGTCCTAGATGGTCCAAAGTTGGCGCATTTTATAGTCATTAATGGCCAAATTATTCACCGCAAATTTCATATAATTAGACCAGTCGGTTCTAGAGTAATCAGATTTTGAATTACGAGTTTCTTTAAATGGCTATAACTCCTAAACGGAGCGTCCTAGAGGGTCGAAAGTAGGCGCATTTTATTGGAATTGAAACCCAAATTTTTAAAATACGAATTTCTTTAAATGGCTATAACTCCTAAACGGAGCGTCCTAGAGGGTCGAAAGTAGGCGCATTTTATAGTCATTGATGGCCAAATTATTCACCGCAAATTTCATATAATTCGATCAGTCGGTTCTAGAGTAATCAGATTTTGAATTACGACTGTCTTTAAATGGCTATAACTCCTAAACGAAGCGTCCTAGAGGGTCCAAAGTTGGCGCATTTTATAGTCATTAATGGCCAAATTATTCACCGCAAATTTCATATAATTAGACCAGTCGGTTCTAGAGTAATCAGATTTTGAATTACGAGTTTCTTTAAATGGCTATAACTCCTAAACGGAGCGTCCTAGAGGGTCGAAAGTACGCGCATTTTATTGGTATTGAAACCAAAATTTTTAAAATACGAATTTCTTTAAATGGCTATAACTCCTAAACGGAGCGTCCTAGATGATCGAAAGTAGGCGCATATTATAGTCATTGATGGCCAAATTATTCACCGCAAATTTCGTATAATTCGATCAGTCGGTTCTAGAGTAATCAGATTTTGAATTAAAAGTTTCTTTAAATGGCTATAACTCCTAAACGGAGCGTCCTAGAGGGTCGAAAGTTGGCGCATTTTATTGTTTTTGATGGCCAAATTATTTACCGCAAATTTCATATAATTCGATCGGTCGGTTCTAGAGTAATCAGATTTTGAATTACGAGTTTCTTTAAATGGCTATAACTCCTAAACGGAGCGTCCTAGAGGGTAGAAAGAAGGCGCATTTTATTGGTATTGAAACCCAAATTTTTAAAATACGAATTTCTTAATGGCTATAACTCCTAAACGGAGCGTCCTAGCGGGTAGAAAGTAGGCGCATTTTATAGTTTTTGATGGCCAAATTATTCACCGCAAATTTCATATAATTCGATCAGTCGGTTCTAGAGTAATCAGATTTTGAATAACGAATTTCTTTAAATGGCTATAACTCCTAAACGGAGCATCCTAGAGGGTCGAAAGTAGGCGCATTTTATTGGTATTGAAACCCAAATTTTTAAAATACGAATTTATTTAAATGGCTATAACTCCTAAACGGAGCGTCCTTGCGGGTCGAAAGTAGGCGCATTTTATAGTCATTGATGGCCAAATTATTCACCGCAAATTTCATATAATTCGATCAGTCGGTTCTAGAGTAATCAGATTTTGAATTACGAGTTTCTCTAAATGGGTATAACTCCTAAACGGAGCGTCCTAGAGGGTCGAAAGTAGGCGCATATTATAGTCATTGATGGCCAAATTATTCACCGCAAATTTCATATAATTAGACCAGTCGGTTCTAGAGTAATCAGATTTTGAATTACGAATTTTTTAAATGGCTATAACTCCTAAACGGAGCGTCCCAGAGGGTCGAAAGTATGCGTATTTTATTGGTATTGAAATCCAAATATATAAAATACGAATGGCTGTAACTCCTAAAGGTAGATTCCTAGATGATCGAAAGTAGGCGCATATTATAGTCATTGATGGCCAAATTATTCACCGCAAATTTCATATAATTCGATCAGTCGGTTCTAGAGTAATCAGATTTTGAATTACGAGTTTCTTTAAATGGCTATAACTCCTAAACGGAGCGTCCTAGAGGGTCGAAAGTAGGCGCATTTTATAGTCATTGATGGCTAAATTATTCACCGCAAATTTCATATAATTCGATCAGTCGGTTCTAGAGTAATCAGATTTTGAATTACGAGTTTCTTTAAATGGCTATAACTCCTAAACGGAGCGTCCTAGAGGGTCGAAAGTAGGCGCATTTTATTGGTATTGAAACCCAAATTTTTAAAATACGAATTTCTTAATGGCTATAACTCCTAAACGGAGCGTCCTAGCGGGTCGAAAGTAGGCGCATTTTACAGTTTTTGATGGCCAAATTATTCACCGCAAATTTCATATAATTCGATCAGTCGGTTCTAGAGAAATCAAATTTTGAATTACGAGTTTCTTTAAATGGCTATAACTCCTAAACGGAGCGTCCTAGAGAGTCGAAAGTAGGCGCATTTTATTGGTATTGAAACCCAAATTTTTAAAATACGAATTTCTTTAAAGTCGGTTTTGGAGTAATCAGAATTGAATTAAGAATTACTTTAAATGACTATAACTCCTAAACGGAGCGTCCTAGAGGGTCGAAAGTAGGCGCATTTTATTGGTATTGAAACCCAAATTTTTAAAATACGAATTTCTTTAAATGGCTATAACTCCTAAACGGAGCGTCCTTGCGGGTCGAAAGTAGGCGCATTTTATAGTCATTGATGGCCAAATTATTCACCGCAAATTTCATATAATTAGACCAGTCGGTTCTAGAGTAATCAGATTTTGAATTACGAGTTTCTTTAAATGGCTATAACTCCTAAACGGAGCGTCCTAGAGGGTCGAAAGTAGGCGCATTTTATTGGTATTGAAACCCAAATTTTTAAAATACGAATTTCTTTAAATGGCTATAACTCCTAAACGAAGCGTCCTAGAGGGTCGAAAGTAGGCGCATTTTATAGTTTTTGATGGCCAAATTATTCACCGCAAATTTCATATAATTCGATCAGTCGGTTCTAGAGTAATCAGATTTTGAATTACGTGTTTCTTTAAATGGCTATAACTCCTAAACGGAGCGTCCTAGAGGGTCGAAAGTAGGCGCATTTTATAGTCATTGATGGCCAAATTATTCACCGCGAATTTCATATAATTCGATCAGTCGGTTCTAGAGTAATCAGATTTTGAATTACGAGTTTCTTTAAATGGCTATAACTCCTAAACGAAGCGTCCTAGAGGGTCGAAAGTAGGCGCATTTTATAGTTTTTGATGTCCAAATTATTCACCGCAAATTTCATATAATTAGACCAGTAGGTTCTACAGTAATCAGATTTTGAATTACGAATTTCTTTAAATGGCTATAACTCCTAAACGGAGAATCCTAGAGGGTCGAAAGTAGGCGCATTTTATTGGTATTGAAACGCAAATTTTTAAAATACGAATGGCTATAACTCCTAAACGGAGCATCCTAGAAGGTCGAAAGTCAGTCATTGATGGCCAAATTATTCACCGCAAATTTCATATAATTAGACCAGTCGGTTCTAGAGTAATCAGATTTTGAATTACGAGTTTCTTTAAATGGCTATAACTCCTAAACGGAGCGTCCTAGAGGGTCGAAAGTAGGCGCATTTTATTGGTATTGAAATCCAAATTTTTAAAATACGAATTTCTTTAAATGGCTATAACTCCTAAACGGAGCATCCTAGAGGGTCGAAAGTAGGCGCATTTTATAGTTTTTGATGGCCAAATTATTCACCGCAAATTTCATATAATTCGATCAGTCGGTTCTAGAATAGTCAGATTTTGAATTACGAGTTTCTTTAAATGGCTATAACTCCTAAACGGAGCGTCCTAGAGGGTCGAAAGTAGGCGCATTTTATAGTCATTGATGGCCAAATTATTCACCGCAAATTTCATATAATTAGACCAGTCGGTTCTAGAGTAATCAGATTTTGAATTACGAGTTTCTTTAAATGGCTATAACTCCTAAACGGAGCGTCCTAGAGGGTCGAAAGTAGGCGCATTTTATTGGAATTGAAACCCAAATTTTTAAAATACGAATTTCTTTAAATGGCTATAACTCCTGAACGGAGCGTCCTAGAGGGTCGAATTTGCGGTGAATTTTATAGTTTTTGATGGCCAAATTATTCACCGCAAATTTCATATAATTAGACCAGTCGGTTCTAGAGTAATCAGATTTTGAATTACGAGTTTCTTTAAATGGCTATAACTCCTAAACGAAGCGTCCTAGAGGGTCGAAAGTTGGCGCATTTTATAGTCATTAATGGCCAAATTATTCACCGCAAATTTCATATAATTAGACCAGTCGGTTCTAGAGTAATCAGATTTTGAATTACGAGTTTCTTTAAATGGCTATAACTCCTAAACGGAGCGTCCTAGAGGGTCGAAAGTAGGCGCATTTTATTGGAATTGAAACCCAAATTTTTAAAATACGAATTTCTTTAAATGGCTATAACTCCTGAACGGAGCGTCCTAGAGGGTCGAAAGTAGGCGCATTTTATAGTTTTTGATGGCCAAATTATTCACCGCAAATTTCATATAATTCGATCAGTCGGTTCTAGAGTAATCAGATTTTGAATTACGAGTGTCTTTAAATGGCTATAACTCCTAAACGAAGCGTCCTAGAGGGTCCAAAGTTGGCGCATTTTATAGTCATTAATGGCCAAATTATTCACCGCAAATTTCATATAATTAGACCAGTCGGTTCTAGAGTAATCAGATTTTGAATTACGAGTTTCTTTAAATGGCTATAACTCCTAAACGGAGCGTCCTAGAGGGTCGAAAGTACGCGCATTTTATTGGTATTGAAACCAAAATTTTTAAAATACGAATTTCTTTAAATGGCTATAACTCCTAAACGGAGCGTCCTAGATGATCGAAAGTAGGCGCATATTATAGTCATTGATGGCCAAATTATTCACCGCAAATTTCGTATAATTCGATCAGTCGGTTCTAGAGTAATCAGATTTTGAATTACAAATTTCTTTAAATGGCTATAACTTCTAAACGGAGCGTCCTAGAGGGTCGATGGCCAAATTATTCACCGCAAATTTCATATAATTCGATCAGTCGGTTCTAGAGTAATCAGATTTTTAAATACGAATTTCTTTAAATGGCTATAACGTCGTAGAGGGCCGAAAGTAGGCGCATATTATAGTCATTGATGGCCAAATTATTCACCGCAAATTTCATATAATTCGATCAGTCGGTTCTAGCGTAATCAGATTTTGAATTACGAATTTCTTTAAATGGCTATAACTCCTAAACGGAGCGTCCTAGATGATCGAAAGTAGGCGCATATTATAGTCATTGATGGCCAAATTATTCACCGCAAATTTCATATAATTCGATCAGTCGGTTCTAGAGTAATCAGATTTTGAATTACGAATTTCTTTAAATGGCTATAACTCCTAAACGGAGCGTCCCAGAGGGTCGAAAGTAGGCGTATTTCATTGGTATTGAAATCCAAATTTTTAAAATACGAATTTCTTTAAATGGCTATAACTCCCGAACGCAGAGTCCTAGATGATCGAAAGTAGGCGCATTTTATAGTCATTGATGGCCAAATTATTCACCGCAAATTTCATATAATTCGATAAGTCGGTTTTTGAGTACTCAGATTTTGAATTACAAATTTCTTTAAATGGCTTCAACTCCTAAACGGAGCGTCCTATAGGGTCGAAAGTAGGCGCATTTTATTGGTATTGAAATCCAAATTTTTAAAATACGAATGGCTGTAACTCCTAAACGTAGAGTCCTAGATGATCGAAAGTAGGCGCATATTATAGTCATTGATGGCCAAATTATTCACCGCAAATTTCATATAATTCGATCAGTCGGTTCTGGAGTAATCAGATTTGAATTAAGAATTACTTTAAATGGCTATAACTCCTAAACGAAGTGTCCAAGAGGGTCGGAAGTAGGCGCATTTCATAGTCATTGATGACCAAATTATCCACTGGAAATTTCATATAATTCGATCAGTCGGTTTTGAAATTCAATTTTTTAAATTACGTATTTCTTTAAATGGCTGCATACGAATTTCTTTAAATGGCTATAACTCCTAAACTTCGTCTACTTAAAAACCAGCATGAACAAAAATAACAACGTCAATCTTAAAATTAGTCGAAGAATAGCTCTTGGCAACAGGGGCTAATTTGGGTTTAGTAGGCAATTGAGAAGTTGACCTCTCTTGAAGGACAAAATTTACGCTCATATATGGCGCTGAAGCGTGGTACTAGACAACACCACTGAGCGAACTTTAGGTGCGTCGAGAGAAAGATTCTTCGGAAAATCTATGGCCCGATATGCGTGGAAAACGAGTACAGAATCAGATGGAATGATGATCTCTACGCCGGCATTGACATAATCAGGCGCAGTAAGATTCAGCGCTTACGCTGGTTTGAAAATATGCAATAAAACGTTCCAGCAAAAAAGGTGTTCACATGCTGTACACGGTGTTTTTAACGTAGAAGACGGCGTCCGAATCTCCGGTGGAGCGACCAAGTGCAAGACATCCTGACATTGGATTGAAAAAAAGGCGCCAGTGCCCAGAGGCATCTGAGTCCGGAACCCATCAATGGCCAAATAAGTAAGGATCATTTTTTCCAGTTAATTATTGTTGTACCCGAAGAATTTATTTTTGGGTTACATATAAAGAGATATGCCGATCAATAATATGTATATTTTATTATCCGACCCACTGTCAAGTATCCGCATTAAATTAAAAATGTACCTTGTTCCCCACGAACGTATTGTTGAAAAATCGTTAATTATTTCATAAGGAAATAAAATATATTATTTTAAATCAATCAGACTGTACAAAGCATGACTAAACCTCGAACAAAATATGGCAAAAGCGGCAGTGCCAATAACTTTAAATGATGTTCAAACTAAAGAATGTCAATTTGCTGCTGCCAAATTTTCGATTATTCAAAATTCAAACATTCAACATTTAAGGCAATTTAATGACAATTTATTTATTTTTTTACGATTTTTAATTTATTTAATAACACAGCACCAAATTTTGCATTAATTACAATATTGTGACTAATAAGTATTTGGCACAACTCATCAAAATTACCGGGTAATTTAAAGTAGAATTGTTTATGGTTGCCGACTGGGAATTGATTTTTTTTTGTTTGTTTGGCAGGTTCTTGTTGCAAAAATGACTCAGTCTGTTACTATGCCAATGCATTATGCTGCATAAAATTCACAGATGTAGCAAAACAACTCATCAGGAGTTGTGAATGCTTGGGGGTATTTCCGGCCCATTATCCTTGAATCGATTGAGACAGATTTTGTTTTATGCGTTCACAGTTGAATGCCTCGCAAACGTTTTACTTCAAACATCATCGATGAATAAGTGGTCTTACTTATCACAGTGACAACAAAAATGTCAGTAGAATCGTGAATTGTTTCTCTGTGGTATGCTGTATTTAATCTGCATTTAAATGTTTGAAAACATTTTCAAAAAGCACTTCTGTTACCATGCCTGTTACTCAGCCTGGAACTTTTTTTATTTTTATTGGGTAACACGTTGCCATGAGATGTTAACGTTGACAATTAAAGGCATTACTAACATAAATCCATACCCAAAATGTAACCAGTTATAGGTAGGTTAGTAACTTGATTTGAGAGATATTTCAGTTTAATACATAACAAAAACATTTATCAAAAATTCAATTAAATTTGAACTTATATTTTATGTATAGAATGTGGAAATAAATTAATCTTAATTATGTTAAAGACAGAATTTCTCAGATCTCTTTGGAAAATCTCTGGTTTATTAAAATAAAAAATGAACAAAATCTTAATAAAATAGCAGCTTTGAGGATTTTAGATGTACATTAACTGAGTTTTTAGCGTTGGTGACACAGATGGTTAGTGCGTGATACTACGAGTCGAAAGTTTCCGTAACCCAGGTTTGACTGACATTCGTTTTCTAATATGTGCCATAAAAAATTCCTATATCAAATATTGCTTTGAAAAAGGCTCTTATCCTCGTCGTTCGAATTCGTGTAATTGCATAGATTTAAAAAAAATAAATGTTAAATCTATACAACTACAATAAATAGTAAAATTCTAAGCTATTTATTTCTTTAGTCTCCTTAGGCTTTATGATTTTTTTTTTCATTTTTTTAAACAACTTACATCGTTTATATTTATAAGAAATAACGAAAATAATGTTCCGCAAAATGTACCAACTTTGGACTTTATAATACCTATTTAAACCGAGTTATAAGAAATTTAAATGGGATAAAGGATTCATAATATTATTAAAATAAGAAATTCTAACCTGCTATTTACATTCCCAGCAGGAAATGTCCCCAACTCAACGATTCCCCTACGTCAGGTCAGAAACATCGATGACCGATAGCATTTTCGCCCTGCAAAGCATTGATGACATTTTCATACAAATGTCCACTGATTCCTGCATGATTTAACATAAACGATGTCATGCACGTCATTCATTAATGAAGTCACAAATGAATGTCGTACATTTTTTTTATTTAAATATTTTTTTTATTATTTTATTTTTTTAATTTATATTTTTTAAATTATATTTTTTACTTATCCTATTTTATTTTTTTTTCAATTTTATTATTTTCCTCTGTTCTCGGTTGAAATAGATGTGTACTTTGCTAATATCAATAACGTACTTCACTAACGGCCATCATCTATCATCATTACTACTACTTGTTATTATCTTGCTTTTATACATATTGGTCCCTCAATTTGTGCTTATGAATTATATGTCAGGGGGACATCGAACGCAAATTTTCAGTTTTACGCGTAAATGCTGCCCCTAGACATATGTTGTATGCATTTCACATTGCATTTCATAACGTAAATGCTGCATATCTTTAGGGGCATATGACGAGATTGTTAATTTTCATCAATGACGTCATCAATAACATTTCAGCAATGACAGATTTTCATAATGTCATTGATATATGTATATATGACATATGGTGAATGACGTCTTTAATGCAATGTCATTTATGAAATTGTTGTAGACATATTCATGAATGACAAATTTTCTAATGTCCTCCATTCATCATTGATGACCTTGTCGTTAATGACGCCATTTCCTGCTGGGTTGTAATACAGTCACTATGAACTGTAAGAATAGATGATTTCTTACCTGTAAAAAGAAAAAGAAATGAATTAATAAATATATCCAAAATTTAATTATATATTTAATTTTTATATAAATACGACTATTATTAGAATTTAAAAACAGTTACTGCTAAAGTAGGAGTTTTTTAGAAGCTTGCAGCATTTGTGTTTTGGCTATAGGAATAATTGCTCTGGGAAGAATTATCTGGGGCAGAATTATAAAGAGACTAGCTGGACCAGTGCACGACTCGTGCAAAGATTTGCAAGGATGTGAATGCAAGGATATGGAGCAATTTTATTAATATATAAAACATTTTTATTATTTATATCAGGGACCCGTGCTTCCCGTGTACATTTTTTATTGGTTTTATAAATGTAGTAACCAAAACAAAACTAATTCTCGGCTAAAATAACCTAACTCATAGACAATTCTTTCTAAGATTGTGCTTCCACGTAGAATTCTTCCCAGTAGAATTCTTACTAGTTGTTTTTTTCCAGTAGATGTTTTAGTTATATTATTGCAGTGAGTTTTAGTGTGTTGAATTTGAGTGTGGTGAGTTTAAGTGTGGTGAATTTGAGTGTGGTGAATTTTAGTGTGCTGAGGTTAAGTGTGGTGAATTTTAGTGTGGTGAATTTTAGTGTGTTGAATTTGAGTGTGGTGAGTTTAAGTGTGGTGAATTTGAGTGTGGTGAATTTTAGTGTGCTGAGTTTAAGTGTGGTAAATTTTAGTGTGATGAATTTTAGTGTGGTGAATTTTAGTGTGGTGAAATTTTGTGTGGTGAGTTTTAGTTTGGTGAATTTTAATGTGGAGAGATATAGTGTGGTGAATTTTAGTGTGGTGAGATTTAGTGTGGTGAGTTTTAGTGTGGTGAACTTAAGTGTGGTGAGTTTTGGTGTAGTAAATTTTAGTGTGGTGAATTTCTTTAAATGGCTGTATATCAAAAACGGAGCATCCTAGAGGGTCCAATTTATAGATGCCTACTTAATGCCTAATTTTTCACTGTTGCAGAGGAATAAGGTTTTTAAAGTAAAATAACTCATAAACGGAGCGTCCTAGAGGGTTGAAAGTAGGCGCTTTTTATAGACATTGAATGCCTAATTTTTCACTGTAAATTTCATATAATTCGATCTGAGCGTTGTGAAGAAATAAGGTTTTGAAAATAGATTTATATACATTTTCTTTAATTGGCCATAACTCCTAAACGGAGCATCCTAGAGGGTCGAAAGTAGGCGCATTTTATTGGTGTTGAAAACCAATTTTTTAAATTAGGAGTAGGAGCGAAAGTAGGCGCATTTTATTGAAATCCATATTTTTTAATTGCGAATGTCTTTAAATGTCTGTATTTCATATAGGGAGCGTTCTAGAGGGTCAAAACTAGGCGCATTTTATAGTCATTGATGGCCAAATACATTATGAACATAAGATTGTTAGTAAATTATACATAAAATAAAATTCTTAACTTATTTTATTTTTAAACCGCTATATCTTTTATATTGTCAAGCATTATAGTCCATTAAAAAGGAAATTAAAATAACATTAATTTGATATACATATATATATATTGATAAAATTGACGAAGTGTATCAAAACATATACATTTATTTGTTACTTGCGTATTTCATTTTGCCATGTCCTTAATGTCCTTCATATACAAATTCAGGACATAATGGCCATATGTGACTTTTTGAATTTATTTATACTATCATTACAGTTATTATCTCGATAGGACAATACAAATTTCGAAGATTTGTTCGGTGATCGCCAACACATATGCCCATGTAGCACCGTCTTCCAATATTTGTATGCCGATGAAATTTTGGAAAGATGTACTCAATCACATAACTTGAGGTACGTTGACTCGTAAGGTGTACTTAAGTTTTTTCCATATGTATGAACCACCCTAATGTACACCTACCTATTCGTACACATGGCTAGTCAAATGAAAGAAAATTTTCTCACTATTACAAATTGACCCCCTTTGATCGATAACACTATTTAATTTTCATTTCTGCAGACATTATCACATATATTGTACGATATATTTATCTAATTTCCTTACACTAGCTATCAAAATGTTCCTACTTTTAAATTTCTCATGTGACTTAACTATTATACTGGTTAAATATTATGCTACACATTAATTTTATATTTTAAAACGAGAAAATTTTGTTTTATATGAAGATTTCAATATAAATGCACAAAATAATACATTAAACACTTTCAATTAAACATAGAAATAAAGCCTGTCACTAATTATATGCCCATGTTTTATTTTGAAGTACTAAATACCCAAAGTTATTTGCTATTTTCTCTAAAACTAAAGCAATTCACAAACAACACCTGCCTGATAAATGCACTGCCACTGACATAAAGTCGCTTTTGCTCCAAGTGTCATAAATAAGCGCATCATGGAAGAAAAACAATACATTATACAAAAGAACCTCACAAAACGCAATGATAAATAGCGTATGGAAACACAAATGCAGAGACGATTTTCTTATTTCAGACATACACACAGCTCAATGTACCATCTCATTTTACACAAGTCAACTATTTAAAGTATTTATATGTCGACGATATAATGAGGTGGTGCTGCTGCTGTTGCTGATGCTGATGAAGGTGCTCGTGGTGTCGTCTTTACTTCACTTATTTTGATTTTATTCCGCAAACCATGAGCATTACACCATGGAGATAAATGACAATATGCAAATGCAGTGTAATACTAACAAATTGAGAATGAGAGTAGGATGTGACGGTAAAATTACTTCATTTGCAATGATTAAGCATGGGCAATAAGAGCAGAAGGCAACAGAAAAACGTAAAACAAATTGAAAAAATATATCCTAATATATACTAAAATAAAATATTAATATTTGAATTACAAAAAAAAAGTTATAAATGATATATACTTTGTACTTCTACAAATTAAAAAAAAAATTATAAAATTCGTTTTCAAGACTAATTTTAGTATAAAAATTATTTTTAGTACAAAGACTGTAAATATTATAAGATAATTGGACCTAATCTCGGAAAATTTTGATTTTTACGACATGTTTTAGGGTAGACAAATTAGGGAAATCAAATTTTGAAGTGCTTTAAAAAGTAGTAAAAATTATTTTTTACCATTTTTTTGTTATTTTGGTTTATTTGTCAATTATATTATAACGTATATAAATTATCTTTGGATTTGGACAACTTACTAAATTTTAAATACGAATTTTGTGACTATATCCTGACCAAAACGCAAATATGTTTGTTTTTTGGCTATAACTTTTTATTTGCGCAAGAAAAAATAATGATGAAAAGGCATTTATTATTTACTTTTAAAGCACCTATCGTTGGCACATAACTATTTAAAAATAATTTGCCGAACATTAATTTGCCATTTGTAATATGTTGGGAAAAATGTTGGGCAAAATGTTTGGCAAAATGTTCGGAAAAATATTTTTAAATAATGATGCCAAATGATAGGTGCTTTAAATAGAAATAAATAATGACTTTACATCACTATTTTAACTTGCACCCATAAAGAGTTATTGCAAAAAAAAAAACAAAAAATCAAAAACATATCAGAATTTTAGTATTTGTTAATATATTACAATTAGTACTGACCAATTGTCAGGAATATTTTTTTTGGAAACTAGTTGTGTATGAGACTGCACTTTTTTTCCAAAAAGTAGCTGAAAAGAGGCTAAAATTTTAAAAGCAATTTTCTTCAAAATAGAAATAGAAGAAATCGCGAATTGCATATAATTAATACATGATATATCCATGGAAAACAACATTTCTTGTTTATTTTATTGCTAAAATTATTAAAATTTCTTATATGATATAACAAATATTCTATAGAACATTTTTCGAAGCGACTGTGCGCAATAAAAGGCAGGACATTGACTCTATGAACCGTGACCATCATAGCAGGTCATAGTCTCATCATCAGCCATCAACGCAATAAATTGCACAGTGAACATGACGTAAAACGTTACACAAAATATCCAACATATTCCCCAAAGCAGCAGCAGGAGCTGAAGCAGATTGAGGTCAGAATACCGCAATGCATACAATTCGATGAAGACTCATTTCAGAAAGCTATCAAGTCAACTTTGGAAATGTGCCGATCAAATCGGTGACCGTGTGGGGGCAACATGACGTTGTAACGGAAACGAGTACAGTTTCACAATTCACGGATTATACTGAAACATGTGACTTCCGAAATGTTTGCGGAATGATTGCGGTTGACACATGGAGATTGGTGGACAGCAAATAAATACTTAATACATCGATTAAGTGTTATCAAATGGGAAGGTATACATTTTTGTTATGGATTTTTTGTACTTCACCGCATCAGTAAATGGTTGCTTAGTTAAAACCAGGGACCGCAAAGAACCGGAATCGGAAATGCAACCGTTTCGATTTTTGGAACACGCTCGAAATCGGAACCATTATTTGAAATATATATGGAGGAATCGTGTGCCCGAAATCGTAACAGTTAATAAAAATATGTGTAGAACCGTAATTGGAGCCCATTTAATTATTTTGAACCGGAAACGGAACCGATATTCCAAAGGGTTTTAGTCCCTATGAGGGACCGCAATGAACCGAAACCGTTTCGATTTTTGTAACCGAAATCGAAACCCATTAAATTAGAATCGAAACGAAATTCCAAAGGGTTTTATTTCCTATGATGGACCGCAAAGAACCGGGATCATTTCGATTTTTGGAAAAGGAACTGTTAATAAAAATATGTGTAGAACCAGAATCGGATCCCATTTAATTATTATTTAACCGGACTATTATAAAAATCTTAGAACTGGAACCAATATATAAAAGGGTTTTAGTCCCTATGAGAGATCGCAAAGAACCGGAACTCTTTCGATTTTTGGAACCGGAACCGGAATTTTTTATGGTTGGCATCGGAACCGAAATTCCAAAGGGATTTCGTCCCTATGAGGGAACGCAAATAACCATTTCGACTTTTGGAAAAGGAACCGTTATTAAAAATTTTGTGGAAATCGAACAGTAATCGGAACCGTTTTAAGAACCCATATCAGAACCCCTATAATGTTTTGGTTGGAATTGGAACGGCAATTTTAAAAATCTTGAAACCAGAAGGGTTTTCCGGGTTAAAACTAACAAGGGAATTTAAAAATATTTCTAAGAAATTTAAATTTAAAAAGACTTATCAAAAATGCTTCATCTTATGCTTTATGTAGTATAAATTTTTCATTGTCCTGAAATGATTTTCTTTTTTGAGGAATATCAAAATTTATTTGTCAGTAATTTGTCTGAATGAAACTTTTCATAGGCATTTTGTTATACCTATTTTATACAAAAAAAAAAGAATAACTTGAGAATTAAAATTTACTTGAAAAACTAAAATATATATTTTTTTTTAAATTTCTGTTAAATTTCTTTAAAATTTATGCCTAAATATGAAAAAGCAAATTTTATAATCCTCACTAAAAGCTGACAAACTTATGAATTTTAAATGATATGGGTGAAAATAATTCACATTGGTTCGCATATCAATTTATGTCCGCACAACTTAGTCCCGCTGCTGCCGTTGCTGTTGTGGTGATGCCGAAAAGGTATACAACAGAGTAGGGAAATAGAAAATCAATGAAGTTATAATATAATTTGCATATTTTTACACTTTTCACAATTTTCATTATTTATGTGCAGAAATCCCAAATGATGTGATTGTTTATGATGAAATACGAACAGACATTTTTGAGACGTTGAAATTTTCGTTATCAGCAAAAATCTCCAACTGTATGTCAAATTAATATGTATTTGTAGAAATAATATTGAAACAAATCAAATATTATAAAACAAATCATTTGAAATATAAATTTTGATTATTTTTATTCAAATAATTGTATTTTCAAAGAACCTTTATGCAAAACATTGCACAAATTGTTACGCCTCATAAATCTCATTGTAACATTGAAAACACTTTTGCACAAAAACTGATTTCTCTGCATCAACAAATTGTTAAGTATTACTTGGCGTTAAGCCCAACATAACATCATGGTCCCCAAACAATTTAAAATTGCAACATATCGCTACCGCCCAGCAAACACCAAACACTTCCCATCATATTATATTCTTCAAAAATGGAATTGAAAAACCATTTTAAAGTCATCATATATTTGCAATTCCCAAGATGTTAGTGGCAGACGTAGCAGCATAAAACGCAGCAACACTAACACAACAACAACAAAAAATACATCCTGCCGCCACACCCACAGGACATACACATCAATATCGGCAGTTGGGACAACCGCATATTTGTCTAAAATGCCAATGTGAACGCGGCATAGAAAAAAAAAATAAAAAAAAGTAAAAATTTTAAAATAAAATGACTACATTCTAGAAACTGCAAAAATTCATATAGCCAACAAAGACCTTGGCAACTGCTACTGTATGATGCGGCCATTGAACATGGCTTGAAATGTGTTTATGGCCGGAAACACCTACGAAATGACAGCATTGCTTGGCAGACCTCGAAGAGAAATTCGGCAAAAAATTATTATTCAAATAGTTTATACATTTTCTCCAAAAAAAAAATAGAAAAATATATTAAAAAAAGTTGTGTACAACAACATATTGTATTAAAAGTTTTAATATTATAGAACTAATGGTATGTATCAAATAAATCACTAATCATAACGTGAAAAATGTTTATTATTAAAAATTTTGTTCGGTGCAGTTTTGTTATTTTCGTGTATTAAAATATACAATCCTTGCATACACATCATTGCACATATGTATAACGTATTATTACTTATTAAAAACAATGCATTGGAGCATAAAATAAATAGCTATTTGTGATTGCATTTTACGATTTTATTAAAATTAAATTCTTTGATATTATGTATAATTTTTTTTTTTCTTTACTTAATAAATTAAATAACGAAATATATGTAAAGCAGTGCAAATGATATTTATAAACATTTTATTTCAATATATTTTGTAACAGATATATAAATACAAATTAAATAAATATGCAAATACAAAGTAAATACATAATTTTTAATACATCGTCAAATGTTGCTGAACAACAATTTGTTGCACAAAGCTAATAAATATTAAAGCAGACCCATTTTAATGTCCAATTTCACTCATTCTATTGTATAATTGTATATTTAAATTGCTAATAATGCATGGTTCGAAAATATTTAAAAACATTCTGTATTAAAATAAAATTAAATAAAAGAATTAATTTTTATGTTCGAATTTGTTACAGAACTTTTGATAACATTTGTTCCCTTTAAAATATGTTTTATTGAAACAGGCATGCGATATTTTAACCACGAACAGAAGCACGAAAACAATCTTATTCTCATTTTTTCCCAGTAAAAAAGCACTTTTACATTTTCTCTACGAACAAATTTCGTTCGCGACGAATAAAATCATACTGTCATGCCAAAGTGGCGATTGTGCATTTTTAAAAATATTAGGAATCAAATTTTAAAGTATGAAGTGCTTTAAAAATTAGAAAAAAAATGTATTTTTTTTTAATGCGGTTATTTTGGTTTATTCATCAATTAATATAACGTGTATAAAATGTCTTTGGATTTGGACACTTTACTGAATTATAAACACAGATTTTGTGAGGCTGTATCCCGACTTAAACGCAAATATTTTTGTTTCTTGGCTATAACTCTTTATTTGCGCAAGATAAAATTGTTATCTGAATGCATAAAGCACCTATTGATTGACATTATTATTTTAAAATAATTTGCCAAACATTAATTTGCCATTTGTTATTTGCAAGAAAAATATTGTGCAAAATATTTCTAACAATGACGCCGATAATAATAATAGTTTGGCACTAGAGTCCTATAAGAACTTAGAGATCGAGCTCTCTCACCATTTTGAGCTGTGCGTGTTATATTTGTACTCAAAGTGGTGGGACCTACAGTTTATTGCCGAATCCGAACGGCGGGTGAGAGCTTTTCATAGGAAATGTTTTACTCTCGTAGATTTCGAAAAAAATCGAAAAATTTTAAATCTTGTCATGCGAAAAGGACGAATCTTTTTGTTTTTTTGCTATAACTCTTTATTGGTTCAAGATAAAATAGTAATATAGAGGTGGTAATTGATTGTTTTTAAAGCACCTATCGATTGGCATCATTTTCCGAACATTTTTCTTGCAAATGATAAAAATTTAAAAATATTTTAAAATAATCATGACAATCGATAGGTAATTTAAAAACAAAAAATGAATGCCTTTACACCACTATTTTATCTTATATTTGAATTGAATTTATCGAATTCGCCCTTTTGGTTTTGCCTTTTTTGGTTAGAAATATCCAACAAAACCACACACGATTACTGCTCAGTATTCTTGAGGAAAAACTACATTAAAAAATGTAAAAAAAAAAACGCAAACGTCAAGAATTACACATTCGACTCTTTGGCATGAGAGTGACGTTATGTATTTTGTATACAGCAGTTTTGGAAAATTTTGATCCATTGGTATATTTCAGGAACCTTCATTGCATTTTTTTTATTTTGGTAAAATTTGTTTCATTGGGATTTGGCCAGAACACAATTGCGGCATTTGAATAGATTAAACCAAAGAAGATTCCCAGGGGTTCTTCTGTAGTCCCATTAGAACAGAGTCATTCAACAAAAAAATCCAATGATTCAAGTGAGTTTGACCAAAATTTCTAAAAAAAAATTCAAAGCAAGTAGTTCGGTTTTAGGAAAATCCCAATGGAGCCAATTTCAAAAAACAAATTCTCAAAGGATATAGTTGCGTTCTAAGGAAATTCCAAAGAAGCCAAACTCTCTAATGATGTATTTGAATTCTAGGCAAATTCCAAAGGAATGATTTTGGCAAAAAAAAGTTTGCTCTTGCGGACAAAATATAATTTTATTGAAACAATAAATGTGATTTAAATCGTAGCTAAATATAAATGTGTTTTTTTCTCTTGACTAAAATTAAATTATGCTAACATAATTATATGCTTTATTTCCTGGTCATAATAGAAAAGAGATTGTTTTCTAAACTGAACTTATGCTTCTTTTCGTAGTATATACGTGTCGAATTTCTTAGTATTCTATATATATATATATATATATATATATATATATATATATATATTGATATATATCTTGTAAAGCAGTTTCATGAAAACTACTGCCGATCGACTTAAGACAATTCATTTTTTTTTCTACTTAATATAAGTATCAGGTGCTTGCAAGCATTTTTATTATTCTTAATAATAACATGTACATCACATGGAGCGCTAGCCTTTTTTATTACTCCATTAAAAGAAATAGGATTGAAGATTTTTTTTTGTATTTGAAAAATCTCCTTGAATTTTTTAATGGAACACCTGATGATCAATAGTATGTGTATTAAAATTGTCAACAAATGTAGTAAATATTATATGCAAACTGTGGAAAATATTAAGTAGTATAATACATATAATTTTATATTGTATTGATATATGGAATAATTCTAAGGAAAACTACTTAATAAAAATTTAGACTATAAAACAAACAATTTCAATTTCATTAATTTTATATATACATATTTCTGAATGCATATTTGTTGAAATAATTGCTTTCTGGCTGTTGAATATATCATTACCATCATCATCAATATCAGCATCATCTTCTCTAAGTTTGTAACGTCATGTACGTCAGCGACATTCCCAGCATTACATGAGATGACATCCATCTGTAGCAGTATTGCATTCAAAAATAATAACTTCAAAATAATGTTTCTTAATAATGGTATTATTATTACTATATATTGCTTAAATACCATAATATGAGCGAGAAATTTATACTAAAATGTCAAATTAAATAGCTTTGAATGGTCCTATGATACTTTTCAAAATAATCACACGATTGATAACAGGAATTGTCTACACAAATTTAAAAATTAAAAAAAAAAACATAACTAAATTGTTTTTTGTTTGTTATTCACTTCACTTTAATATAATTGGAATCATATCAAAGTAAATATTAAATTGCATTCCATTTTTTTATTTAAACACCAAACACATTTCATCAAATGAGGCTTTGCAATTTAACTTCAAGAAAATGATTAATGATTATGTTTATGTGTTTGTGCCAAAAATAAAATAAATCCATCATAAAAATATAAAATGCTACCTCATACCCATGCATATGACTTTATAGGAAAATATTGTGTTGTTTTTTTTTTATTATTTATTAATCTGTTAAAATATCTTCTACAAATATTCAAGTGTTGACATGTAAAAAAAATGTGATAAATCATAACTCAACATGGTAATTAATCAAAAATTTTGGTAGCTTTAAGCAATACTCACAACAGAAAACATGCTTTTTAAAACAGCACTTATAAATCTTAAAAGTTTAGCTGAATAAATATATAAGCATTATATTTTATAGCATTTTTATGAAATTTAAATTATAACAGTTGTTGTAATTTTTCATTAAATTAAATAAATACAGAATGTAGTAGAACTAAATGCAGACGTAGACATTTTTGTATATATTATTGGAGCTTTAAATATATACAAAACTTACATATTTTTCAATACACTTGAATTAACTTTTTATAAGTATAGAAATTCATTAAATCTCTGTAGTTAAATAAAATATGTACTTAATTTTTAATACAATTGTAGAAACATTTTGAATAGAAATTAAATAATTTTTTTTTAGAAATGCAATTACTTTAATATAGTACATTTTTCGATCCTGTAGAAAATAAATATTGCACTCGGTGCACTCCCATAAATCATTTTTTTATTACTCTAATTTAAGGAAGACTAAAAACAAACAACATTAAAAAGTAAAAACATATATACAGTAATTTAACTAAATGGAAAATGTTGATTTTAACGAAATTTCTTAATTCATTAAGTGGTTAAACTACCAAAAAAATGTTATTTATAAAACATGAAACACGTCCTCAGACAAAAAAATGCAAGGAAAGGTATTATATTAGTAGTTTTGAGGAAAACTCACAGGAATATGGTAGGAAATACACATTGCATAGCAGGGATTTTGAATTTTTGAAAATAAGCAGGCTCCCTATAGCAGCATTTACGCCGCAAACTGGTATGTTCAAGCCTACCCCTAGCAGGCAAAAGCATTTTCTGTAAGTTTTGGTTTTGAAGTTTTGAAAGGTATCTTTATAGCTAGAATATGGAAGGGAAAGGTAGCCTGAGAGTAGCAGGCAAACACAGTGTATAGGAATTTGTGTTTTGAAAATTTAAAAAGCTTCTTCATAGTAGGAAACTGAAAGGGAAAGGTAGCCTGCAAGTAGCAGGCAAACACATTGTGTAGGAATTTCTGTTTTGAAATTTTTAAAGCTTGATCAACAAGTTGGCGACAGAAAATTTTGTTGATAAAAAGTTTTTGTGTTGAAGTTTTAAATGATTGATCAACAAGTTGTCGACTGAAATTTTTGTTTACAAATATCTATTTTTCCTTCAAAATTTTTCAATATTGAACATTTTTGTCATTTGTAAACATCGGTGTTTACTTTTGTCGGTTTGCGACGCGAATTGTTTTAATTAAAACGTGAAAATGTGCCGTATTGACGCTGATTTGCGCATTGCAGAAGATTATTGCTGATATCAACATTATCATCAAAAGTGCACAGCAAATAGTTTTAACCGTCATGACGCCCGAAACAAAAACTTCTTGCTGTACAAAAACAAACACATGTTGTTTTTAGTACACACGTGTTTTGTTATTGCTTTCTGCAATCACTTTTTTTTAGCAAAATTGCAAACACAATAACAAACAATTGTACCAAAAACAAGAAGTTTTTGGTACAATAACATTTGGTCCTTCAGAAAACATATGCGAATCCACCAATAGAGAATCGAAGCGTTTGAGTTTTTCGCTAAAATTTAACAAACAAAATTCGTCGGTGTTATTGTACAACAAGAAGTTTTTGGTACTGTGGGATGGATGGGAACTGATGATTTATGTTATATGTTTATGCTCCCTACCATTTTGCTTCCAGCACATTTCCTACTTTACCCTGCTTGTGCCTACCATTTTTGTTACACTTGTTTGGCTACCATACTCTACCTATGCCTGTCAGTTCCCTACCAATTTTGTTTTCATGCTATAGCAGGGAACTAGCAGCTTTTGTCCACATTCCTACCTTTGCCTACCTCACAGCTTCATATAAAATGTGATTTTCATGCGTACAGGTAGCATGTTTGCCTGCGTGTTTCGAACCACTTGCCTGCTTAAAATTTTGTATGGGGGTGTAAAATATTTTTTGAATATGAGTGCAAAGTTTATACGAAATCACAAATGGTGAATCTCAAAAGTGGCCGTTTTGACGTGCAGTGGCCGATATTTTCATTTGATCATAAATTAAATACATACGTATTTATTTAAATATATACAAAATGTAATTATTTTTTAATACAATTGTAGTAAAATATGATATAAAAAAGGATTCACTTTGTGTAGTTAGAAGAACAATAAGTAGTAGTAATGTAGTTAAAATGTAGTAAAAAGCATAAATATGGTATTTTCTAAATAAATTGAATTCATATGTATTTATTTAGAAAATGTTTGCCTGTCTTTATAATACAGTCTTTTGTTTGGTGTAAAATCTATTACTAGGAAATATTTGCGAAATCTTGGTAACCATATCACTGCTTCAAATAATAAATAAGTAATACTTTTTTTTTAGTAATTTATCTTCCAAATCAACAAACAATTTTAATTAAATACAAACAATATGTGAAAAAGCAAACAGTGAAGTCCCAAATTAAGTAATGAAGAAATCAATCTTTTTGTACTACATGAGTAATTATTAACACACAGTTTATGTACTGTGATTTAACATGATGCTTCTGTGAAGATTTACAGGTTACTTACTAATTAATTAGACTACTAATTATGAACATGTGTAATAAATAAAAAAGTTCATAAAATAATAATGAAGTGTTTCTATTTATTAAAAGAAATAAAACTTGCCGCTGCATAATTTCGAAATCAGTTTGCTAATATATTTAACTTATAGAATAATTTATAAAACATAATAAAATCAAAATAATATCCAAAAGTATAAACACAACTTCATTTACATTCTCGATACAGCTAAGATAAAATATGTTTAAATAATGAACAAAGAAATTTGCAAATTGCGTGTCTTAAACGATGAGTTCGTGTATTAGGTATTTAACTTTTTAATTGATTTTAAGAGCTGAGGCAAAAGTACATACATTTCAGTATTTTCTTAAAAAAAAGGCAAGATCTTTGCAGGGGTTAACAGCATATGAATAGACTTCAATGTAAGCGTGTGTAAACAGAAACAAAATAATGAAAAAATTCACAATAAAAAAAAAGGAAAATTCTTTGTTAAAAAGTCTACAGCAACGATTTAAGGATGTGATTTTTGTTTGACCTTAATTGGTACAAAGTTTTATTTTTTTCATTCTAAATTTCTAACGCTTTTCATTTGTACTATAATCAAAGATGCGCATAATTTATAGCATTAATATCATGCTGTCGTCTGTGCAAAAAATCTAAATAGAAAAGGCTCCTGAAGTAGATACCGAAAAGCGAAACTTGCATAAAAGATCAAATGACATGCAGCGTAAAATCATCCTCAATATTTCGCAGAAAGTGTGCCATAAAAACTTATAGCATTCAAAGAAAAGTAAAATTTATAGTTTTATAAGTTTTGAACTACGAATTTTGTTTCAAGTTTCTAAAACAGATTTATTAAGCTTTAAATAGTTGAGTGAGTGTGTAAAAAGACAAAGTGGTATTGGCAAAAAATAAAAATGAATGAGGTTTGGCATAGACAAGTCGTCTTTCATTTTGTTCATAGTTTTCATATATTTTTGTACCTTACACAGAGGAAATTGTTTACTGATGATTTATGCATAAAACGTTTCCTAATTTTCTTATTTATGAGTTATATTCATGAATTATGTATAATACTAAAAAAAAAATAATAAAAATTTCATACTCAAAATTTAAGAATTTCAAATTGAATAGTTCTGAAATTCAATTGATATTTTTTTGAATTAAAAATGGAATGTTATAAATTATAATTGATATTTTTTGAATTTCAAATGGAATTTCTCAATTGCAGTCGATGTCTTTTGAATTTCAAATGGAATTTCGGAATTTCAATTGATTTTTTTGATTTTTACTTTCTGAACATACCCCGAAAAAAATAAAAGAAAGAAAAAATACATTTATAATAAATACATATTTAATTGATTTACGTCCAAAAGCAAATGAATTTGTTTGTACTACATTGATGTATAGAAATAATTACATTATTTGCTACATTTCTTTATTCTATTTCTTTATTTTACTATATTTGTATTAAAAATAACTACATTTTGTATTTATTTAAATTCTGAAAAATGACTGCATTATGTATAAACTTCAGAAAATATAATTTCTATATATGCATATACTTTCAGTACATTCAGTATTTATTTAAATGTAATAAAAATTTAGAAATTTATTTGTATTTATTTATTTTTACTGCACACTGTATTTATTAGCTTAATCGACTTAAATAAATAATAATGTCATTAAAAACTTAAAATTAAGTATAACTACATTTTTCAAAAAAAAATTAAATGTAGTAAAAATGAGTTCATAAAATTTCTCGGTGTAGACTTAATCGCTAAGAACAAATATTTCAAATTTTTTGGATAGTAAATTTTATTCATATATTTCATATATTTTCTGCATATATTATGCACATTAATTTATTTCCTGGCAGCCACAGTGCTAACCCAACCTCTGTCGTCATCTAAAAGACTTTCGAATTTAATTACCGTGCAAATATTGAATATTATGTGAATGCTATGCACGCTGTTCTGCAAAATGTTTGTTATTCTGTTATTGATGTTGACTTAATTAGTTTAGTTTTTATGTCAGATACAGTTTTTTCAGAATGAGTTTGAAACATAAAAGTAATTGCAATAATTTATTTGATTTAATGTGACATAGCACTACTATGATAGCCAACAATATTTTTGTTGTCTGAGAATCAGGGATTGTCTATGAAATTTCGTATATCCATAGACAATTTAAAGACAAAATTAATATTAAAATCTGTATTCTTTGACAATTTTTGCGAAAAAAAGAAGATCATAGAATAGATTTTATTTTTAAAGTCGACATTAAATGGCGCCAATAGCTATAAAAGGATTTTTATTAAAAAAAAATCCAATACTCATAAACAAAAAGGTTGCATTTGTATTAATATTATTATGTGTCTCAACACCTGGGACTTAAAAAGTCATAGCTGGCTGCCGTGTAGGTATTACTAGATTTTTTTTAACTTAAAAATAAAATATAAAAAGAGATAAAATTCCACGGTGTCTATAGTTACCTTTTGAGGCAGTGAATTTTAGAAATTACTTTACAATAATATTATAACGAACAGATAAGCTAAAGTACAAGAATTTTGCAATTACAAATATTGCTTAAAAAATTAAATTCAGTTCAATACTTCAATTCAATTTATAATTATACCCCAAGGACTTAGCAAAGGATGTACCTTTTAAGCCAAGAGACATTTATAAATTATAAAAATGATTTTTAAGCTATTTATTTTTTTATATATTTTATTACAATAATTACAAATTAAGAGCTACAGAAAAATAAATTTTTGTATCTGCATGATTTATAGCCTATTTTTTGCTCTTGAAATATTTTCTGCGAAAACTTTGAAACGGTTGACCGAAAAATCAAATTTCATAAATTGGACAATTGATTTGTGTACACTCACAATAATCTTTGCGATAATTTATGATTCAAGTTTTCGTTAATTATATTTTCGTAAATTATATTTTTTTAAAAAGGACAAATATACAATAAGTAATAATATTAATATTTTTTATTCCATTGGCAATAAAATTCATTCTATTACGTAATTTACGTTATTTAAAAAAAGCTTAACCAAGGATCTCGTAATCATTTCGTAAATGTACAAATATTTATTTTACTATGCACGAACTAGTCAGTGATTTCATAAAATACTCGAATGTTATTCGTAAACATATTTCGTAACTTTACGATGGTTAGTTTGTATCACTAGTAGAAATTGAAAACTTTACTTTCCATAACCTGGCCTGTCTATCTAATATAATCAATTTATATTAGATACGGACAAAGTATTTATTCAAAGTTTTGTTTAAGACTACAATTCATAGAGTAAACATGGCCTAAGTAATATCTGTAATTATTTACGAAACCATTTTTCGTAAATGAGATTTTTATGAAATTATTATTTTTTTTTAAATTCAAATTGGATCAATTACGAAATTTAAGATATTTAATTAAACAGGCTATGACAATATTTTCTTAAAATTTACAAACAATTTTCGTATATATATATAAATGGTTATCCTTACTATGTACGAACTAGTCCGAGATTCTATAAAATACTCAAATATTAACCGTCAACATTTTTCGTGCCCTTTACAAAGTTTAATGTGCAATATACGTACTATTTCTTTATTTAAAAATGTATTATTTTTTGTGTAGTTTATACATAATATTTATTGAGTGTATATTTGATTTAATGCACAGTGTATGTTTTAAATCTTCGCCTGAAGCTGTAATCAATAATATGAATTTCAATGTCCCCCAAAACTTTCTCAAATTTGATTACAACATGTTTACTGGATATCACAAAAAGTATTATATACATACAGATGTTTAAATTTCCCAAGTCAAAGAAACTAGTTTTGTGTGCAATCTGTTCCATGGTGTCCATGTCAATTATGTAAAATCTATTGTCTTCAATTTAATTTTGTTTTGATGCTGTGATATTTAACAAAAAGAACTGTAATGTGTATTTAATAACATGCTTAACAATAGCAATTCGTTTTATAATTGATATTTGACAAATTAGACCAATTGTTTTACAAAATCAATGAGAAAGAATAACCCACATGAGATATGTGACACTCGGTCTAAGCCGATTAAAAAATAACCTACATATTAATGAAATAGAATTGAAAATCAACCACACTCGGAAAAAAATACTATATAAATAATACTTTTTTACTATTAAAAATAGTCAATAGGATGAATTATTATTTTAATCGGAAAATACCATTAAATACTACAAAATACCATGACATTTCCATTGAGTTTATATGAAAATATTTATTTTTTGTATACTAATAAATCAATAATTATCTCATTGACCAATTTTAATAGGATTTGAGGGAATTTTTTTTTTCTGTGTGAATGGCTTTAAAATAGTTCAGAGTACACCGATTTTTAAGTATTACAAAAATAACTTCAAACTTGAAATTGTGAGACAATTTAATTTCATTTGAGTAACTAAGCCGCTGTAGCTCAGTGGTTAGTGCGTTGGACTGCGAGCCGAAAGGTCCCAGGTTCAAGCCTGGAATGGGGCTAACAACATCTTTTCATAGAAACATTTTTCTATACCGCGCTACCTCTCGGCAGTAAATGGCAAACCTCCGAGAGTAAAAACATTGCCTATGAAAAGCTCTCACCCGCCGTTCGGATTCGGCAATAAACTGTAGGTCCCACCACTTTGAGTACAAATATAACACGCACAGCTCAAAATGGTGAGAGAGCTCGGCCTAAGTTCTTATAGAACTGTAGTGCCAAACTATTATTATTAACATTGATTTTTTCAAGATCACACACAAATTTAAATTATTATATGCTTTATCATAAAGTAAAGAAATTTATTTAAAAACTTCACATTTTTAGATAAAAAAAAGTCTGCCGTAAATTTACATGCGGTATATATAAAAATTTTAAATTATAAATATTTATGTTAAATTTATATAAAGATTGTATAGATCTGTCGGAATTTCTTTATACTAAAACCTTAACAATCTCAAAGCGCTAATACACAATATTTAGTATTGTTTTAGGATATAGATTTAGGCAAAATTTTCATATAAATTCCTAATCGATAAACTTTTTATGTGGTTATTTTAAACAAAAAAAATCTTGTCAACGAAGAAAACTTTTTTAGGTCAGGCAATGATGTAATTCCAGAGCACATTCATTCCTAGATATGCAGAAACACACTCGCAGCTAGTTGTAAAAACCACAAGGTAAGGATACGATAATTTAATTTATTTTCGTGCGGACAGTTAGGCAAACCTCTGGTGTGGTTGGATTTGCTTGCAATTGCTTTATCTACCATTTCAAGACAACGAAGCAGTAGCTATAGCTACTTGGTCGGTATCTGTTTGGTTGCTGGCGTTGATATGCAAATTAGTTTGTATAAAGAAAATCGTAACCTAGAAAGTGCACAAATTAAGTTCCCAAACACCGAAGGATAAAGTTTGCGAGGTGATAAAATGTTGGGTGTGATGATTTTAATTTATTTTTATTTTTTTTTTTAATTGGAGACTATGATATCGAACGAAAAGTCACCAAATAAATTTTCAAAATGCCAAATATTCATTTACAAAAATCTTTATATATCTGTCAATTTTTAATCGATCAACTCAATTTTTGTACCTCATGATAAGAAAATGTAAATCTATCAATTTGTATTTCAACTTTAAAAATACATCAAATACTTTTTATAATATTAATCAACACACTTGAAATTTAAGTTTTTCATAAAAATGTATTTAATGACTTTTCGTTCTACAACGACGATATATTTTACGAAAATATATAAATGTTGAAAATTAAATCAAACTGCTACACATTGGCTTAAAAACAAAATGTATAAAATATATAAATTTAAAATATTTATTTTTATATAATAGCACATATATAATAGTTGAAATACCAACTTGACGCTGCATAAATCCGCAATTAACTAAAAATTTGTATAAATAAAATAAAAATAAGCTCAACGCTCGAGTCTAAGGAGTTCCTGTTTGCACTTTAGTTATATTTAACTACAAACCACACTTCACTTACTTAACGTCAAATGCCGGAAATAATTTTCTAAATTCTTACCTAAGGCCGGATGCAGAAATTGCGCAAACGGCGGTAGCCATAATAAGGAAACCAAGTCGACACTGTAGCGGAAGCGGAACTGTAAAAGCAGTACCCATCTACTTCAAAAATATAGCATAAGACTGCTTTAGAAATGACGCATAGAAAAAAACATAATAATGTAATAATAACCACTTTGGAAAATGTATGCTCTTAAATTTGTTACATATTAAAACTAAATTATGACTGAACGTTTAGTTTGAAATGTAGCATTAATGTTCTGTATGGATTTAAAGTATAGCATTCTATTTAAGCATGAACGAATTTGACAAAAATACAAAAACTTTTCATATAACTAACTGTTTGGTACTTACAACATGCCAATTTGTTCAATAGTTAATATATAGTGAAATCGTAAACTGGAACAACATTAAAAATTGAAAATACTAAAGTTAATTCTGTAAAATATTCTATTCTGTCAGAGTCACGTTTAATATCGTGTGAAATAGGTAGGTATATGTGTTAGGTATCATGTGTCAATGACTGCAGTATATGAAATGCATACGCAAAAGAGTCACTAGAATTAAAACAAAAACTCCTTTATTACACGTAAAAAAATATTGTTGTCAGAAGCAAATGAAATTATTTAATATTATATAATATATTATAATAATAAAACGTAGAAACATTTCATTTAACATAATCACATATTTGACAGAATTATACTTATGTATGATACATTAGTTCATGCTTAATAATTTCAATGAGGAACCCCATTTTATTGAAGAATGGTCGTACTTTTTTCGTTTTCATTATAATAAGATTTTTATAATACCAAAACATCAGAACTTAATTCCGTCATTCCGATTTTATTTTTCAAAGATAATTTAAAAAAAGCACGTGGAAAATGAATTTTTAAAAGAATTGTTGTTCGTTCATTTTTTTATTTTTTGTCAGTCAGCAGTAAATGTAAACTCAAAATTAAATCAAAAGAGCTAACGAAATGCGTTATTTTGCTAAAGCTAGAGCTGAATAAATTACTGTTGATATTTATATTACGTTTATGGCTTTGTTTTGAAAAATATATGTCTACTAAATGTTGTTGGTTTTTAAATATATTTGTCTTTATTTGACTTCATTTACCTACACTATGTATTGAAAATTCATTCTCGATATATTGGACAAACTGTATTTATGTTTAATTTTTATTTTAATTATTTGGAATCCATGTGGGCAAACGACGAACGTATTACGTTCGTCGTGTAGGTAAAAACGAATTCAGAAACAGTTTTGTTTGTCGTTTTTTTTTTGTATGACTGCTAGGTACAAAAAACCCAAGTAGACCCAAGCATCTGACCGAAATGAATGAATGAAAGAAGAATACATAGTGAAGCCAACTAATTGAATTTCCCACTGCATCTTTTTAGTTTTGAAAATAAATGCGCGAAAATGAACATTGTCAACTATGCAGCATTGAGCACAAATATATAACTCTGCACAGTTTTATAATAAGCAGGCATATCATATATTCATATAATTTTATACTCATTCTTATAATATAATTTCCGAATCAATAAAAAATATTTTTATTTAAAAAATAAACATATATTTTTTTAATTAACTATTAATAAAAAAAACAAATATAGATTATAATAAAACTAAAAGCATATGTTATAATGTCTCTACATATTTCAGGAAGTTTAATAAAGAAAACTGAAAGTTTTTAATACAAATGTACTGAATTTATAGAGAAAATCTGTCAAGTATATAGTTTTGTGAAAACCAAAACATATGCTTTTGGACGTAAAACAAATACATAAGTATTTATTTTAAGACATTTTTAGGCATTTTTAATGCAGTATTTTTTTGGTGTACTTTGGGCTCAGCCGGAAATTGAGGAGTAGAGCCCACTTTTGATGGACAAACGCTAAAAATACAGCAAAAATAAAAACCAAACCAAACCAAAAACAAAAACAAAGGCAAAAAAGAACAAAATTAACAACAATAACACAAAAAAAAAATCACAAGAGCAAAAAAAAAACAAACACAAACAAAATCAAAATAAAAATAAAAACTCGAAAGCAAAATCACAAAGTAAAACCAAAAACATAAACAAAATCGGAAGCGGAAACATAAAAATAAATTTTAATGTAGAAATACAAAAACAGAAAAACCAATGCAAAGACACACATGCAAAAATGTAAAAAACAAAAGCAAAGTCTAACTCCAATAAAAATAAGAAACAAACAAACCATAAATGCAAAAAAGAAAAAATTAAATTAATTATAAAAACAAAAGAAGAACAAAAACAAAACAAACAAAACTGGAGAAACACATAAGGCGAAAAAATAAATAAAAATAAAATAAAAGCAAAAAAACAAAACAAAACCAAAATAAATATTAACAAATGATAAACACTAAACTAAAAATAAAATCAAGACCAGAATGAGTAAAAACACTAACAAAAAAAAAAATAAAAAAATATAAAAATAAAATTTAATAAAATCCAACAAAAAACCAAAACCAAATGATTTTTTTTTTCTTGTATAACTCATAGAATATTTTGTTACAAACTTCTCTTTTTTCAGTAATTAAACAGCTATGCTAAAAAAATGGTTTAAAAAATCAAAAATCGGAAAAATATCGGATAAAATAAATATATGTCGGAGTAACGGGAAGATTGTTTGGTGAAACAGGACGATCGCTTTCAGTATTCATTTTTAAATATCAAACGTGACGATCTCGCTTGACAGATGACTTTTTTCTAATTAATCTATTGATTTATAATTTTCTCAGAAACAAATACAATCAATCAAATACCTACTTATTTTATTTATCCAGTCATTATTTTATATTAGCACCCAGCCGAGTGATTTCATCCAAGTATTCGACAACCATTCCAATATGTCGGTACTTGACGTTTCATAAAGTAATTACAATATTAAGTTTTCGTCAAGCTGCGACATATATATTAAATAATAAATAAAACGAGTTGGGAAAGTTAGGTCACATGGGGCAGATTTTTATAGTCGGTCGGGCCCGACTATGGAATACCCTACACTTTTGGTGGGGATATTAATGTGGGTTAATTAATTGCATACCTTAATTTTAAAGTTTTTAATTATGCTGAACCTCCCCACCCTCAGAATATTTTTCATATATCAGAAATTTACGTCTTATATCCCCATAAATTAAAAAATGTATATAAAAGTATAAAAAAACTAAAAAAAAAAATTGAAAAATATAATTGGGCTGACCACGCCCATATTTAAAATATTGAAAGGCTAATATTTCATATATTTGATTTTAATAATTTACGGATCAAATTTCCACTATGAAAACCCAGGAAATAATGAAAAAAAATAAGTTGAATAGCATACAGGAATACAATTGTTGCCATTTTTAACCAGAATTTCCATAGCAATTACAGAGGATTCTAAAGCAAAACAACGGATCTGATTTCATAAAAACTCAACAATATTCTATACGTATGTGCATCTCTGACCACATTGCAACAATAGTAGTTTTAGAAAGCACTTTTGCTAAAATCGTGCGTCATTAACGGGGGGATTGGCACAAGAGACACTTTCCACTATATATAAAATACAGATTGCGTAGGTAGTTCATTGGAAATGTTTTGTATCACAACTATGCAGTAGTTAGTTTGGTAAATTGTGAGGTATTTTTGTCTGTGTTGCAAAGTGGTTGCCATAGGGTTCTTTACAAAGTATGTGCATCTAATGAAGCTATAATTTAAAATTAAATTTCAATGAAGCTAAACTTTTCGTGTGGTTCTTAGTAACAATGCGTTTTATTCATTTTGAAGTTTTGAAATCTAAACAAAATTGAAGTTGTATTATTTTGCATGCATTTATGCTGCACAATAGCTAATATGTGGGATGAATTCTGGACTATGTTACAATGGTATTAGCTTGTACCACTTTTTTAATATTATTTTTGAACTATCAAATATATTAACAAAGCATTTCTGAAAATTGTCAAAAACATATGTTTTATGAAATAAACTGGATATATATATATATATATATATATATATATATATATATATATATATGAATAGAGAATAAATTCTGAATAACTTCGAACAATTCTCTGTCAAAAAATATTTAGTGATATCCTCAATAAATTATTATCCATGTAATATATTTAATAAACACCAAATCATCAAACATCAATCAAATTTAATAAAATTAAATAAAAAATTGATTGCGAGTGAACACTCTATGCACTATATTTTTAGGTCACAACCTATAGGAAAACATTAAATTGGTTTATAGCTCTTGCGGCGTAACTTCATCATAATACAATTTCAAAAGCCAACAAATATATCGATACTTGTAGCGCATAATCACTTGTTACTCGATGAAACTAATGGTCAATCAAAAGCTGAATGGGATATTGTAAGCGTTTGATATATACACGCTGCAAAAAAAACATAAATTTGCAAACATAAATTTAGGCATTATATGTATGTTTGGAGCTAGATGTAAACATAATTTATAAATCCCTGATAAATCCTTTATAAACACTGCTGAAATGAGTGCTGAAATGATCTGTGTATTGTTTTTGTGGTGATAAATGATAAATAATGGTGTAATTTTTTAAAGACGTTTTAAATGAACGTTAAATTTTAAAGTTTATTTTATGTATCTTTCTTTATATTTTTAAAAAGTTCATAGCTATAGTTCCATTAAACCTACAAAAAGAATCAATATATACTCGCTGCAAAAAATGGCTCTCCCAAACATAATTTTGCGAGCATTAACATGTATGTTTGGAATTTTATGTAAATATATATATAATTGTCTGGTAAATCATTTGTGAACAGGGTTGTCTTGTGACTTGAACAGTGTTGTAATGAGCTCTGATTTACATTATGATATCACGGAAACAGTTTGATGTTGCCCCTTCTAATAGAAACATAATAATTACTACATCCAAACAAAATAAATATTTGAACCGAAACATAAATATGTTTAAAATATAACATGATTTGGAACGACCTCAATCATATCAGTTGTCTAAATATTTAGTTGTGGTTTTTTTTTGATAAAATATCCGGTCGGTTTTTCACAATATTTTAGAAAAACATTCAGGAACAATTAAATTATATACTGCACTATTAAATGATATTATTTGTTACTATTTGTATTTATTGTACTACAATTTGTATATTTTTTAAATTTACAAATGACATCGTATTACCGATACGAATACGTTTTCCCAACAAACATCAAAAGACACGTGTGCGGAAAATGGCGGTCACCGAGTGTAAACTTCGTATACAAGAAGAATATTGCAAGAATGCTTCTATTTACATCTAATTTCATTATTTTGTTTCTTTTCAAACACCAGTATGCTTAAAAGGACCAATACATACTTCAAATGATGACAAAAGAAACGTAGATAGAAAATTCTGCTCAACGAGTGCCAACTTCGTATACAAGAAGAATGTTGGCAGAATATATTAATCCAAGTTCTTTTTTGTTTGTTTTTAACCATCAATATTTTCAAACGATGACAAAAGATGGCGTAAGTAGAAAATGCTGCGCAACGTCGCCAACTTCGTCTGTCGATAACTAATCGAATGAAGACGAGCGTTGCGAACATACGATATTATTAGATTTGAATATCATTTTATGTTTGTTTTGAAACATAGTTATAACCAAGTAAACTGCCAAGAAATAGTATATTCAAATGCAATTAAAATTTTATGTTTGTATTGTAGCATACTTATGATAAGTTTGACAGATTCTGCTGGGGAATATATAAAATGTTTAAACATAGTAATATGTTATTACCATTTGAACAATAATTTAATTACACTTCATTTGTAATACATGTATAGTTATTTCGTATTATTTTTTAATTACATTCAAACATATTCAAACAAAACTTTTCTATCCGTGTAGTCTTTACTATTCAAATGATATCATTTTTGTATTTGGTATATTAAAGAATAATGGTTTATTGACATTTTGTCAAGCTCTTCATGAATTTTTATAATTGAAAACAAAACCACCAGAATTATTTGAATAGAAAAGCTGACATAAAATGCAAATTCTTGCACTAACCATCAAAATTATTTACTTTTTAATATCTTGGGAATTTAGATAAAAATACATCAAAATAGAAATCTAAACCGTGTTCTAAACCGATGTTAGTTAGATTCAAAGTTTTTACTAAAATCATAAAAATTTCGATGTAAAACAGATATAAACGGTTCGTGTTAAATACTTTTTAGAAAAATTTTAAAGTAAATAAATTGCGAAAAATTAAACTCATTTTTTAATTTAAAATATAGTTGTAAATATTAGGTTTATATTAAGTAAACTCAGTAAAATATCTCCATTTTTCATTTAAGATATTGAAAATATGAACAAAAATCCACATTCATTGAAAAATTGGAAATTCCCATTAAGTAATTAACAATTATAATATGAAAAGTAATTAAATGTCTTTGTATTCACAGCTCAATTATTAAAAAATTCTTTACCAAATATTTTGACATTGAAAAATAAGGTATGCAAAATCTGTTAAAATCCGAAGGTCAAATTCATCATAAGACGTTGTAAATATATAACATCAGTAACCGTAACCACGGATTTCCTTTTCCATCTGGAGGCTACGGATTTTTGGTACAATATATGAAATTTTAATCATCAATTATGAATAGTAAATCAAAAAATATATTCCAGAACCTTTTCTAATTACTAATGACTTTTGAATATATTGTACACAAAACATGAGTAATCAAACGCAAAATTTTATTCAATTAATCATAACAATTAATTTTTATTATAATCACACATAGGGAAATTATCTGCTTTGCAGCAAACATATTATGTTACATCTAACTTTCATGAATTTACAAATTATTAAAACTATTATTTTAATATAGATATATAATCAAACATTATGAAATGAAAATCAAAACAATTTGGAATAATTGTACATAAATGTTACAGACAATTAAGGTAATGAAATTTATGATTGCAAATATATTATGTTTGCTGCAAACTAATATTTTCTTTGCGTGCATATATTATGATTAAAAACTAAATCTTTATTATTACTTATTCTGGGCAGGATATCAAAATTTATGCGTATAATTCATGATTTATGAGAAAATTTCTCTCCATGCAGCTATTCAGTAAATAATTAAGTTTAAGTAAAAATATATAATCAAGAGCATTTATTATTACGTAGTTGAAACCATCCTCTTATTTAAAATTACAGAATTTTGAAAAATATTGTCGCATTGTGTTATCATATCAACGAGTGTTAAATATCTTTTGATTTTTTTTTTCTTTATTCATTAAATAAAATGAATAAGGTCGAACAAATTTCGGTGCATAATTTGAAACTTTGTTGACTCTTGAAAAGAATTGAATGCTCCCTAGTGAGGACAGTTGTAACAGAATAGAAAGAAGATAGACAGATAAAACGTTTTATTTAATATAATGAGGACACAAATTAACAGCAAAAAATTAAATCTTAAAATGTATATATAAAAAAAATTAATTTTAAATTACAACATACTATAAAGAAATATAGTAAATATAAATTTTGAATAGATTTTTATTAATACTAAATCAAAAAATAAATTTTACAAAACTAAATGTTTACAAAACTTAAAAAAATACATAAAAAATTGATTTAAAAAAAAAAAAAATTGAAAAAAAAAAAAAAAATGTGTGAAATGTGTCAAATTTTTATTACATTTTTATATAATTATTGAAAAAATAATAAAAAAAAAAAAAATTGATCAAATAAATATTTTTTGTTTTTTTTTTTAAATATGAAAGTTCATCATTTTTATCTTTCTTATGTATATATTCATCTATATGTTTAAACGTAATTTTCGGATCTAATTAATCTAATCGAATGACTAATTATTTTTAGTCTTACGCCAAATTGATGATGAATTCATAATATTGATGTTTTGCAGTCATTAATATGATGAATTTTTCATAAATACAATTATAGTTTGTAGAATGTCGTTCAGTTTTTAATATGATGTATATTTCTTAATTTGTATACCCTACAGTAAGAGTGAAAGGGTATATTCGGTTTTTTTTTGTGTTCTGTACGCTTTTTCTGAATTTAGTACATTAATTTTTAAAAATAGGATTTTAAAAATACATACAACAAAGTATCTCTTCAGTGTCATAGCGTTCAAAGTACTACATTTTAAATTTGTATTAAAAATAATATGACTGACCGTTTGTCCAAGTAACGCTCATAGCTGGTTGCTGAAAATTCAATGTAATTTCCAAATTTACATTTCACCGATTTTCTGTGTTAAAGTGTTTTAAAATCTATGTATGGTTCTACGTTGCTCCTCGATAGCTGGATGCTATGTTCAACCAAATGACCCTCTCCCTACGTACGTTCATTTTTCTCAACAGTTTTCACAGTAACTTGCCAGACAATTGAATTTATGCTTGGCACAAGAATTTATGGAAAAACAATAGAGAGAAATTACAGCAGAAGCTAAGAACAAAAAAAATACACATAACGATGTTATTCAATTTTAAATGCACTTAAGTCTGCAAAAAATATTTATATTCTTTACTTTCTGTCCATTTTTACACAGCTTATGCAATTTTCTCTGTACACATTAAGGATATAGAAATTAGATTATATGCAAAAAGAGAAGGTACAGGTAAATATCATAATAAATGCCACAAAGAAATAATATAAAAGATGTTCATTTCGTTTTAAGAAATATTTACATTATAAGATATTTTCAAAAATATATCAGCAAAATCAAGTCATATCAATTTTAAATAATATTAAAAGTGAAAAACTTTAAAACTATTAAAATCTAAATTTATAAATAGTTACTTATAAGTTATAACATACATAATTATAGATTTTAATATATTTTGTTGTTTGCTTGATATTCTCAGTTAATTGAAGTGCTTCTTGTGTCGAAGGCCAAAACTTAATTAAAATTTAATCTTTTCTCATAATTGTGACTTTATTTAATTAAAGCTATAAAAAGGATGCCATGACGATGACAGTGTCGGCAGTATAGCAGTAGCAACACTTGGTTTAAAGAGTATAATGTGATAATATTTAAATTGTTAATGTGATTTCTGGAAAATGTTCATTAGATGATGGAATTCTAGAAAAGAAACAAACATCAACAAAAATGTTTGTAAAACATTTAATTATTTTGGCCTATAAGCTTTGAGTTAAAATTGTCACAAGAGTGAGAGTACTGAAAACACGAAATGATAATTGAAATGATATTTAGTTTGTAATCTGTTGATTTGTTAAAGATAATATATTTTTTTAAATCAACATTTAATTCACCATTCAGTTGTCATTTAAGAAGCATGATAAATGAATGAGTTACGCTACTCTTTTTATAAAATAACTTTGACATAATTCCTAACTCTTTATATTTAACTTTAATGATAATCAAGTTTGTCACTATGAACTAGAGATGGGCGCGTTTTTCCGTGCGTTTTTCGTGTCACGCCCGAAAATTAGAGTTCGTGCGAGCAAATCTCCGTGCGTGCTAGTTGTTGTCGAGCCCATACGTGTCCGTGTCTCTAAAATCAGGCACGCGCTCATTAAAGGTTTTTTTTTATAGTTTCTACCCCAATAAAAAAAACTCCAGCTTCAAAAAATAAAAATTACGTGGCATTTTAACCTTTTCTTAAAAATCTGTTGTTTTAGTTTTACTTATGGATTTAAGAGAATAAAACAGTACCAAACATAATTCAATTATTTTTGTCACGGGCTAAAACCCTTAGAAATATCAGTTTCGGTTCGAGTTCCAAGATTTTGAAAATTGTGGTTCCGGTTCCGACCTAAAAATCAAATGGGTTTCGATTCTGGTTCCAACCTAAAAATTAAATGGGTTCCGATTCCGGTTCCATACATTTTTTTTAATAGCGGTTCCGATTCCGGTTTCAAAAATCGAATATATTCAGGTTGCAATTTCGGTTCTTTGCGGTCCCACAATGGGACTAAAACCCCTGGAATATCGGTGCCGGTTCTCGTTCGAAGATTTAAAAAAATAGCGGTTCCGATTCCGGTTCCAACCAAAAAAAAATATGTGGTTTCCGATTCGGTCTGTTAAGTCAGTTCCGATACCGATTCTTTATAGTCTCTTATTATAAATAATTCAAAAATTAACTTTGGTACTGTTTAATTCTCTGAAGCGGAACCTATCCAAAATCGCAACCTGTCAGGGAACACAAGGAACCGGAATCCGAACCGTTTCGATTTATGGAACCGAAATCGGAACAGTTAGTAAAAAATGTGTGGAACCGACACCGATATTCCAAAGTGCGTTTGGGACTATAATATTTGTTCCGGTTATGGTTCCCAGATTTTTAAAACAGCGGTTCCGATTCCAACCAGAAAAAATATATGGGTTCCGATTCCAGTTCTATGCGTTCCCTGGCAGGAACTATAATATTTTTTCCGGTTCTGTTTCCGAGATTTTTAAAATAGTCGTTCCGATTCCAACCACAAAAAAATTAAAGTATGTGAAGTTAAATACGTATTTTTTTTAGCAAAGACACAAACCAATTTTTTTAACAGAGCATTAACAGAGCGTTAACAGCCGCTATGTTAGCGGATGAAATCCTCCGATTGGTACACATAAATGACTCCGAATCCGTCCAGGATCTTCATGATGGAACGAAATTTAGTACATTGAATAGCTAATGAATAGGGCTTTCCAAATATGTAACCTACATATACTGATCGATCCATTAGACATTTTATATACATTTTTAAACTTGGTCATATATTGAGAATAAGTGGTGATGATGAAGTGGTCAGTACTCCGTCCACGATCCCCGTGCTGGAACTTCTTAGAGTAGGTTGGATAGGTAATGATTAGAGCTTTCCAAATCTGTGACCTACATAGTTGGATCGATACGCTGTATATTTTTTATGAATTTTTGAAACTTGGCCATTTACAAGCATCAAAAATTTCATATGAAGAAAAAGTCATGATGATGAAATGGCTACTACTCCGTCCATGGTTCCCGTGCTGGAACTTCTTATAGTAGGTTGGATAGGTAATGATTAGTGCTTTTCAAATATGTGATCGACATAGTTGGATCGATACGCTGGATATTTTTTATGAATTTTTGAAACTTGCCCATTTACAAGCAACAAAAATGTTCATATGAAGAAAAAGTCATGATGATGAAGTAGCCACTACTCCGTCCATGGTTCCCGTGCTGGAACTTCTTATAGTAGGTTAGATAGGAAATGATTAGTGCTTGTCAAATATGTGATCGACATAGTTGGATCGATACGCTGGATATTTTTTATGAATTTTTGAAACTTGGCCATTTACAAGCAACAAAAATGTTCATATGAAGAAAAAGTCATGATGATGAAGTAGCCACTACTCCGTCCATGGTTCCCGTGCTGGAACTTCTTATAGTAGGTTAGATTGGAAATGATTAGTGCTTTTGAAATATGTGATCGACATAGTTGGGTCGATACGCTGGATATTTTTTATGAATTTTTGAAACTGGACCATTTACAAGCAACAAAAATATTCATATGAAGAAAAAGTCATGATGATGAAATCGCCACTACTCCGTCTATGGTTCCCGTGTTGGAACTTCTTATAGTAGGTTGGATAGGTAATGATTAGTGGATTTCAAATATGTGATCGACATAGTTGGGTCGATACGCTGGATATTTTTTATGAATTTTTGAAACTTGGCCATTTACAAGCAACAAAAATATTCATATGAAGAAAAAGTCATGATGATGAAATCGCCACTACTCCGTCTATGGTTCCCGTGCTGGAACTTCTTATAGTAGGTTGGATAGGTAATGATTAGTGCTTTTCAAATATGTGATCCATATAGTTCGATCGATACGCTGGCTATTTTTTATGAATTTTTGCAACTTGGCCATTTACAAGCAACAAAAATATTCATATGAAGAAAAAGTCATGATGACGAAATGGCCACTACTCCGTCCATGGTTCCCGTGCTGTAACTTCTTATTATAGATTGGATAGCTGATGATTAGGGCTTTTCAAATATGTGATCGACATAGTTGGATCGATACGCTGGATATTTTTTATGAATTTTTGAAACTTGGCCATTTACAAGCAACAAATATATTCATATGAAGAAAAAGTCATGATAATGAAATGGCCACTACTCCGGCCACGGTCCCCGTGCTGGAACTTCTTATAGTAGGTTGGATACGTAATGATTAGTGCTTTTTAAATATGTGATCGACATAGTTGGATCGATACGCTGGATATTTTTTATGAATTTTTGAAACTTGGCCATTTACAAGCAACAAAAATATTCATATGAAGAAAAAGTCATGATGATGAAATGGCCACTACTCCGTCCATGGTTCCCGTGCTGGAACTTCTTATAATAGATTGGATAGGTGATGATGAGGGCTTTTAAAATATGTGATCGACATAGTTGGATCGATACGCTGGATATTTTTTATGAATTTTTGAAACTTGGCCATTTACTAGCAACAAAAATATTCATATGAAGAAAAAGTCATGATGATGAAATGGCCACTACTCCGTCCATGGTTCCCGTGCTGGAACTTCTTATAATAGATTGGATAGGTGATGATGAGGGCTTTTAAAATATGTGATCGACATAGTTGGATCGATACGCTGGATATTTTTTATGAATTTTTGAAACTTGGCCATTTACTAGCAACAAAAATATTCATATGAAGAAAAAGTCATGATGATGAAATGGCCACTACTCCGTCCATGGTTCCCGTGCTGGAACTTCTTATAATAGATTGGATAGGTGATGATGAGGGCTTTTAAAATATGTGATCGACATAGTTGGATCGATACGCTGGATATTTTTTATGAATTTTTGAAACTTGGCCATTTACTAGCAACAAAAATATTCATATGAAGAAAAAGTCATGATGATGAGTGGCCACTACTCCGTCCATGGTTTCCGTGCTCTAATTAGGGCTTTTAAAAAAGGTGGCCAAGTTTCAAAAATTCATAAAAAATATCCAGCGTATCGATCCAACTATGTCGATCACATATTTCAAAAGCCCTAATCATCACCTATCCAATCTATTATAAGAAGTTCCAGCACGGGAACCATGGACGGAGTAGTGGCCATTTCATCATCATGACTTTTTCTTCATATGAATATTTTTGTTGCTTGTAAATGGCCAAGTTTCAAAAATTCATAAAAAATATCCAGCGTATCGATCCAACTATGTCGATCACATATTTAAAAAGCACTAATCATTACGTATCCAACCTACTATAAGAAGTTCCAGCACGGGGACCGTGGCCGGAGTAGTGGCCATTTCATTATCATGACTTTTTCTTCATATGAATATATTTGTTGCTTGTAAATGGCCAAGTTTCAAAAATTCATAAAAAATATCCAGCGTATCGATCCAACTATGTCGATCACATATTTGAAAAGCCCTAATCATCAGCTATCCAATCTATAATAAGAAGTTACAGCACGGGAACCATGGACGGAGTAGTGGCCATTTCGTCATCATGACTTTTTCTTCATATGAATATTTTTGTTGCTTGTAAATGGCCAAGTTGCAAAAATTCATAAAAAATAGCCAGCGTATCGATCGAACTATATGGATCACATATTTGAAAAGCACTAATCATTACCTATCCAACCTACTATAAGAAGTTCCAGCACGGGAACCATAGACGGAGTAGTGGCGATTTCATCATCATGACTTTTTCTTCATATGAATATTTTTGTTGCTTGTAAATGGCCAAGTTTCAAAAATTCATAAAAAATATCCAGCGTATCGACCCAACTATGTCGATCACATATTTGAAATCCACTAATCATTACCTATCCAACCTACTATAAGAAGTTCCAACACGGGAACCATAGACGGAGTAGTGGCGATTTCATCATCATGACTTTTTCTTCATATGAATATTTTTGTTGCTTGTAAATGGTCCAGTTTCAAAAATTCATAAAAAATATCCAGCGTATCGACCCAACTATGTCGATCACATATTTCAAAAGCACTAATCATTTCCAATCTAACCTACTATAAGAAGTTCCAGCACGGGAACCATGGACGGAGTAGTGGCTACTTCATCATCATGACTTTTTCTTCATATGAACATTTTTGTTGCTTGTAAATGGCCAAGTTTCAAAAATTCATAAAAAATATCCAGCGTATCGATCCAACTATGTCGATCACATATTTGACAAGCACTAATCATTTCCTATCTAACCTACTATAAGAAGTTCCAGCACGGGAACCATGGACGGAGTAGTGGCTACTTCATCATCATGACTTTTTCTTCATATGAACATTTTTGTTGCTTGTAAATGGGCAAGTTTCAAAAATTCATAAAAAATATCCAGCGTATCGATCCAACTATGTCGATCACATATTTGAAAAGCACTAATCATTACCTATCCAACCTACTATAAGAAGTTCCAGCACGGGAACCATGGACGGAGTAGTAGCCATTTCATCATCATGACTTTTTCTTCATATGAAATTTTTGATGCTTGTAAATGGCCAAGTTTCAAAAATTCATAAAAAATATACAGCGTATCGATCCAACTATGTAGGTCACAGATTTGGAAAGCTCTAATCATTACCTATCCCATCTAATATAAGAAGTTCCAGCACGGGGATCATGGACGGAGTAGTGACCACTTCATCATCACCATTTTTTCTCAATACATGACCTAGTTTAAAAATGTATATAAAGTGTCTAATGGATCGATCTGTATATGTAGGTTACATATTTGGAAAGCTCTATTCATTAGCTATCCAATGAACTAAATTGCGTTCCAGCATGAAGAGCCTGGACGGATTTGGAGTCATTTATGTGTACCAATCGGAAGATTTCATCCGCTAACATAGCGGCTGTTAACGCTCTGTTAATGCTCTGTAAAAAAAATTGGTTTGTGTCTTTGCTAAAAAAAATACGTATTTAACTTCACATACTTAAAAAATTAGATGGGTTCCGATTTTAGTTCCCCACATTTTTAATAACGATTCCGGTTCCAAAAATCTAAACGGTTCCGGTATTATTTTTCACGCTTCGCCTATTTTTTCACGTGTTTCCGGGCTTTTTTTTTCGTGTTTTTGTAGCGTTTTCAGTGTTTTGTCGTGTTTTCCGTGCTTCTCGTGCGTGCCTGCAAATTTAGTCGTCGGGCTTGTACTCGTGCGTGTCACCTATCGGCGTGCTCGTGCATGTCCGTGCCATCAAAAACAGGCACGCGCACATCTCTTCTATGAACTATATATCATTTAGTATTATAACCGTTTTAATATAAATTATTTAAATTTAATTATCATCTTAAATTCTCAAAACTTTTGAATGTAAGTTTAAATTCAAATTTTTAATTAGATTATTGAAAAAATATATAAAATCCAAAAATAATCAAATATAATTACAGACTGATAAGTAGAACAAAACTTCTTGTTAGACAGAATTCTGATTGATAAGAAGAACAACACTTCTTATTAGTCAGAAATTATTATTTTTAACAAATAAACCAATTATTTTCCTAATATTAAAAAGATAAATTCTTCAATTTATGTTTAAGGTTAATATTGAAAAAAATCTTCCATTTTTCATTTGAGTAGAATTCTTTTTTAGTATTAGACATTTATTTTCCTTATTTAAAATTACTGTTTATGTTTTATCTAAATTAATCACAAATCTTTTTTTTTTAAGATACATATTTCTGCGTTATTTTCGTACACCTGATTTTAATACTTCTCATAAATCAATGCTTTATTCAATACAATGCCGCCACTAATATTTAAATTTTCCCAAAATTATGGCACAGAAATCAAAATATAAATTACCACAAATTTCCACTAGCCAAAACATAATTTATAACTAAACATGCATTACTAAGCGGTTTCAATTCTCTACCACCTCAAATTTGAAAACCACCAAACTAATACGTGCATTAAAATTATGCAAACTAATTGAAAATATTTGCATACTCTTGCATAATGCATGCTTGTAAATAATTTTGCAAAAACACTCGAATAAAGACAAAGTTATGACGACAATCAAATTGTGTTTCTAACAAACATTCAAGTAGTTAATTGAGAGTAAGTTAACAAAAAAATAAAACTCGCAGTTACTACAAGGGATGGAAATGGTGCAGCTTATACTTTTCTATATACCAGACAGACAGCCCGAACGTGCTAAACATGCCAAACAGGAAACATTACGGTTTAAGTGGCGGAAATATAATCCAGTGGTTTACGTGTAAAAAAGCGCTGTATTCCATAAAAACCTGGCGATTTAAAGCGATTTTATTAATATAAAAAAAAAATATTATTATTTTTTTATATCCGGGGCCCGTGCTTCGCTGTGGAAGTTTTTATAAGTTTTATAAATGTAGTAACCAAATAATAATTCTCCGCCAAAACAACTTTTCTCAAAGACAATTCAGACAGTAGAATATTTCGCCGTAGAATTCTTCCCAGTAGAAATCTTTGCCGTAAAATTCTTCCCCATAGAACGCTTTACTGTAAAATTCTTCCCGGTAGAACTCTTCCCGGTTGAATTCATCCTCGTAGAGTTTTCCCAGTAGAAGTTTTAGTGTGGTGAATTTTTAGTATGGTGAGTTTTAGTGTGGTGAGTTTTAGTGTGGTGAATTTTTAGTGTGGTGAGTTTTAGTGTGGTGAGCTTTATTGTGTTGAGTTTTAGTGTGGTGAGTTTTAGTGTGGTGAATTTTGGTGTGGTGAGTTTTAGTACATTGAATTTTTAGTGTGGTGAGTTTTAGCGTGGTGAGTTTTATTGTGGTGAGTTTTAGTATGGTGAGTTTTAGTGTGGTGAGTTTTAGTGTGGTGAGTTTTAGTGTGGTGAATTTTAGTGTGGTGAATTTTAGTTTTTTGTTTCATCTTTTTAGATTGTGTATGTGCTGAGTTATGTCGTTTTGAAAGTTTAGGTTGTATGGGAGGTACCACGCCCCTTTGTCCAATCCCGCCTATATATAGCCTATGACACCCTCCGGACTCCATAGTATCCTGGTGCAAAATTTCAGTTAAATCGGTTCAGCGGTTTAGACGTGATGCTGGAACAAACAGACAGACAGACAGACAGACAGACAGACAGACAGACAGACCGACAGACTGACAGACGGACCAAGAGTTTTATACATATAGATAATGTTTTATAATGCATTAAAAAAATATTTCTATTGTGGTTTTATAAATAGAATTAATAAAATGAAATTTGTTTTCATTTACACATATATTTATTTCAAATTCATATAAATCCAGGTGACATATAAGGTAGGCAACAGACAGGAAACACATCAGTTTGCAAATCTACAGATTTTCGGCAGAGTTTGTAACAAAACCTACCTGTTGTTTGTCCTAGAAAAAAACGACAAACGGCAGTTTATAGTCAGGTTATAGAAAGGTGAGACAGGATATATTGTAATAGCAGATCTTGGCAGCGTAATATATTGTCTCCCTGCCTACCAAAACGCTACAGTAGGAATATAATATAGACTGCTTATTTAAAACATATGAAAGATCTTCTCTCATGTTTCAATATTGATAACATTTGAAACATAGTAATTTAAAAATATTTTTTTGTATAGTGTCGATTGCGTAAAACAGGGTGCCTTCAATATGCAGTGTGGCAGTTATTCTGAAAAAGTCAACTGTCTGCCGACAACTGTCGTCCGATATTCTACCGAAAATCTCTTACAAGTTAGCATATGCAATAGTATTCCAAAGGCATTCCATAAATGTGCTGTGGCACGTACACATTTTTAAACACGCCAATTCTATGCATGAAACCTGCTTTAGAAAGACTGGCATTGATGAAATATAAACTGCATGCGATGCCCTGCGTAAAACCTGGCAGAAACCACGCTTTTGCCAGAAATATGTCGATATTCTGCCAGTAAACTGATGAATATTTTGTATCGGGAATGATTTTGTAAATTCTTTGTTATGAAAAATTGATTTATAATGTAATAATTCGTGGTTTAAAGAACGATGTTTGTAACTATGATGAACGTTCTGTTTTGGGCAAATTTTTTTTTGTATTTTTTTTTTTTCGTAAAATTTTTTGGATCTTATAACGATTTATTTAATTGATATAGTTAAAACATTTAATAATGTGAATAAAATGCCGCACATTTTTAATATTTATATTAATATAAGAGAATTTTACTTATTTTTCCAAATATTTAGGTGAATAGATTAAGCAAAACTTGGCAATCAAATTCAACTGGTTGAATACGTACAAAAAAAAATAAATAGAAATTCTAAAATATGTCCTTTCGACTTTTGTAACGGGCATTTCCTATGGTACAGCAAGCGGCTTACTAGTAAAGTACCTACATAAATCCTTCCTAAAACTGTGGACAAATATTTGGTTTTCGTGAATGTTGCCGCCAAGTTGCCAGAATATTTATGTTGCTCTGGTGAATAAGCTGGACAACTCATGGCGAATAGGGGAGCAAAAGTAGCAATATTTACAACAAAAATAGTAATAATAACAACAACAATAACTCCTAAGTACGGCAAGTTTTATGGTCACATTGGGTTCAAATTTAAAAATTATAATTTTATTAAATTCAAAGAAACAAAAAACATTCAGTTTCTTATTTCAACTGACTACTAATTGTAACAATGATAAAATTATCATACTAATTGCCATAGTAATTTAAAATATTAAACAATTCAAGAATGTTGGTCACAATCATATTTGGTTTACTAAAAAAATAATAACCACTAAAAATAATAAAATTGATAAATCTATGTATTAATTGGATACACATGCAATGAAAATGAATTTGCAACAAACATATTTTGATTAAAATATGAAATTCAATGAACAAAATTGATTATTGTAATCATTTTATTCTTTTTGAAGTATATTACTAAATTAAGATTTTAAACCACAAGATTTATTAATTTTAGTTTCAATGATATTCTGTTTGCTGTATCATATTTTACCTGTGAGCAGTAAAACAAGAAATGTAATTAATAAATCTCTTAATGTTAGATCTCTGTATTTAGTGCATACTCACGCAAGGAAAAATATGTTTGCAACAAACATATTTTTACTAAAATAATAAATTTAATTAACAAATATGGTTATTGCAATATTTCTTTTCTTTTTGAAGTATATTACTAAATTTACTTTTAAAATTACAAGATTTCTTAATATTAGTTGTAATCTTATTTTGTTTATCTGTGCACACTTAAAGAATGAAGTGAAATTAATAAATCTCTGAATGTTTACACGCTTACAAAATATGTTTTTAACAATCATTATTATGATTGATATAATAAATTGAATGGAAAAAGTGTTTAGCATTTATTATCACTTATTTTTAGAAGTGATTTTTATAATAATTTTAAGATTTATGCTACATGATTAGATTAAAGATATTGTGGTAATAATCATATTATTTTAGCAATCATATTAAATTTTCTTTGACTATATTTTTGGAGGAAAAGAATTGAACTATAAATGTACTGCTCGAAGAAAAAAAAGTTTACTACAAATATATTATGATTGTAATCATGTATTTTAATAGTTTCTTAGTCATTTCCTAGTTTATTATTTTTAAAATTTATTATTTGTTTGCTTGTAAAATTTATTAAATAGTATATATCATGAATACAAAACTCATTTTAAAAACCTCGAAATTCAATGTATTTGATTACAATCTTATTTTGTTTGCCGTAAACATAATTACGCTGCTTACACAGAATTTCACTGCTTAAACTAATAGAATTGATATAAATCTCAATAACAAAAGGCGTTTTAAAAATGTTGATTTTTCATAAAAGTTATTATCAATTATATTACGTTTGCTACAAATATATTTTTCAAAGAATATACTTATTGTATATTTTAAAATATTCTTTAGTCTATATGAAAATATTTCTTCATATCATAGTAACTACATATTTCTGATTTTTCTATTGTTCTTACTGTGAACACCTAGAACATACGATAAAATACTGCTGTTGCTGGCCGATTCCCGTCAAATTCCATTCATTACTTTTAGCAGCCACAAACCTTTCGCGGTTGCCACGAATATTATCCTTTATCCTTCATGCTACTTTGTCATTGTGAGCGCTTTTGCGTTCTGCCTGTTTGCCCTATTCTAAAAATGTTTTGTTTCAAATGTTACAGAAGGATACGATTCGCGCTACTAAAGCTGATGTTGTGAGAATTGTCATAATGCCAGGCTACGCACATAAATAAAGTCATAAATTTCATGCTCTTGCTGGTGTGTCTGTCTATCTGGTTGGCTGGCTGGCTGTTGGTGCTCCACCGTTGACGCTTGCAGTACAAAACTATTCGCAAATGCGAAAAATGCACTACATTTTGTCGGCCCCAAACAACACCTAAATGTCCAACACTTCTTAACAGTGTTGTGCACACTAAACAATTGGTGGCCATTTCATAATTCTCTACCACTGTGTTAGCCAAATTATTTTATTTCAATTTTCTCTTTTTGGATCTGCTGTTGAGCAGCGAGTGTTTCTGAAAAATGAAAGTAAATTTATGTGTTGAACTGCAATCTGAAGTACAGTATTCGTCTGCTGCAGTCCTGGTAACGTATGATGTTTTTTAGTGTATTTTTTTTTGCTTTGGCAGTCTATGTTGTGGTAAAAATATGACACAATTTGTTTGGCTGGCTGTATTGTAGAAGATGTACGTTTGAATCCACTTTTCTAAAGTTTTAAAAACACCCTGTATATCAATGGGTGTTCCAGATACACCTATAATCTAGAACCATTTTTTTTATCAATTAAATCAAGTCCTCATATATTTATGCACCATAAATCGAACCACCCAGTATTTATACTACTTAATTCGCATAATTCATTTATAGCGAAACCTGGGGCAAAGTAGGACATGGTGTAATGTAGGAAATGTGGGAATTTTCAATTTTTGTACATGTTTTGGCATTAAAATAATAAAAGAAATTTTCAAATGTTTCTTCATATGTCATAAGTGAAAACGAATGTTTTTGAAAGTTCTTTAGAGTGCTGTAGAAATTTTGAAATTTCCCACATTACCCAAAATTTTTCAACAATTCAGAAATTGAGCTTTTTGGAAAAGTCGCTCAAAAATCAATTCAAATGCATATAAATGGTATTCTGTTAATGCACAAAGTTAGATCATGAATCATGGAAAAGAATTTAAAAATTATTTAAATGTACTTTTTTTTTGGAAGAAAATCAGAACGGGTTCCAGAAGATACGAGTTACTGTCTGAATAGTTTAATTTTTTTTTCGTAGTTTTAATGGTCGTGTAAGAAGACCTTATGTTTTTATAAAACATTAAATTAGAATTTAATACATACATTTATTACATTGACATATTTTTGTGGGCAAAATTTGCATAAACGAAAAGGGTTAATTTGTGAAGTGGATAAACATAAGTAATCCTAATGTGCGTGCTTATAGCAAAACAACAAAAGCAAAAAGTTTTTAAGGCTTTTTATTAGTCATTGATTCCAGCTACTTTTGAGAAACATAATGAACACATTTTAAACCCATTATTTGATTGGTGAAATATATACTTATATAAAATGTAACATTGTATCATTTTCTACTTCGTACTTTATATATATATATTAAATTTCTAAATTTTTGCAACACAAAACCATCAAACTTTTAATGCTGCCACTTTATCAAAGTTATGTACATATTTACTGTAATAAAAACTGAAACTTTAGCTTCGCCAGAACAATTCACCCCTACTCCCATAGTCGCATATTGTTTGAAGAATGAAATTAAACTTCAAGTAAGTCGAATCGATTGTGCGCTAAAATAAAATGTGAAAATAAACTAAGAACATATAATAGTGGACTAGGGAAATGTGAAACTCAACACTACGAAAGCAACAAACGCAATTTATGTCGAAATGTATTGGATACTATACTCGAGAATGTATGCGATATCGAATGAAGTGCTGTAGAATAATTGTGTTTTTAAAGTGCACTAAAACATATTTAGTGGTTCTTTATGCGAATATTTTACTTTAAAAACTAATCATATTATACAAAAGCTTTTTCTAAAATATATTCCTAAAAATATCAACATTATTTTTCAATAAAAAACTAAATTTTGATTCAATTATCACAAACAACAGAAAACTAATTGGGAATGTTAGATCACTTGGGAAATTTTAAATTAGGGATATTTTATAGTATGCGTTATTATGATAGTTAGGATTATCAAAATTAAAGTCGGGTTAAGCCGACTTTAAATACCCTACACATGTTTGGTTACCATTCAAAGTGGTATATAGGTCACCAGAGTATACGAATCCTGAAAATAACTACAAACTTTCAATCGCTGAAGAATTTCCATTCATTTGATACCCATATTTACAAATGGGTGTACCGAATTTCGATTTTTTTTGAACCACAAGTCGTTTTGCGGGAAAACATTATTTTCATGCATTTTAGCATGAAGGCAATATATATTTGACCAAAAAAGATTGCATATGCACGTATACAGTAAAATTCACCAGTAGATGTATGTTTTATATGAGGTATTTGAACTCAAGTGGTCGGTTCACAGGTCACAATAAACTGGTCATGCCCATATTCACTGACAGACAACGTAGATATAAAAGTAATCTAAATTAGGAGTTTCATTTATTTAGCACTTTTAGTTTTTCTGTAATCAAGATTTCAACAGACAGACGGTCAGACGCACAGACGGACATCGCTAAATCGACTCAGGAGATCATGCTGATCAAGAATATATATACTTTTCCATACCTGAGATGCTTCCTTCTGGGGGTTACAAAGGGCGTACCAAACTGAATATACCCTTTCACTCTTAGTGTAGGATATAAAAACTTGAGTCCTATAAATCGCACTATAATTTGAAGTAACTCACAAAAAAATTATTATTTAAAATGCATAAAAACAATTCAAATAACCAGAAAACTCTAAATTAAAATTAACAATTACCGCATCTTTGAGTTTATTTTATATTTAATTATTTGAAAATACTCAATATTAAGTCATTGAATCAAAATATTTTAATTTTTTTTTTATGTATTCCAAAAATTTATTTTAATACACTATTTTTTATACCCTACACCTATGAGGTACAGGGTATATTAACTTTGTGCATATATTCTGGACTGGGACTGACAACATCTTTTCATAGAAACATTTTTCTACACCGCGCTACCTCTCGTCAGTAAATGGCAAACCTACGAGAGTAAAATATTGCCTATGAAGAGCTCTCACCCGCCGTTCCGATTCGGCAATAAACTGTAGGTCCCACCACTTTGAGTACAAATATAACACGCACAGCTCAAAATGGTGAGAGAGCTCGGCCTAAGTTCTTATAAGACTGTAGTGCCAAACTATTATTATTATATATTGTAACATCCCTTAGGAGGCGTGTCCGGTATGGAAAAGTATATATATTCTTGATCAGCATCACTACCCGAGTCCGTTTAGCCATGTCCGTCTGTCTGTCTGTCCGTCTTGCTGTCCGAATACAGAATAACTTGAGAAATACTGATCAGAATGCGATGAAATATTTTAGCCAAAAGTAGGAACTGAGTTTGAAAATGAGCCAAATCGGTCCACGGACACGCCCACCTCCCATTCAAGTCACTTTTATATAACTTTTTCGGAAGTAATAACTCGAAAAGTATTCAAGGTATAGTTATAAAATTTAAAAAGTATTGTTATAATTCACCTATAATTATGTGGTCCAAAAATGGGCGTGATCCGCCCACTTTTTTTTTCTCATTATTTCCACTATGAAAATTTGATCCGTAAATTATTAAAATCAAATCTATGAAATATTAGCCTTTCAAAATTTTAAATATATTTTTCAATTTTTTCTTTAGTTGTTTATACTTTTATATAATTTTTTTAATTTATGGGGATATAAGACGTAAATTTCTGATTTATGAATAATATTCTGAGGGTGGGGAGGTTCAGCATAATTAAAAACTTTAAAATTAAGGTATGCAATTAAATTTCCCACATTAATATCCCCACCAAAGGTGTAGGGTATTCCATAGTCGGGCCCGACCGACTATAAAAATCCGCCCCATGTGACCGAACTTGCCCATGTGACCTAACTTTCCCAACTCGTTTTTCTTTGTTCTTCTTTAAATTGATTTTAAATTAATTAATATTCAATTATAAAGGGATTTAAAAAATGCTTTAAATACATCAATTATAGTACATGTTGACTTTATCGAAAGGGAAAATATAAAGGAAAAAAGATTTATTTTTCTTTTGTGTTTCCTTATTGCAAAAATTTTAGGTAGCACTTCCGTTCAGATATTAATTGGTAAAGCAATTAAATAGTTTTAGTATCATTTTCCACTCAAATTGAAAACCTTTTTAGAAATTTGTTTTTCTTTTCGTAAACATTTTATATGTGTTTTTCATCGATTTATTTTTTAACCTGCCATAACAGTGAAAGGGTTTTTTAAACGATTGATTTTAACTTGTACTCAAATGAAAGAAATGTTTTCACGATAAGTTGAGTTATTTTCAGTATTCAAAATTTTTGGTAATTTTTAGTAAAAAAAAAAATATTTAATGAAAAATTGAAATTGAATTTTTAGTGAAAAATTTAATTTTTAGTGAAAATTTGAATTTTTAGTGAAAAATTGAAATTGAATTTTTAGTGAAAAATTGAATTTTTAGTGAAAAATTGAATTTTTAGTGAAAAATTGAATTTTTAGTGAAAAATTGAATTTTTAGTGAAAAATTGAATTTTTAGTGAAAAATTGAATTTTTAGTGAAAAATTGAATTTTTAGTGAAAAATTGAATTTTTAGTGAAAAATTGAATTTTTAGTGAAAAATTGAATTTTTAGTGAAAAATTGAATTTTTAGTGAAAAATTGAATTTTTAGTGAAAAATTGAATTTTTAGTGAAAAATTGAATTTTTAGTGAAAAATTGAATTTTTAGTGAAAAATTGAATTTTTAGTGAAAAATTGAATTTTTAGTGAAAAATTGAATTTTTAGTGAAAAATTGAATTTTTAGTGAAAAATTGAATTTTTAGTGAAAAATTGAATTTTTAGTGAAAAATTGAATTTTTAGTGAAAAATTGAATTTTTAGTGAAAAATTGAATTTTTAGTGAAAAATTGAATTTTTAGTGAAAAATTGAATTTTTAGTGAAAAATTGAATTTTTAGTGAAAAATTGAATTTTTAGTGAAAAATTGAATTTTTAGTGAAAAATTGAATTTTTAGTGAAAAATTGAATTTTTAGTGAAAAATTGAATTTTTAGTGAAAATTTGAATTTTTAGTGAAAAATTGAATTTTTAGTGAAAAATTGAATTTTTAGTGAAAAATTGAATTTTAGTGAAAATTGAATTTTTAGCGAAAATTTAATTTTTAATGAAAAACTTAATGTTTTAGTGAAAAATTGAATTTTTAGTTTAATTTTTATTTTAAGTGAAGAATTTAAATTTTTAGTGAAAAATTTTGTTTTAGTGAAACTTTAATATTTAGTAGAAATTCAATATTTTTGTTAAATATATGAATTTTTTAATAAATATTGAAATTTTAAGTGAACTTTTAAATTTTTACTACTTTTTTTTAGTAAAAATTAAAATTAAAATTTTTAACTAACAAAATTTTCTAGAACAAATTTAAATTCTGAGTAAATTTCTATTTTTGCCCTAACAACAAACATATATGATTCCCCCAATTTTTCGCAACCTATCGCCACTATCTAACACACGAAGAACAACTGCACTTCATGTATTTTCTTTCAACACCACTTCCTTTGTGCTGTTACTTAAACTTGTTAAGTGTTGCCAAATACAATTAAAATCACTTCACGGCACCCCAGAATGCATTTGCATCTAATAGAGCCGAAGAAGCTGAGTAGCTAAACTAACAGTCTAAAGTGGCTGCAACTTAATAGGTTAAGATTTAAAAAATAAAAACTTTAACCATTCTCTGACTCACACTAACCATATACCTTAGCTATTATGAGGGTTTCTCTCTATCTATCAGTTTAGCTGTTTCGTTAAAACTTTTTTTTATCTTATTTTTTTATATTCCGTTTATTTACAAGTAAAAGTTGCCAAAGTTGTTTCATACCATTTTTTTTTGTATTTAGATTTGTTTTGAATTGTATTTGTTTTGAATTTTGTTGAGCATTGCTCTGCTTCTGTGTGCGCACGAATTAAATGGTGCACGTAATTAGATTTTAAATTTATTGCAAACGATTTGCTATTTTCTTTTAGATTTATATTCGATATTGTGCAATTGTTCAAATTGCAAAAAAAAAAAATATAAAAATCGTAAATGAGTCCTGTCTGTATGGAATTTATTTCGCTAGAAAACAAGATATACACGAACCATTGTTGAAAACAATGCCAAAAAACATTATATTTTGCATAAAGTGGACTCTTAAATAAATAACTAGTATAAAATTCAAGAATAATTGACAAAATGTGGAGTATAGAAATTAAAACCACTGAATTATGGTCGATTTTTAGCGAAACTACCGCATTCTGTTGTCACAACAAATTCTAGAGTAATACGCAGCATTCGGTTGCTACAACAAATCATATCTTAGACACACACCTTAATATTCTACATTTCTTGGTCAAAACTAAAACCTGTTTCTGGTTGTTCATTTGCATTTTACATTTTGGAGGACCGAATATGTTGGTTGAACAATAGGTTGGTTGTCGTGACAAATTTGTATTCAATGAGAAGAGAATTTTCAGAGATCTACCGACATAAAGGCAGATCCACAAAATAAAATATTTTATGATATGTTTTTTACAAAACAGTTTCAATAAATTTAACCTAATAATTATATTTTCGAATTTTAAACATATTAATCAGGCGCGTCTTAAGAAACAAACTTAGCTTTTAAATTTACGAACATCTAATGTTTTAAATGCGCAGATGTTGTTCCATTCTACAATCTTTACATACTGTTACTTGCCTCCATTGGAAATACACTAATGAAGTGATAATTATAGAACTCTTCTCACGAATGTAGTCAAGATAATTTGCTTTCAGTCAGAATTTATTTTGCTTTCACTTGAAACTTATTTTGCCAACACCATTTCTGTTGCCAGCAAAAAAGTGTTGAAAACTTGAATTCAACTCATGCCGACTTTTCAAAAACTTTCGCAAACATGTAATTTTTAAGCTCCCAAAAAAGCTTATAATAAAAAAGTTTATTTCTGAGTTATATTCTTCAATTTTGCTAGACTTAATTACATTTTAATTAACTTGCAATTACATTAAAAGTTATAATACAATTGGTGTGTCAATGTGTTAAAATTATGCTAAAAATAATTTACATTTTATCATAACTGTTGATTTTTTAAAAAGATTTGATAATGCGTTAAAGATTAAACATGAATAATACAAATTCATGTTTACAGCAAACATATAACATGTGTCAAGTTAGTTGATAAGGGGCTGTGTTGAAGTAAACATCAAAAAACATAAATAGTAATTGTTACGAAAATCAAATAATTTGAAAACGATAAAATAAATTGTATATATGAGTTTGCAGAAAATATAATGTGATTGACAAAAAATATACTTAAAGATTATAATAACTTTAAATTATTAAATAATTATTTAAATGATTTTAGAAATAATATTGTATGAATTTTTGCTGTTTGTTTAGTTCAAATATGTTGCAACTTATGTTTACAGCAAACATTAATATTGTTAAAGACAGTTGTGTAGTACACTGTGCCATCACAATTGTGCATAAATTTATATTATCAAATACTTGAACTTATTTATTACTTTGTAAGTTCTATATGACTGAATCAAACAAAATATATTTGCCACAATTATTAAAATATTAAGTAAAGAATAAACAAAAAATCAGAATCAGTTTTTATTTCAACATTTAAAAATTATCATTTTTCAATTAATTAAAAAAACAATTGTCAAAAAGCTATAGCAATAACCTACATATATTTGGAAGTGTTAATCCAGAAATACATATTTTAATTGTTCTAACTTCGAAAATACATTTCTTCGTTTTATTCTTAATTTATATTCCATTAACGTAATTTGATAGATGACTACTAATGGCTTCCTAACAAGTTTTAATATCTATGCAAATTAACAAAAACATGCCTATCGGTCGACAGATTGCCTTTGCGTACCGTACACATCCCTTGTGCTTAATTTAGGGACATTTTATGAATTTCGTTTTTTCTTTTTTTGGTATTTCTGGCTAAACATTTTATGAAATACGTGCAAAACTAGGGTGGCAACAAATTAAGAATGTAGAAAGCCTTACTTAAGTTTAGGCCTGATTCGAGATTTTTAATTGGTTTGAATAAAATTATAGTAAAATTAAATGAAACCTAACAATATTTTTTTCTGGATTATTAAATTTAATATATATATTTTTTTTAATAACTTTTGAAAGGACAGACTTTAATGGCTGATTATATAGTATTTAACACACTTTTGTCCTAAGTAAATAATAACGATGACAACAATGTCAATAGCATCATTAACTAATCAATTCTGTAATTTTAAATTCGAGATTAAAATGAGTGTTAATTAATTAGCGTTGTTCTATTTTTTTTTTCGAGCTGCTATGAATTTTGATTATTAAACATTTGACACTTTGTTTTGGACTTTGTGGTTTGCATTGTTTTGTAAATTAATTTAATATTGAGAAATAGGTAATTTATTTTGGTTTTAATATTAAAGTTATTATAAATATTTATATACTCACTATGAAATTTAAGTAGTCAAATCAAGACAAAATTTCTTAAAAATAATTTGAAATCAATTATATGTAAGCGCGTTGTAAAATTTATTTTAGATTGCAATTCTTTTGTTTGTTGGTCTAGTTTTTGAGATATACAAAATTTACAATATTTAAATTTAACAAGTAAAAAAATTTTGTTTTATTTCATACTAGCTGGACCCGTGCAGGACTCGTGTCAAGATTTTGTGAATTCAAAGATATGGAGCAATTTTATTAACATAAAAAACATTCTTATTGTTTATATCAGTGGCCCGTGCTTCGGTGTGGAAGTTTTTATGGGTGTTATAAATGTAGTAACCAAATACGTAATCTAAGAAAGAATTGTTTTTATTCTTTCTCAGACTACGCATCCCCGTAAAATTCTTCCAAGTAAAAATTTTCGCAGTAAAATTCTTATCTAGAACGCTTTCTCGTAGAATTCTTCCCGGTATATTATTCCCGTAGAATTCATCCGGGCAGAATTATTCCTGGTAGATTTCTTTCCCGTAGAATTCTTACCCGTAGAGTTTTTTCCCAGTAGAAGTTTTAGTGTAGCCGCGGTAGCTCAGTGGTTAGTGCGTTGGACTGCGAGCCGAAATGGCCCCGGTTCAAGCCTGGACTGGGGCTAACAACATCTTTTCATAGAAACATTTTTCTATACCGCGCTACCTACGAGAGTAAAAACATTGCCTATGAAAAGCTCTCACCCGCCGTTCGGATCCGGCAATAAACTGTAGGTCCCACCATTAGTTTTAGTGTGGTGAATTTAGGTGTGGTGAGTTTTAGTGTGGTGAATTTTAGTGTGGTGAATTTTTATGTGTTGAATTATAATGTCGTGGGTTTTATAGTACTGAATTTCAGTGTAATGAATTTTATTGTGGTGACTTTTGAGTTTTAGTGTAGTGAATTTCAGTCTGGTGAGTTTTGGTTTTGTGAATTTTAGTCTGGTAAATATTTGTGGTGAGTTTTGGTGTGGTGAATTTTAGTGTAATGAGTTAAGTGTGGTAAGTTTCAGTGTGGTGAGTTTTAGTGTGGTGAGTTTGTTTTTCTTTATCTTTCGTTTTCTGTTTTATCTTTAATATGGCTTTTAGTTTTATGTTAATGCTTTTGTTTTTGTATTTATTCTTTTGTTTTGTGCTTTTGCTTTTGTGTTTTTGCTTTTATTTTTTTTTGTATTTGAGTTTTACCTTTCATGTTCGTAGCTGGTGAGAGTGCCGAGTTATATCGTTTTCAAAGATCGGGTTGTATGGGAGGTGCCACGCCTCTTTGTCCAATCCCGCCCATATATAGCCTATCATTTCTTCCAGATCATACCGCATCTGTGGTAAAAATATAAGAAAATCGGATCATCCGTTTAGACGGAGAAGCGGAACAAACGTACAAACAAACAAACAAACAGATTTTTATATTAATAGGATAATAGGATAGTATTTATAATTGTATAATCTATAGTCGTAATTCATATTCTAAAACAGGGTTTTTAATGACATTAAGGGGATTCACATCAACCGCGCAAAACTCGTAAATAATGGAAATTTCGTATATTATAGAAATTTTCGCAAATTTTATATGAGAATATTTTACGAGTAATTTATAAATTTATCTGTTGATTTTTATACGGAAAATACGTAAATAAATTTTCATAAACATTTTGTTCCTTTTTTTCGATAGTTGTCAATAAAACTATTTTGGAGCAAACGTTTGTTTATTAAATCATGTTGTAAAATAATTATACCCTACACCTCTGAGGTACAGGGTATATTAACTTTGTGCATATATTGTAACGCCCCTTAGGAGGCGTGTCCGGTATGGAAAAGTATATATATTCTTGATCAGCATCACTACCCGAGTCCGTTTAGCCATGTCCGTCTGTCTGTCCGTCTTGCTGTCTTGCTGTCCGAATACAGAATAACTTGAGAAATACTGATCAGAATGCGATGAAATTTCGTCTCAATATATTTTAGCCAAAAGTAGGAACTGAGTTTGAAAATGAGCCAAATCGGTAACCGACACGCCACCTCCCATACAAGTCACTTTTTTATAACTCTTTCGGAACTAATAACTCGAAAAGTATTCAAGGTATGTGGCGTGATCCGCCCACTTTTTTTTAAATTATTTCCCGGGTTTTCATAGTGGAAATTTGATCCGTAAATTATTAAAATCAAAACTATAAAATATAAGCCTTTCAAAATTTTAAATGTAGGCGTGGCCCAATTATATTTTTTAATTTTTATTTTAGATAAATTTTTTAATTTATGGGGATATAAGACGTAAATTTCTATTATATATATGAATAATATTCTGAGGGTTGGGAGGTTCAGCATAATTAAAAACTTTAAAATTAAGGTATGCAAATAAATATCCCACATTAATATCCCCATCACTACCCGAGTCCGTTTAGCCATGTCCGTCTGTCTGTTCGTCTTGCAGTCCGAATACAGAATAACTTGAGAAATACTGATCAGAATACGATGAAGTTTCGTCTCAATATATTTTAGCCAAAAGTATGAATTGAGTTTGAAAATGAGCCAAATCGGTCAACGGACACGCCCACCTCCCATACAAGTCACTTTTATATAACTCTTTCGGAAATAATAACTCGAAAAGTATTCAAAGTATAGTTATAAAATTTAAAACGTATTGTTAGAATTCACCTAAAAATATGTGGTCCAAAAATGGGCGTGATCCGCCCACTTTTTTTTTCATTATTTCCCGGGTTTTCATAGTGGAAATTTGATCCGTAAATTATTAAAATCAAATCTATGAAATATTAGCCTTTCAAAATTTTAAATATAGGCGTGGTCCGCCCAATTATATTTTTCAATTTTTTTTTTTTAGTTTTTATACTTTTATATACATTTTTTAATTTATGGGGATATAAGACGTAAATATCTGATATATGAATAATATTCTGAATGCGGGGAGGTTCAGCATAATTAAAAACTTTAAAATTAAGGTATGCAATTAAATATCCCACATTAATATCCCCACCAAAGTTGTAGGGTATTCCATAGTCGGGCCCGACCGACTATAAAAATCCGCCCCATGTGACCGAACTTACCCATGTGACCTAACTTTCCCAACTCGTTTTTGTTTCACAAACTATCAACGAGCAAAATCGTATACAAAATACAGAAGCAGTGATTATTATAAAAGGTACTCTTACTATTTTTTATTTTTACCAGTGTATAAATATTTGAGCTTCTACAATCATTGAAACTTACTGAAGGAAATTACGATCCAGTCATCATTGTTAGTATTGAATGTAGATGTGGCTACATTTCAACCACTAACGCCCATGGATACGTGCCAGTCATTTCCGCTGATTTTAAGTTTCAGTTGCCAGAGTTTAACCACTTTTAAGCTTATTTTCTGCACTCGAAGCAACTGATTTTCTTACTACAAACAAAGCGAAAACCACAAAAGACTTAGTAATATAGTGCTAATGGATTTCCCGAAGAATGTATATCGCGTCAGTGACAATTATTTCGAAAGGAAGTTTATTACAATGGTATTTAACTAAATTTCAATTTTGATTAGGTAAATTTCCAATATTATTTCTAACAATTGCTAATATTAATTACCAATTGTTTCAAATACAATATAACTGTGACAGTTATTAAATAAATAAATGCTATGTACATAGTTTGCCATAAAAACAGAAAGTGATTGTCACAATTATTAAAATTATGTTAATTATCGTATAAAAATATTCGAATGAAAAATTATTGATAATTATGATCTTAATTGATTGCCACAATCATAAAAAATATTCTCTTTATCATGACATTTATAATCATTTTTATGTATGCAAAAAACAACTCAAAAATATATTTTTCAAATTCAAAATTGACTTGAAAAGACTAATTTATGTTTCCTACAACCTCTGCCCATAATGTAGGCATAATAACAACCACGTCAGCCTCATTGTCATCTGTAATTAATTTTATTCCGTTTGCTCATTAGCAGTTGCTAAAAGGTTTTCAAATTAAATTACATGACAAAATCTTGAATATTAAGTGTATGGCATATGAAGTAGCATAGACAGTTGACAACACACTTAATGTTATTTATATAATTAATTTAGCGTCACGGCTCTTGGGTGTAAAGTCTTTATTGCCATTTCATATTGGTTATGTGTAAAGTGATTCAATTTCATTAAAAAATGTTTCAAGTTTTAATTTTATATTCTGAACATTATAATGGTTATATGTAAAGTAATTTAATTTCATTCAAAATGTCTCATGTTTTAATTTTGTATTATAAGCGCTATTCAAATATATTTTTTGCATATATTTTAAAAATGAAATTGAAATTAACTTTGGTTTAAAAGATTATGAAATAAACTGTGTAAACATTTCTTCAAGTTTAAGTTAAATACATTTAACATATTTATCAATGCATTTATGTTTCTACAAGTAATTCACCAAGATAATTACGTAGTAAAATTTACTTAAAAAAATGTGGTTCTAATATATATTATTTAAAATTTTTAAATACCCCTTCCATTTATATCATTATTTAAATATATATGTCATACACTTTTACAAGTATATACTTTAATATCAATATTTTTAGAAAAAAATATAATGTTGATTGCTTTAAATACACTCATTAAAAAAATACCATATGTAGTATATTTTTATACTTTTATTATAACATCTAAAAGATAAAAAATATATATATTAATAATAAATGCAGATGTAGTAATGGTTCTGCATATTTCAGGACATATAAATAAATAAATAAACACAAAATGAAGTAAGTATCTACTTTTATTTTGATACTTAAATAAATATAGATTGTGGAAATGTATTAACCTATATCAGCACGCATTAGAATATACAAAAATGTAGTTATTTTAAATACCAAAGTACAGGGTTTTTTAAATGGGACGCTACAAAAGTAAAGTGACAGGGACAGCAAATGACGCCATATTTCTTGCCGCTCTTTTGACATTTCTCTTCAGTAAGGTTTGCCATTTCATGATGAAAAGATAATTAATTAAAGATAAAATTATTAAAATTTACTACCGAAATTCGGAGTCAGTGGTCTCAACGTTAAGAGCGCTACGTCCAATTTATGGTCGTCATAATTGTCCTAGCAGATCAACAATTGAGCGTCTAGTGGACAAATTTAAATCCACATTCACAGTACAAAATGTTCCCGTGCCAGTGAGACAAAGAAGTGCCCGTAGTGTAGAGAATATTGCTGCCGCTGAGGCTTCAGTTGAAGAAAGCCCAAATGTGTCTCTCACACGTCGTTCTCAAGCGTTGGGCATCCTTGTGACGTCCTTGTGGCGAATTTTGCGAAAAGATCTTGGCCTACATTCTTACAAAATCAAATTGACGCAAGAACTGAAGCCGCTTGACTTGATTAGGTCGTATGTTCGTGAATTGGGCTGAGCAACAACTTGAAAATGATTCGGATTTTCATCGAAAAATCATCATCAGCGATGAGGCTCATTTCTGGCTGAATGACTTCGTCAATAAACAAAATATGCGTTATTGGTCAGACAGCAATCCACACGTACTCCATGTGTTATCTCACGAAATGGTCCAGTCGATTGGCCGCCTCGGTCGTGCGATTTGACGCCGTTAGACTATTTCCTGTGGGGCTACGTCAAGCCTATGGTCTATGCCAACAAGCCAGCGACGATCGATGAACTTCGTACGAATATCGAACATGAAATTGCAGCAGTATCGGCCGATTTATGCTTGAAAACCGTGGAAAATTGGGTTCAGCGTCTGGACTTCAGCAAACGTGCCCGTGGTGGCCATGCAAAAGAAATCGAGTTCCATACATAGTGGCATCGATCGTACTTTTACAGGAATAAATTTTTCATTGATATCCAAAACCTTTTTATTGAAAAACCCTTTAGTTAAATATTTCATAGAAATGCAGTCAATATATGTAGTTGTTTTGCATATAGAAAAAAAAACTACATCAATGCAATAAAAAAATACCTTCAAATACAAATGTAAATAGCATTCATTTTCTTTTTAATTTTTTCTTCGGTTTATTATTTTTTATTAAGCAATGATTATTATTATTATTAAGTTTCAAAAAATTTACATACATTTGTTTTTATTTTTATTATTTGTATAAGTATATAAAGTAAAGTCAAAAGCCATCAATCAATAAATGTTTGCTCTATATTAAATATCATTCTACTACCGCATTGTAAAAGTTTGCGTTGAAAAGTTCTCACAGGAAACCCCTACGTGTTCCACGACTTACGTCTTTATAAATGACATCACGTAAATTCTAACACGTGACATTGAAAAATTCCTGTGACAAATACACACATGTACAATGTACATGACATATACAGTTGAATAATGATTGAAAGATTAAAGGTCTTGACATCAAATTTATAAAATAATAGAAAATTTTCCAATTCTACAATAATTTTTTTTTTATTTTTTTTTATTTTTTAATTTATAGATTATAAAAAGTGTTGAGAAATATAATCTTTTTATGTCGACAATTGGCTTGTAATTCGGAAGATAAATTTAAAATAAAATTTATCTGTAATAGTGCCATAAGTTTCCTGCAAAACATTTGACAATAACTTTCGAATTAGATTAAAGTATGATTAATTTGCAATATGAAACTCAAAATATTGTTACGAAAAGATGTAATTTCCCCATTGTACATGCAATGAATATGTGTAAATGAGACGTAAGACTACTCAGCGTAATAAAGCGATGTGTTAGAAAGAGACGGAAGATCAGCGCATAAAACCACATGAAAGCGAATGAGATGCAAATAGCATGCAGCATTCACGAAAATTGGAGTAGGTTCTCAAAGCATGTCAAACCGTGTCGAATTGATGCATTCAGTATATTAGGGCGCCGAATCTGAAGCACAGCTCTTCAGATGTGATTTGATAGTGAACTAGTGCATCTCGTGAGCGACCATTTTCAAGATAACTTGTAGTAATACATCAGTTGTTATAAGTGAATGTTATTAAGTTGTTATTTAAATAAAAAAAGTTAATTAATACTAGTTGAAATAGTTAAAACCAAATATTTGTGTGTTTTACATTTTGTACACAATCAAGAGATACGAATAGTATTCCGTAGACTAAACTTTCTTAACAATATGTTGAATTTGAATTGCGTTTTTTTAAATTATTACATAACCGTAACAAAAAACCGGTATATGGTAACCGTTTTGTAAAAATTTTAAAACAGAAATCAAAACAATGGAGAAAATTGACACAGAAATCAGAATTGTTTTTTTTATTTATTTTTCAATTCTTGACAAAAAAAAATGTGTCCATAAGTCTAGGTCTATATAAAATTCCTATAATTTCAAATCTACTTATTTACAGCCTTATACTTGTGACATGCGTTACGTTGCCACAAAATGTAAAAAGAAAATACACAATAGACATCTGCACAAGTCCATTTGAAACCCACTTCAAGACATTCATTTCGTTTCAAAACATTTACTGTCGTCAACTCTATGCTTGAAAATCAAAACAATGTCTTGCTCACAACAACAAAGAACCAAGTACTGTCAAAACAAAACACAAGCAAAACAAAACTGAAGTGAAGAGGTCTATGATGATGTGCAATAAACATTCAAATACTGAAATGAACTGCTTATGACACCGAGTAATTAGTGCATTTTTCGTTTTTTTATCATTCTTACTCTAAGGAGTTTTCATTAATATTGAAATATAGAAAAAAAATAAAAGGTATAAGAAAATCACACAACATTTTATATTAATTTTTTTATTTTTCGAAAAACATTTTTTTCATTATTTAATTTTGTTCATTATTTAACTAAAATTGTTTTTTTTTTTTTGATATATTGATTTTTGACCAAAGCGTTGTTTTTGTCGTACAAAATTTTTTTTAACATTTTTTTTATTGTTTTAATAATGTTTGTTGTACTTTTTATTAACACATAAATAGCAACAACAACTTTACTGCCGTCGAACGCCGAGCGGCAGATTTGTTGTTGCTTTCAATGTTCGTCTTCTCACTCGTTACTAGTTGCGCTCACTCGCTGCACCCACAGTATTCGTTGCATGTTCAGCGACAGTGTTGTCGTTTGGTTTCGTTTTCAAAACATTAAATGTTTTGAATGGCTTGATGTTTTGACAGTGCTTGACACCAATGAAACAAAACCTGAAGTGAAGTGAAGTTGCTCAGAGAGACTTCACTATAATACTGTCGATTGTCATTTGCGCAATGAATTCAAAACTGTAGAGTGCAGTAGTGCATATTTGCAGAGGAAACTTCAAAACCATTTGTGCAGATGTCTAATACACAACAAATATTAGAATAGAATGATAAGAAGTATACTATATTCAAATTTCCTATAAAGAAACTCATTTGCAACCAAATCACGTGCTCGCAAAGTCACCGCATTTATAGTAGAATCCTTCTGTGACATAATAAGGTGATATCTGCTTATCCAATGTGCGAATGTGTCGTTTTATTTTGATTTGTTTCATAAAACCATTGCAGCATTGATCACGAATGTGACATAATGCAAATGAAGAATAATAGCAAGAAATTCTTCAAGGGCAAATGACACGGAAAATAAGCTTTGCCTTAAAGCTTAATTTAGTACGCATATTTTTGTATTGTATATGAAATATATAATGTAAATGTAAAAGATAATAACAACACCAATACTTATTTTATATTATTATGGCTTATAATGAACATTTCATTAATTGAAAATAAAAAAAAAAACTATGTATGTCATTAAATATAAACTTTAATGGAATGTCAAGTTTTTGTAATTTTATTTTGATTTAATAGGTAATATTGTCAAGAATTAAATTTTAATTTTGGTTTGTAAAAAATTACTAAAATAATAAACAAAAAATGGTGGTTCATTTCTCATAATATGTACTAAAGTCTACATTTACAACAAGAAAAAATGTTAATCATCTTATTTCAAAATTAAGCTACATCTTCTTTTATATTTTGTTAATCTTTATACATTTTTGCATATTTTTTATTTCATTTTGCTCATTTTTATTGCTATGCTCTGATAATCTTCACTATAATTTGGAGAAACTCCAAACAATGGCATAAATATGCGAAATTGTATTTGGTACGCCAAGAAAGAAAAATATTTTATTTATAAAAATAGATAATTATTGTGAATACCAAAAATAAGAATTTAATAATAATCAAATTTCTTTTTAATTTATTTTATAAAAAGCAGTTGATAAATCTTTGCAGTAATAAAAAAAAAATCCACTATACCTGTAAAATAATTTCAATTTGTACTTTTATTTAAAGATCAGTAACACAATGATTATATTGTGTTTCTTAACATTAGTTATAATACAAAATACTAGAAGAGCCCCGTGCTTCTCTGTGGATGTCCGATATTGGTGTTATAAATGTAGTAATCAAAACAAAAACAATTCTCCGCCAAAACAACCTTTCAAAAAAAAAAATCTTCCTCGGATTGTTCTTCCCTGTAGAATACTTCCCGGAGAATTCTTCCTCGTGAAATTAATCCCTGTAGAATGCTTTCCCGTAGAATTATTTCCGGTAGAACTCTTCCATATAAAATTCTTCCACCGTAGATTTTTTTAAGTAAACATTTTAGGTGAATTTTAGTGTGATGAGTTTTAGTGTGATGAGTTTTTGTGTGATGAGTTTTTGTATGGTGAGTTTTAGTGTGATGACTTTTAATATGGTGAGTTTTAGTGTGGTGAGTTTTAGTATGGTGAGATTTAGTGTGGTGAGTTTTTGTGTGCTGAGTTTTTGTCTGGTAAGTTTCATTGTGGTGAGTTTCATCGTGGTGGATTTCGGTGTGGTGAGTTTCGGTGTGTTGAGTTTCGGTGTGGTGAATTTTAGTTCGGTGAAATTTTGTGTGGTGAATTTTAGTTTGGTGAATTTAAGTGCAGAGAGATTTAGTGTGGTGAACTTTAGTGTAGTGAGTTTTAGTGTGGTAAATTTGTGTGTGGTGCATGTAAAATATCTTGATGTCACTATAATAACTGTCTACATACATCATTTTAAAAATACACCTTCTATAGGGGGATGCCACGCCCTGTGGTCCGATCCCGCCCACATCCGGCGAGACTTTTTAGAATGGATAAATATAACGCAGACCAAAATTTCATTAAATTTGCTATCCCAATTGCTGATATAATGTGTTTTTAATGTTTGGGTTCTATAGGAGGTGCCATGCTCAAACCGTTGTACAAACAGTTGTAAAAAATTTCAGTTTTTTTATCAATTTTAAAATAGTATAAAAAACTAACTAAAAACATTAAAATACAATAAACTACATAATTATTTTTTTTATTATTAAATAACAATGTTAGTGAAATTAAAAAACATTTTTTTATGAAAATAATACATTTTAGATTAAATCCTTGAATTCCTTGAATTCCTAAAATCAAAACTGAAAACAGTAGACTTCAGTCAGTGTGTAAAGCTAGAAAATGACATAGACCGTGTCAAAACAAGACATAAAACAGTTTCCATTTTGATTGCAAAGTCCGCAACAACCCATTCACTGCTGACAAAAAATTAAGTGGTTAAGTTTTCTAACTTCTTACTTATGTTCGGATGCTTGAAGTACGCGGACGGCGACTGGTGGTGGTCGTAATAAGGAAATCAAAACGAAACTACAGAGTTAGTAGACATTTAAGATTCTGCTTTAAGCAGTGCTAAACAGACGGTAAAAGAAAACGAGGCAATAATGTCGAATGGCAGAAAAACACCAAAGGTCTTTTGATAATGCAGACAGTGTTGAATTTAAATTTATTTTCTCTAGTCATTGTGACAAATGCTGCTTTGACCAAAGAATTATTTAATTTTTAATATTATAAAGTTTGTATAATTGTACAGTTCATAAATAAAATATTTTTATATAGAACATCTCATTCCATAACAATGTTAAGTTGATTTATGATAGATTTTATGTTGATCTATTTTTATGATTAAGTTTATCTTTTGGTGTTGATCGGTAGATCAAATTTATACGTAGAGGTCAGTGTAATATGAGGTGTTAGGTTTTCTAGTTTTTCTGTTATCGTGATTTCAACAGACATACGCACATACGGACAGATGGCTAAAATAAAAATGCTATCAAAATTCTACAGAAAACAATGAAAAAAGCATCCAATAGCTGTTATAGTTTCCAATATAATTATAAAAAACTTTGAAGATTTCTCCTGCAAGACACAATACTATAGAAGGGTCAATATACTAAAAAATGCAGAATGTAGAATGGGAAACATTTTAAAGTTTTGCAGGAAGCTTGCAAAAATACGAATATTTTAAATGTTAAGATGTTATTAATAAATGTTAAAATATTAATTTCCGCTTTTGTAAATTTCAATATAATCACTTTCATGATGAATAGAACGCACACAAAAAATAATTCCATTTATATTGAATTAAGTGCAAAATCAGCAAAATCGACATTATCATCTTCATCATCTCGGACGGCACAAGACTCGGCTACAAAAGCACCAGCAGATTTTTTGTTTGAACATTTTATTATATTTGACAACAATACAATGACTACCAAAAAAAGAATTGACTCAAATAGCTTTTGACAGTAAGAGCACATTAAATACAATACAAAAAAAATATTCTTTTTTTATACAAGTACGAAAAAATATAAAACAATCTATAATCTTCTACGATATTTAGTTAAAATAAATAATAAGCTAAAAAATTCAACTATAAGAAAGTATTGAGTTTAATTTTAAAATAAAAACATGTTTTTTTGATCAATGGATTCCAATAATTTAATGTTAGTAAAAATGGAATACTTATAAAGTGAAAATCAGTTAAAAAAAAGTGAAAAACTGAAGGTTTATAGAATATATTCACAAAATTAAAATTATTTTATTTAATTTTATTTAATTATCTAATTAACTATGTAAATCTATGAAAATTAATAAAAAATAATTATATTGTCGTCGTAAAAGTAAAACTCACCAACTACGTATCACAAATTTCGAGTTTTCAAAAAAATGTACAACAAAAAAAGTATGAATAAAATTGGCAAATTCTCGCTGAGATTTTTTTTCAATTTTGCTGCCAACTTACAATGAGTGGGATATAAGTATTTATAGCATTTTGAAATATATAAAAAAACAGTTAATGCTTATGTGCTAGATTTCTTATTGCAAAAGTATGTAATCTTAAAAAAATGTTTATATTTATTGCTGTTTTTATACCCTACACTAAGAGTGAAAGGGTATATTCAGTTTGGTACGCCGTTTGTAACACCCTGAAGAAAGCATCTCCGGTATGGAAAAGTATATATATTCTTGATCAGCATGATCTCCTGAGTCGATTTCAGAAAACAATGAAAAAAGCATCCAATAGCTGTTATAGTTTCCAATATAATTATAAAAAACTTTGAAGATTTCTCCTGCAAGACACAATACTATAGAAGGGTCAATATACTAAAAAATGCAGAATGTAGAATGGGAAACATTTTAAAGTTTTGCAGGAAGCTTGCAAAAATACGAATATTTTAAATGTTAAGATGTTATTAATAAATGTTAAAATATTAATTTCCGCTTTTGTAAATTTCAATATAATCACTTTCATGATGAATAGAACGCACACAAAAAATAATTCCATTTATATTGAATTAAGTGCAAAATCAGCAAAATCGACATTATCATCTTCATCATCTCGGACGGCACAAGACTCGGCTACAAAAGCACCAGCAGATTTTTTGTTTGAACATTTTATTATATTTGACAACAATACAATGACTACCAAAAAAAGAATTGACTCAAATAGCTTTTGACAGTAAGAGCACATTAAATACAATACAAAAAAAATATTCTTTTTTTATACAAGTACGAAAAAATATAAAACAATCTATAATCTTCTACGATATTTAGTTAAAATAAATAATAAGCTAAAAAATTCAACTATAAGAAAGTATTGAGTTTAATTTTAAAATAAAAACATGTTTTTTTGATCAATGGATTCCAATAATTTAATGTTAGTAAAAATGGAATACTTATAAAGTGAAAATCAGTTAAAAAAAAGTGAAAAACTGAAGGTTTATAGAATATATTCACAAAATTAAAATTATTTTATTTAATTTTATTTAATTATCTAATTAACTATGTAAATCTATGAAAATTAATAAAAAATAATTATATTGTCGTCGTAAAAGTAAAACTCACCAACTACGTATCACAAATTTCGAGTTTTCAAAAAAATGTACAACAAAAAAAGTATGAATAAAATTGGCAAATTCTCGCTGAGATTTTTTTTCAATTTTGCTGCCAACTTACAATGAGTGGGATATAAGTATTTATAGCATTTTGAAATATATAAAAAAACAGTTAATGCTTATGTGCTAGATTTCTTATTGCAAAAGTATGTAATCTTAAAAAAATGTTTATATTTATTGCTGTTTTTATACCCTACACTAAGAGTGAAAGGGTATATTCAGTTTGGTACGCCGTTTGTAACACCCTGAAGAAAGCATCTCCGGTATGGAAAAGTATATATATTCTTGATCAGCATGATCTCCTGAGTCGATTTAACCGTCTGTCCGTCTGTCTGTCTGTCGTCTGTCCTTCTGTCTGTTGAAATCACGATTACGGAAAAAGTAGAAGAGCTAGAGCAATGAAACTTACTTATGTATCTAAGCTGTCTGAACAAGAAAATTGACATGATCCATTTATTGTGACCTGAGAACCGACCACTTATATTCAAATACCTCATATAAAATTTACATCTACAGATCAATTTTACTGTATACGTGATTAGATAAACTTTATCAAATATATATTGACATCATGCTGAAATACATGAAAATAATGTTTTCAAGCGAAACGAGTTGTGGTTCCCAAAAAAAAATCGAAATTCGGTACACCTACCCATTTGTAAATATGGGTATGAAATGAATGGAAATTCTTCAGCGATTGAATGTTTGTAGTTATTTTCAGGATTCGTATACCCTGGTGACCTATATATCACTTTGAATGGTAACCACACATATGTGTAGGGTATTTATAGTCGGCTTAGACCGACTATAATTTTGATAATCCTAACTGTCATAATTACACCTACTTTAAATTTCCCATGTGATCTAACCTTCCCAACTGGTTAGCATTGCAGTGAATTAGTTCGCGAATTACATAGTTTAAAAAAAATTAAAATATTTATATTAAATATTTCGAATTGTAAAATATAACAAAAGTTCTTAAATACATTTAAATTTGGCAAATAAAATAAAACAGACTTATACAAGACATCAATAGAAATAATATTGCAACGATTACAGAGCAATACTTCGAAGGTAAGTAACATTTATATTTACTTCAGAGGTATACTCTGAAAGAAAGCAAATTTATTTATTTATTTTTTTGGAGCAATGCTTTAAGATTTGAAAATCATCATTTCAAAAGCAAAGAACAATAATTTTGAAATCAAAGCATTATTTAAAATGCAAGAGTAAGAGTTTTGAAATCAAAGCAATAAATAATAACCCTCTGTATATTTCTGCAGATACCTGGTATATAGCAAAAATAAATTAAAAAATTATAAAAATATGAATAGTATAAGAGCATAATATAATAGCATTTAGATGGCACAAGACAACAGAAAAAAGCTGCTCATTTTAAATCAAGCCATAGATTCCATTTATGTTATGCTGTGGCTACTACCTTTGACTCAGGAGCATTTGTCCAGTCCATCATTTTGCATCATCTGTTTTTTTAGATTTTTCCTAATTCATGAAAGGCTTCCTGGATTTAATTTTTATCGTAAAATTTATTTTTTAGTGAAACTTTGAATTTTAAGTGCAAAATTAAATTTTAATAAAAATTTGAATTTTTTGTGAACAAAAAAGGAATTTTAGTAAAAACAAAATTGAATCTTGAGTGAAAAATTGAATTTTTAGTGAGAAATTGAATTTATTTTTTAGTGCAAAATTTAGTTTTTAGTGAAAAATTGAATTATAATGAGTAATGGAATTTTTAGTAAATATTATATTTTTCTGTAAAAAAATTGAATTATTTTTAAAAAAAAAAAAAAAAATTGATTTTTTTTAAAGTGAAAATTGAATTTTTAGTTAAAAATTGAATTTTTAACCAAAAATTAAATTTTAAGTGAAAAATGCAATTTTTAATTAAAAAATAAATTTTCAGTTTAAAATTAAATTTTTTCTGGATAATTAAATTTTGAATTTTTAGTAAAATATTTTATTATTAGTAAAAAATCAAATTTTTAGCGATAAATTAAATTTTTAAGTTAAAATTAAATTAAAATGTTGGTTAAAAGATGAATTTTGACTATGAAATAAGTGAAACATTTATTTAATGTGTATGTGATCTTTTTAAATATAAATTTAAGTATAAATTTAAATATTCAGTGAAAATGTAATGAAAAATTTAATTTTAGTCATAAATGGAATTTAAATGAAAAATAAAATATTGAACTTTTAATTATTAGGAAAAATTTAAGACTTATTTTCTTAATGAAAAAATATTTAAATTTTTGTGTTTTAGTAAACACTTCTTTTTTTAATTAAAATAATTTTTAAAAATTGATATTTTAATATATATAAAATATAAATTTAATAATTTATATTTTCTTAATTTATATAATATATTTTCCACATTTCAGACACTTCAGACCAATACTATTGCAAACAATTCTGAGTCGTAAAGTAGCTTCCCTAAAAGTTTCCAATTAGCAAATTCAAATATAACGTTAATCATTGAGGTGTTGGCCTCATTGTGCACGCTGGTAAAAACATGATTGACTGCCGTAATATAATTTTTAATCGTCACACAAGTCCTCGAGAACTGCTGGCAAATAATAATTTATGAGCTTACGCGTTTTCTTCTATGAACTTATTAATTATGTTAAAACCCTTTCATTTTCGCCACTAATTGTTATAGCGTATACCGCAGCATATAGTCTAAGCTAACAAAATGAACTTAGCAATTTTGAAAATCCCCACCTTTCTTAACCCAACAACAGCTTTTCCACATAGCTCTAAGACATGTGAAACTTTGATCGTCTCTGTGAATTAGGGTGATGCTTTTTAAACCGCATATATGTACAAAGGACACCATGGGTTTTGTGGTTATAAATTATGCGACTATAGTGTATAAAGTGCCTTGAAAATATATTTCAGTAATTAAGCCAAATAACTTTACAAATTCCCATACACATGGTGAATGTTGTTAATAGGTTTCTGCTGTTGTGGCTTGTCAAAAGTCCACATTAGTTGACAATTTGTTTTAAGTCTTTAAGATTTTGTTGATGTTTCTACATTTTCTTGTGAAGAACGTGCTTCTTGTTTAATCTCTAAAGTAGGGATGCCCAACTCGCCTGCCCGCGGCTGACTGCACGGGCAATCGAGTGCTAGGCGAGGGGTATCTACGGGCAGAAGTGAGCGGGGATTGCAACGCAGACGCGGGGGATTTTAGTGTTGCATTTTTAGAAATTCCGGGAAATTTAAATGTCTATTTAAAAGTTTAATTATTTGAGATTGGTTTTAACGGACCCATTTATATTGCTAATTATTTTGAATTATTAAAATATACAAATTTTATCATTTTAAATAATTTTAATTTTTTTCTCATAACATTTATATAATTATCGCATGCAAAATCAAAAATTAATTATTTGTTATTATTTTGTAAAATGTTTTGAGATATAAAATGTGTGACTAAAGTGATTAAAATCTCAAACTTAACTGAATTCTAAAATAATTATTTATTTCACATTTCTGCCCTATTTTACTTAAGAAATGGTGCAACACTGAAGAGAGTGAGAGTGCTGTGAGAGTGCGGTGAGAGTACGGTGTAACAAAGTAAAACAAAACCTGACAAAAAAATAATTCGAAGTTTTGGAAAAAAAATGTACATAGAATTATCCAAAAATATTATATTTTGTGAAAATTTATAATTTTTGATAATAGCAAGGTTATATGTTCATATTCCGTACATAAAAAACAAGACAAGTGAATAAAAAATGCTATTGAAAAGTGTGAAGCAAATTATTAATTGAGGTTTTTTAATTAACAATATTTATTCAGATTTCGAAAAGCTTGCTCAAGAGCACGCCAAAAGTAGCTCTCTCAACAACAAACGAAAGATAGCATATTTATTTGGAACTTTGAACAAAGTTAAGGTATACAATAATGAATAACAATATAAATATTTAAATCATTCTTAAACTACTATGTTCCACTGTGTGCAGTCGACTTCAATTCTACGTATGCAACCCCAGTAAGAAATATAAATTGTTGACCATTTCTTAAATTGACTTTATTTTTATACATTTAATTAAACAACTCATGATTTACATGTATCTAATATTTTTAACGGTACTAGAAGAATTTTTAAACTGTACTTTTCAATTGTGAATGTAAACATTTCAATTTTTTTTAATCACGCAAAACTACAAACATAATCTGGCGCACTCCCCCGGAAAATAAATAAAATAACATTATATATAAATATTTTGTAATAATTTTATTTCAGATTTAAAAAAAAAATTAGTCAAAAATTCTATTTCACAATTTCTACTGGGTTATTTGCTACAAATGACTGTGAGTTTACACTGAATAAAATTTATTTTTACGATAAATAGTTCAGATTTATTTAATCATATAATTCATTATAATAATTCATACAACATTATATGAATAATGTTGTATGACAAATATATATAAATATATGCTAAATATATAGTTCAAAAATATGTATTTTTAAAAAGAATGCATTTCCTTAATATATGGTTTATTAAATTTATAATATTTTCTTTCTAGACAAAACCAACTATCTCTATTGTACATTCCTCGTAGTACATGTATTCTTGTTTTCTCTATAAAATTAACAAACAACAAGTAATATTTCCACTCCACTTCAAACATTTTAATTTTTCAGTGCATTTTTTTGGAAACGGTGGCAGCGTGATCGACTGAGAGTTTTTGCAGTTTACACGAACTTATATTCGTTGTGCTCGCTCAAACTCTAACAATCCTCTCAGCCTTTCCGCTTCAGCGCTGTTCCCCTCACCCTTCACCTTGCGTCGTGCCTGTACGGGCACAATGCCCGTACGGGCTGAGTTGGGCATCCCTATCTTAAATCACATGTTTTTGGAGAAGATTTTTTTTTTGTTAATATTCATAACAATGTGATGATAATACACAAAATATTAATAATTATGACTATATTTTTCGTAATTATCATAATCAATAGCATTGTTTGTTATTTTTTATTAGACGGTATCAAACACCCACTTGTTATCAATAGATCTAGAAAACGTTAAAGTATTATTAAAAATCCTAAGTCGAAAAAGAAAAACAATAATAATTAAATAATTAAATTTGAAGCAAAATAACCAGTGTAAAAAAGAAAAATATATCGATCGATCGTATCCAGTTAATAATAGAAAATGATACAAATTTCAACCAGAAATCGAATAAGGTTTAATACAATTTTTAACAGCTTTGGCCAGCTTAGTACAAGTTTTGTTTAAGACAACTATATAATGTTTCTACAAACAATATGAATGATTCTACAAACAATATGAATGGTTATGCCAATAATGTGAATGATTGGACTAATAATGTGAATGATTGTTCCAACATTGTAAATGTGTTAACCATAAAAATGAATGTTTTGCACAACAACTTTTTATAAACTATTTAGGTACTGCACTATTTTCAATCATGTAAATGATTTGTTGCAACAATGGAAATGTTTGTTCAACTATAAAACTTTGTGGAATATACGAAATGATTTCTGAATCACTTCATAAAGTGATGAATGGCTATAGCAATAATAGCTGCGTTCCCATGCTTTTTGATCCTGATTAGTAGATCATTTTCATATACAAAACCGAAACAAACAATTAGAACCAGGTATGTTTTTGGAACTGGTACTTTACGCATCAAAAGTAAATTTGTTTGTGGTGATGTTATGCTATTGTGAATAACACTTAATAAGAAGAAGAATTTGTGTTGAAAAAGAAAGGATAGAAGAAAACAGTGCAGCCAAATTTATTAACATAGAACCGATGGCGTATCCGTGAAACATATCTTGAAGTACATACTTACAACTAAAATAATAAAAAGTTTATTTTTGTTGACTGTTGCGATTTCTGTCTTTCATCTTCATGAATTTCATACAGACAATGTCCAACAAAAAATTCAATTTGTATGCTAATTTAGTAATAAGTAAATCTTGAAATGCAGCAATAGTATGAATATTCATTAGCAAGTATAGTAAACAAAAAATAGCGTTTTAGCAGACAAAAAATTATAACTTTTGCGTTATTTATATTTATAAATATCCACTATGTAGGAGGAACGAATTCGATTGTATATTCTACTTATATTAAACAAATCATATTCTACGACATAGATTTATATGTACACAATCAGTACTAATTCCACTGATATAAAACATTTATAAATTAACTAATAAAAAATATTTATAACATTCCACACTGAAAGATTAAACAGGATGCATACTAAAATTAAAAAAAAAACACATATTTAAATGAAGTAAAATTACAGCAGTCCATGCGCAAAAATGTGCATATTTTATTATTATGGCAACACAGGCCGGTAACCGATTTCCGTTGCACAATAAATTTTTTTGCCGTAAATAATGTAAGCCAAAAATATCCGGTGAAATGGTTTGCACTGCAATGAAATTGCATAGAATTGGTTTCATACAATATGGCGCAAACTAACAATGTGGCATATGACAGTGAAATGTTTTCATTAACTTAAATTTATTTTAGTTAAATCAGAGAGTATACATTTGATATAGAGTTTCCTTCCGAGTTTGCTGGCGTCGCTGCCGAAAACATTGGTTATGTGGAATTGGAATTTTATAGATTGAAGTTAACAGAGGAAAACAGTGCACAAAACTGGATCTGTCGGCGGATAATTTGCAACCAAACTTACCAAGATATATTGCAATCCAACACCTTATAAATTTTAATTATTTTCTGTCCAAAAATGTGGCAGAAAACTTCAGAATATTGATTTGAAAATGTGTCTGTTGACAACATTTTCGTTTCAATTTCCACATAACCAATATTTGAATTTATTTGACAAAAGTGGCACCGAAACCACCTGTATGGAAAATCTATATCAAATATATACTCTCTGGTTAAATTTCAAAATAAATTATAACAGACATTTATTTATTGCACAAAAATGGTAAATCCCAGCACTAAATTTTATTGTTGACGATAAGGGCATCAATGAAGAATCGAGGAAATTGCGAAATTTGTCATTGATGAATATGTTTTTTATAAAGAAAATTTCACACACCTTATGTTATCGTAAACATATAAGGGATATTACAAAAATTCTTCATTGATGACTTTTAATGAAGATCATATCGTCACTGTCATGCAAAATGGGCGAATGTGCACTTTTAAAAATGTTGGGAAATCAAATATTAAAATTTGAAGTGCTTTAATAATTAGCAAAATTTATATTTTTTTCAATTTTTTCTGTTATAAATATTTATTTGTTAATTATTATAACGTCTGTAAAATATGTTTAGATTTGGACAACTTACTGAATTATAAATACATATTTTGTGAGACTATATCCTGATCAAAACGCAAATATTTTTTTTTTATGCTATAACTTTTTATTAGCGCAAGATAAAATAGTGATGTTAAGGTATTAATTGTTTGTTTTTAAAGCACCTATCGATGGCATCATTAATTAAAAATTTTTTTTCAAACATTAATTTGCCATTTGTTATTTGTAGGAAAAAATGTTTCCAACATATTTTTAAATAATGATGTCAGTCGATAGGTGCTTTAAAAACAAACAATAAATACCTTTACATAACTATTTTATCTTGCACCAAGAAATTGGTAAAATTGAAAATGTTGTCTTGCCACAAAAGGGCAAATCTTTTTGTTTTTTTGCTATAACTTTTTAATGGTACCAGATAAAATAGGGATGTAAAGGCAATTATTGTTTGTTTCCAAAGTACCTATCGATCTGCATTATTAATTACAAATATTTTTCCAAACAAAATTCCCTGCAAATAGCAAATTATTGCTAAGTAAAATATCTTTAATTAATGATGCAAATCGATAGGTGCTTTGAAAACAAACAATAAATGCCTAAACACCACTATTTTATCTTATACCAATAAAAAGTAATGGCGAAAAAACGAAATGATTCGCCCTTTTGGCATGACAAGATTTTTAATTTTTCAAATTCGTCCTTTTGGTTTTGTCTTTTGTGGCTAGAAATAGCCAACAAAATGACACGCGATTTTGACACAGCATACTTGAGAATAAACTACATTCAAAAATGTAAAAAAACGCAAATGTCAAAAATTACACATTCACCCTTTTGGCATGATAGTGACGATATGATATTATGACAAATTTACCAGATCTCACAAATATATGTGACATCCTTAATGAAATGAAATTTTATGAAAATCCAAAAATAGTCAAGTTCCACATAATACAAAATTTTATTAAATCATAAACTTTATGTCAATATCAATATTCTCGACAAATAATATAACTTTGATAGAAGGTTACTGTTTGTTTAGGCATAGGTAGCAGAAACGGATAAAGTAGAATACAAACAATGCTAATTAAACTGCTCCATAATATTAAGATTATGCACAAACCGCGAAATAAACTTGTAAGAAGACTTTTCATTAGCTTTGGTACTGAATAATTTATTTCGAACAGTTCTAACGAAGGGACAATACCTTAATCATATGCTGTAGTTTTCTATTGCATATATTTTAAGCTTTACTGACCAGAGATCGATTTACTGCCCGTGTGCGTGCGCCCGCACATGCCCCTTTCTTCATACACTGACGAGCAAATTTGTTTTACGCAGACACTGCACTCGGGCATCAAATTTTTTTTACAACACAGCCCGTCGCAACGAGTGATGCTTTGCATTATTCTCGGTACCTGCCCTCGTGCGTGCTACGAAACTATAAACTGCAGCCCGCGCAGACGTGGAATGAGAAAATAGAGAAGCATATCGCGCAAGTGCTATGGTATTTATTTCGCGGGGCAACTCCGTGCAACTGCGAAAACAGACTGCCCCTGGCAGCACGCGCATTTTTCACAGCCAGTAAATTTTATTGGCACTGTTTTACTTGACTGCGCAATGTTTTAATAATTTTTATATAAAACTATTGATAAAACAGACAAGTTTGGCAATACTCAAATACACTTTTAATCGCAGTTTTATTTTGGTTTATAAAAATTGTATCTTTTAATTGTTCGTTGAACAGAAAAATAAATTTAACATGAAATCTTAATCAACATTTTTATTCAAATACAAAAATTATTATGTGCAAAAATCTATTTTAATAAGAAATCTACATGATAGGCTTCGAAAAATAATGTATATCGTCATTTGTAAAAATGTACACTAAGTTTAAACTTGCACTGAAAAACTTGTACTAAATTATACAATTTTTATAAACCAAATTAAAACTTCGATTAAAAGTGTATTTGAGAATTGCCAAACTTTTCTGTATTAACGATAGTTTTATTTAAAAATTATTAAAACATTGCGCAGTATATTATAACAGTGCCGTACTCATGCGCCACAAAAGAATGTCATACAAGAAAAAATTAACTGGCTGTGAAAACCTGCCTGGCGTGCTGCCCGGGGCAGTCGGTTTTCGCTGTTGCACGGAGTTGCCCCGCGAAATAAATATCATAGCACTTGTGCGATATGTTTCTCTATTTTCTCATTTCACGTCTGCGCGGGCTGCAGTTTTAAGTTTCGTAGCCCGCACGAGGGCAGGTACCGAGAATAGTGCAAAGCATCACTCGTTGCGACGGGATGTGTTGTAAAAAAAATGTGGTGCCCGAGTGCAGAGTATGCGTAAACAAATTTGCTTCTCATTTACTTAACGGCGCGGGCGCGGGCGTGCGTGCAAATCCGAACTCTGTTACTAATAAGCTAACTTTTGTTAATTAATCATATTACCGGCAAAAGCCACTATACATGAGTACTTTAGTTACCTTTGCCACCATTAATTAGTGTTATGTGTGTTTATAAAGACAGTTTTTCGAATTAAATTAACTAACAAATATTTTAGGTATTTTGTTCAGCACATGTATTTCTTAGCAATTATGTTATTTTAGTTAATTAATTTTGAAAGATAATAAAGTGTACTTAATTTTGCTTTCTTGTCTTTTTAAAAGTCAACTACTTATGATGGGAGAATTAAATTGGATTTTGTTGCAATTTTTTATTTAATATGCATTACTTAACACTTAATACCTAATACTTAATACTTAATACTTAATACTTAATACTTAATACTTAATACTTAATACTTAATACTTAATACTTAATACTTAATACTTAATACTTAATACTTAATACTTAATACTTAATACTTAATACTTAATACTTAATACTTAATACTTAATACTTAATACTTAATACTTAATACTTAATACTTAATACTTAATACTTAATACTTAATACTTAATACTTAATACTTAATACTTAATACTTAATACTTAATACTTAATACTTAATACTTAATACTTAATACTTAATACTTAATACTTAATACTTAATACTTAATACTTAATACTTAATACTTAATACTTAATACTTAATACTTAATACTTAATACTTAATACTTAATACTTAATACTTAATACTTAATACTTAATACTTAATACTTAATACTTAATACTTAATACTTAATACTTAATACTTAATACTTAATACTTAATACTTAATACTTAATACTTAATACTTAATACTTAATACTTAATACTTAATACTTAATACTTAATACTTAATACTTAATACTTAATACTTAATACTTAATACTTAATACTTAATACTTAATACTTAATACTTAATACTTAATACTTAATACTTAATACTTAATACTTAATACTTAATACTTAATACTTAATACTTAATACTTAATACTTAATACTTAATACTTAATACTTAATACTTAATACTTAATACTTAATACTTAATACTTAATACTTAATACTTAATACTTAATACTTAATACTTAATACTTAATACTTAATACTTAATACTTAATACTTAATACTTAATACTTAATACTTAATACTTAATACTTAATACTTAATACTTAATACTTAATACTTAATACTTAATACTTAATACTTAATACTTAATACTTAATACTTAATACTTAATACTTAATACTTAATACTTAATACTTAATACTTAATACTTAATACTTAATACTTAATACTTAATACTTAATACTTAATACTTAATACTTAATACTTAATACTTAATACTTAATACTTAATACTTAATACTTAATACTTAATACTTAATACTTAATACTTAATACTTAATACTTAATACTTAATACTTAATACTTAATACTTAATACTTAATACTTAATACTTAATACTTAATACTTAATACTTAATACTTAATACTTAATACTTAATACTTAATACTTAATACTTAATACTTAATACTTAATACTTAATACTTAATACTTAATACTTAATACTTAATACTTAATACTTAATACTTAATACTTAATACTTAATACTTAATACTTAATACTTAATACTTAATACTTAATACTTAATACTTAATACTTAATACTTAATACTTAATACTTAATACTTAATACTTAATACTTAATACTTAATACTTAATACTTAATACTTAATACTAAATACTTAATACTTAATACTTAATACTTAATACTTAATACTTAATACTTAATACTTAATACTTAATACTTAATACTTAATACTTAATACTTAATACTTAATACTTATACTTACTACTTAATACTTAATATTTTCAAAGTTCTTTTCTAATAATATAGACTATGTATATTAGCGTTTAGTTTTTTTTATTTTTGAGTTTTATATGAATCCGTCTTGGCATTTACTTGAAAGTACTTGTTCTGTGTACTTTGACATTAGCACAATAGACAGTAGGAGCATCAGCAATGCAGTGACTGCCTTTAAAATTCTACTCCATTGTGTTCGGAGAAGTGCACTTATTCAATATCATTGTGCAGTAAAGTATCTGTAGAAATTGAAATTATGTACAGTGATGTGAAAGTACGGGCATTAAGAAACAGCGGCGCACTGCTGTGCATTGTCGAAGGCTCAAAGATTAAGAACGGCGCAGACTGAAGGAATCTCTAAAGGATTTCTGTACAAAACTAAATTAATTCGGAAATATTATGTGTCCGTCATGTTCTTAAGTGTATATTTTCAATATATATCCAATATTATCTAATTTTTTCATCTGCCGAAAAATTAAATTACGTATCATGTATTCAAAGTTTAAAAATCTGTTTACATTTTCGTCATTGATAGTTTACAGAATCGTGTACGTTATTTAAGGCATAATTAAGTTTATAATATTAAAATGTTCACTTTAAAATATTATAATCATTAAGTTTTAATATTCCTTATGAAATAGAAATTTTTTCTTAAGTTTCATGTTTTCTATTAAAGATTTCAAAGCATTTTAGAAGAATATTCGTCCATTCGAATATTAATATTATTGATTTACTACTCAATATGAGGGCCATCGTCCGTTAATATTGTTTTTGTTAAACACGTCACGTATAGACAAAAACTCAATTGAATTTTTGTAATTACGGAGTGATTTAAGACTGAAGGTAAGCGTAAAAGTAAGTGGCGTACAACTGTGGGTTATTAAAATGGTCTGTCTTTATTCACAAAATTCTATGTAAGTCTTAAATATTTTCGGCACTCTGGCGCAGTCACATCTTAAGGTGATATTATGGTAAATATTTTGCGTGTAGAATTATAGGCATTTGGGGAAATTGGTGTATTTACTGGTTTTACCATTGTTAAATGCCAGTAAAAAGAGGCATTGTATTTATTAAAGTAGCAATAAATAAATGCTGTCAACAGAAGTGAAGTTTGTTATTATATTGAATTAATTTTGATTATAAAAGAGCATCGAAAGAAACATAATTTATTTTCAATTTCTACTATTTCTACTTTATAAAATGCATTTTACTTTATCAAATAATTGTTTTTACTTTTATTTATAAATATTCCAGATATAAAAAACAATAATAAACACCACTTTCGATAATACCAGCTAGAGAAGGTCAAGGCTTTATTATATGAAAAATAATGCCAAATAAACAACTTTTTCGCATAAAAGCGCAGCCACTCAATAAAATGTATGGTTCAATACTTACGTGTCAAATGTTGCTGACTGTCAGTTGTGTTGCGGAAATTCAACAAAAAGAAAAATCGAAAACAAATTGTGTAGTTTTGTGGACTACAAAGGGTTACAACAACCATCTAAATTCAGTTCGCACTATGACCAATAAAAATAAATTGACACAGGTTGTTATTTTTATATGTCTACTTGTTGAGAACGTGCTGCACATCCTTTGTTCAATTTAAATAATGAGGAAAAAGGCTAATATACAACTTCAACTCTACTACACTAAAAATCTGTCCTAATGGCAAAAAAAGATATACCATAAGAAAAGGTTTTATTGATTTAATATAACGTGGTTGAATGAGAAAGCGAGTGGGGTCTCTTGACATTTTAAGAATGCTTTACGTTTGGCTATTCTAAGGTAAATAGTTTTTTTTTTTTGACAGTAACCAATTTGTATGTCAACGGTTAAGAAAATAAATATGAAAAATGTACATCAATTTTGCAAAGTTTTATAATGTCATAATTTTTATGATAAAAATACTTTAAACTGTTCAAAAAAAAAACCTTGTATGAAAAAAGAAATAACAAGTAACGTATATTAATATTGAGTAAAAGATTTAAAAATCCAAAACTCTTAACCTTACATATTACAAAATATATTATATAATGCCAATATATTTTATTTGTATTTGTTAATGTTTTACTTCCTGAAAAGGTTTATTTCTTCTATTTTTTAATGTTATCAGTCTACGCATGGCTTGGTTTCATTTCGATTATATTTAATTTCATCTCACGCAAAAGTTTCTCATCTAAACTGCTGCTATAAATTGGCAATGTAATTAAAACACGTTCCTGACATTCTTCGTAGACACGAATCGACAGCCAATTCTGTCACGTTGCTCTGTCGAATAAAGTAAAGTGCTTATAAAACAAATTCATAAATTGCCTGCATTGGCGCAACTTATATCCTGGCCAATCGAAACTAAATCATTGTCTAGCCAAGCATAATCCAAATTAATTACAACATCTTATAAAACTATTTTTTTTTATACATCTTCGTTTAATTCGATTAAAACTGTTAATGCGTGAAGTCAGGAAATTAAATATTTAATTGAATTGCAAGAAAAGTGTGTGGTTTTGGTAATAATAAATCAAATTGATGCACTTCGATGACAGATTATAAAGGTACTCTCAAATAAATATAAAATGAAAAATAGTGTAAAAATGTTAAATTATAATTTAACAAGTTGATTTAATATTATAACCTTAGGGAGACTAGTATAGCATACCAGAGATCACAAATAACTATTAGTCTTTATTTCCATTTGGCCTTGCACTGAGAGATATTATTTTTCAAACAAAAAAAAATATAAATCTCTTCTCAGAGATTTATATTTAAATGTAGAACAAATTGGTCTCTGGCTGAGAGATATTTTTATTTGTAGAAAATAAAGCTCTTTGGTTGAGAGATATATTGTATATTTTAAAAATGGTCTTTCGTTAAATGTTATTGAAAACTAGAGATGGGCACGTGAGTGAGTTTTGACTCACACTCACTTACGCTCACGAATTTTTTTTTTTAATCACGCACACTCACTCACGGTCTTTTTTGCTCTACTCACACTCACTCACAATCACGTGAGTAAAATTAAGATTCAATCACAATCACGCGTGATCACGCGTGATTCACGTGAGTCACGCTGAATCACGAGTTTTATTTTTAGAATGCATAAAAATACATATTTCATTTGTATATGTTGCTGAGATTGGTCGACCGAGCGTGGCATCTCAATACAACATACATCTTTAAAACGCAATAATGATGTAAGGGAATTTGATAAAATATATCTTAATTTTTAACGGATATGGAAATGTGAAAGACCTTCGATGTGCTGTTCATATAAAAACCAAAAAATTACCTCGAAAAATAATTCTCCGGTAAAGAATTCGTGTAAAATCTTAGTGAATTGTACCTGGAAAAATGAACTCTGGAAAAAGAATAGTCCGGGGTAGAATTTACCAGGGATGAATCGACTTTGTGAACAACTATTTTTGAAGCGATTATTTTGGTTACTACATTTATAACTCGAATAAAAACTGGACCCCACCCGAACCTCTGGAACAAACTAAACTTAATACACAAAAGGAAAACTTTTTAAAAAAATGGGTATATCGACAAAAAAAAAATACTTTCTATGTCCATTTCCATGAACGGTCGTATGAAACCAAGTAAAAACTATTGACATAACCCCACACAAATTTACTAGCCCATACTAAGTACGGCCGGTTTACAGGGGTTAGATCAATTGTTCACTGAAATCTTGCAACTTATTCTGAATTGAAGAAGTGGTGGGTATATGACGGTCAGTTTGATTTATTATAGTTCTGAATAGTGGGTAGCCGCCTTCCCAAAGCCATCTGAGTTCAAGGGGTGGCCCTACTTGTTCCGTAGTTCAGAAAAAATATAGAAAAATCGAAAAAATTAAGAGTAAGATTTTTTATTTTATGAACTATTCGACTCACTCACACTCACTCACGAACAAATTTTACTCACGCACACTCACTCACGGTATTTTTTGGTCTACTCACACTCACTCACAATCACGTGAATCACGCTCACATGCCCATCTCTATTGAAAACCTCTATATAAAAAAGTCTGTATAAAAACTTGGTTAGTAGACCAGGGCTGGAAAGAATCCGGATTTAAAAACCAAATCCACCCACCGAATTTTTTTGTTTTTTTTTGAATCTTATTAGATTTTTTTGGTTTTTTTTATAACTAACATAATTTCAATAGGATTTGTCGGGTTTTAAAGTTATTCCTTCCTACCAAGAAATGCTATATAACCTTTGGTTAAAACTTACTTTTAAAAAAAAATTCACCGTCTGGTAGCCGTTTTCTTCCATATACTGAATTAGTCATATGGGCGAAAAAATGAAACAGCCTACGTGCCTGGTCAAATCTATTTTGAATGTCTTCTTTATAACAGGACAACATTTTAGAACCTAATAGATTCAGTCAAAGTCTACCGCTTTAAAAATTGGTTTAGAATTGTTTTGATTTAAATCCATAGAAAAAAAAATCAAAAAATGTCCAAAAATCATGGATTTTTTGAAGTGGATTAATGGAGTGGAGTGGATAACCCAGCCCTGTGTAGGCAGAAAACTAATATATAGGGAATTTTTTATTGTTCTAAAAATTGAAAGGAGAAACATCTAAAATTGTTGCTAGAAATTGTTGTTTTCGAACATTGCGTTGTTTTTGTCACTCAATTTTTTTGCATTTTTTAATAAATTGAATAATATTGTTGTTTTTCGAATTAAAAAAAATGTAGTTGAAATATGTTGTTTTCGAACTTTACGTTATTTTTGTCTTCCAACATTATTGTATAACAATTTTTTTTTCGAAATTTGTCTAATAAAAATATTTTGTTCAACATTTTTTAAATATTATTTTTTTTAATTTTTTGAACATTGTTGGTTTTTCGATAAAAAAATGTTTAATTTATGCGCTTATGATTTTATTTACATATATACATAAATTTTTTAACAAAAGTAACCATTAGTCTGTGGTCAAGAAATATTGGGAGTCATCTGAAAAGAAAACTATGCATTAACGCTTCTCAGCTCCTCAAAAAAAAAAAATATTTTGTTAATATTTATACCGAACCGCAACCGAAATTTTTCAAAAATCAAGGTTTTTCTCAGACCAAACTTTTTTTTTTTGTTTTCTTTTATATTTGGTTTTTCACTGATTTATATAAAAAAAAAGTTATTTAGTCAGAGTTATTCAGGAACCTCTGCCTAACTATAAAAATGATGGAAAACTATTAAAAGAAAAACACGAACTATTTCTTAAATTCAAATTTAAAATTATTCGAACTACATAAATGAAATGATCTGAAAAATTTGTTTATAAAATGTAAATTATAAAATTTCTGCAGATGAGCAAAAGGTGAAATTTTGTATGTGAACACACAAATTTATATACAACAATTCCAGACTAGTCCAAAAATTTCCAAATTAAACTAAAACCAGTTGGGAAGGTTAGATCACATGGGCTATTTTAAATTTGGTGTTATTATGATAGTTAGGATTATCAAAATTATAGTCGGTCTAAGCCGACTATAAATACCCTACACATATGTGTGGTTACCATTCAAAGTGGTATATTGGTCACCAGGGTATACGAATCCTGAAAATTATTACAAACTTTCAATCGATGAAGAATTTCCATTGATTTGATACCCATATTTACAAATGGGTAGGTGTACCGAATTTCGAATATTTTTTTGGAACCACGAGTCGTATCGGCGGAAAACATTATTTTCATGTATTTGAGCATGAAGTCAATATATATTTGACCAAAAAAGTTTACCTAAGCACGTGTACAGTAAAACTGAACTGTAGATATAAATTTTATACGAGTTATTTGAATATAAATGGTCAGATCACAGGTCACAATGCCTTCGATATTCGCACATACAGCGTAGGTATATAAGTAATCTATATTATGAGTTTTATTTATCTAACTCTTCTATTGTTTAAGTAATAGGGATTTCAACAGACAGACGGACATCGCTAAATCGACTCAAGAGGTCATGCTGATTAAGAATATATATACTTTTCCATACCGGAGATGCTTCCTTCTGGGTGTTCCAAACGGCGTACCAAATTGAATATACCCTTTCACTCTTAGTGTAGGGTATAAAAATACGCAGCAAGCAGAGAGCAGCAAAAGCATCTCTGAGATCGAATTCCCTCTAACAGAAAAGAAAAACACGGAAAAGAACTTGAAAATGAGCATTCGGTTAATAACCAACATGGGAGAAATTCTAAATAAATACTCCCAAAAATGTTTGGGAGAAAAAAGCTTTGTATCTCCCAAACAATTTCTCCCAAATATTTGTGGGAGTATTTATTTAGAATTGGGCTGAATGATTAAACAAGAAAATAAGTAGCGCGTTGTTTATACAATAAAAGACAATAGAAGATCTTCACAAACAGTCAAATGCATGACAAAGAGCTTCCGCTCTTCGCGGGGTAATCAAGAGAGCATAAATTACTATCTTAGGAGAAACGAACCAAGCACGCAGCAACCAGAGAGCACAAGCAATAAACAAAATGAATGGCTCTCTAACCGAAACATTACAACAAAAAAACGAAAATCGGTCGCGGAAAGAACTGTCAAAAGCTTTTAGTCAAAAATCCTAAAAGTATTTCAGCTTTACAGGGGCGCAAACTCCATTCTATGCGCAACAAATATGAACTGAATGTGCGCAGCACAGAGTAAAAGAAAAATAACGAGAAAATAGTTTTGGTATGTTTTGTTGCAAAAAAAACACATATTCATTGCAACAAACTAAGAATAAAGAGACAAATACTGACCTCGCTTACGCAATTAATAAAAGAATGCTCTCTATTTCATTTTTTTCCACTAAATATCGGCATAGGAAGCGAGAACTGCGAACGAGATTATTTAACGAACGTAAAGCACTTAACGAAAGAAGTTAAGTGCTTTAAATAAGTTGACAACATATTCAGCTATTAATAAGTTTCCGTTTTTCAAATATGAATTTCCGTAACCGACACGAAAACAATAAGGAGAGCATGCAATACAAAATGTTTGTGTTTGAGTAGTCAGAGAAATTATTAAGGAAATCAAAAAGAACCAGTGAGAAATACAATACTAAATTACCGAATATATACTTGAATGTCAAATAAAATCTCAAAATTAGAGTTCATACAAATTTTAAATGAAATTTTAAAGTTAAAATAAAAAAATTAAAATGGATTAAACATGAATAAAACAACTATTAAAAAAAACTCCTATTTCATTCAAGGAAAGTCTTAAAATATATTTATTTCAAATTTTAAAAAAGGCCTTTTACAAAAAAATAAACTTTTATAGAGCGAAATGGAGAAATCAATATTTTTAAACTATCTGGATTACACTAGGTTAAAAAAATTTTAATAATATTTAAAAATTAAAATACCTGATGGTAGAACTTTGTTGTATTTGTTTCAATATTTGTCAAATGCTTCACGCAGTCTAGGAAATGTTAAGAGTTAATCATACTGCGCAATGATACAGCAACACTTTATGGCAGAAAAATAAATCAATGTCAAGTCAAAGAGCGAGAGAACGAGCGACGAGCACAGAGAAATTCACGAGCAAGCAAACAATCCAACCGTCAAAAGTTTCAAAGTTTACTCACGAAAGCTTCCGCTTTATAAAAACAATAGCGAGAGCGCGCACAAAATACTAACAAACAACAAAACACACGAGCGGGAGGAAACTCGAAGGGTTGTTTTTTACGCTAACGTTGAATCTCACACCGAAACAAAACTGAACGAACGAACGAATGCACATAAATAGTCAAAGAAATTTGCAAATAATCGCCGAAAATGCATAGAAACATTTCTTTTTTTTTTCAGAAATTATGAATTGTGAAATGTAAAATGTACAATAAACTATTTTAATTGTTATATATTTGTGTTTATAATCACTTAATATTCTGATGTAGGTCGTAAATTGTTCACTTTTACTAATAATAATGTTAATTGCATGCTAAGCAATATAAAGAAGACCCGACGATTACGCGCAGCATTCGTTGACACAAATGTAATTTCAATAGCGAACTTAATTATTATATTAACACAACGTTGTTATTATATTTAAATGTCTACAAAACCGAAAACTATTGAATAAACTACCGGCAATCACTGCGAAAACAAATCACGGTCTAATCCATTTGCAAGTCGAATGCGCACTAGTAGAATATTTTAGAAAAGAGACAAACTAACCTCACCAGAGAGTGCCGAATTTAAGCAAACCACGCAACGCGTGCATAAGACGAATGCATAATACAAAGGAAAAACTTCAATTAGTAGGCGTATGCAGCGTTGCCAGATGGACGGATAAACTATTTTTGCCTGTATTTAGGATGGTGGAAAGGTTTCAAGTTTTTCCGTAGAAAAAGCAATTTTTTTTTTTATTTTATCCAGTTTTATGAGTATTCATGTATAACTAATGGCGATAGTATTATCATGAAGCAGTCAGGATCCAATTTACTAAGGAAAAAATTAATTTTTTGTTAATAAATGCAACTTATATCTGTATTTTTGGATAAGTTCAGGATGTCAGGATAACTTTTTGTTGTCACTGTTAAAAGGATATTAAAATTCCTTTAAAATGAGGTACAACGTCTTGCGATGGTAGTATCCTGAAGCAGTCAGGATTCAATTCACTTAGGAAAAATTAATTTTTTGATAATAAATACAACATATTTCTGTATTTTTGGATAAGTTCTGGACATTAGGATAATTTTTTGTCAACACTGTCACAAGAATGTTAAAAGGCTAAATAAGGTATAACTGTATGTTATGTTAAATAAGGTATAACTACTGTCGATCGTAATAACTTGAAGCAGTCAGGATCTAATTTACTTAGGAAAAAATTAATTTTTTGTTAATAAATGCAACTTATATCTGTATTTTGGGATAAGTTCTGGATATCAGGATAACTTTTTGTTTTCACTGTTAAAAGGATATTGAATGTTCCTTAAAATAAGGTATAACTTATAGCGATGGTGTTGTCCTGAAGCATTCAGGATCCAATTTACTTAGGAAAAAATTATTTTTTTATTAATAAATGCAACTTATATCTGTAGTTTTGGATAGGTTCTGGATACCAGGATAACTTTTTGTTTTCACTGTTAAAAGGATATTGAATGTTCCTTAAAATAAGTTATAACTAATAGCGATTGTATTATGCTGAAGCAGTCAGGATCCAATTTACTTAGGAAAAATTATTTTTTTGTTAATAAATGCAACTTATATCTGTATTTTTGGATAAGTTCTGGATATCAGGATAACTTTTTGTTTTCACTGTTCAAAGGACATTGAATGTCCATTAAAATAAGGTATAAATGATAGCGATGGTATTGTCCTGAAGCAGTCAAAATCCAATTTACTTAGGAAAAAAATATTTTTTTGTTAATAAATGCAACATTTATCTGTAGTTTTGGATAGGTTCTGGATATTAAGATCACTTTTTGTTTTCACTGTTAAAAGGACAGTAAATGTCCCTAGAAATAAGGTATAACAAATAGCGATGGTGTTGTCCTGAAGCAGTCAGGATCCAATTTACTTAGGAAAAAAATAATTTTTTGTTAATAATTGAAACATTTATCAGTAGTTCTGGATATGTTCTGGACATCGGGATAACTTTTTGTCTTCACTGCTAAAAGGACAAAGAATGTACCTTAAAATAAGTTATAACTAATAGCTATGGTATTTTCCTGAAGCAGTCAGGATCCAATTTACTTATGAAAAAAACAATTTTTTGTTAATAAATGTAACTTAATCTGTAATTTTGGATAAGTTCTGGATATTAGGATAACTTTTTGTTTTCACTGTTAAAAGGATATTGAATGTTCCTTAAAATAAGGTATAACTTTTGGCGATGGTGTTGTCCTGAAGCAGTCAGGATCTAATTTACTTAGGAAAAAAATAATTTTTTGTTAATAAATGCAACTTATATCTGTATTTTTGGATAAGTTCTGGATATTAGGATAACTTTTTGTTTTCACTGTTAAAAGGATAGTGAATGTCCCTTAAAATGAGGTATAACAAATAGCGATGGTGTTATACTGAAACAGTCAGGATCCAATTTACTTAAGAAAAAAATAGTTTTTTGTTAATAAATGCAACATTTATTTGTAGTTTTGGATAGGTTCTCGATATTAAGATCACTTTTTGTTTTAATTGTTAAAAGGACAGTAAATGTCCCTTAAAAAAAGGTATAAATAATAGCGATGGTGTTGTCCTGAAGCAGTCAGGATCCAATTTACTTAGGAATTTTTTGTTAATAATTGAAACTTTTATCAGTAGTTCTGGATATGTTCTGGATATCAGGATAACTTTTTGTCCACACTGCTAAAAGGACAAAGAATGTACCTTAAAATAAGTTATAACTAATAGCTATGGTATTTTCCTGATGCAGTCAGGATCTAATTTACTTAGGAAAAAAATAATTTTTTGTTAATAAATGCAACTTATATCTGTATTTTTGGATAAGTTCTGGATATTAGGATAACTTTTTGTTTTCACTGTTAAAAGGATAGTGAATGTCCCTTAAAATGAGGTATAACAAATAGCGATGGTGTTATACTGAAACAGTCAGGATCCAATTTACTTAAGAAAAAAATAGTTTTTTGTTAATAAATGCAACATTTATTTGTAGTTTTGGATAGGTTCTCGATATTAAGATCACTTTTTGTTTTAACTGTTAAAAGGACAGTAAATGTCCCTTAAAAAAAGGTATAACTAATAGCGATGGTGTTGTCCTGAAGCAGTCAGGATCCAATTTACTTAGGAAAAAAATAATTTTTTGTTAATAAATGCAACTTATACCTGTATTTTTGGATAAGTTCTGGATATCAGGATAACTTTTTGTTTCCACTGTTAAAAGGATAGTGAATGTCCCTTAAAATGAGGTCTAACTACTAGCGATGGTCTTATCCTGAAGCAGTCAGGATCCAATTTACTTAGGAAAAAAATATTTTTTTGTTAATAAATGCAACTTAAATCTGTATTTTTGGATAAGTTCTGGATATCAGGATAACTTTTTGTTTTCACCGTTAAAAGGATAGTGAATGTCCCTTAAAATGAGGTATAACTACTAGCGATGGTCTTATCCTGAAGCAGTCAGGATCCAATTTACTTAGGAAAAAAATATTTTTTTGTTAATAAATGCAACTTATATCTGTATTTTTGGCTAAGTTCTGGATATCAGGATAACTTTTTGTTTCCACTGTTAAAAGGATAGTGAATGTCTCTTAAAATGAGGTTTAACTACTAGCGATGGTCTTATCCTGAAGCAGTCAGGATCCAATTTACTTAGGAAAAAATTATTTTTTTATTAATAAATGCAACTTATATCTGTAGTTTTGGATAGGTTCTGGATACCAGGATAACTTTTTATTTTCACTGTAGAAAGGATATTGAATGTCCATTAAAATGAGGTATAACTACTAGCGATGGTCTTATCCTGAAGCACTCAGGATCCAATTAACTTAGGAAAAAAAATAATTTTTTGTTAATAAATGCAACTTATATCTGTATTTTTGGATAAGTTCTGGATATCAGGATAACTTTTTGTTTCCACTGTTAAAAGGATAGTGAATGTCTCTTAAAATGAGGTTTAACTACTAGCGATGGTCTTATCCTGAAGCAGTCAGGATCCAATTTACTTAGGAAAAAATTATTTTTTTATTAATAAATGCAACTTATATCTGTAGTTTTGGATAGGTTATGGATACCACGATAACTTTTTGTTTTCACTGTAAAAAGGATATTGAATGTCCATTAAAATGAGGTATAACTACTAGCGATAGTCTTATCCTGAAGCAGTCAGGATCCAATTTACTTAGAAAAAAAATAATTTTTTGTTAATAAATGCAACTTATATCTGTATTTTTGGATAACTTCTGGATATCAGGATAACTTTTTGTTTTCACTGTTAAAAGGATAGTGAATGTCCCTTAAAATGAAGTATAACTACTAGCGATGGTCTTATCCTGAAGCAGTCAGGATCCAATTTACTTAGGAAAAAAATAATTTTTTGTTAATAAATGCAACTTATATCTGTATTTTTGGATAAGTTCTGGATATCAGGATAACTTTTTGTTTTCACCGTTAAAAGGATAGTGAGTGTCCCTTAAAATGAGGTATAACTACTAGCGATGGTCTTATCCTGAAGCAGTCAGGATCCAATTTACTTAGGATTTTTTGTTAATAAATGCAACTTATATATGTAATTCTGGATAGGTTATGGATACCACGATAACTTTTTGTTTTCACTGTAAAAAGGATATTGAATGTCCATTAAAATGAGGTATAACTTATAGCGATAGTCTTATCCTGAAGCAGTCAGGATCCAATTTACTTAGGAAAAAATTATTTTTTTATTAATAAATGCAACTGATATCTGTGGTTTTGGATAGGTTGTGTATACCAGGATAACTTTTTGTTATCACTGTAAAAAGGATATTGAATGTCCATTAAAATGAGGTATAACTACTAGCGATGGTCTTATCCTGAAGCAGTCAGGATCCAATTTACTTAGGAAAAAAATAATTTTTTGTTAATAAATGCAACTTATATCTGTATTTTTGGATAAGTTCTGGATATCAGGATAACTTTTTGTTTTCACTGTTAAAAGGATAGTGAATGTCGCTTAAAATGGGGTATAACTACTAGCGATGGTCTTATCCTGAAGCAGTCAGGATCCAATTTACTTAGGAAAAAAATATTTTTTTGTTAATAAGTGCAACTTATATCTGTATTTTTGGATAAGTTCTGGATATCTGGAAAACTTTTTGTTTCCACTGTTAAAAGGATAGTGAATGTCCCTTAAAATGAGGAATAAGTACTAGCGATGGTCTTATCCTGAAGCAGTCAGGATCCAATTTACTTAGGAAAAAATTATTTTTTTATTAATAAATGCAACTTATATCTGTAGTTTTGGATAGGTTTTGGATACCAGGATAACTTTTTGTTTTCACTGTAAAAAGGATATTGAATGCACCTTAAAATAAGGTATAACTAATAGCAATGGTATTGTCCTGAAGCAGTCAGGATCCAATTTACTTAGGAAAAAAATATTTTTTTGTTAATAAATGCAACTTATAGTTATAGTAGTCTTGGATAAGTTCTGGTAATTAGGACAACTTTTTGTTTTCACTGTTAAAAGGATATCGAATTTTCCTTAAAATAAGGTATAACTTATGGCGATGGTATTGTGCTGAAGCAGTCAGGATCCAATTTACTTAGGATAAAAATTAATTTTTTGTTAGTAAATGCAACTTATATCTGTATTTTTGGATAAGTTCTGGATACCACGATAATTTTTTGTTATCACTGTTAAAAGGATATTGAATGTCCTTTAAAATAAGGTACAACAAATGGCGATGGTCTTATAGTGCAGCAGTCAGGATACAACTTACTTAGGAAAAAATTAATTTTTGGTAATGAAGGAAACTTATATCTGTAGTTTTGGATACGTGCTGGATATCAGGATAAGTTTTTGCTTTCACTGTTAAGAGGATATTGTCCCTTAAAATAATGTATAAGTAATATCGATGTTATTATGCTGAAGCAGTCAGGATCCAATTTACTTAGGAAAAAAATATTTTTTTGGTAATTATTGCAACTTATATCTGTAGGTTTGGATAGGCTCTGGATATCAGGATAACTTTTTGTTTTCACTGTTAAAAGGATATTGAGTGTTCCTTTAAATAAGTTATTACTAATAGCGATGGTATTGTTCTGAAGCAGTCAGGATCCAATTAACTTAGGAAAAAATAATTTTTTGTTAATAAATGAAACATATATCTGTATGTTTGAATCAATAATTACAAAAAAAATTTCAATTAATTAAAAAAAATTCAATAATTTTTTAGATTATAACAACTTATAACTTATCATTTGTAAACATTTAAGTTTTTTTTTATCATTCAAAATCTAAACTGAAGAGTTTATAATTTTTTTTTTATATATATTTGAAAAAAGTACATTCGATTTTTGAGCAACTTATCCAAAAATACAGATATAAGTTGCATTTATTAACAAAAAATTATTTTTTCCAAAGTAAATCGGATCCTGATTGCTTCAGGACAATACCAGTGCTATTAGTTATACCTTATTTTAATGGACATTCAATATCCTTTTTACAGTGAAAACAAAAAGTTTTCCTGATATCCGCAACCTATCCAAACCTACAGATATAAGTTGCAATTATTAACAAAAAATTATTTTTTTCCTAAGTAAATTGGATCTTGACTGCTGCAGGACAATACCATCGCTATTAGTTATACCTTATTTAAATAAACTTTCAATATCATTTTAACAGTGAAAACAAAAAGTTATCTTGATATCCAGAACCTATCCAAACCTACAGATATAAGTTGCAATTATTAACAAAAAATTTGTTTTTTCCTAAGTAAATTGGATCCTGACTGCTTCAGGATAACACCATCGCTATTACTTATACCTTATTTTAAGGGACATTCAATATCCTCTTAAGAGTGAAAACATAAAGGTTTCCTGATATCCAGAACCTATCCAAACCTACAGATATAAGTTGCATTTATTAACAAAAAAATATTTTTTTCCTAAGTAAATTGGATCCTGACTGCTTCTGGACAATATCATTGCTATTAGTTATACCTTATTTTAATGGGCATTCCATATCCTTTTTACAGTGAAAACAAAAAGTTATCCAAGTATCCAGAACCTATCCAAAACTACAGATATATGTTGCATTTATTAATAAAAAAATATTTTTTTCCTAAGTAAATTGGATCCTGACTGCTTCAGGACAACACCATCGCTATAAGTTATACCTCATTTTAAGTGACATTCACTATCCTTTTAACAGTGAAAACAAAAAGTTATCCTGATATCCAGAACTAATCCAAAAATACAGATATAAGTTGCATTTATTAACAAAAAATTATTTTTTTCCTAAGTAAATTGGATCCTGACTGCTTCAGGATAAGACCATCGCTAGTAGTTATACCTCATTTTAAGGGACATTTACTATCCTTTTAACAGTGAAAACAAAGAGTTATCCTGATATCCAGAACTTATCCAAAAATACAGATATAAGTTGCATTTATTAACAAAAAATTATTTTTTTCCTAAGTAAATTGGATCATGACTGCTTCAGGATAAGACCATCGCTAGTAGTTATACCTTATTTTTATGGACATTCAATATCCTTTTAACAGTGGAAACAAAAAGTTATTCTGATATCCAGAACTTATCCAAAAATACAGATATAAGTTGCGCTTATTAACAAAAAAATATTTTTTTCCTAAGTAAATTGGATCCTGACTGCTTCAGGACAACACCATCGCTATAAGTTATACCTCATTTTAAGTGACATTCACTATCCTTTTAACAGTGAAAACAAAAAGTTATCCTGATATCCAGAACTAATCCAAAAATACAGATATAAGTTGCATTTATTAACAAAAAAATATTTTTTTCCTAAGTAAATTGGATCCTGACTGCTTCAGGATAAGACCATCGCTAGTAGTTATACCCCATTTTAAGTGACATTCACTATCCTTTTAACAGTAAAAACAAAAAGTTATCCTGATATCCAGAACTAATCCAAAAATACAGATATAAGTTGCATTTATTAACAAAAAAATATTTTTTTCCTAAGTAAATTGGATCCTGACTGCTTCAGGACAACACCATCGCTATAAGTTATACCTCATTTTAAGTGACATTCACTATCCTTTTAACAGTGAAAACAGAAAGTTATCCTGATATCCAGAACTAATCCAAAAATACAGATATAAGTTGCATTTATTAACAAAAAAATATTTTTTTCCTAAGTAAATTGGATCCTGACTGCTTCAGGATAAGACCATCGCTAGTAGTTATACTTCATTTTAAGGGACATTCACTATCCTTTTAACAGTGAAAACAAAAAGTTATCCTGATATCCAGAAGTTATCCAAAAATACAGATATAAGTTGCATTTATTAACAAAAAATTATTTTTTTTCTAAGTAAATTGGATCCTGACTGCTTCAGGATAAGACTATCGCTAGTAGTTATACCTCATTTTAATGGACATTCAACATCCTTTTTACAGTGAAAACAAAAAGTTATCGTGGTATCCATAACCTATCCAAAACTACAGATATAAGTTGCATTTATTAATAAAAAAATAATTTTTTCCTAAGTAAATTGGATCCTGACTGCTTCAGGACAAAAACCATCGCTATTAGTTATAACTTATTTCAATATACATTCACTGTCCTTTTAACAGTGAAAACAAAAAGTTAGCCTGGTATCCAGAACCTATCCAGAATTACAGATATAAGTTGCATTTATTAACAAAAAAATATTTTTTTCCTTAGTAAATTGGATCCTGACTGCTTCAGGATAAGACCATCGCTAGTAGTTATACCTCATTTTAAGGGACATTCACTCTCCTTTTAACAGTGAAATCAAAAAGTTATCCTGATATCCAGAACTTATCCAAAAATACAGATATAAGTTGCATTTATTAACAAAAAATTATTTTTTTCCTAAGTTAATTGGATCCTGACTGCTTCAGGATAAGACCATCGCTAGTAGTTATACCTCATTTTAATGGACATTCAATATCCTTTCTACAGTGAAAATAAAAAGTTATCCTGGTATCCAGAACCTATCCAAAACTACAGATATAAGTTGCATTTATTAATAAAAAAATAATTTTTTCCTAAGTAAATTGGATCCTGACTGCTTCAGGATAAGACCATCGCTAGTAGTTACACCTCATATTAAGAGACATTCACTATCCTTTTAACAGTGGAAACAAAAAGTTATCCTGATATCCAGAACTTAGCCAAAAATACAGATATAAGTTGCATTTATTAACAAAAAAATATTTTTTTCCTAAGTAAATTGGATCCTGACTGCTTCAGGATAAGACCATCGCTAGTAGTTATACCTCATTTTAAGGGACATTCACTATCCTTTTAACGGTGAAAACAAAAAGTTATCCTGATATCCAGAACTTATCCAAAAATACAGATATAAGTTGCATATATTAACAAAAAAATATTTTTTTCCTAAGTAAATTGGATCCTGACTGCTTCAGGATAAGACCATCGCTAGTAGTTATACCTCATTTTAAGGGACATTTACTATCCTTTTAACAGTGAAAACAAAGAGTTATCCTGATATCCAGAACTTATCCAAAAATACAGATATAAGTTGCATTTATTAACAAAAAATTATTTTTTTCCTAAGTAAATTGGATCATGACTGCTTCAGGATAAGACCATCGCTAGTAGTTATACCTTATTTTTATGGACATTCAATATCCTTTTAACAGTGGAAACAAAAAGTTATTCTGATATCCAGAACTTATCCAAAAATACAGATATAAGTTGCGCTTATTAACAAAAAAATATTTTTTTCCTAAGTAAATTGGATCCTGACTGCTTCAGGACAACACCATCGCTATAAGTTATACCTCATTTTAAGTGACATTCACTATCCTTTTAACAGTGAAAACAAAAAGTTATCCTGATATCCAGAACTAATCCAAAAATACAGATATAAGTTGCATTTATTAACAAAAAAATATTTTTTTCCTAAGTAAATTGGATCCTGACTGCTTCAGGATAAGACCATCGCTAGTAGTTATACCCCATTTTAAGTGACATTCACTATCCTTTTAACAGTGAAAACAAAAAGTTATCCTGATATCCAGAACTAATCCAAAAATACAGATATAAGTTGCATTTATTAACAAAAAAATATTTTTTTCCTAAGTAAATTGGATCCTGACTGCTTCAGGACAACACCATCGCTATAAGTTATACCTCATTTTAAGTGACATTCACTATCCTTTTAACAGTGAAAACAGAAAGTTATCCTGATATCCAGAACTAATCCAAAAATACAGATATAAGTTGCATTTATTAACAAAAAAATATTTTTTTCCTAAGTAAATTGGATCCTGACTGCTTCAGGATAAGACCATCGCTAGTAGTTATACTTCATTTTAAGGGACATTCACTATCCTTTTAACAGTGAAAACAAAAAGTTATCCTGATATCCAGAAGTTATCCAAAAATACAGATATAAGTTGCATTTATTAACAAATAATTATTTTTTTTCTAAGTAAATTGGATTCTGACTGCTTCAGGATAAGACTATCGCTAGTAGTTATACCTCATTTTAATGGACATTCAATATCCTTTTTACAGTGAAAACAAAAAGTTGTCGTGGTATCCATAACCTATCCAAAACTACAGATATAAGTTGCATTTATTAATAAAAAAATAATTTTTTCCTAAGTAAATTGGATCCTGACTGCTTCAGGACAAAAACCATCGCTATTAGTTATAACTTATTTCAATATACATTCACTGTCCTTTTAACAGTGAAAACAAAAAGTTAGCCTGGTATCCAGAACCTATCCAGAATTACAGATATAAGTTGCATTTATTAACAAAAAAATATTTTTTTCCTTAGTAAATTGGATCCTGACTGCTTCAGGATAAGACCATCGCTAGTAGTTATACCTCATTTTAAGGGACATTCACTCTCCTTTTAACAGTGAAATCAAAAAGTTATCCTGATATCCAGAACTTATCCAAAAATACAGATATAAGTTGCATTTATTAACAAAAAATTATTTTTTTCCTAAGTTAATTGGATCCTGACTGCTTCAGGATAAGACCATCGCTAGTAGTTATACCTCATTTTAATGGACATTCAATATCCTTTCTACAGTGAAAATAAAAAGTTATCCTGGTATCCAGAACCTATCCAAAACTACAGATATAAGTTGCATTTATTAATAAAAAAATAATTTTTTCCTAAGTAAATTGGATCCTGACTGCTTCAGGATAAGACCATCGCTAGTAGTTACACCTCATATTAAGAGACATTCACTATCCTTTTAACAGTGGAAACAAAAAGTTATCCTGATATCCAGAACTTAGCCAAAAATACAGATATAAGTTGCATTTATTAACAAAAAAATATTTTTTTCCTAAGTAAATTGGATCCTGACTGCTTCAGGATAAGACCATCGCTAGTAGTTATACCTCATTTTAAGGGACATTCACTATCCTTTTAACGGTGAAAACAAAAAGTTATCCTGATATCCAGAACTTATCCAAAAATACAGATATAAGTTGCATTTATTAACAAAAAAATATTTTTTTCCTAAGTAAATTGGATCCTGACTGCTTCAGGATAAGACCATCGCTAGTAGTTAGACCTCATTTTAAGGGACATTCACTATCCTTTTAACAGTGGAAACAAAAAGTTATCCTGATATCCAGAACTTATCCAAAAATACAGGTATAAGTTGCATTTATTAACAAAAAATTATTTTTTTCCTAAGTAAATTGGATCCTGACTGCTTCAGGACAACACCATCGCTATTAGTTATACCTTTTTTTAAGGGACATTTACTGTCCTTTTAACAGTTAAAACAAAAAGTGATCTTAATATCGAGAACCTATCCAAAACTACAAATAAATGTTGCATTTATTAACAAAAAAATATTTTTTTCTTAAGTAAATTGGATCCTGACTGTTTCAGTATAACACCATCGCTATTTGTTATACCTCATTTTAAGGGACATTCACTATCCTTTTAACAGTGAAAACAAAAAGTTATCCTAATATCCAGAACTTATCCAAAAATACAGATATAAGTTGCATTTATTAACAAAAAATTATTTTTTTCCTAAGTAAATTAGATCCTGACTGCATCAGGAAAATACCATAGCTATTAGTTATAACTTATTTTAAGGTACATTCTTTGTCCTTTTAGCAGTGTGGACAAAAAGTTATCCTGATATCCAGAACATATCCAGAACTACTGATAAAAGTTTCAATTATTAACAAAAAATTATTTTTTTCCTAAGTAAATTGGATCCTGACTGCTTCAGGACAACACCATCGCTATTATTTATACCTTTTTTTAAGGGACATTTACTGTCCTTTTAACAATTAAAACAAAAAGTGATCTTAATATCGAGAACCTATCCAAAACTACAAATAAATGTTGCATTTATTAACAAAAAACTATTTTTTTCTTAAGTAAATTGGATCCTGACTGTTTCAGTATAACACCATCGCTATTTGTTATACCTCATTTTAAGGGACATTCACTATCCTTTTAACAGTGAAAACAAAAAGTTATCCTAATATCCAGAACTTATCCAAAAATACAGATATAAGTTGCATTTATTAACAAAAAATTATTTTTTTCCTAAGTAAATTAGATCCTGACTGCTTCAGGACAACACCATCGCCAAAAGTTATACCTTATTTTAAGGAACATTCAATATCATTTTAACAGTGAAAACAAAAAGTTATCCTAATATCCAGAACTTATCCAAAATTACAGATTAAGTTACATTTATTAACAAAAAATTGTTTTTTTCATAAGTAAATTGGATCCTGACTGCTTCAGGAAAATACCATAGCTATTAGTTATAACTTATTTTAAGGTACATTCTTTGTCCTTTTAGCAGTGAAGACAAAAAGTTATCCCGATGTCCAGAACATATCCAGAACTACTGATAAAAGTTTCAATTATTAACAAAAAATTATTTTTTTCCTAAGTAAATTGGATCCTGACTGCTTCAGGACAACACCATCGCTATTTGTTATACCTTATTTTTAGGGACATTTACTGTCCTTTTAACAGTGAAAACAAAAAGTGATCTTAATATCCAGAACCTATCCAAAACTACAGATAAATGTTGCATTTATTAACAAAAAAATAATTTTTTCCTAAGTAAATTGGATCCTGACTGCTTTAGGATACTAACATCGCTATTAGTTATACCTTTTTTTAATGGACATTTAATATCATTTTAAAGGTAAAAAACAAAAAGCTATTATAATATCCAGAACTTATCCAAAAATACAGATATAAGTTGCATTTATTAACAAAAAATTGATTTTTTCCTAAGTAAATTGGATCCTGAATGCTTCAGGATACTAAAATCGCAATACGTTGTACCTTATTTTCAAGAGCATTCATTATCATTTTAACAGTGATAACAAAGAGTTATCGTGATGCCCAGAACTTATCCAAAAATACAGATAAAAGTTGCATTTATTAACAAAAACATAATTTTTTCCTAAGTAAATTGGATCCTGACTTCTTCAGGATAAGAACATCGCCATTTGTTGTACCTTTTTTTAAAGAACATTCAATATTCTTTTAACAGTGATAACAAAAAAAAATATCCTGATGTCCAGAATTTATCCAAAAATACAGATATAAGTTGCATTTATTAACAAAAAATTAATTTTTTCCTAAGTAAATTAGATCCTGACTGCTTCAAGTTATTACGATCGACAGTAGTATACCTTATTTTAAGGGCCTTTTAACATTCTTGTGACAGTGTTAACAAAAAATTATCATAATGTCCAGAACTTATCCAAAAATACAGATATAAGTTGCATTTATTAACAAAAAATTAATTTTTTCCTTAGTAAATTGGATCCTGACTGCTTCATGATAATACTATCGCCATTAATTATACATGAATACTCATAAAACTGGATAAAATAAAAAAAATAATTGCTTTTTCTACGGAAAACCTTGAAACCTTTCCACCATCCTAAATACAGGCAAAAATAGTTTATCCGTCCATCTGGCAACGCTGCATACGCCTACTAATTGAAGTTTTTCCTTTGTATTATGCATTCGTCTTATGCACGCGTTGCGTGGTTTGCTTAAATTCGGCACTCTCTGGTGAGGTTAGTTTGTCTCTTTTCTAAAATATTCTACTAGTGCGCATTCGACTTGCAAATGGATTAGACCGTGATTTGTTTTCGCAGTGATTGCCGGTAGTTTATTCAATAGTTTTCGGTTTTGTAGACATTTAAATATAATAACAACGTTGTGTTAATATAATAATTAAGTTCGCTATTGAAATTACATTTGTGTCAACGAATGCTGCGCGTAATCGTCGGGTCTTCTTTATATTGCTTAGCATGCAATTAACATTATTATTAGTAAAAGTGAACAATTTACGACCTACATCAGAATATTAAGTGATTATAAACACAAATATATAACAATTAAAATAGTTTATTGTACATTTTACATTTCACAATTCATAATTTCTGAAAAAAAAAAGAAATGTTTCTATGCATTTTCGGCGATTATTTGCAAATTTCTTTGACTATTTATGTGCATTCGTTCGTTCGTTCAGTTTTGTTTCGGTGTGAGATTCAACGTTAGCGTAAAAAACAACCCTTCGAGTTTCCTCCCGCTCGTGTGTTTTGTTGTTTGTTAGTATTTTGTGCGCGCTCTCGCTATTGTTTTTATAAAGCGGAAGCTTTCGTGAGTAAACTTTGAAACTTTTGACGGTTGGATTGTTTGCTTGCTCGTGAATTTCTCTGTGCTCGTCGCTCGTTCTCTCGCTCTTTGACTTGACATTGATTTATTTTTCTGCCATAAAGTGTTGCTGTATCATTGCGCAGTATGATTAACTCTTAACATTTCCTAGACTGCGTGAAGCATTTGACAAATATTGAAACAAATACAACAAAGTTCTACCATCAGGTATTTTAATTTTTAAATATTATTAAAATTTTTTTAACCTAGTGTAATCCAGATAGTTTAAAAATATTGATTTCTCCATTTCGCTCTATAAAAGTTTATTTTTTTGTAAAAGGCCTTTTTTAAAATTTGAAATAAATATATTTTAAGACTTTCCTTGAATGAAATAGGAGTTTTTTTTAATAGTTGTTTTATTCATGTTTAATCCATTTTAATTTTTTTATTTTAACTTTAAAATTTCATTTAAAATTTGTATGAACTCTAATTTTGAGATTTTATTTGACATTCAAGTATATATTCGGTAATTTAGTATTGTATTTCTCACTGGTTCTTTTTGATTTCCTTAATAATTTCTCTGACTACTCAAACACAAACATTTTGTATTGCATGCTCTCCTTATTGTTTTTGCTTTCGTATTGTGTTCGTGTCGGTTACGGAAATTCATATTTGAAAAACGGAAACTTATTAATAGCTGAATATGTTGTCAACTTATTTAAAGCACTTAACTTCTTTCGTTAAGTGCTTTACGTTCGTTAAATAATCTCGTTCGCAGTTCTCGCTTCCTATGCCGATATTTAGTGGAAAAAAATGAAATAGAGAGCATTCTTTTATTAATTGCGTAAGCGAGGTCAGTATTTGTCTCTTTATGCTTAGTTTGTTGCAATGAATATGTGTTTGTTTTGCAACAAACATACCAAAACGGAAAAATCTTCAATCACTTCATCTTTGCTTTAGCGTAATTCTAACAACTATTGAGCAAAATGCTTAAATACATTAGGTATTTTAAATATTTAGTGTAGATCTCATTGTCTCTTATTGCGCTTATCACCGGCTCTATACTTTCTCGTTATTTCTCTATAACTCTGTGCTGCACACATTCAGTTCAGATTTGTTGCGCAGAGAATGGAGTGATAAAGTTCGCGTCTTCGTAAAGCGGACATTTTTTTTGGAGTTTTCAGTAAAAGCTTGATTTCCTTTTTAGTTAAAATTGAGATTTTCAATTTATATTAAAAAAAAAATTAATTTTAAGTAAAATTTTATAAATGTTTATTATAATTTTTTTATTTATTTAAATTTCTTGTTAAACAAATTATTTAATAAAAGTTTTTTCCAAGGAAACTTTTTTTGTAAATTTTGATTTTGTGCCAAATTGATTTTTCGTGTTAATTTTAATTTTGAGTGAAAATTTGATTTAGATTTCAAATTAATCCGATTATTAAAAAAATATTTGTTCACAAATTTAATATTTTATATTTGATATAAATTGCATATAATGAATTATAACATATAAAAAATATACTTTCTGAATGCAGTTCATTAATTATGAATAATAATCTGATTTGATTTTCCGTGCTGATTTTAATCTGTTATCGCAATTGTTTTTCTAACTGCCACAACAAAAACGATATACAAAATAAATAATATTAATTTCTGTTTAATTTCACAATTCAACCAAAATATTTAGTGGATTTGCAATTAATATCACTTTTAAATGTAAACTCTTTAAATATCATTGCTGCTCGTATTAATTAAATTATTTTTTTTTAAATTTTTTTGCATATATATTTTATTGTACTTTTAAGTACTTAAGTACATAATCCCTGCATTAACATAACTAATGGTTGATGCGGTGGTGCTCCCATTTTACCTGTGCACTTTAAAATAATAATAGGAATCTTTTTTGTTTTAATACAATCAAATGCAATCAAAAAGCGATTGAAATATAATTTAAAATATAAAAGTATTGAACACTTTTAAATTCCAATTATAACGTTATGTTTTGTTTTGTATTTTTACCACACCATTTTCAAATGAAATTGAGAATGGAACATTTATCTATCATTCCAAACGAAATGGTTTTCCAAAATTCTAAATGAAATATTGATTTTCCATTTGAAATTTCGAAATTTACAGATAGAAATCTGATTTTCTATTTGAAATTGCTAAAATTCCAGAGTGGTCCGCTTGGTATGTACATATTTTGCGGACTGATTCCTTAGTTCATTTAATGAACATGTGTTGGGGTCTATTTGGATGTTGATAGAAATGTATATTTAATTATAACAACTACAATTCAAAGCGCAGATCAAAAATATTACATTTGTTTTACAGATAATAGATCATTGTTTCTAGAAAAAATGTATGCATGATATGAAATGGTGTTCCAAATAGACCCTAACTCTAGAAAGATTTTGTTTTTCACGAAATGAACCAAGGAATCAGTCCATCAAATATTTGCACCCCAAAGCGGACCACCCTGTATGTACTTTTCCAGACCGGATATGTATGACTCTTTCTAGGTGTTACAAACGGCGTATCAATTTGAAAATACCCTTTAATTTTTTAGTGTAGCATATAAAAAAGGTAAAAATTTTAAGAAAATTTATACATGTAAATTGGTGGTCGCCAAACTTTAGACTGGCAAAAGTTTGTTGACAAAAATCAAAAACAATTTCAAGCAATTGAAAAGTTTTGCACAATTTGCTCAACTCAAAACATAAAAAAAAATATTGTTAAAAAAAATGACTAATAACTGACAATGTAAAGCAGCGAAAATTAGTTATAGTGCCAAACTTTTCCTTTAAATTTTAAGTTTTTTTTTTATAATATGTTATTTATTATGAATGTAGCCGCGGTAGCTCAGTGTTTAGTGCGTTAGACTGCGAGCCGAAAGGTCCCCGGTTCAAGCCTGGACTGGGGCTAACAACATCTTTTCATAGAAACATTTTTCTATACCGCTCTACCTCTCGGCAGTAAATGGCAAACCTCCGAGAGTAAAAACATTGCCTATGAAAAGCGCTCACCCGCCGTTCGGATTCGGCAATAAACTGTAGGTCCCACCACTTTGAGTACAAATATAACACGCACAGCTAAAAATTGTGAGAGAGCTTGGCCTAAGTTCTTATAGAACTGTAGAACTATTATATTATATTATTTATTATGAATATTTTAAATAATTAAAACAAATAAATATTTTTCATAAGTATTTCTTATTTTACAATAAGCGTCAGTTTCAAATTTAACTTAATATTAGATTTTTTTTCTACAGTCAACATATCACAAATATTTCAAATGTCATATTAACTGATTACAAATTGTCTTTCTGTCGATAATACTAAATGACCCAGTCTGTCATGTATCGAAGCTCTTCGATGATCGAAGTTTTCTCGAAATAATTGCGATATAAAAGTTCGATCTTATTGCTTTATCACTACTAATTTTTAAAATTTTTCATACAATAAAATTTAAGGAAAAGAAACGATATTTAAATATTTATCACATCAATATCGCAAAGTTTTTCGAATCAATCTCGATATTCGATTAGATATCGATCCACAATCGTTTTTTTCTTGTTTCAAATAAACTTGATTATCTCGTTACGATATTTGGGTACATCTTAAAACGAATGTAGTATAAATAGACGCGAAACCGTAATCGAGATCGAATGAATTCCTTGACATGAGCGCAGAAATGGGCGGAGATTTTAGTGTTGCATTTTTAGAAATTCAGGGAAATTTAAAAGTCTATTTAAGAGTTTAATTATTTGTGTTTATTTTTAACGGACCCATTTATATTGCTAATTATTTTGAATTACTTAAGTATAGAAATATTATCATTTTAAATAATTATAATTTTTTTCTCATAAAATTTATTTAATTTTCGCATGCAAAAAAAATTGAATTATTTGATATTATTTTGTAAAATGTTTTGTGATATAAAAATGTGTGTCTAAAGTGATTAAAATCTCAAACTTAACTAAATTCTAAAATAATTATTTATTTCACATTTCTGCCCTATTTTACTTAATAAATGATGCAACACTGAAGAGAATGAGAGTGCGGTGAGAGTACGGTGTATCAAAGTAAAACAAAATCTGACAAAAAAAATAATTCGTGGTTTTGAAAAAAAATTTTCATAGAATTATTTTTTTAAAATTTATTATTTTTGATAATACCAATGTTATATGTTCTTATTCCGTTCATAAATCAAGACAAGTGTATATATAAAAAATGCTATTGCATAAGAGTCAAGCAAATTATTAATTGAGGTTTTTTAAGTAACAATATTATTTATTCTATACATTAATCATTCTTATGTAAAGTATGCAATAATGAATAACAATATAAATATTTAAATCATACTAAAAATACTATGTTCCACTGTGTGCAGTCGACTTCAATTCTACGCATGCAACCCCAGTACGAAATATAAATTGTTGACCATTTATTAAATTGTCTTAATTTTTATACATTTAATTAAACAACTCATGATTTGCATGTATCTAATAAAAAACAACATAAACATTATATTTTTAACGGTACTGGAAGTATTTTTAAACTATACATTTCAATTGAGAATGTTAACATCACAAATTTTACTACTGATTATTTACAATACTCTCACTCTACTAATTTATAAGCTGGCGCACTCCCCAGAAAATAAGTAAATTAACATTATATCGTCGTTGTAGAACTAAAAGTCACCAAATACATTTTTATGCAATTCTTAAATTTCAACTTTGTTGGTAATTATTACAAAAACTAATTGATACATTTTTAAAGTTGAAATGCCAATTGATAGATTCACTTATCATTTGGTACAAATAATGAGCTCATCGATCAAAAATTGAATGAAAAAATTGAATGAAACATGCCTATTGTGCATTTTTGTAAATGCACAATAGGCATTTTGAAAATGTAGTTGGTGACTTTTAGTTCTACAACGACGATATTTGTAATAGTTTTATTTCAGATTTAAATTTAGTCAAAAATTCTATTTCACAATTTCTACAGGGTTGTTTGCCGCAAATGCCTATGAGTTTACACTGCATAAAATTTATTTTTACGATAAATAGTTGGGACTTATTTAATCATATAATTGATTATAATAATTCATACAACATTATACGAATAATTTTGTATGATAAATATATATATATATATATATATATATATATAAATATATGATAAATATATAGTTCAAAAATATTTATTTTAAATTAAGTGCATTTGCTTAATATATGGTTTATTAAATTTCTAATAATGCCTTTCTAGACAAAACCAACTATCTCCATAGTACATTCACCGAAGTACATGTATTCTTGTTATTCGCTAAAATTAACAAACAATAATTAATATTTCCACTCTACTTCAAACATTTTAATTTTTCAGTGTATTTTCTTGGCAACGGAGGCAGCGGGATCGACTGAGAGTTTTTGCAGTTCACACGAACTTATATTCGTTGTGCTCGCTCAAACTCTAACAATCCTCTCACCCTTTCCGCTTCACCCCTGTTCTCCTCACAAGCACCTTGCGGTCTGACGTCGTGCCATGCGGGCTGAGTTTGGCATCCCTAGAATAGCAGACTGGGAATATTCGCAAACGGTATCAGCAAATTAAGCAATATATTAATGGTATCGAAACGATATCATTTATATGCTCAAATTATCGTTTTCGATACACGGATAGAAAATATTTGTTTAAATATGTTTAAATGTAATTAAAACAGGGACTGTAATAGTTACGAGTAATATACAAAAAAATCAAATTAAAAATTATTTTTAAGCAAAACTTTTTTTTTGTTCAGAAATAACGATTATTTTTGATTTTTAAAATTTTGCTCAGAAATTTTATAGCTCAAGAATAACGATTATTTTTGATTTATACTTTTTTTACTCAAAAATAAAAATTAGGGTGCGGAGCGTTGTGCGTAATTTGTTGCGCAGCAAATGTGATGTTCTGACGATGAAAACGATAGACTCTAATACAAATTTGGGTAATGTTAGTGAACATCTTCGATGGTCCACGTTGGATTGTGGTCAGTATTAACATTAATATGACCAGAAATAGGTAAAACTTGAATCGTTAAGGAAAAAATCTTTGTTATTAAAAGTATCACAACTAGGAAGGTCAGGAAATCTAATGTTGCATGTTTGAAATCTATGGATGCATGCATAACACTCTAATTTTAATATACTATTAATATTAAGTTATTTTGTAAATTGAAAGTTGAGGTACCGATGCATTCAATAACAGTCCATGTGGGAACTGCCGGACTTGACAACGTGGCCAATGCTTAGCCAAGCTTGGACGGCCAAGTCTTGATGAATTAGTCTTCGCCCAAGACTCGACCAACCTTGAGCTTTCCAAATCGTCTAAGACTCGGCCAACCCTAAGTAGCCAAGTTCATTAGACTTTCATCGGTGATCAGAGAGCTCGACCTACGTTCTCATAGGACTGTATTGCCAAACTATTATTATTATATGCAAGGGTATACTCATCCAGGGTGTCATTGTACTATATTTTTGGGTGATTATAAAAGCACCCGAGTGAGTCATTGGAACTTTTTTGGGTGAATGTGTTTTGGTAGTAGGTCATACCATAGCGTCGGTGGCTCGATTGGTTTGGTGTTGGACCATGAGCTAAAAAGTCCCCTATTCGATCCCACCGACTGTTAACATCAACATCAAAAATAACCAGTAGGGAAGGTTAGATCACATGGGAAATTTTAAAGTAGGTGTAATTATGATAGTTAGAATTATCAAAATTATAGTCGGTCTAAGCAGACTATAAATACCCTACACATATGTGTGGTTAACATTCAAAGTGATATATAGGACACCAGGGTATACGAATCCTGAAAATAACTACAAACATTCAATCGCTGAAGAATTTCCATTCATTTGATACCCATATTTACAAATGGGTAGGTGTACCGAATTTCGATTTTTTTTTTTGTGAATCACAAGTCTTTTCGCCGGAAAACATTATTATCATGTATTTGAGCATGATGTCAATATATATTTGACCATAAAAGTTTACCTAAGCACGTATACATAAAAATTGATCTTTAAATGTATATTTTATATGAGGTATTTGAACATAAGTGGTCGGATCATAGGTCACAATGGACCGATCTTGCCAATTTTTTCGCACATACAAGTTATAAGTTTCATTTATCTAGCTCTTCAATTTTAAAAGTAGTAGGGATTTCATCAGACAGACGGACAGACGGACATCGCTAAATCGACTGAGGAGGTCATGCTGATCAAGAATATACATACTTTTCCATACCGGAGATGCTTCCTTCTGGGTGTTACAAACGGCGTACCAAACTGAATATACCCTTTCACTCTTAGTGTAGGGTATAAAAATTATTATTACTTCGCTACCTCTTGGCTAACCTACGAGAGTATAACATTACTAACATAAGTTCTTACTCATTTAAACTACATTAACCATTAACCATGAATTAACGGCATTACCACTTTGCGTACAAATATAGCACACACAGCTCGGCCAAATTATTATTAGTAACGCTGATCACCATCACACGTGAGCCATCGAAACTGTTCACTAACATCACCCATATCAGTTTTAGAGTCTATCGTTTCCATCGCAAGAACATTATTTTTGCTGCACAACAAATTTAGCACAACGCCCCGCACCCTTAATTTTTATTTTTGAGTAAAAAAAGTAAAAATCAAAAAAAATTCGTTATTCTTGAACAAAAAAATAAAAATTAATTTTTATTTTTGATTTTTTAAAGTAAATTTGATTTCTATTGCTGAGCAAGCAAACACAAAAATTAAAAATAATCGTTATAATTTGATTTTTTGCCGTTAAAATCAAGAAATAAAAATCACTGCAAATTTCAATTCTGCATGCGAAAATAATTGATTCTGCATTCTCAAAACTTGCGTAGCGATTTTATAACACGTGGATTTTTGTCATTTAAAAAAATAAGAATAACCGTTATTTACGTTCCCTGAATTAAAAAGTAATACGAAATTACCATACATGTATTAGGAATGAAGTGTAATTAAATTATAATCGAAATTGAATTTATTTTTGTTCACGTGTTAACATTATTATATTGTCCAGCAGAATCTGTCAAATTTACCATAAATATGTTCAATACTAACATAAAATTTTAATTGCATTTGAATAAACTATTTCTTGGCAATTTACTTGGTTAAAACTATGTTTCGAAATACAGAAAATGCTAATCAAATCTAAATACAACGTATGTTCGCAACGCTCATCTTAATTCGATAACTTATCGACTGACGACTGAGGTTCCCATTGTTGTGCAGCAATTTCTATCTACGCCATCTTTTGCCATCGTGTGAACATATTGATGTTTAAAAACAAACAAAAAAAATTGGATTTAAATAAATGTATTCTTGCAACATTCTTCTTGTATACGAAGTTAGCACTTGTTCTGCAGAATTATCTACCTACGTCTCTTTTGTAGTCTTTTGAAGTATTTATAGGGTCATTTTAAACATACTGATGTTCGAAAAGAAACAAAAAATTAATTCAAATGTAAATAAAGGTATTCTTGCAGCTCTCTTCTTGTATACAAAGTTGACACTCGGCATTTTATGCGTTCGTGTCTTTTGTTGTTCGTTGAGAAAACGTGTTCGCGACGGTAATAATTTTGTTATTTCTAATTAAAATAAATATATAAATTGTTTTACAAAAAGTACAAATAATAACAGAGTATAGGGTATATATAGGGCAGTATATAATTTCTGAAACTAATGTGAAAAAAACCACAAATAAAAATCAGTGTTTCGATTTTCAAACAGATTTTGGCATGTTTTTTACAAAAGCCTCCGTGAATTCCTTGCCTACGCTATGTGCTGTACTGAGACCAACTGTAACTGTACCAAATATAAAGCGAGCCTGGATCGTCTGGTTTAGCGTCTGCTGGTGCAATTGTGCATTCATTGATTCTGTCACTTGTACCTGCAGTTTTAAACCAATTATTTATTTATGCATTTACAAATTTGTATATGAATTCAGAATTTTTTCCAAAAATATTTAAATATGTTTCTATGCAAACATACTTTTTGAACTGAAACAACTGGTATGTTTCACTGAAAACATATTTATATTCAGGTCGTTCAAAATCATGTTTTATTTTGAACATATTTATGTTTCGGTTCAAATATTTATTTTGTTTGGTTGTAGTAATTATTATGTTTCCATTGGAACATACTCCATTTTAAGGGGTAACATTAAAATGTTTCCGGGATATTATAATGTAAGTCAGAGCTCATTACAACACTGTTCAAGTCTCAATACAACCCTGTTTACAAATGATTTAACAGTCAGTTATATATTATGTTTACATAAAATTCCAAAAATACATGTTAATGCCTGCAAAATTATATTTGGGAGAGTCCATTTTTTTTTGCAGCGTGTAGTAAAAAATCATGCCAGTTTGATACGGTTTTCGATAAAAAAATGATCGTATCTATAACAATATCGTTGGTTTTGTTTTTATAAATATCGAGTTGATATCGAAATAGCGTTCAATGAACACTGTCCATATTCGGTAAATTAATTTTATTTATTCAGAAAATCTTCTTTTTTTAACAATAATTTCAAAAAATCCGCAATTCAGTATCAAAGTAATTTGAGTTTAACATCGTAAATTAATCATAATTTTATCGATTTTAAAAATTATAGTTAAATGCTTTTAAAATTTGAAAGTGCTTATAACAAACTGTCACTAAAAGATTAGACCTAAATAAAAATAATCAAAACTAAATGTTTAGAATTAGCTTTCTTTATATTTAAAAATTTTCGAATGACAGAGATGTAGTGTTGAAAAATGTCTGTCATTGCTAAAAAATAAACTCAACACGACAATACAATCAACAGGCAATAATAAAAATGTGCGTTATTTTTATTACAAAGACAAAAAAAAACACATAACTTTAAAAATATGTTATGTGCAAAGCTATACCAGTAGCAAGTGAAGCAAAAATAACCACAAATAAAAAACGAGTTGGGAAAGTTAGGTCACATGGGTAAGTTCGGTCACATGGGGCGGATTTTTATAGTCGGTCGGGCCCGACTATGGAATACCCTACACCTTTGGTGGGGATATTAACCCTCGGAATATTATTCATATATCAGAAATTTACGTCTTATATCCCTATAAATTAAAAAAATTATATAATTGGGCGGACCACGCCTGAAAGGCTAATATTTCATAGATTTGATTTTAATAATTTACGGATGAAATTTCCACCATTAAAACCCGGGAAATAATGAAAAAAAAAAGTGGGCGGATCACGCCCATTTTTGGACCACATATTTTTAGATGAATTCTAACAATACGTTTTAAATTTTATAACTATACATTGAATACTTTTCGAGTTATTAGTTCCGAAAGAGTTATATAAAAGTGACTTGTATGGGAGGTGGGCGTGTCCGTTGACCAATTTGGCTAATTTTCAAACTCAGTTCCTACTTTTGGCTAAAATATATTGAGACAAAATTTCATCGCATTCTGATCAGTATTTCTCAAGTTATTCTGTATTCGGACAGCAAGACAGCAAGACAGCAAGACAGCAAGACAGCAAGACGGACAGACAGACAGACAGACGGACATGGCTAAACGGACTCGGGTAGTGATGCTGATCAAGAATATATATACTTTTCCATACCGGACACGCCTCCTAAGGGGCGTTACAATATCTGCACAAACTTAATATACCCTGTACCTCATAGGTGTAGGGTATAATTAATATGAGGTTTTCTGCGCCAACGAGTCTGTGTGTATGTTGATGCGTGATGGAAAAAAACCCATTTTAATAACATTGTCACAGGATGCGCCTCACAACAAATAACGTTTTTATAATGTCGAATTAAAACTTTGTATTTTTTTCTTTCACAGCTGCATTTGTTTTTGTGGAATTTCATGTGTGCAATTTTAAAAATTATTTCAGTCAGTATTTCAGTAATACAGCCAATTTTAACTTTATTCTTTTCTGTTTATTTTTGTAAATACGCATTTTTTATTGACTACATCACAATTTCATTCAAAGAAAATTTACAATTACTGTCCGCAGACATTGTTAAAATATTTACACCGAAATATAGACATTTTTTCTAAAAGATCCAATACAAATTTGTAATTAGGCCGTATTTATTTTAATAATATTATATTACATAAGATGTAAATACAAATTAATATTTTATTTATTTTTTAAAATTAAAAATCGATTTTCTTAAAAATACATTTTTGGTAGAAATTGATAGAATAATAATATTATACTCAGAAATGTTCTGTATTTTCTATTTAAAAATATTTAAAATATATATAAAGCACTGGTAACGAGTATAAAAATAAAATTTACATTTACGAAATATTTTGTAAAAGATGTTAAATTAATTTGACTTCGACAGTGCCATTCAAACAGCCTGCCTGCCTCTTTTTGCATACACATTCTTTTGAATATACAGTTAGCATATTTATTAACTGGCTGCTGAAATATTTTTGAGCTATTCGCTGCATTCAGTTTTTCACTTTACATTTAAGTAATTACGGCTTTTTATTTTTTGTTTTATATCCTTTTAACGTTTAATTTTATTAAAATGTTGAAATATTTGTGCCATTTTCGTATAACATATTTCATGCACCATCATTTATGCTATCATAAAAAAATATTCTGGCGTATTCTCTTTAATATAATTACAGTTTACATTACATTAATATTTCTCTTGATTTTGCCGTATTTTTTTAATACATTTATTTATAGTACGTTATACATTGGTAAAATTCTGTAGTATGATGTATATTATTACTTAATCAGTGCCTTTTTTCGTGTATGTGTTTTTTAATAGTCTTTATATTTTTATAAACAATGATGTTAATAATCTGAAAAAATTGAATACTAAGGAGAAAAAAGAGCAAAGTTTTTAAGTATGTACCATATTAAACATAGTCGATCCAAATATTGTATACATTTAGAGTTTATTAATTTCTTAAACAGTGAGAAATAAACTTCTTAAATGGAAGAAAAGTTCTTCTACTAGTTCTGTAATTTAAATTCTTATTATTAAGGAAGCTTATTTCTTAATTATTAAATCATTGTTGACTAGAGAGCGGATTAATATGCAAAATAATATTCCGAAAATATATTATATGCAAATTATATGCATATTATATGCAAAATACGCAAAAAATATGCAGATTTTTTATATTAAAATAAGAAAAACATATGGAAAAAATATATTTAATACTCATAATTTAAAAATAAAACGCGTGTTTCTCTAACGTTCAACACATATTATGAATGAAAAAGAACATTATCCCAATAAAATAAAAATTATTTATTTTTCCACTCATAATCAATGTATTTTCTAAATTTTCGACAGTACAATATTGTCTTTTATCACTTAAAATGAATTTAAGAGCAAAAATCGATCGGACAGAATACATTATAGGCACGAAATGATGCATTTAAGGAAGCAAGTTTTCACGAAAAGCAGAAGAATTCGATATATATTTATACTATTTCTTACACTGATATTCTCAGTTCTCACTCAGATATTGTCAGTTTTAAATGTGATACCGAAATACTTAATATATTTACATTATACCAGAGAGTATATATTTGATATAGAGTTTCCATACAGGTGATGTCGCTGCCACCTTTGTCAAATAAATACAAACATTGGTTATGTGGAAATTGATACGAAAATCTTGTCAACAGACACATTTTCACATCAATATTCTGATGTTTTCTGTCACATTTTTGGTCAGAAAAATAATTAAAATTTATAAGGCGTTGGATTGCAATATATGTTAGTAAGTTTGGTTGCAAATTATCCGCCGACAGATCCAGTTTTGTGAACTTTTTTCCTATGTTAACTATAATCTGTAAAATTCCAATTCCACATAACCAATGTTTTTGGCAGCGACGCCAGCAAACTCGGAAGGAAACTCTATTAAAAATGTAAACTCTCTGATTATACTTGTAAACAATTTTCAAACAATTTTCATAGAATTAGATTGAAAATATCAACTCCCAAAAATGATTATATAAGTAAATCAATATGGAGAATTTGCAGTGAAATGCGAACAATGAGGATCAAAGCCACTTTGAGAATAGATAGAGGCATCTGGAGGCTTGGAGTCGCTTAAATATTTTCAATTTTGTTTCTTATATCGTCTACTAAAAATGTAGGTATATTCAAAAAATTGTATGATATGTTTTTATCACTGAAATCATATCAATATTACAATTAGTAACTCCAACTAAAAATTTTTGAGGGACTAATTTTAAAGATGCGGTTAAACATCAAAACACATTAGAACTACAAAAACAAAAACTCAATAAATGTCGGTATATTGCTCTTTATACCCTACACTAGGAATGCCCAACTCAGCCCGTACGGGTACGACGTCAGCCAGCAAGGTGCTGGATGAGGGGAACAGCGGTGAAGCGAAAATGGTGAGAGAATTGTTAGAGTTTGAGCGAACACAACGAGTATAAGTTCATGTAAACTGCAAAAACTATCAGTCGATCACGCTGCTCCGTTTCCCAAAAAATGCACTGAAAAATTAAAATGATTGAAGTAGAATGCAAAATTAATTGTTGTTTGTTAATTTTATAGAGAAAACAAGAATACATGTACTTCGAGGAATGTACAATAGATATAGTTAGTTTTTTCTAGAAAGGCAGTATTAAAAATTAAACAAACCATATATTAAGCAAATGCACTCATTTTAAAAATACATATTTTTGAACTATATATTTATCATATATTTATATATATATTTACCATACAACATTATTTGTATAATGTTGTATGAATTATTATAATCAATTATATGATTAAATAAATACCAACTATTTATCGTAAAAATAAATTTTATTCAGTGTAAACTCACAGTCATTTGCAGCAAAAAAGCCCAGTAGAAATTGTGAATTAGAAAATTTGACTAAATTTTTTTTAAATCTGAAATATAATTATTACAAAATATTTATATATAATGTTAATTTATTTATTTTCCTGGTGAGTGAGAGGTATAGTAAATAATCAGTAGTAAAATTTGAGATGTTTACGTTCACAATTGAAATGTACAGTTTAAAAATACTTCTAGTATCGCTAAAAATATAATGTTTATGTTGTTTTTTATTAGATACATGTAAATCATGAATTGTTTAATTAAATGTTTAAAAATAAAGTCAATTTAAGAAATGGTCAACAATTTATATTTCTTACTTGGGTTGCATGCGTAGAATTGAAGTGGACTTCACACAATGGAACATAGTAGTTTAAGAATGATGAAATACAGGCTTCGGAATTGAGCGCCCGCAAACAGAGCGCGCTCGTATGTATTTGTGTCATAAACAATGTTTCAGCGTTCATGCTTTCGTGCCGCGCAACAGTCGTTAGCTCGCTGCTGTAAAGCGAGAGACACGACCTAACAGAACTTCAAGTGTCCTTTTGAGCTGAGTATGCAGCATCGTACTCGCTGCTCGATCTTCTGTTAAATGAAGCGCTCGAAATGTACATCGCTCCTACATTTCGAGCGGCTCGGAATTGTTCGTTTTTAAATTATTTCGTTTGCAACAGTTCTTTTGTTGTATTTGCGGTTATTCTTGTTTATTATTTAATTTTATGCATATATAGAACATTAAATATGCATTTAAAGCAAATTTACAAAAAGTGCGAGTCCACGGAGCGGTCGAAATGATGTGGTGCTCGGAGTAGCGCGCTTGCGTAACAGCTCGAAACTCTGTACACCGAGGCGTTGTGTTTGTTTGCGGCTCAACATAAATTGAGTTCGGCGAAAAACAACAGCGCTCGAAGGTCAGAGCGAGCGCGCTGTTGTCTTCGATGCGCACTTTGTTCACTGTTCCAAATAATTATGCTGTCACTCGTTTGTTGTTGAGAGAGCTAGTTTTGAGCTTTTCGAAGCCTGAATAAATATTGTTCATTAAAAAACCTCAATTAGTAATTTGCTTGACACTTTTTCAATAGCGTTTTTTATTCACTTGTGTTGTTTTTTATGAACGGAATACGAACATATGACATTGGTGTTATCAAAAATTATAAATTTTCACAAAATACAGTATTTTTGGATAATTCTATGTACATTTTTTATCCAAAACCACGAATTATTTTTTTGCCAGATTTTGTTTTACTTTATTACACCGTACTCTCACCGCATTCTCACTCTCTTCAGTGTTGCATCATTTCTTAATTAAAATAGGGCAGAAATATGAAATAAATAATTATTTTAGAACTTAGTTAAGTTTGAAATTTTAATCACACACATTTTATATCCCAAAACATTTTACAAAATAATAACAAATAATTATATTTAGTTTTTGCATGCGAAAATTATATAAATGTTATGGGAAAAAATTATAATTATTTAAAATCATAAAATTTGTATATATTAGTAATTCAAAATAATAAGCAATATAAATGGGTCCATTAAAACCAATCCCAAATAATTGAACTCTTAAATAGACATTTAAATTTCCCGGAATTTCTAAAAATGCAACACTAAAATCCCAGCTCATTTCGACGTTGCAATTCCCGCTAACTTCTGCCGTAGATACCACTCGACTAGATTGCCCGTGCAGTCAGCCGCAGGCACACGAGTTGGTCATCCCTACCTTACACCTTTAAAGAACAGGGTATATTAAGTTTGTGCAGATATTGTAATGCCTATTAGGAGACGTGGCCGGTAAGAAAAAGTATATATATTCTTGATCAGCATCACTACCCGAGTCCGTTTAGCTATGTCCGTCCGTCTGTCTGCCTGTCTGTCTTGCTGTCTGACCGGATACGCGGAAACTAGAGAAATACTGGTCAGAATGCGATGAAATTTGGTCACAATATGGTTAAGACACAATTAGGAAATAAGTTTGAAAATCCAAATCGGTCAACAGACACGCCCACCTCCCATACAAGTCATTTTTATATAACTCTTTAGGAACTAATACCTCGAAAACTATTCAAGATATTCCTATAAAATTTAAAACGTATTGTTAGAATTCATTTTAAAATATGTGTTCCAAAAATGAGCGTGATCCGTCCACGTTTTTTTTACATTATTTCCCGGGTTTTCATAGCGGAAATTTTAAGTCGTAAATTATTAACATCAAAGCTATGAAATATTTGCCTTACAAGATTATAAATAGAGGCGTGGTCGCCCACTTTTATTTTTCTAAATTTGTTTTATTAGTTTTTTATATAATTTTTTTAAATTATGGGAATATAACACGTAAATTTGTGATATGTGAATAGTATGCTCAGCATAATTAAGAACTTCAAAATTAAATATTCCACATTAATATATCCACCAAAGGTGTAGGGTATTCCAAAGTCGGGCCCGACTATAAAAGTTCGTCCAATGTGTCCGAACTTTCCCATGTGACCTAACTTTCCCAAATAGTTTTACTTAAAATTACTCTAGTAATCTACATAAATCATTAAACGTAAAATTTATTTAAAATAACAATAATCAAGAATAATTAGTCTTAATATGCAGAAGTTTATTACATTGTAATCAATAAATGAAATGTTTTGTAATGTCTACAAGTACAGAACAACATAGCACTGGATTTAATAAGGTTTTTGCCACATTTAACAGAGCTTCCGTTTAAAAAATAAATATACAAATTCCCTAGATGGCTATAAATCGATTAAAAGTTAAATTTCTTATCTGACCAACACACAATTCACAATGAATTAACTACATCAGACACGCACAGCTTCATTTAAGTTGGGCTATCATTTGGTTTGGCTTTCAGATTTTAATTGCTACCAAATTTACAGCGTAATCAAAGTTGTTCTTACATATTTACGAAGAAAAAACTTGTAATGTAATAAATTGAGCAAAGTCTCTAGTGGCATTAAATTTGTATTCATATATTTCTGTTTTTATTTTACTTATGTCTTTTCCTTAGTCAAACTGCCCTGAATTGAGTAACTTTCTATAATTAGTTAATTTATTAAAAGGATGATTTTAATTCATCATTGCGGTAGCTCAGTGGTTAGTATGTTGGACTGCCTGACGAAAGGTCCCCGGTTCAAGCCTGGACTGGGGCTAAGAACATCTTTTCATAGAAACATTTTTCTATACCGCGCTACCTCTCGTCAGTAAATGGCAAACCTCCGAGAGTAAAAACATTGCCTATGAAAAGCGCTCAACCGCCGTTCGGATTCGGCAATAAACTTTAGGTCCCACCACTTTGAGTACAAATATTGCACGCACAGCTCAAAATGGTGAGAGAGCTCGGCCGAAGTTCTATACAGGACTGTAGCGCCAAATTAATATTTATTTTTATTCTTAATTTTAATTTTTTCAAAAAAATTGTAAATTTTTAAAATTCTTTATTTTTCATGGTATATAATATGTAATTTCAAACAAATATTATTAAATATTCATTAATATTCCACATCTTGTTGTGCAAATTGATTTATTCGGGATTTGCCCAGAATTTAACTACATCCTTGGACTTTTTTGTAGTTGGGTATTCATAAAAATAACAATGAATGTTTCTGTGGTTTCAGAGTAATCAAACGATGAAACAATTACACTAACACTAGTTATTGCTTGCTTGTCTAAACCATGAAGCAATTATATTGTTGTGACAAACAATTAATGTCAATTGTAATCATGTTTCGAACGATATGTTGCAATACTTCATATTTATCTTCTAAACACTTATATAGTATGTGCAAGCCATAATACTCAGTGAGCCAAAAATAAAATGAACAAAGAAACCATTTCCACAATATCCAACTTAATCGCATAAAATAATATGATACTAAGTATAGACTTGGCAAACGTTTTCATGCTCATAAATAAACAAATTTTAAATGGCGAATTTTTTGCCAATTTTGCTGGCAGCTGACACAGACATTTAAGTGGGTTGAAGTAGATTTTATTAAGTATAATAAAAAGAAAAATTCAATGAAGTCATAGTTTGTTCATTTGTCATTTATAATGACAATATTTATAATTTTTACACCACAAAAAAAAAACTCAATAAAATCGAATTTAAATTGCTCAATGGGACAATTATTGATTTAATAGTATACAAAAAAAAATATCTTCTAAATTCAATGGAAATTTCATGGTATTTTGTAGTATTAAGTGATATTTACCAATTTAAATAATAAATTGTCATTTTTCCTAATTTTAATAGTGAAAAAACTATTAATTTTATTGCATTTTTTAAAATGTTTTAAATTTCTTAAAACACATAGAATTGAAATTGAAAAAAGAGTTGAAATGATGCAAAGATTTACAAAATCTTTCAAATACAATTTTTAAATTGTTTGTCACATTTGCTTCTTTTATTAATATTCGTCGTTTATGTTGGCCAAACCAAGATACTATTCGCAATAAATAACATTCTTAAGTTTTGAAGAAAAATGATTTCTTCTACTTAAAAAGAAAAGTACGTACTAGTCCGACACACACATATTTACCACAGAAGCCTCATTCAGTTTCCATAAGTTGATGGGTGCATTTGAGCCGAGTTCATGCCACCATAATCCGTTTTATTTTTTGGACATTGGACGACGCTATTTTACTGTGGTCTGAAGGATAATATTCTACAATGTATGTTGTATGTGAATGATCATGAAGTTAAATTCATACGTTTTTCCGTAGAAGGAAGAAGTTTAAAAGTCAAGTGTTTGCAAAGAAAATATTCGTACACTGGAGTCTGTTCTCTCCACTTCAATGTGATTGTCTACATTTGAACGATGTGTTAAAGGAGCATTTAGTTCACAGACTTGTACTCTGCACATATTTCATAAATTTATAACACCATAAATTTAAAACATAAATATGAATTAATAAATTCATAAAATCAAATATTCATATGTTCGTAAAATCATATATCTATAAATTCATAAAAATCATATAATAATATTTACAAAATTTATTCTTACATAAAACCATTACTAATATTTTCATATATTCATTATATTACTTTAATGTATTCATAAATTTATAAATTCATAAATTAACAAATTCATAAATCCAAAAATTCATAAATAAATTCAAAAATTCATAAATTCATAACTTCATAAATACATAAACTTATGAATTCATAAATTCATAAATTCAAAAATTCATAAATTCATAAGTTCATAATTAATTTATGAATTACTAAACTCGTACATTTAACAATTCATGAAATAAAAAAATATAAAATAATAAATTCCTCTTAAATTAAATGAAAAAATCATTTATTGAACAAATTATATTTAATTCATTTGCCAACCGCACAAGAACCGCAAACTTTTCAATTCTTTAACGCGACAGCATCGTTTTGTTGAAATTACAGATAAGCATCAGTTCACGTCATGCTGTGACTTCAATTGAAGAATTCTTTTAACGTACTACGGTGTGCGGTTGCGTTCCATGGCATGCTCTACTCTCAAAGTTTTAACCTGAATAGGATAGCCCGCAAACGCGTACAAATTATCGAACGAGCTACACGAAAGGTGCTTTCAAAGGTTGGAGATAAGAAATAATTTATTGGTATGGAGTTTGCCAGGCGATGTGTGTGTTGGAGATAGAGGTCCATTATGAATGATGTGCTTTAGGTGACCAATTGAAATAGAAAAACTTAAAAGAATGAAAAATATTCTAAAATTTATTTATTTAAATTTTAGTCTATTTTAAAATGGCATCCAAAATGTCCACTTCAATATGTTTTATATCTATATGCTTTGTATATGTTCCAAATATTGAATAAAATATGAAATTTGGTTATGTGATTTATTATTATTTATAAGAAAAAACTTCTAATAGATTGAAATATTTAATTTAAAATACATACAATTATATACAATTCGTGAGAAATAGATAAATACATAAATACATAAATACATAAATACATAAATACATAAATACATAAATACATAAATACATAAATACATAAATACATAAATACATAAATACATAAATACATAAATACATAAATACATAAATACATAAATACATAAATACATAAATACATAAATACATAAATACATAAATACATAAATACATAAATACATAAATACATAAATACATAAATACATAAATACATAAATACATAAATACATAAATACATAAATACATAAATACATAAATACATAAATACATAAATACATAAATACATAAATACATAAATACATAAATACATAAATACATAAATACATAAATACATAAATACATAAATACATAAATACATAAATACATAAATACATAAATACATAAATACATAAATACATAAATACATAAATACATAAATACATAAATACATAAATACATAAATACATAAATACATAAATACATAAATACATAAATACATAAATACATAAATACATAAATACATAAATACATAAATACATAAATACATAAATACATAAATACATAAATACATAAATACATAAATACATAAATACATAAATACATAAATACATAAATACATAAATACATAAATACATAAATACATAAATACATAAATACATAAATACATAAATACATAAATACATAAATACATAAATACATAAATACATAAATACATAAATACATAAATACATAAATACATAAATACATAAATACATAAATACATAAATACATAAATACATAAATACATAAATACATAAATACATAAATACATAAATACATAAATACATAAATACATAAATACATAAATACATAAATACATAAATACATAAATACATAAATACATAAATACATAAATACATAAATACATAAATACATAAATACATAAATACATAAATACATAAATACATAAATACATAAATACATAAATACATAAATACATAAATACATAAATACATAAATACATAAATACATAAATACATAAATACATAAATACATAAATACATAAATACATAAATACATAAATACATAAATACATAAATACATAAATACATAAATACATAAATACATAAATACATAAATACATAAATACATAAATACATAAATACATAAATACATAAATACATAAATACATAAATACATAAATACATAAATACATAAATACATAAATACATAAATACATAAATACATAAATACATAAATACATAAATACATAAATACATAAATACATAAATACATAAATACATAAATACATAAATACATAAATACATAAATACATAAATACATAAATACATAAATACATAAATACATAAATACATAAATACATAAATACATAAATACATAAATACATAAATACATAAATACATAAATACATAAATACATAAATACATAAATACATAAATACATAAATACATAAATACATAAATACATAAATACATAAATACATAAATACATAAATACATAAATACATAAATACATAAATACATAAATACATAAATACATAAATACATAAATACATAAATACATAAATACATAAATACATAAATACATAAATACATAAATACATAAATACATAAATACATAAATACATAAATACATAAATACATAAATACACAAATACATAAATACATAAATACATAAATACATAAATACATAAATACATAAATACATAAATACATAAATACATAAATACATAAATACATAAATACATAAATACATAAATACATAAGTACATGTTCGAATGTTTTAAATCATTGCTTGTATAAACTACGCTGAATACAATAACCAATTATCGTGTATAAATCCTATATTTATTTCGCAACAAGCTAAGCACGTGTGTTACAATTTATAAGGTTATAAAAAACCCAATATAATAATAAATGTTTTCGATTCGAATGCAATTCCGTGCTTACAATAAATATAGTCCAAAAAGTAGGTACTACGTAAGAAATATCTATATGGCTGGGCACATAGTCACAGCACGCTTAGTTCTGCAAAATAACAACAGCTGCTGTTAGACACCTAAATTGGTCACATAATAGGAGGGCGACAATCAGAGCGCTGTAATAACATGTTTTATAAAACATAAAAACAAAGAAAATCCGTAGAAAAACATGGAACTAAACGCCATAAATTGCACTAATGCCATAATTCCCTTAATAAAGATTAAGGACTTTTAGTGTGTGGCCACTGGCCACTAAGTTTGTTTTACTTATGCCTATTGCCACCACTATGGTGCTCGCTCAATACTAAAACTGCAAATAGCTTTAGGTAACATCAAAAATGTATTATAAAAGGGAAACTCAATTGTGATGGACAGACATATACAAAATATTGAAAAGAATAATTTTTTTACTCCTTTAAAAGTTCTTATAAACCATATTAATTGATGGTTAAAATATATTAAATTTCTCTGTCTGTTTCAAACCAAAACAATTTTCCCTGACTTAAAGATGATGTGAAAACCCATGCGCTTAAACACAATATTTATACAGTACAAAGGTTGATCCTTTGTTGCATGTTATCCTTACTGTCCTCGCATGCACAACTTGTTATGGTCATAACAAACAACCAAACAAACCAACAGACCAACAACGACAACAACAAAATGTCTAACAAGCTGAAAAATGTACACGGTGAAACCACCTGGGGACAATATAAAAATGTAGCCATTGCAATGTCCGACATAGTAGATATAAAATGAAGTGGACCCATGATAACAAAAAGACAATGCGAGAGACAGACAGCAAAATAGATAGAATGCAGTTTAAATACAAAATCATGATATCAAATTTAAGATAAAACTTAATAAAAAAAAAAAAAAACATAATTACGTTAGCAGTATACGAAACAAAAAAAGATCTATATCTGAAATATTTCCTTATTGAAATTTACATAAGAAATGTAAATGAAATTGTAGATATTATTGGAATTGTGAATAAAGCATTATTATTTGGTAGAAGAAGAATTCATTGGGGATGGAGCAAACAACATTTCCATTTTATTTTTCATTTTGAACGCTTTTAAACTGAAATTAATATCAGTTTCTGCATATTCAATACATTTCTTTACCCACGTACATGATCTTTTAAGTCAGACTGGGATTCTGACATTTTAATTTTTGGCTTTTTTTTGTCCAGATTATAAATGTTGAAAGCAAATTCTCTGTCCAATTTAAAATTTTAGTTTGCCAAAGTAAAGCAACATTGAAAAACGTGAAAAATGCGAATAATGTGAAAAATATGAAGAAAGACCATTTTGTAAGTCGATGAAATTTTTCTAAAAATTCGAATAAAAATATTCAGGAGGATTCTGGTTATACAAAATATAAATTTTCAAGTGACCAATATTTTAATGGTGCACAAATGAAACATAGTTAATTGAAAAGGTTATTACTCTTATTATAATTATTATTATTACTCTATCTATGAACTATGTTTGATTCATGTTGCACCAACATCTTGGTCACAGTGGTTGAAGATTTGAATTATTCTAGAAGCAACTACGTATTAAACTTCAATGAATTTAATTCTATTTATTCTATATGCATAATATGTATCAGTATTCCACATAGAAGTGTATTTAAGATTTAGTATTTTGTTAAAATAGTTAACTTCAACTTGAGATATTAGAAATAATGTCGTGTCGGATCATCGTTTTGAAAAATTACCTAATATTCAAAGAACCACCTTACATGGGAATTTCGTAAAAGTCCCTGGTATAAATTGATACTATTAGGGATGAGATGAGCTTGGTCAGTATATATTTATCATGGTAGGGTTGTGAAAAGATAAAAATACAATGCTCAAATCCAGATCATGGCCACAGTCGCGGTTACATTACAAAATAAATATAATCTATTTTAATTAATATAATATGAGAAATTTCTTTTCAAACTGGTGTACTTTAATTTATATGATCATCAACAAGTCTAATTTTTTATATTAAAAAAGAAGAATAAATATATTAAAAATTTATTTTTAGTAAAAGTCTTATTTTAACAAATATCAAACCTAAATCTCCTTGCAGATTATATGAATACATAACATAAGAGCCACCACAACACCCAGCTCAAGCATAAAAAACACATCAATTCAAAACTAAATCGTCTCGTGATGCAAAGATGACAATATTTTATGTTCAAACAAAATTAGACAAGGTAGACAGACGCATACCAAAAACTGTGTCTGTGAAACACAGAGACAACATGAGCCAAACGGAGCCGATCCGCCTGTGGCCGTGTGTTGTGAGTTTAAGAAATTTGTGACAATTTGTGTAAATGTTAACAAGTTAAAATGTACGTGAATGTATTTGTTTCGACTGTTTGTTTATCCGGAGCAGTAGCAACAGTAGCAGCAAAAAATAAAGGCAAGAAAATCAACAACTTTACGAGTACAATAAACTATTTCAATAGTCAGAAGTTCATAGTAATTGGATGCCTGTCTGCCTGTCGGTGCACAGAATGTTAACAGTTATCATCAATTTCTGCACAGTTATCATCAAAACGAAATCCGTTTTCTATATTTGGTGTTTTAAAATTCAGCACATAACATTATTAAAAAAGTAGAATATATTTTTTAAAAAGAAAATGAGATACAAATTACACATTGTTGTAATAAGAATATGAACATCTTTAGGGGTTTCATAACTATAAATTTTGGATCATATTCAGATTCGTAAATTTCATATTTTTCAAATTTTGGTGTTCGTTGTAAACTTAGTCTAAAGAATACGAATATGACACAAAATGATTTAGAGTAGGGATGCCCAACTCAGCCCGTACGAGCACGACGTCATCACGCAAGATGCTAGACGAGGGGAAGATCGGGGAAGCGGAAATGGTGAGAGGATTTTCAGAGTTAGAGCGAGTGCAGCGAATATAAGTGCGTGTGAACTGCGAAAGCTATCAGTCGAACGTGCGACGTCATGTGAGCTGGTCCGCGCTGCTTTGTTCTCCAGTCACCCCAGTATAAATTGTTAAATTTATTTTAGTTAGAATAATAGGAAATTTTTAGAACTTTTCACAATTGCAACAAATCTTTTAAAAATATATCAAGTACTGTTCAAAAAATAATGTTTATGTTGTTTTTTTATTATACACTCAAAGAGTGTTTTAATTAAAAATAACTAAATAAAGTAAATTTAAGAATTGGTCGACAATTTCTAGTTTCTATTGGGGTTCAATGCGTAGAGTTGAAGTCGACTGCGCACAGTAGAACATAGCATTTAGTTAATGATTTAAATATTTATATTTTCATTTAATATTGTATACTTTGTATGTAAACGATTAATGTATATTATAAAAATCTTATTAATTAAAAAACAAATATTAATAACGCACTTGGCTCTTTTGCAATAACATTTTTTGTTAACTTGTCCAGTTTTATAAACAGAATAAAAACATATAAGATTGGTTTTAACAAAAATAACATGTTTTTCACAAAACACAGTATTTTTGGATAATTCTATGTAAATTTCTGTACAAAACAACGAATTATATTTATGTCAGGGTTTATTTTCTTTGTTACACCGTATCGCACTCATCGCACTCTCTTCTTTTAGTGTTGCATCATTGCTTAAGTAAAATAGGGCAGAAATGTGAAATAATTATTTTAGAATTTAGTTAAGTTTGAGATTTTAATCATTTTAGACACACATTTTATATCCCAAAACCTTTTACAGAATAATAACAAATAATATTTTTTTTTTGCAAGCGAAAATTACATAAATGTTAAGAAAAAAAAATGTATAATTATTTAAAATTATAAAATTTGTATATTTTAGTAATTCAAAATAATAAGCAATATAAATGGGTCCGTTAAAACCAATCTAAAATCCCGTGCAGTCAGCCGCGGGCAGGCGAGTTGGGCATCCCTAATTTAGAGAGAAACCTAGACAATATCTAGAGAGAAACTTTGATAGAGAAACAAAGTTACTCCGGTGATATATCTTTCCATTTTTATTGGGGATATGAACAAAAAATCAACGAACTGAACCAAATTTCAGGAAGTGTTTTAATTTATGTGAACCAATTTTTAATATTTAGGATCGAGTTTTAGGTCATACACGATGAGAATTAAACTTCTAAATTTAAATAAAAGCTTGCATGAATTTTACGTATGTCATACTATGTCACATACAATCTATGTCACATACTATGTCACATGTGTCTTATGTCACATACTATTATTATTAGAATTTATATTATTAATACTATAAAAGCAATTTTCCACAATAATAAAAAATAAGCCGTTTATTGCTTGCTTCACAGAACTTTAATTATGGAATATCAAAAAAATAAATTAAAATAGTTTGAAAAGAACAATAACAAATTGAAAACATAACACAGGCACTGATCATAAGGACCGTCTCGGATACAGCCAATTATCCTCATCAGTGATCTTTGTGAAATGATGTTATGACGAACTTTATTTATTAAATATTTAAAACTACTGTTTTCGTTGATCTTGCATATGTCTTCAATATGTGGTATTTTGTTTTATTTTGCAATATCCGTCTATTGATATATTGAAAGCACAACTGTAGCAAAACGAATATGTCATAAAAATAACTTTTAGCCAAGTTTTTAATATTACGAATAATTCATCTTCATTATTGTTTTTAATATCTCTTTTTTTAGTATAAAAAAGTTTTTGTTTAGCTGTACATCACCCAATTTCTGATATTCTTCTTAGGGTTTAGACGGTATTCTCCATCGTGTAGCAATTTTGGAAACGAAGTGTCTCAATTTCTTCAAATCAAGAGGTTTTCGTCAATGAGCCAATCAAAAAGCATGTTAGCTTTAAAACTAGATCTCAATGGATATTTCTCGTTCAAGATATAATTTAATATGAACCACCATACAAAATTTTTTTTTTGTCACTTTGAACCGCGGAATCTCTCAAAATTAGTCTCTGGAAACAGTTTGGCAATGGTATCTTTTATCAGTTGCTCAAATTTTATTGACATCGAAGAAGATGAGTACCAACATCTGGTTTATTTAGTGTGGAATATTTCATAAGGAATTCCGAAGTATAGTATTGTTTATTCTTTATGACGTTTAGATGTTTTTTTCCACATCTTGTAACATTCACTTTTAAACTCTGAAATTAAAACTAAAACAAATTAATTGTCAAATCAGCTGTAGTACAAATTAATTCAACAGACATATTAGACCAACTTTTGTAAAGTATACTCGAATAAATAAATTAGCATCATCAAGATCAAGCCAACGAAGGCTATATATCTCAGCCTCTGGAACAGCACATTTTTCTGGTTTGTAAATTATCCTATAGAGGTAATAAATCGCACCAAACAAAATAAAACCACAAAGAATGAATAATAAAAAAAAACGAAATAGAAAAATTGAAAAATAATCCCAACTTGCTGCATTAAGTTTCATTTACTACACTGTATCATTGATTGTGGTAATACATATAGAACCTATATTTTATCAAAATGTGCATTGTATGAATTCAAAAGATGACGGTGATTGTATTATTTTTTTATTTATACAATATTAAGTAATGCATGTATATATTTATATACCAAATTCTAAAAAATACGAATATATGCTACACGAGTTTTTTTAGGTGACTCTAGTTGAATTGTTTAAAAAGTTTAAAGGGCATTTACACAAATCAATTCAATACTCAAAAACATTATATAAAATTAACTATTAACTATTAGATTTAGATTTCTTTACAGAAAACATTTTTTCTTAATCACTAAGAGACAAATTGCTTTTAAAGTTATCTGTCAAACTAGACGCTATGAAAATATTTGTCGCAGCAAACATAATATCCGTGGAATTATGACTGCAATTGACTGTTATAGTTATTTCTAAATTTCCAAATGTTATTTGTTTTTCATTTTATGACTAGCTGAACCCGTGTATGACTCGTGCAAAGATTTTTTGAATGTGCTTCCCAGAATTCTACGGAAAGTGTTTTGCGGGGAAGCTTTCTATTCCCCGTAAATTTCTTTCCCGCAGAACACTTTCCGTAGAATTCTTCCCGTAGAGTTTTTCGTGGTAGCTCATTGGTTAGTGCATTGGACTGCGAGCCGAAAGATCTCCGGTTCAAGTCTGGACTGGGGCTAACAACATCTGTTCATAAAAATATTTTTCTATACCGTGCTACCTCTTGGCAGTAAATGGCAAACCTACGAGACTAAAAAATTGCCTATGAAAAGCTCTCGCCGTTCGGATTCAGCAATAAACTCTAGGTCCCACCACTTTGAGTACAAATATAACACGCACAGCTGAAAATGGTGAGGGAGCTCGGCCTAAGTTCTTATAGGACTGTAGTGCTAAGTTTTAGTGAGGTGGTTTTAGTGAGGTGGTTTTATTGTGACGAGTTTCGGTGTGGTGAGTTTCAATGTGGTGAATTTCGGTGTGGTGAGTTTAAAGTATTTGGGGTAGTTGATTAAAAATACATTATATAAGCAATTAGAATAGCAAATTTAATGAAATTTTGGTCAGCGTTATATATATTCATTATAAACGGTCTCGTGAAATATGGGCGGGATTGGGCCACTGGGCGTGGCACCGCCCAGAGAAGGTACATTTTCCAGATGGTGCATGTCTACAGTTATTATAGTGAAAGTTCAGTATCTCAAATGATTTCTTTTGAATATTAAGTGATGTATTATGAATTTCAAATGGAATTTCTGAATTTCAAATGGAATTTCTGAATTTCAAATGGAATTTCTGAATTTCAAATGGAATTTCTGAATTTCAAATGAAATTTACGAATTTCAAATGAATATTCTGAAATGGAATTGAATAGAACTTCTCAATGAATTTCAAATAGAATTTCTGAATTTCAAATGGAATTTATGAATTTCAAATGAAATTTCGGAATTTCAAATGAAATTTACGAATTTCAAATGGATATTCTGAATTTAAAATGGTATTTCTGAATTTCAAATGTAATTTCGGAATTTCAATTGATATCTTTTAAATATCAATTTATGTTTAATGAATTGCAAATCGAATTTCTGAATTTCAAATGGAATTTATGAATTTCAAATAAAATTTCTGAATTTCAAATGGAATTTCTGAATTTCAAATGGAATTTCTGAATTTCAAATGGAATTTCTGAATTTAAAATGGAATTCCAAATGGATTTTCTGAATCTTAAATAGAATTTATGAATTTAAAATTTCGGAATATCAATTGATGTCAATTGATATCAATTGAATATCAATTTATGTTCTATGAATTTCAAATAAAATTTCTGAATTTCAATTTGTGTCTTTTAAGATTCAAATGGAATTTCTGAAATTCAATTGATGTGTTTTCAATGAATTACATTTGTAAACGAAAAAAACAAAGAAATGAAAATGTGAAAAACACAATGTGCTAATCGAAGAAAACAATAAAAATTGGACGAAAGAATAATAATTCGGTAGATAATTGTATGGGAAAGACTTGACCGGAAAGACTTGTCTGGGAAAATATTGTCTCTGGGAAATTTTCTCTCTGGGAAGAATAGTCCGGGAAAGAATATCACATGAAGCATTGTCTGGGAATGAATACTCTTTTTGAAAGGTGTTTTATGAACGAATTGCTTATTTTAGGTAACCACATTTATAAATCGAAGAAGAAATCGTCCACAGCAAAACACTAGTTCTGCTATTTAAACAATAAACTCATTACTATAATCGCGATAATTTTGTTTTCTGTTATACTGTATTATTTATGGATTGATTTTTTTAAAACTGAAATCATTATTAAGGTGGCTAAACATTTTTTCTCATAATTTGCTTCTAGTGCTAGTAATCGTCGTTTATATTTAACTTTTGTAAAACTTTTAAATTAAGTTCTGAAACTCTTTGCTAAATAAATAAAAAAAGAGAAATATGATCTATTTCTTGTTCAGACTATGAAATGCAATATAAAATCACATTTTAAAACCATTTCGCTGTAAACTTGTTTTGCAAAATATGCAATATAAATAAAATAAAAACATAATACAGAGAATAAGAATACTACGAAGTAAACAAAGATAAAGTGTAAAAAATTGCGATGATAGCGTTGAAAGTTGAAATTAAATATAAACGGGCTTTGATAGCATGTGGCGACATTTACGACAGTTTTCTTTTTATTTGTTATTTCTTATTTGCGAACTGCTAACGGAGGGAGGTCTGCGAAGCATAAAACAACACAAAATAAAAAGGGTTTTTTACAAAAAGCCCCATAAAATATGCGTTCACTACAATAGAAATATAATAAATATGTGATGCAAAAAAAAAAGAGTTAGACCAATTATAACAAACAAATGGCGGCAATTGTTATATAAACTCTGCAAATCTTGCAATTAAAATAAGAGCTTGCATATTAAAAATTTTATTATTTTTTGGTTATATTAAAGATGTACACTTGAAAAGACAGATGTTACAATAGATATATGAATTTAAAATCATGCTTGAAATATCTCAACGCAAAATGCAATTTCAAAATAAATTAAACTCGATTAATTACTTCATGACTAGCACGCACTTAAGCAAAGTACTTAAGTGCCACTGTTGTATAAAATGCACTCGCAGTACTATAAATGCTTGTGCATCCTGAGCATAACTTATATTTGCAATAGACATTGACAGTTGGATGACAGTTGCAGCATTAATTGTAGAAGAAACGCATTTTGTACCTCAATATGGTGCACTTCACTTAAGTTGCTGCAATATACGTCGTCGTCGCTACGGCATAATGCGATGCAACTTGGATTAGATATTAAATTAATTTCAATTAGCAATAAGTACCACTAAATACTATTAGTAAGAAGTGAACCTTATAACGTTTTACCCAATTATAAATATAATTCTATCTAGATGCAGAGAAATATAATAATTACTAGTATATATATAATAATTACTGAAATTACGTTGTAAGATTAAAGTAATAAGATTGTATGGGCTATATGCTGGTCTCAAACAAAAGAGAATATTTATATAATAGGCAAAATATTTTGTTTTTGATTTCTGCTATCACATTATGATTACTGAAAATAATGGTATGGGTTTTACAATTTTATATTGTTGGGTTTCTTTTAGATATAATCATTAATAATAATAAGATGTTCTTGATGCGGAAAAAAATGTTATGATTCATGCAATCATGTTACATAATATATGTTATATTATGGTAAAATTATTTAATAATGCTATCGTTACACAATATCATTAAATATTTAAATAAAAACCAGTTAGGAAGGTTAGATCACATGGGAAATTTTATAGTAGGTGTTAGTATGATAGTTAGGATTATCAAAATTATAGTCGGTCTAAGCCGACTATAAATACCCTACACATATGTGTGGTTACCATTAAAAGTGGTATATAGGTCACCAGGGTATACGAATCCTAAAAATAACTACAACCTTTCTATCGCTGAAGAATTTCCATTCTTTTGATACCCATATTTACAAATGGGTAGATAGATGTACCGAATTTCGATTCTTTTTATTTTTGGAACCACAAGTCGTTTCGCCGGAAACCATTATTTTCATGTATTTGAGCATGAGTCAATATATATTTGACCAAAAAAAGATTTCGTAAGAACGTATACAGTAAAATTGATCTGTAGATATAAATTTTATATGCGGTATTTGAACATAAGTGGTCGGTTTTCAGGTCACAATAGACCGATCACGCCAATTTTCTTATTCAGACAGCTTAGATATATAGGTAATCCAAATCTAAAGTTTCATTGCTCTAGCTCATCTATTTTTTCTGTAATCGTGATTTCAACAGACAGAAAGAGGGACAGAGAGACTGACGGACAGACAGACAGAGGGACAAACGGACATCGCTAAATCGACTCAGGAGGTCATGCTGATCAAGAATATATATACTTTTTCATACCGGAGATGCTTCCTTATGGGTGTAACAAACGGCGTACCAAACTGAATATACCCTTTCACTCTTAGTGTAGGGTATAAAAAATGATTTCAGATGCGATAGCAAACTCAGATTTTAACGCAAATGGAAAAAATATATTTTGCAGAATATATATCGTCCTTATCATGCCAAAGAGACGAATATGCTATTTTAAAATTATTGGGAAATCTTTGAATTTCGAAACGGTCCGTATGATCATTGCCTGTGTTATGTTTTCAATTTGTTGATGTTCTTTTTAAGTCATTCGCAGTAATTGTTTGTTTTCAAAGCACCTATCGATTGGCATTATTATTTAAAATTAAAAAAATAAATGTCAAAAATTACACATTCGCTCCTTTGGCATGATATTCTAAAATAAAAAATATTCTATTTCAATAATTAGAAGATTGTTGTAAATGCTAATTATATTCATAAAATATAAAAATGTACATTTATTGTGTTTGCTACAAACAATGTTTTCTCTGCATCAAACTATTAAATTGTTATAACAATAAACTACAGCTTACTACAACAACCATTTATTTATATTAACAGTTATATATTTAATTTAAACAATTATAATGTAACCGTATTTGTTCTCTCTTGTTAGGTTTCCAAAAATTAAATACAACAAATAATCAAATTTCCTGTAAAATTCATAATTATAAAATTAATAGTACACAGAAAAAAAGTTCATACTATTTACGAACTTGTTCATCAATTTTATGAATTTGTCATTACGACTCAACCAATCACCAAATTCATCCCAGTTATGAATCGTTCATAAATCCTAATAAAAAAATTCATAATTTTTATGAACGCATTCATATTTTTTATGAACAAATTCGTACTAAATATGAACTTTTTAACCATTAAAAAAAAAACAATATTCAATAATTCAAAACATAAAAATTAAAAAACAAAATTAGTAGTCCCATGGTTGAAGTATATACAGGTTAAGTCATCTTTCGAAATTCAGGCACAATTTACTTTTTTAAAAATCTGTTGAGACTTTCAACATTTGTTTACGAAAAATTTAAAACAGAACATCAATGCTTTGTTCACAAAATTAACAAACACTCAAAATTTTAACATCAACAAAATTCAACATTTAAAACAGTTTTAAGATCTCCAGGACTTCACAATGAACCATCGTGTATTTTGAATGTAAAATAGTTAATTTGTGCAGTGAAATTTTAAGAAAATAGTGAAAATTAAGTGCAAAAAACATAACCTAATAAATTTTATAATGACAATTAATTGTTTTATTTTCAATATTTTTTTCTTGACATTCTTAACATTTTGTATTTCAATTTTCTGGCTAGATGAACTAACCTGTGTATACTTCAACCATGAATAGTCCTATTCTGGCATGAGTCACAAATTCAAATCAAATCAAAATTTCGTATTCCATTTTTTTCTATGTTTATTGACGGGAAATTCTGAATCAAAAGTCAGAATTAAAAAATTTACACCAAATATTTACCAAAAATTCTCTTAAAATTCAAAATACAAAACTCTAAAATTTTACAAAATTCGAAATTTGTTACCAATTTTTTCTCATTAAAAATATATAAAATTTAATACCTATAATTATTTATTGTTTACAAAGTATTTCTTGCTCTTATTCACAATTAAAAATTTTAAATTTAATTTATTGGTTTACTTGTTTTTCTTGTCTCAATCTCAATATACAGCTCTCGATTGCTGCAATAATTTATTCCGAATTCGGAATTCATTATGTGTAATTTATATTCCGTCGGCATAATTCGACTGATGCCTACTAATGGCTTCCAACAATTTTTAATATCCATGCAAATTAACAAAAGCACGACTCTGGGTCGGTCGGTCGCTGTGCTTAATTATGTCACACACAGGGAAAATAGCCCTATTGTGCGTGCAGCATACTTCGACTAGGACCAGGTGTAATATTTAAGTTCTTGGGATTTGTTTTGCCAACGTGTTTGCGGCAAAAGAATAAAAAAAAATAACATTTATTTCTAAATCGTGAAGATGTTTTTGCTGTCTATGTAAATTTTTGTCATGGAATATTTTGCCATTTTTAAATTTGCTTTTTTGTTATACGTTATATTTTTATAATAATAATCATTATTGTATTTTAAAAATTTCTATAATGAAAAAAAATATATTGCACTATTTTGTAAAAATGGTGCCAATCAAGTTTTAGTTAGAGTGACTTATTTTTTAGCATATTTTTTGCTACTTTGTTTACTGTGAATTAAATTCAGTCAAAAACAAATGTAAATATATATTTTGTTCGCGTGCCAAATGCATATTAAGCGTATAGAAGCATAATATATCCTACAAAGCTTAAATTTCAGATGCATCATTTAAACAATATAGTGGTTAAGACATTTAGTCAAGAACTAAACACCGAAAAAAAAATAATAAAAAAATAATGTTTACTACATTTATGTCAATGTTGTGGAATAATGTAGATCTACTACATTTTGTTAATTTTTAAATACATTTGTATTTATTTTATTTAATTTTGATACACAGTGTATTATAAATTCGTTATCTAGATATTACAGAAACAATAGTTTTTATTTTAATTGTTTATAGTTCAACAAGTTATACAACAAACGTTTCTGAAAAAATACGTATTGTTTTACAAAATGTAGTAAAATTAAATGGAAATGGACAAAGTGTAGTATAAATAAATGTGGAATGTATTAAAAATAAATAAATACATATAAAGTAATGAATCTACATTTTCAGGTCGTATTAATTAAGAAAAATATATTTATTATCAATAAAAATGTTTTCAAATTGTGTATAGAAATAAAGTAATATTATGTATTTAATTATATTCATACAAAAACAACTGTTTTTGGACGTAAGTTTGCTCATATCAAAAACGTGCTATGCACTTAAAAAAAAGATTTTACTTCCAAATATTCCGCCCAAAAATTAATGTTGAAAAAAACTCAATAATGATATAATGAAAATATTGAGAGTAGAAAGTAGGGGGGTCACTGTGTAACGCAATTCGAAAGTATTATTGTTCGCATTCTAATAAATGGTTTGACTTTCACATTCCAATTTGGAACTTTCGCATTAAAATACACAAAGTAACATCACGGCAACTTTTGTGATTGAGATTGTGTGATTTTGATTTTAATTGATTTGCTCTTCGGATAGAATTGACTTTCGAATAGCATTGACTTTCGAATCGCGATACAGAATAACCCCCCAGGGTTTAAATTGGTCGAGCAATTTCAATACTGTCGGTCTTTGCTTTTAATATGCTGCTCGATTCCAAAACGCAAACTTTTTTTTTGAAGGCTGCCTCAATACAAATGATTTTGCTCTTTGATTTTCTTTTGCTTTTTAAATGCTTTTCAATACGAAAACTCTCACTCTTTGGTTTTTAAATGATTATTGAAAAAAATGCTTAAACAAAATAATGCTAAAAGGTTCATCAGACGTGACAACACGTCACTCACGTCTTATTCCTTTGGCATCAAGTCATTCGGAATTTTATTGCTCACTGAGTATGCAAATAAGTATAAATATTTGGAAATAACTCTATAAAAAGTGAAGCAACCCCTTTAACCCTAATATTATTATATATTTATTGCGTCTTATGCATACATTTACCAAAACCTAATGTATGTTGCGGTCTCATGAATAAGAATTAACTTGAAGTGCGTGATTTAGAAGCAATTTATTATGAGTTTAACAAGCATTTTATTTTGCATAATAAAAAAAAGGCAAACACTTTTCTTGAAATCCAAAACGTATTTTAGTTTTTTTTATATAAGAAATCATGTGCAGATTAAGTTAATAGTATAATTGAGTGGTATTAATATAAAATACTATGAAAAAATACATGTTAAAATAAAATATGAGCATCACAATTAAAATATCGTAATACGCATTTTTGTCTATATAAATCATTATTATTCAACTGTGAAATGCATATAAATCATCTATTCAACTTGAATATCCAAGTTATATCGGACAGTTGATTTTAATTTTTTAACCATCAACCTGAAAAAATGTTTTGTTGTACAAAATTTACATAGAATTCGATATCGGAAAGCAGTACCATGCAGTGAACTAGAACTTTGCATGGTAGAGTTCTATTATCCCATATATCCACATCCGATATCCAAACCACACATACCACACACCATATACATGAAAAACGGAAAGAGCAATAAAAATGTATTTTTATGAGAAACTCAAACATAAATCTTTATAGATGGTTCGTTTGCATGCGAGCGCTGAATGAATGGCTTACGGTCCAAATGCTCAGGTAGCTTAATACCCAGTTGGAAAAATTGTCTACTTCCGACGATCGATTTAGGACCTTTTAATTTTTCATCGGCCATTTTCATTTAAAAACTAATTCTATAAGAGATCTTTCTCTTTGTCATTTGAAAATAAGTGTAAAGTATAATCGTCTCAGGGAAAAAATACTTATGTAAAAATGATCTCGTGAAAAAATCGCTTGGGAAGAATCGAACTGTCTTTGGAATGTAAGAATTTACTTGGGTGGAACTTTCTCGTACTAGAATTGTCTTGGGGAAGAATTGTCCCTAGCAGAATTCACTAGGAGACAATATACCACAAGCTTGATATACTCTACAAATCACGATTTCGACCTTACCACTCCCCAAGACATTATAATAATAATAGTTTGGCGCTACAGTCCTGTATAGAACTTTGGCCGAGCTCTCTCACCATTTTGAGCTGTGCGTGTTATATTTGTACTCAAATTGGTGGGACCTACAGTTTATTGCCGAATCCGAACGGCGGGTGAGAGCTTTTCATAGGCAATGGTTTTACTCTCGTAGGTTTACCATTTACTGCCGAGAGGTAGCGCGGTATAGAAAAATGTTTCTATGAAAAGATGTTGTTAGCCCCAGTCCAGGCTTGAACCGGGGACCTTTCGGCTCGCAGTCCAACGCACTTACCACTGAGCTTGTCTACAAGCTTTACTGTCTCAGAGATATTTGAAATTTTGTCTCCATCCGGCGATTGACTTTTTCAATACGAGCACTCTTTCTTTATCAATTGAAAATTGGTCTCGTAAAATAATTGTCTAAGGGGAAAAAATATTCAGGAAGAATAATCCCAAGAGATATCTACTTGGAAAGAATTATCTCGGTGAAGGATTGTTTCGAGAGCAACCTAAACAATCGTCCGTAAAATTGATGTACTCTATAAATACAGTATTCGGACCTTACCATACTCCGGGTATTGCCACATACCTTCTTTGTTTCGGAGATTTTCTGTTTTAGAGAAAGTCAATTCCTTCTCGGCCATTTCCATTCCAAAACATCTTCCACAAAAGAACTATTTTTTTGTCAATTAAAAATTAGCCTCGTACAATTATTGTCTCAGGGTAAAAATTACTGAGGAAAAATAGTCCCAAGAGATACTGACTTGGGAAAAATTGTCTTTGGAAAGAATTACCTCGGAGAACGATCAATTTTATTGAGCAATTTTAAAGAACTAGAATTCTCTGGTCGTGGAGACAATTATCTATAAAATTGATATACTCCATAAATGCAGGATTCGAATCTTACCCCGGACATTACCACAGATGTTCCTTCTCGGCGCTGAACTATTTTAGAGAAAAATTTTCTCTATGAAAAATTATCCAGGGAAGAATTAACTTGGCGATGAAATGTTAGTAAAGAATTGTTCGTGCAGAAAAATCCCAAGAGAAGAATTATCTAGAAGAAGAATTGCCTGAGGAAATAATTGTCCCAAGCTGAACTGTCCTGGAGAGAATTGAAATTTATTTTGGGAGAAGAAATGTCTCGAAGAAAAATTGTCATGAAGAAAAATTTATTTGTTGGGGAAGCATTGTCTCTTCAGAGATATCGCATGGGAAGAATTATCTAGGAAAAGTATTCTCTCGAAAAAGAATGGCGACGGAAAAGATTGGCGACGGAAAAGAATTGTCTAGGGATATTACTGTGTCTAAGAAGAATTGTCTTGAATAGAATTCGTAAATCTCCGAATAATATGTTCTCCAAAATTCGGATATCGAACTCGACTTCCTGCCCATACATTTCTATCCCGAAAATTCAAACACGAAATTCCCTTGTCAATTAAAAATTTGTCTCTAAGAAGAATTTACTCAAAGAAAATTTATCTTACAGAAGAATGGTCTAAGGAAGAATTGACTTGGGGAAGAATTGTTAAAAAACAATTGTCTCTATAATGATATCCCAGGGTAAGATTTATCTCGGAGAAGGTCTGCCTCAGAAAGAATTGTCCCGAGTTAACTTTTCTTGGAGAGAATTTTCCTTGGATTATTAATTTTCATATACTCCATAATTCCGGAAATTGAACATTACCATGCCTCCTCCTATATTTCTATCTCGAAAATTGTACTTTGAAACTACTGATTCTTTGTCAATTGAAAAGTATTTTCTGAGTAGAATTTGGTCAAATAAAAATTGTCTCGGAGAATATAATTGACTTGGCGAAGAGATATTTATGTGAAAAATTGTTTCTGCAAAGATATCCCAAGGAAAGAATTATCTCAGAAAAGGATTGTCTTGGGAAAGAATGGCATCAGAAAAAAATTGTCTAGGGATATTTTTTGTGCTTAAAAAAAATTGTCTTGAATATAATGCCTGTGAATCACTGAATTTAATGTACTTCGTACATCCGGAAGTCGAACCTTACTATGTCTCCCCGGATATGTCTTTCCAGAAAATTCTACCACGAGACAACTATTTTCTGAGAACAATTGGTTCAAAAAAAAATTATATTGGATAAAAATTGTCAAGGGAAAAATTGACTTGGGGAAGAAATGTTGGGGAAGAATTGTCTCTACAGAGATATTAAATAGGAAGAATTATTTCGTAAAAAGATTGTCTCTGAAAATAATGGTCGCGGGAAATAAATGTCTCGGTATATAATTATCTCAAGAAAGAATCGTCTTGGAGAGTGTTGTCCGTGAATTTCCTACAATACATAAATTTGAAATCTGTGTGTTAAATATGAATTGTTTCAAATAACAATTGTCTCTGGCAAGAATTTTCCAAGGGTGAATACACATGAAGAATTCTCCATGAATAATTGTCGAAAGGTATAATTGTTGTGCACAAACAATGCATATTAAAAAAATAGTCTGTACACTTTGAGAATCAGCTCATTATACTTCATCTATCACCATTATCAAAATAAAATGGAACTATTTAAAAATCACAGTTTATTCATATTCATGAATTTCCAACAGGGTCGCAAAAAGTTGGTCGTTCGAATCGCCGTAAACACAGGAACTACATGAAATTCAAACAAATGCAGATGCATTCAGCGTACATGACAAAGATACAAACTGTTTTACAACATCTACACCATGAAAGTAAATATATTTTTTTTATTTTTTTGGTGTAGCAATTTTTAAAGGATTTTATATCAACTGCCATGTCTGGCACTTTGATAAATTACGTCTGATCGAAAGAACAGCAAAGCAAAGTATGTAATGTATTTTTAGTGAAGCAGCCTTTCGTTTTGCATAAAATCACAGATATCTTTATGTAGTATAAACGTATTACTCTCGAATACATTATAAATTCATTAGTACAATTAATAACTTTTCCATCATACGCAACCAGAGCTCATCGCATTGCATCGCATCGCATCAAATCACATCACGTTACAATTAACACTCAGCACACATTTCGTGGTATAATTTATATTTGCTAAATGGTACACTGGCACTCAACTAATATGACAGACAGACACTCTGCCGCCAAATGCGATAAAGTTGCTACTGATGATAGGTATGAGTGCGAAATCAGTAGTAAAGGATTCACCTGCATGTGCAGTGATAATAATGATTAATCTACGCACACACACAGAAACACAAGACATTTACGTCGGTGCATCATATGCATCACAGAAACTGTATGTCATATGGGTATTTTGTATATTGTGCATTATTGTCATTGGCAAGTTTTGATTTATGCTTCTGGCGAGACAACGATACGAATCATTATTACCAACCAGCAGTATTCGTTGGAGCAGCCGCATTAATCTTACGGCTGTAAACTAAGTACCAACATTATTGTGTCACATACATATTATAGGTATTCGTCACAATGATCTAAGTAATAGTATCAGTGGATCTTTAAAGCTGATGCTGATGAAATGTGCAATAATTAAATTAGGAATTGAGATAAAACTAAATTACAGTGGACAAAAAATAAATAGCATTATAAATGATTGCAAAAACAATAGTATTATAATATATATTAAAAGTAAAGAAAATCTTTATCAAAACTGCGTCAACATAATTTAATTATTCCTTCTATCGAATCACTAAAATATATTTTAAACTAGCTGGACCCGTGCACGACTCGTGCCAAGATTTTCTGAATTCAAAGATATGGAGCGATTTTATTAATATAAAAACATTTTATTATTTATATGTGGGGCCCGTGCTTAGCTGTTGAAGTTTTATTATTTTATAAATGTGGTAACCAAATAATAATTCTACGTTAAAACCACTGTTCTCAAAGACAATTCTTTCTCAGACTGCGCTTCTCCGCAGAATTATTCCCAGTAGAAATCTTCCCCGTAAAATTCACATAGAAATTCACATCCCGGTAGAATTGTTCCCGGTAGAATTCTTTCCCGTAGAGTTTTTCCCAGTAGAAGTTTTAGTGTGGTGGGTTTTAATGTGGTGAGTTTCGGTGTGGTGAGTTTAGGTGTGGTGAATTTTGGAGTGGTGAGTTTAATTGTGGTGAGTTTTAGTGTTGTTAGTTTTGGTGTGATGAGTTTTAATGTGGTGAGTTTTAGTGTGGTGAATTTTAGTGTTGTGAGTTTAAGTGTGGTGATTTTTAGTGTGGTGAGTTTTAATGTGGTGAATTATAGTGTGGTGGGTTTAGTGTGGTGAATTTTAATGTGGCGTGTTTTATTGTGGCGAGTTTTAATGTGGTGAATTTTAGGGTGAATTTTATTGTGGTGAGTTTTAGTGTGATGAATTTTAATGTGATGAATTTTAATGTGGTGAGTTTTAGTGTAGTGAATTTTAGTGTGGTGAGTTTTAGTGTGGTTATTTATAGTGTGGTGGGTTTTAGTGTGGTGAATTTTAGTGCGGTGAGTTTTAGTGTGGTGAGTTTTAGTATGGTGAGTTTTAGTGTGGTGAGTTTTAGTTTGGTGAGTTTTAGTGTGGTCAGTTTTGGTGTGGTGAGTTTAAGTGTGGTGAGTTTTAGTGTGGTTAATTTTAGTGCGGTGAGTTTTAGTGTGGCGACATTTGAGTGTAGTGAGTTTAAGTGTGGTGAGTTTTAGTGTGGTGAGTTTTAATGTGGTGAAATTTTAGTGTGGTGAGTTTTAGTGTGGTGAATTTTAGTGTAGTGAGTTTTAGTGTGGTGAAATTTTATTGTGGTGGGTTTTAGTGTGGTGAATTTTAGTGTGTTGAATTTTTGTGTGGGAGTTTTAGTGTGGTGAGTTTTAGTGTGGTGAGTTTTTGTGTGGTGAGTTTTAGTTTGGTGAGTTTTAGTGTGGTGAGTTTTGGTGTGGTGAGTTTTGGTGTGGTGAGTGTAAGTGTGGTGAGTTTTAGTGTGGTGAATTTTAGTGTGGTGAGTTTCAGTGTGGTGAATTATTGTGTAGTTTGTTTTAGTGTGGTGAATTTAAGGGTGAATTTTAGTGTGGTGAGTTTTAGTTTGGTTAGTTTTAGTGTGGTGAGTTTGTTTTTCTTTTACTCTCCTTTTTTTTGTATTTCATTTAGTTTGGATTGTGGTTTTATGTGATTGGCTTTGTGTTTGTATTTTTGCTTTTGTTTTGTGCTTTTGCTTTTTTGTTTTTATTTATTTTTTTGTATTTGAGTTTTTTGTTTCATGTTCGTAACTGGTGAAAGTGCCGAGTTATATCGTATTGAAAGTTTAGGTTGTATGGGAGGTGCCACGCCTCTGTGTCCAATCCCGCCCATATATAGCCTATCATTCCTTCCAGACCATACCGCAACTGTGGTCAAAATTTCAAGAAAATCGGATCAGCCGTTTAGACAGAGAAGCGGAACAAACGTATAAACGTATAAACGTACAAACGTACAAACGTACAAACGTACAAACGAACAAACAGATTTATTATATTAATAGGATAACTACACTGAGAAAAAGCATGCTTTAAAACTGAAATTATATATAATATATTAAAATTAAACGAAATTGTTAACAATTTAATCACATATGTCTTAAAATCGAAATTTCGTTAAATGCCCCTAAACGTATGAAGCATTAACGGTGTAAAATGCAATGTGAAATGCATACAGCATACATCTAGGGGCAACATTTACGCATTAAACTGAAATTTTTTGTTGGATGTCACCCTGCCATATTATTCATAGACCATTTTTTATAGACAAAATTGTATAAAACAGTGATAATAAGCAGTAGTGATGTTGATAGATGCTGTCCGTTAATAAAATTGGTTATTGACTGTAGCAAGTACATATACCATTTGGTACGAGAACATAAGAAAACAAATTGAAAAACTTAAACAATAAATTATATATTATAAATTATTTAAATTAAAACATAAATAATATAAAAAAGTATATTTTTATTATTTTTTTTTTTACTAAAAATAAAAAATATAAAAAATTTGCTTAATTAACTTATTCGGTTCTCTCAACCGCTTGGTCGGCTGTTATTGTCAAAATAAAAAGCTTTGAAGTTTGTACTGCAACCAATTTCGAACTGTTTTGGAATAATTTAGTACATAACTATTAGGAGTGTGTATAGACTAATTAGAACCATTAGGAGTACGTATAGACTAATATTTAATGTGTATATACTATATATTTGAGAATGTTTGTATGTATGTATGTATGTATGTATGTATGTATGTATGTATGTATGTATGTATGTATGTATGTATGTATGTATGTATGTATGTATGTATGTATGTATGTATGTATGTATGTATGTATGTATGTATGTCTGTCTGTTCTGAATAGACGTCAAAACGTCTGAACTGAATTAAATAAAATTTTGACACAATACACCCAGAAAAAATTCCCTCAAATCCCATTAAAATTGGTCAATAGGACAATTATTGATTTAATAGTATACAAAAAATAAATATGTTCATATAAACTCAATGGCAATGACATAATATTTTCTAGTACTTAATGGCATTTTCCGATTAAAAAAATAATTTATCCTATTGACTATTTTTAATAGTAAAAAACTATTATTTATATAGTATTTTTTTCTGGGTGTATGTATCCGGGCAGAAATTCACCACACTGAAATTCACAACATTAAAACTCACCGCACTGAAACTTACACTACGGGGAAAAATTTTACGGGGAAGTATTCTACCGCGAAGAATTCTACGGAAAAGCATTCTACCGGGAAGAATTTCTACTGGGAAAAGTTCTACGAGGAAGTATCTACAGGGAAGAATAGACCGAGACGAATTTTCTTTGAGAAAAGTTGTTTTGGCCGAGAATTTATTTTGTTTTGGTTACTACATTTATAACACCAATAAAAAAAAAAACGTTCACAGCGAAGCACGGGTACCTGCTAGTAGACTAATATGGCAGTTCCGTCAGCAAATTTGTAAACGATTCGATTTAACCGAATTATGTTAATTTATACATCTAATTTTTCATTCTTCCAACCTCATGCCAACAGATGATTTTTCTGTGTGTACTAACACATATCTCGCACAAATATGCACTTTGTAACACGGGACGAAGAGTACAGATATTTAAACACGGTAAAACATTAACGAACATTAACACAGAACTTAAGGTCTATGATTCGCAAAGTCCCAAAATTCTTCTTTTTGTTGTGCAGATTATTTCCGGTAATATAGTTTAATTATTACAGCTAGCTTTACGCACTTTCTCAAACATAAGGTTTGAATGTACTCGAAACAGATGTTTTCATTAAATGTAAAGTTATAAAATATTTTTTGTCTCACAGCTAATACCAAGAGAATTTTTATGCTATTGAAACTCTTTGCCCAACCAAATTTTTCGGTTCTCTCAACTACTTAATTGGTTATTATTGTCAAAACTGAATGAGATGGAGTTTGGACGACAACGAATTTCGAACAGTTTTAGAACAATGTTGAATTGTTTTAGAACAATTTGGAGTGTGTATAGGCAAAAGTGTGTAATGGCCGTTCTGCCAATAAATTTGGTGGTTGTTACAGCAAAATTTTTCATTCTTCCAACGTCATGCCAAATAAGATTTTTCTGTGTGTACTTCTCACACTTCCCAGAGATAACTCAACCCTGAAACAGATTTTTATTCTTTTTATTTTCCACAGAAAGCTTTTTGTTATTGTTTGAAAAAAAAAATGTTTAAATAGTTGGCTTGGATCGAGCAGAATAGTATTTTCTTAAAATCTCTAAGAATAAATGAACTAGAAGTCCATATATCGTAGAACTCTAAAAAATTGTAAAAAATGACCATTTAATTTCTTTTCATTTCTTTAAAATACTACGACATATTTTGAAGTTAATTTTAAAATTAATGAATTTACTCGGTGTCAGAGTTTTTTTTTACTCAAAGTAGCAGTTACTTTGATCCGAGACACAAGAAGAGAAGAAAAATCATACAAAACTATTTAGTGAGTTCAACAATAGTACTAATAAATAATAGCAAATATTTGTAGTAATTTTATGTTTAAATGCTGTTTTTTAGTAATATAAAATGTCTCACAATTGAATTTTATTTAATTCAATGTGACCACTCAATTAAATGCAATATACCATTTATTAATATAAAGGCCATTTATAAAATGATTGAGATATAACAAAATACATCATTTAAGTGTAACCTACACGATAAGTGCAAAAAATAAATTCTACAAAACCAACCTCAAGAATACCAGATAATAAAAAAGAAGAAAATCGGTACAAATAAAATAGAAAATAGTATTTCTATGTTCGTGATTGTTGTTGTTCTTGGTAACCGCATAGGCAATTTCAAATCACTTTTTGCAAACATCAAATAGATCTTAACTCAATTTGTGTAGCCCGCAACCAATTTCATAGACATCCAATGAAACTACTTACAAACTGTTCAATTTATAGAACATGACATTTTTTCGACAACAAGACCACAATAAGTGGTATACCATAAATATTGTTAAACCATTTTTAATGCAATCAAATTTTGAAGAATGAAGCAAAACTTTAAGCAGACAAATTGCCTAAGGAGCAGGATTTATTTATTATTTTAACAAACCAGAAATATAATTGTATAGAAATTATATGTATAGAGATTATACGGATGTCATTATCAGACAACTATGAGATTTTTATTTGATTAATTTTAAATAAGAGCCATAAAATCTAATCAAATGTGAAAAATAATTTAATTTTAGCCTTCGCTGCCAACTGCAAATACATACTGCACAGTTGTGTGGATTAGTGACCGAAACGGAAAACCAGCTAAACATAAAATAAAATAAATCAAAAACAATAAATACATTTTTCGGATTAAACCAAACATAAAAATAAATATTAAATAAAATCTGAAATATGGGTCTGAACAAATACAAAGTTGGTTTGTTAAATTTTAATTTTATGTTCCATATTTTTCTATATGCATTTCAAGCCATTCCGTGGCATTTGGCAGCATGTCGAAAAATGTTGTTAAATTCAACCAAATAAAATTGAAATCAATACAACAAAACCACACCAAAATTTTAATAACTCAGATTCTAATTTATTGTTACGCATGAATGCGCTCTAATATTTGATATGTATTCCGTTTTAGAAATTTAAACTATAAATTTTTGGTTAATACAATTTAAATACTATTTGTTTTATTTTATTTTATTTGGTAATTTATAATTTTATTTCAAATTTATAGGGCATTCAATTTTAAATTTTCAGATACTCAACTGCAGCGTATTAATAGTCAATATAAATGTCAGTTAAAATATATCACAAAAATGTCATGTCATCGAACAAAAATATATTGAAATTGTAGTTTTTGATGTCCTTAACAACGTTTTTTAGATTTATCATTTTATTAAAGAATAAATTTTCGATTTTTTTGTAAATTTATGTTTTGATTTATATTTTGAATAGAAAAACAGACACAGAAAACAAATTCTTCAATTTGATGTTTTTATTCATAAATATTATAAATTTTCCCACCCATTAAAAAAAAAATCTCAGAAAAATATTTTCGTAAAAGAAATTGTCAGAAAAAAAAAATATTTTTTTTAAAGCAAAATTTTTACAACAAAAATTCTCAGAAAAAATATTTTTTTTTGTTAAAAAAAAAACTCTCGAGGGCTTATATTCAATACAGTCTTTCCAATAAAACACAGTTTTTCAGAAGAGCAAAAATAAAACTGATTAAATCGCAAACCATGAAAGTGGCGATCAATTTTTCTTCTACAATATTAAATACAAATTGTCTTTAATTGATACAATTAAACAAATTCAGCAAATTCGCGCTATTCGTGCTATGGTAGATATAGATTATTACTATTCAAATGTGATAAATGTCTATGAAAAAACGAGCAGATAGAGCATATTGCACAATATTGTAGTGGAGATAGATCAGAAAATATTCTTGGAATCAGAGATTTGTCCTGGTGTTACCTAAACAAAATTTACCGACTAATTTTTGTTCTACCATTTTCTGTT